>CM070642.1:0-602500 GCA_036346575.1 Dendrocalamus sinicus
TTTAAACCTAAACCTAAACCTAAACCCTAAACCTAAACCTAAATACAAACCTAAACCACAAACCTAAACCTAAACCTAAACCTAAACCTAAACCTAATAAACCTAAACCTAAACCTAAACCCTAAACCTAAACCTAAACCCTAAACCACTAAACCTAAACCTAAACCTAAACCTTAAACCTAAACCTAAACCTCAAACCCTAAACCTAAACCTAAACCTAAACCCTAAACCCTAAACCCTAAACCTAAACCCTAAACCTAAACCTGCTAAACCACAAACCTAAACCCTAAACCTAAACCACAAACCCTAAATGCAAACCTAAACCTAGGCCTAAACCCTAAACCTAAACCCTAAACCCCAAACCTAAACCTAAACCTAAACCCTAAACCCTAAACCCCTAAACCTAAACCTAAACCTAAACCTAAACCCCAAAAACCCTAAACCTACCCAAACCCTAAACCTAAACCCTAAACCTAAAACCTGGCCCTAAACCTAAACCTAAACTAAACCTAGGCCTAGGCCTGACCTGGCCTAGGCCACTAAACCTAGGCCTGGGCCTAAGCCTGAGGCCTGGGCCTGGGCCTGGGCCTGGGCCTAGGCCTGGGCCTAGGCCACTGGGCCTGGGCCTAGGCCTGGGCCTAGGCCTGGGCCTGAGCCTGGGCCTGGGCCCTGGGCCTGGGCCACTGCCTGGCCTGGGCCACTGGGCCTAGGCCTGGGCCTGAGCCTGGGCCTGGGCCTGGGCCTGGGCCTGGGCCTGGGCCTGGGCCTGGGCCCTGGGCCTGGGCCACAGGCCTGGGCCTGGGCCTGGGCCCTGGGCCTGGCCTGAGCCTGGGCCCTGAGGCCTGGGCCTGGGCCCTGGGCCTGGGCACTGGGCCTGCCCTGGGCCTGGGCCACTGGGCCTGGGCCTGGGCCTGGGCCTGGGCCTGGGCCTGGGCCACCTGGGCCTGGGCCTGGGCCTGGGCCCTGGCCTGGGCCACTGGCCTGGGCCTGGGCCTGGGCCCTGGGCCTGGGCCTGGGCCTGGGCCTGGGCCTGGGCCTGGGCCACTGGGCCTGGGCCTGGGCCTGGGGCCCTGGGCCTGGGCCTGGGCCTGGGCCTGGGCCTGGGCCTGGGCCTGGGCCTGGGCCTGGGCCTGGAGCCTGGGCCTGGGCCTGGGCCACTGGGCCTGGGCCTGGGCCTGGGCCTGGGCCTGGGCCTGGGCCTGGGCCTGGGCCACTGGGCCTGGGCCTGGGCCACACAGGCCACTGGGCCTGGGCCTGGGCCTGGGCCTGGGCCTGGGCCTGGGCCTGGGCCACAGGCCACCTGGGCCTGGGCCACTGGGCCTGGGCCTGGGCCTGGGCCTGGGCCTGACCTGGGCCTGGGGCCTGGGCCTGGGCCTGAGCCTGGGCCTGGGCCACAGGCCTGGGCCTGAGGGCCTGAGCCTGGGCCTGGGCCTGAGGCCTGGGCCTGGGCCACTGGCCTGGGCCTGGGCCTGGGCTGGGCCTGGCCACTGGGCCCTGGGCCCCACTGGGCCTGGGCCACTGGGCCTGGGCCTGGGCCACTGGGCCTGGCCCTGGGCCTGGGCCTGGGCCTGAGGCCTGGGCCTAGGCCTGACCTGGGCCTGGGCCTAGGCCTGGGCCTGGGCCTGGGCCTGGGCCTGGGCCACCTGGGCCTGAGCCTGGGCCTGGGCCTGGGCCTGGGCCTGGGCCTGAGCCTGGGCCTGGGCCACTGGGCCTGGGCCTGGGCCTGGGCCTGGGCCTGGGCCTGGGCCACTGGGCCTGGGCCACAGGCCTGGGCCTGGGCCTGGGCCTGGGCCACTGGGCCTGGGCCTGGGCCACAGGCCTGGGCCTGGGCCCTGGGCCTGGGCCAGGCCCTGGGCCACTGGGCCACTGGGCCTGGGCCTGGGCCACTGGCCTGGGCCTGGGCCTGGGCCTGGGCCCTGGGCCTGGGCCTGGGCTGAGGCCTGGCCTGGGCCACTGGCCACTGGGCCACTGGCCTGGCCACTGGGCCTGGGCCACTGGGCCTGGGCCTGGGCCACAGGGCCACTGGGCCTGGGCCACTGGGCCTGGGCCTGGGCCTGGGCCTGGGCCTGGGCCTGGGCCTGGGCCCTGGCCTGGGCCTGGGCCCTGGGCCTGGGCCTGGGCCACTGGGCCTGGGCCTGGGCCTGGGCCTGGGCCTGGGCCTGGGCCACTGGGCCTGGGCCACAGGCCACTGGGCCTGAGCTGGGCCACTGGGCAGGCCTGGGCCTGGGCCACTGGCCTGGGCCTGGGCCCTGGGCCTGGGCCTGGGCCACTGGGCCTGGGCCTGGGCCTGGGCCTGGGCCACTGGGCCTGGGCCTGGGCCTGGGCCTGGGCCCTGGGCCTGGGCCTGGGCCACTGGGCCTGGGCCACCCAGGCCACTGGGCCTGGGCCACTGGGCCACTGGCCCTGGGCCTGAGGCCTGGGCCTGGGCCTGGGCCACTGGCCTGGCCTGGGCCTGGGCCTGGGCCTGGCCTGGGCCTGAGGCCTGGGCCTGGGCCACTGGGCCACTGGGCCACTGGGCCTGGGCCTGGGCCTGGGCCACTGGGCCTGGGCCTGGGCCTGGGCTGGGCCTGGGCCTGGGCCTGGGCCTGGGCCTGGGCCTGGGCCTGGGCCTGGGCCACCTGGGCCTGGGCCTGGGCCTGGGCCACTGGGCCTGGGCCTGGGCCTGGGCCTGGGCCTGGGCCTGGGCCTGGGCCTGGGCCTGGGCCCTGGCTGGGCCAGGCCTGGCCCTGGGCCTGGGCCTGAGCCCCTGGGCCCTGGGCCAGGGCTGGGCCTGAGCCACAGGCCTGGGCCTGGGCCTGGGCCACAGGCCCTGGGCCTGGGCCTGGGCCACTGGGCCTGGCCCTGGGCTGGGCCACTGGGCACTGGGCCTGGGCCTGGGCCTGGGCCACTGGCCTGGGCCTGGGCCTGGGCCTGGGCCTGGGCCTGGGCCTGGGCCCTGGGCCTGGGCCTGGGCCTGGGCCTGGGCCTGGGCCTGGGCCACTGGGCCTGGGCCTGGGCCCTGGGCCTGGGCCTGGGCCTGGGCCTGGGCCTGGCCCTGGGCCTGGGCCACTGGCCACAGGCCTGGGCCTGGGCCTGGGCCTGGGCCTGGGCCTGGGCCACTGGGCCACTGGCCACTGGGCCTGGGCCACTGGGCCACTGGGCCTGGGCCACTGGGCCTGGGCCACCAGGCCTGGGCCTGGGCCACTGGGCCACTGGGCCTGGGCCACTGGCCCTGGGCCTGGGCCTGGGCCTGGGCCACTGGGCCACTGGCCACTGGGCCACTGGCCTGGGCCTGGGCCTGGGCCACAGGCCTGGGCCTGGGCCACTGGGCCTGGGCCTGGGCCACTGGGCCTGGGCCTGGGCCTGGGCCTGGGCCTGGGCCTGGGCCTGGGCCTGGGCCTGGGCCACTGGGCCTGGGCCTGGGCCTGGCCTGGGCCTGGGCCTGGGCCACTGGGCCTGGGCCACTGGGCCTGGGCCTGGGCCACTGGGCCACTGGGCCTGGGCCTGGGCCTGGGCCACTGGGCCTGGGCCACTGGGCCTGGGCCTGGGCCTGGGCCTGGGCCCTGGGCCTGGGCCTGGGCCTGGGCCTGGGCCTGGGCCTGGGCCACTGGGCCTGGGCCACTGGGCCACTGGGCCAGGGCCACTGGGCCTGGGCCTGGGCCTGGGCCTGGGCCTGGGCCTGGGCCTGGGCCTGGGCCTGGGCCTGGGCCTGGGCCTGGGCCTGGGCCTGGGCCTGGGCCACTGGGCCTGGGCCTGGGCCTGGGCCTGGGCCTGGGCCTGGGCCCTGGGCCTGGGCCACTGGGCCACTGGGCCTGGGGCCTGGGCCTGGGCCTGGGCCACAGGCCTGGGCCTGGGCCTGGGCCTGGGCCTGGGCCTGGGCCTGGGCCTGGGCCTGGGCCTGGGCCTGGGCCACTGGGCCTGGGCCTGGGCCACTGGGCCTGGGCCTGGGCCTGGGCCTGGGCCACTGGGCCTGGGCCACAGGGCCTGGGCCTGGGCCACTGGGCCACTGGGCCACTGGGCCTGGGCCTGGGCTGGGCCTGGGCCACTGGGCCTGGCCTGGGCCTGGGCCTGGGCCTGGGCCACTGGGCCTGGGCCTGGGCCTGGGCCTGGGCCACAGGGCCTGGGCCCTGGGCCTGGGCCTGGGCCTGGGCCTGGGCCACTGGGCCTGGGCCACTGGGCCTGGGCCTGGGCCTGGGCCTGGGCCTGGGCCACCTGGGCCTGGGCCTGGGCCTGGGCCACTGGGCCTGGGCCTGGGCCTGGGCCTGGGCCACTGGGCCTGGGCCTGGGCCTGGGCCACTGGGCCTGGGCCTGGGCCTGGGCCACTGGGCCTGGGCCTGGGCCACCTGGGCCTGGGCCTGGGCCTGGGCCTGGGCCTGAGGCCTGGGCCACAGGCCTGGGCCTGGGCCTGGGCCTGGGCCTGGGCCTGGGCCTGGGCCTGGGCCTGGGCCACTGGGCCTGGGCCACTGGGCCTGGGCCACTGGGCCTGGGCCTGGGCCACTGGGCCTGGGCCTGGGCCTGAGGCCTGGGCCACTGGGCCTGGGCCTGGGCCTGGGCCTGGGCCACTGGGCCTGGGCCACTGGGCCTGGGCCACTGGGCCTGGGCCTGGGCCTGGGCCTGGGCCACTGGGCCTGGGCCTGGGCCTGGGCCTGGGCCTGGGCCTGGGCCTGGCCCTGGGCCCTGGGCCTGGGCCACAGGGCCTGGGCCACTGGGCCTGGGCCTGGGCCTGGGCCTGGGCCAGGGCCTGGGCCACTGGGCCTGGGCCTGGGCCACTGGGCCTGGGCCTGGGCCTGGGCCACTGGCCTGGGCCTGGGCCTAGGCCTGGGCCTGGGCCTGGGCCACTGGGCCTGGGCCTGGGCCTGGGCCTGGGCCTGGGCCTGGGCCACTGGGCCACAGGCCCTGGGCCTGGGCCTGGGCCCTGGGCCTGGGCCTGGGCCACTGGGCCTGGCCCTGGGCCTGGGCCACCTGGGCCTGGGCCACTGGGCCTGGGCCTGGGCCTGGGCCTGGGCCACTGGGCCTGGGCCTGGGCCTGGGCCTGGGCCTGGGCCCTGGGCCTGGGCCTGGGGCCTGGGCCTGGGCCACTGGGCCTGGGCCACTGGGCCTGGGCCACCTGGGCCACAGGCCTGGGCCACTGGGCCTGGGCCTGGGCCTGGGCCTGGGCCTGGGCCTGGGGGCCTGGGCCTGGGCCTGGGCCACTGGGCCTGGGCCTGGCCACTGGGCCTGGGCCTGGGCCTGGGCCTGGCCTGGGCCACTGGGCCTGAGGCCTGGGCCACTGGGCCACTGGGCCTGGGCCTGGGCCTGGGCCTGGGCCTGGGCCACAGGGCCTGGGCCTGGGCCTGGGCCTGGGCCTGGGCCTGGGCCTGGGCCTGGGCCTGGGCCTGGGCCACAGGCCACTGGGCCTGGGCCACTGGGCCTGGGCCTGGGCCACTGGGCCTGGGCCTGGGCCCTGGGCCTGGGCCCTGGGCCTGGGCCACTGGGCCTGGGCCCTGGGCCCTGGGCCACAGGCCACTGGGCCTGGACCCCAAACCCTAAACCCTAAACCCCAAACCCTAAAACCCCCCCAAACCCTAAACCCCAAACCCGAAACCCCAAACCCCGAAACCCGAAACCCGAAACCCGAAACCCTAAACCCTAAACCCTAAACCCTAAACCCTAAACCCCCCTAAACCCCAAACCCTAAACCCTAAACCCCCCTAAACCCAAAACCCAAACCCCAAACCCCAAAACCCTAAACCCCAAAACCCAAAACCCTAAAACCCTAAAACCCTAAACCCTAAAAACCTAAAACCCTAAACCCTAAAACCCTAAACCCTAAACCCTAAACCCTAAAACCCTAAACCCCCTAAACCCTAAACCCCTAAACCCTAAACCCTAAACCCCTAAAACCCTAAAACCCTAAAACCTAAAACCCTAAACCCTAAAACCCTAAACCCCAAACCCCAAACCCCAAAACCCAAAACCCAAACCCCAAACCCCAAACCCCAAAACCCCAAACCCCAAAACCCCAAACCCCCAAAAACCCCAAAACCCCAAACCCCAAACCCCCAAACCCCCCCAAACCCCCCCAACCCCAAACCCCAAACCCCCCTAAACCCCAAACCCCAAACCCCAAAACCCCAAACCCAGGCCCCAAAACCCCAAACCCCCAAACCCCAAACCCCAAACCCCAAACCCCAAACCCCAAAACCCCAAACCCAAAACCCAAAACCCCAAACCCCCCCAACCCCAAACCCCAACCCCAAACCCCAAACCCCCAAACCCCCAAACCCCAAACCCCTACCCCTAAACTAGAGCTGGGGCTAGGGAATGGATAGCCTCTAGGATATCCCCAAAACCCAGGCAAATCCCACAGCACCCCAAAACCTAGGCTCTCTCAGTCTCAAGGTCAAAACAATCCATGAAGCGGTTTCTAAAAATCTGAGAACCTCTCCCATGACTCCTAGCGGGTCCACATGCCTAGAAGATGACGATTGCTCGGTGCCCGGTATAACTGTTGGAGGTGGTTGCTGCCAACCCCAAAAAGGATTTTCTAACTCTTTCTAAAAGGGTTGAGGAAAAACCCAATCTCAATCCGGAAAAGGACACAATCTCAATCTTAATTCTTGGTTCATTTCGCTGACGATCATCCATCCTACAGGGGCAAGGCAATAGGTTTTAGTTGCAACTGGTAAACATTTCTACCCACAACCACTCTTCTACAAGATGACAGTAGGACTTCTGTGTTTTAAGTTTGTTTAGCAATCATATTTAAAGAGGAAAGACTTAGGGTGAGTTGTAGAATTTAATATGACGTATGACTATGACATTAAATTAGGGACGAGAATACATCTGTATAAATGGCTGGGAGTTTTCACTCTTAAACGAATAAATCACAAGGCGAAAAGAATCAACTCCAACAAAACCCAAAAGAAAGAAAAAGAAAGAAGAATCCAACCCTATGCTATCTGGAATTCTCGTATCCAGCTACGCTCGAGAACTCCAGCTACGCTCGAGAACTCGCTCTCGAGATCGCCCAAAACTACGCGTTTGGGACCACGCCGTGGCTCATTCTCGAGTGCGCCCAGACTTCGTTCTGGTGCGCTCGATCTGCGCCGCAGTGCCACAAACCACTCGTTCGGGAAATCTCAAGTTTAGCAAAAATCAGATTAAGTGATTTTTCACCATCAATCTTAAGTTAATCTAAGTTCCATATAAATTTTAAAGCAATTTCTAAAAGACTGATGATTTTCTTTTCTTAAAATGGATAGAAGCCAGAAAGAAAGCTATGGGCATGGTTTAATCTTGTCCAAAGACAGAATTAACATCGCCAGAATTCTAACTAACATGCCACTAACCCTGGCACAGCTATAGCCTTAGAATGAGTTGCTCACCCCTAGGGTTCAAACAACCTACCCTATGACCAAGTTCAACAACACTTAAATAAAACAGGGTGATACTAATTAAGTAATATTACAAGACATACATGCGAAGTACCCACTACAACTGCTAATACAAGTAGTATAATGACAGAAATAAAATACATTACTCAACAACATAGAGAACACAACACTACCGCTCAGTAGATATGCTGGGTCTCCCTAGGCTCACTGGTCAGGGCTCTCTGGCTCTCCCTCCTCTGGATCACTCTCCTCCATCCTCTCCTCCCTCGGCACTCCCCTCCTCCCCTGCTGGTGCCCTCCCCCCAAGTGGCTGCCTGACTGCCTCCGGGGGCAGCAAAACAGGCTCGGTAAAGCTCATCGAGTGTGGGAGTCTTGCCTCGTGGTGGTCCCCGTTGACTTGGCCCTTCTCGTCGGCTTCTACCTTCTATTGTCGATGCACTGGTTTCACCTTCTGGCCTCTGGCCGAAGGTGTTATGCTATTGTTGGGACTGAGGAAGGGGCTCTGGGGTGCTCTCGGTTGTGAATAGTTTGTGCTCTGGCTGTGAGGATGCAGAGTATAGGGACTAGTTTTGAAGCGTTGGGGGAGGTGTTATCTGGCCTCTCTGCTGGGGCTGGCTACGCCTAGATGCAGCTGGCTGTGCTTGCGCTTATCCTCTTCTAAGTCTTCTCTCCTGTGCCGAAGGACCTCTGGTCCAAGGAGGGGTTTGAACACTGTTGCTCTGAGGTGGGCTGGCTGGAAACTGATGGGGGCTTTGGCTTGTGGGCTGGAAATGCAAAGGTTGCATTTGTGGGCTTTTGTGGGCTAAAAGATTATATGCTGGGATGTGCGCTGAAATGAATGGGCTGAAAAATGCACGAGGGTTTTGGGCTAAGGTAAGGGCCGTGGGCCTTGCTTTCTTAAAATTGCCGAATGATGACACCCACAAAGACGAGAGCTGCCGACCGGCTCGGGACGGTCTGAAAAGTCTCTAAGACGTTCTCGCAATGGCCCTAACAGCCCAAGGGCACTGACGGCAATATCTTTATTTTATTTATTCTCCCTTGGATTGTTAGTTATTTAATTTCCTGTTTTCATAAAAATATAATTGGTTTGATACTAACAGAAATTCTTACTGCATTCACAGGACAAAAGACGCACCTCAGCTCTACGAAGACTTCAATGCTAGGGTTTTATTTCTGTTTTGCAAAAATAAGGACTAGTAAATATATGCCATAATGTGCTATTGTTGATGCAATGCAAAGAAACGTAATTTAGTTTTGTAAATCTTAGTTGTAATAAAGTTTAATGGAAAGAAATTTATATATTAGATTTACTGCTAATCACTTACTTAGTTAGGGTATTAGATTTAGGATTCTTTCACATGCTCCGATGGAAATACATGCCTGGTATTTTTATTTGGGAAATTTATTGTTCTCTTAAGAAATAAGACCTAATGGTTTGTATGTATCTGCAAGTATGCCTTAAAGTTCCATGTTTATTCAATTATGCTGATACTTCCATGTGGCCAAATGTTGATACGCATACATATTTAGATGTGGGTTCTTGAACTGAACTCTTGAACCTGACGTCACAGAGCTTGCATATACAACAAGAGAGAGAGAAATGTGATGTCTATAGCTTTGGAGTGCTCATTCTTGAGGTATTTATGGGATCTCATCCAGGCGATTTTCTTTCATCCTCCTCACCCACGATGAAGACAGGTATACTAATCAAGGATATGTTAGACGCTCGGCTCCCACTTCGGGAAGCTGGAATTGAAAGTGAAATATCTAAAATAATCATGGTTGCTCTTAAATGCTTAGAACCGAGTCCATGTGTCGTCCAACGATGCTAGCAGTCTTAAGGTTAAAGGCCAAATTGTCAGAACGTCCCAGTGCCCCTGAACGTGCCCAGAACATAATTGTTTCTTCAGTCGCACTTTCAGATCGAAGAATCTATTAAATCATTGTCATCTTCACTTTACCTTGTACTACTACTACTACTACACACACTGTATATAAGGCACTGGTATGCTTCAATTGATCATTAGACATTGCAATTTAAGAGACCAAAGCAATGATGTATCAATTAATCTAGTCTTACATTGCAATTTAAGAGACTAAGGCAATGCTGTATCAATTAATCTGGTCTTACTTTGATGTATCAAGTAATCTAGTCTTACATTGCAATTTAAGAGACTTAAGGCAATGCTGTATCAATTAATCTGGTCTTACTTTTATCCCTTATGGAGAAAACATATACCAAGTTGGTATTTAACTTTAGATGTTTCTCCGTGAACGTCTGAAGTGACTAATTGGTACTTCTGGCACCACAGATGCTATTGGCAGCAAAAAGACAGCCATTCATAGAGGTAAATTAATGACAAACCATTTCATCCGTACAGACTGCTGGATGATACCCATAATCTGAGAGTGGTCATAGACGTATTTCCTATATCATTTGTCTTCGGAAAGGAGCTACTATGAAGTCTGTACGGAGGTTCATGTTTTTTTTGGAGAAATGGAGCAAGGTTGCAAAAGGTGGATACCAGGTTTCAAGCTATTATCGTCAAGTTGATCGACTATAGTATTTTGGGAAGATTTTCACTACAACTTGTTTCAAAATTAATGTAGCATCCAACAGCAGTAAAGAAATAAATGACATCAAACTTGCAAATTTAACATCTAGAATTCTCAGGACAATGGATATCAGCCAATACCAAAAACCTCATTATCTCCCCCTACCTTAACATCAGAATTACAGAATAAAAATTATTTGTCCAGTTCCATCAGCAATTCAATTCAGGAAAACAGAAAAGCTTTCTGTGCACATACCATAGAAGCAGAGTATACTTGGTTGCGGAGTCAACACCCTTGTACAGAAGTTTGAAGTCAAGGGGAGATGTAATGCCAGCCAGCAATTCAGAGAGGGAGACTTGGCTTTCATTGCCACCCAGCCAATTCAAAACTGCAACATGGTAGAAAAAAGGCAACAACATGATCATTTTGATCTAAGTGCAAACGAAAATAAAAAAATATGAATGCAGCAACAGCCTCCTGATTCAGCAGAGGGGAATTTTTTATCCCTTCTGATGAACATATATCTATTTCATTTTCTTGTTCATAATTAAGGTAACAAGTCATATGAAGCTCATTATTGTAATGTGGCTGGGCCTTGATTTACCACAATCAGTTGACTTATATATCTCCAATGTTGTTTGTTGTTTTTCTGTGTAGGCAGCAAAAAGACCACAGTTTTAAATTTCAGTTTATTATTCTAGACGAACAACTTTACCTATTGTAAAGAAGTATGGCGTGTTCGAAAGAAAATGATCAATATTCTTCAGACTTCCACAACACTCGCATTTGTCCTTGTAGCATAACAACTCATCCGTTAGAACAGGAAGTTCTGCAAAGGACTTGATCTGCATAACAGGACAAAGTGAACCTCAACAGTTGCTACTTGCTAGAATACATTTACATATACAAGGTTGGCTAGGCAGGAAATTTACAGTATATGACACACCTTTGTTGTTTGAGGTGAACACATCAAGTTTATGGAAAATTGTAGTGCATTCTTTTTCATCCAAACATGTCCCACATCTGCAGCTCATTTGCTCATGGAACTTCATCCCAAAAGGATAATGCACTTGACATATACAATCGTTGCAGTTGGTTGGATATACTGCTTCTCTCAATCTTGCTATTGAAACCAAAATGCAAAGGAGCTTCCGACATATGCAATCCTTTAAGAATTGTATCCACAATCCCAGAAGCATAAGTTTTTCTGGCCCGCAACTAAAATTAATTCACCAGGTTTACCCTTGTAAAGACACAAAACGTGCATGCAGAATAAAATAGGAGTAAGGAGAATTCAGATGCTAGTAGTCTCAGATGGATCAGTTCAAAACTTCACATGTTGGCCAAAAAAGCAACAATATCATCTTAAAAAAGAAACGAAGAAGAGGAAAGCCTGACAGAGCTTACAAACAAAAGAACGTCACAGCAATATATCTAATTGTGCTCATTGTAGTGCATATGATTAATATTAACATGCATACAAACAAGAAACAAGAAAAAATGTTGACTCTGGTGTGAGAATAAACAAACTGAAGACTTGCATTTCAAGTTTAGGAGCAGTTCAATTCATGAAATGTAGAGATATCAAATCCATATATTGTTTCGTAAACAATTGCAAAGCTCCATAATTACCAGAAAGCAAGGGATGAACAAATACAAATAAAATTAAAGCAAAGAATGACCATGTAAAGCTACAAATGGCATTGCAAGCATACCATTTGGAATATATTGCTATCATTTGTGATTTGGCACAAATTGTTCTATAGAGAAGTCAATGAATAAGCAATTCTGTGGTGATCATTTTTCTCCCAAGAAAAGAAGATTTCATATAATATGTCGGCAGTGCAGGGGTCGTCATGGCTTAACTGGAAGTGGACAGGTGGTCTCTTTAGAAATTCATCTCTGAAACACCTCAAATTCCATAATGTCTGCACATATTCAAACGAAACTATAAGCATGTTTATGTCAAAGCACATAGCCATATGCAACTTTCAGCTACCTGTATGATCAAATGCAAGAAAGAGATGTCTTCAGTGTGTTGGTTGAGAATGTCAACACTCTTTTGATAGATGAAAATGCTTGCTGTTTCCTCAGAAGATCCTGCTTTATGAGATTTCCAAGTCAGAACAAATAATATTTTGCTGCATTACTGTACAGATTTGAAAGATGAGAGTGCTAGAGCATATTGTGTTTGTTTAGCACTGATCACTTGACTATACATTGTACTTATCAAGAGAAAGACATGATAACTATGGTCACATTAAAAGCATATTTTCTGTGGTGCAGCTAATGGCTGTGAGAGCCTGATGTGTTTATCTGATCTCATGAATCGAATAGTTACATCATAAGACAATATAAGTGTTAAATTCTCTTCTAAGCAAGGTGATTGTTTCAGTTTATGCTACCCAACAATTAATCACATACTGTTAATCACTAAGATAAATTTCTACAAAAGGTAGATGAGATCGTGAGAGTGCTCCATTGCAGGTGTTTAATTAAGAGTTCAATCAACATCCAAGAACAAGTATATTACTTTCTTGTGTACATGGTCTACATTTTAAACTCAAGTAGAATTTTGGAAATAACTCATGCAATAAGGTCCCAGTGGATGCAGATTACAGTCCAACAAGTGTACAATCCCAGTAAAAAGATCTTGATCAAATAGTGACAGATTGAATTTGTATAAGATAAGAATAAAGAAAATAATTAAGATAAAATCCATAGCCATTTCAAAATATTGTGTATGATTGTATGCTATATCATGCTCGAAGCATGAATGTAATGCATAAATATGTTATTTTGATGACTATAATATCATTATTTTTATAATAATTTGGTCTACCAAAACCATGTATCTAAGATCCACATTTGGTCCAAGCTTCATCTATACTTGAATTCTTAGCTAAGAAGGTATCAATATACAGATATGGTTAAATAGTATTATTGTGGAACCTGCCTTTTTTCCTTTCCATTTGTGAGTTGTTACACTCAGTTATTGTCATACAAGTACCAACTACCAAGTAATGACCTCAATAAAAATGATATGTATAGCCAATTGCTAGAATGATTTTTCTTGTACCAATCCTAGATAAGGCCGTAGGGCCATGTCCTCTAGTTAATGCAGAACATCCTGTCCAAGCCATCATATGGAACTATGGATAAACCCATCGTCCAAAGCATCATGCAGTTTATCAAGATTCTATTAACATCCACCTGTGAGAACTTACGTAGAAAGAGATAGTACTCATCAAAGTCTCAGACAATCAGACCTAGAACATGACCTTCTGATTGTTTCAAGAATCAATTAACTCATAATATAGTTCACATTTTATGCCACAATGGAAGAGTAATTTTCACATGAGTTCAATAATTCATACCACTGTCTGCAATGATGGAATATGAACTACATAGTGTTACTACTAGATATTCTTACTCCCAGATAGGGAGTTCGATATATGAGCCATGCATTCATATATCTTATGAAAATACCCTCTATCCTTCTACTCATACTACAGATTACCTTTGGCTGTTCAGATTACCAGGCAGTATCTAATAGGTGAGAGGCACTATTTTCATTTGCCATGTTGGACTGATATTTCATACCTGTTACGCCTTTTCGGTCACTTGAGCAGTGCTGAGAGGTTGCACTTGAGCTGTCAGATTTTATATCTATCTCCAATTTTTCCACTTTTTCATCTAGCTTATTTCCATTTTCTTCAATGTTAATTGGTTGATCTGAAAATTTTGTGCTTACCATAGTCCCAGAACTATCTTCAACATCAACCTCACTGCAACAATGATGAAACTTAAGCTGAGCAGATTATAACATAAAAGTTAATAGATAAAAAAGAATCTACAGTGAAAGGAAATTATTTGCATTATCTAGATTCTAGAATCTGGAAAACTTCCAAAAGGAAACCAGTGGCGCAGCTATGGCAAAGTCTGATGATGAAATATCTTTCTTTTTGTGTGCAAATGGTTATTGCACTATCCATTTGGTTCTGAAAGACCAGACTTTAAATATGATCAGGCACAAAAATAACAAACAGCTTTCCAGAATCACAAAAAACGGGCATATTCCAAATGCACGACTGAAGTTTACCCCAGAAAACATTGCATGGTGAAATAAAAAGCTCTGCTTAAGTTTTGCTGAAACTTTACCAAAAGCAAAGTAAATATTTCTATTGAACTACTTTTCTGAAATTGCTTCACTTGCCATAAAATCCATAGCAATTAGTTGTGACCTAATGACGATGGTCTTGGATGCTGATAGGAATTTCAATACGCAAACGCAAACATCGTCGGTGAAGCAATCCTCTAGATCAGGGGGCTGCTCACAAAGTGGCACTGGTACCGTCAGCGTTGGAATGTAAAGATTTTGAACACGTCGCCCAAAGGCTATTTCTTTACAGGAAGTCTGGAAAATCCAAAATTGATCTTACATTTGAGGGACAGGAAAGGACAGGAGATCTAAAAATGTCACACGGCCGGCCTGCAAAGTAACCGGGAAAAGAAACATATGGTCACGGCACAATTGGATTGAAGCAAATTGCAGAGCAGAAGAATGGCAGGAACACATGACGGTAACCGATCGACCAAACAAGTCAACAAGTAAAGGCAAAAGTTTTGCTGCACATGTGTGCATGTGCTTTTGCTGCATGTGTACAAAGTAACCCATATGCCTTGCTCCTGGGCTTGAACTAAAGCAACAAGAAAGATATTGACAAGGCTCCAGCATGGGGAACCGTAGAATCTCCTGCCTCAGTAGGAGAGGAGATAAACTGATAGATACAGTACAGTGCTGTCATAATCCGATTACCCATCTCAGTCTACCCAAATTTCCCTGGCATCAAGTGTTAAACTCTAATCGGATGTACATAACTTAGAGAGAATACAGACAGTAAACTTAGCATTTCAAAGTCAAAGCTGGAATCTAACGATACCGAAACTACAATATCCTCTAATAAGTATCATATTGACATCAGGACTCAGCAGCTGCACTATAAAATATAAAAATAAAAGGTGCCGAGTGTCCGAGCCATAGAATGATGGTATTAAGGTCATCAAAAGTACAGGCTTTTCTGCCTTGATAATACATTGGAAATGCACCTTTTGGATTTCAAAGACGACAATGGCACAGTAAGTATGGAAAATCTGACAAGATGCTGAGCCAAGAATGCCGGACGATTGTAACAAAGAGTGGTGGTTTCTTGCGGTACAAACAAACCTCTACCAACTCTGCATCCTAAATAATTAACATAGCCGATGGACCAATCAGTTTGAGCAACATAAGGCCATGTTTGACAAATCAAGAAGTGGGCAGGCAGGCCAAACTATCAAGCAAGCTATTTTACAGTGAAAGCAACACTAAAATATAATGTAGCTGCATGCCTGCATCTAAGCAAAGTACAAGCCACGTCAAATGTAGGGATATGTCTGTACGTCCCAAAAGGTAGGTGCTTTTATCGTTGCCTCTGTTTTTCTATTTGAACTGAAACACAGGAAGAGTACAACAGTATGGAACAAAAGAACAGTTCATTGTTATGACATTCTGGGCAGCACATGAATGAGTATAGGATATATATTCGTTCATCAAACAAACCTCCCAAAAAAAATGTTATCAATCGCAAGACCGAAAAAAATGTGCAACAACAAAAAAATTATTTGAGGGGCAGGCCCGCAAAGTAACCGGGAAAAGAAACATATGGTCACGGCGCAATTGGATTGAAGCAAATTGCAGAAGAATGGCAGGAACACATGACGGTAACCGATCGACCAAACAAGTCAACAAGTAAAGGCAAAAGTTGGGAGATGAATCATGGTGTCCTAAATAACAAGATCACAAGGGCATTTCTGACGGCAGGGGGAAAAGATGTCATAACAACTCTACTAGGGTGACTCGATCAACAAGGGACGATTTCTATGCGTAATTTGGGGTTGGAATTATAGGATGAGTGCGCTGCGCGGGGAACAAGTGAAGTGAATGAATTATGGTAGATTGGGTGGCTGTTAGGAGGGACCTGACCTGCTGTGAGCCGCCGCGGTCGCCGGGGATGCGGTCGAGGAGGGACCAGTCGACGCGCGCGACGTGGTCGATCAACGCCGACAGCTGCAGCCCCACCACCGCCGGCGCATCCCTGCTGGATCCCCGGAAGGAGGAAGCTGCAGGTGGGGGGTGCGCGCCGCAGCCGGGTGGCTGCCGTGGCCGCCGCGCCGGTCTGGTGGCAATCGTACGTGAACGGTCGAACACGAGCTAAGCTTTCCAAGAATCACCGACCGGATCAGATCACCAAGAGAAGAATGCATTGAGAAATGGATTCGGAAATGGATTTTGTTTGAACTTGGACTGTTGCGCCGCTGCAACCATCTCGATCGAATAGGATTACGGGGGAGAGAATAGGAGGCCGGGGTTAAGCGCGGTCGGTCACGAGCGACGCGCGCGGGCGACGTGGCACGCGCTGCGCCGGTGAGTGGAGCATGAGGTTGTGACGGTAGGGGGGCAATGGACGGCGTGATCCGTGCGACGCGTGAGCCGGCCTAGAAGCGTCGTGGAGGACGGCGACGTGTTGGCGCGGGCGGCGCATTGGGCCACGTGCGCTCGGCGTGGAGACGTGTCCCGTCCCGTCCCTCCACGAGCTGATGTTTCGGCGGTTTCTAGCGATAAATCCTATGCCAGCGTTGTACTTTTAGGATGTATTTAGGCTATATTTGGCACAGCTCCACCACCAGTTCTTTGAGTTGTTTGAGTGCTTGAAACTGCTTTTGTGCCAAACGTAAAACAAAATAGCTCCACCCAAGGAGTTCCTTAAAACCCGCTGAGACAAAAGTAGCTCCACCCAAGGAGCTGAAAAAAGTAGCTTCACCCGGCTCCACTTGTGAAGTCAAAAAAACAGCTCCACTTGTGAAGTGGAGCCATGCCAAACGGGGCCTTAGTTTGAGGGATGGGGTGGGGTGGAATGGGATAGTTCCTTTGACTTAATTTATTCATGTGTTTGGTTTGAGAGATGGGGTGGGATAGAATGGTCCAAAGTGAGATGAGCCTGTGCAAATTTAGAGAATATTCTTCTTAGATGCTGGATCATATGGTTCCACCTTTTTTGTGGAACCATCTCATTCTATTCCATCCCATCCCATTCCACTTTCATCACTCCAACCAAACACATCCTTAACTTCCGTGTTCAGATTACCGAGGTTTCTAGCGATATATCCTATCCCAGCGTTACTTCCGTGTTCAGATTACAAAAATGACACAATTATTACTAGAGAGATTTTTGTGTATTACAATATAGTTATAAAAATGGTGATATTATCGAATATAATCCCCAACTGTATAATGAAGTTTCTCTTACAATATATAAAACAAAACATATATGTACATGCTAGTACAGAAATTTAATCGAAAACATATGTTCAAACTTAGTAGTTGATGTTGTTTCTTGCCCAATATTAGTACAAACAAAATACATAAGGCATCGAGACATAAGAACCTCTCCATATAATATTATTGGGATGGACGGTCAGCAAGGTGTGGCGCAGATGCTATGTGGTTTTTGGCGCAAATGTAGGTGACAAACGAGCGAGGCGGTACGCGCGAACGACATTGCGGCGTGTGGTAGCGGTGTCGAGCGTTGGTGGAAAAGCTTGAGTGCGCCTCTGCGCTTGGAAAGCGTATTTCTAGAAAGGGGAAGCGGCTTGGTTTAGGAAAATTTCTTGATAAAAACTTCAAAATAAAAATTAAAACAAATTCAAAATTTACAAAATAGCCTTCCAACTTCTCAGCTTAGGGAAGGAGGATGGCGACTACAGGCTTGACGTGGAGGAGGAGGATGGCGAGGAAGGCGAGCTGACGCCGCGGAAAACGGCGCTAACAAGGTCATCGATGCCTTCTTGTCCCCGGTGCGGGTAGTCCACAAGTGGATCTGATATATTATGTAGGTTTTTCATCTACCAGCCATTGGAGCTCTTAGTATTGTTACTATTGTTGTTTTTGTTATGGCTGCATTTATCTTATCAGTTGTCATTAAAGAAAAATGAAAACTTTTACCCATTCCCATTATGTGTTGTCAATTAAAAATATGATGAAACCTTCACAAAAAAATAACACAAGAGTGATATGGTGATCGAGTGTGGCCTAACATGTACATTGAATAGGCTTGAAGTGAAATTGTAAAAGAAATGACAATTATTGAGGGCTTAGGGTTTAGGGTTTTAGGGTTAGGGTTTAGAGTTGCATGCATGCCTAGTGCAGCATTCGCTACTATACAGGCGAACTATGTGAAACCAACCTCTTCTTGCAAGAAGATTGGCATGAAACACGGCTATGATGACTTCGTCTCTCATTTGAGAAGGAGAAAGGTCTTCATCTCAACATCACCAATGGTATTCTAGCATCCAATTGTTCTATGTTAATCTACATCAAGGGCATTAAAGACAGCACCATCCCTGTGTCCATCAAACACCGATGGCATTCCGCTGCGTCTTATATTACTTGAGTGTAAATTGGCGACTGATGGCACACCCGCACCTCATACCCTGGGGCAAGAAATCCGTGAGCGATTTCTCACGTCAAACAAATGGCGATCAATCCCCAGTGGAAGAGAGGTCTTCATCTCAACATCACCAATGGCATCCTAGCATCCAATTTTTATATGTCAACATACGTCACGGGCATTAGGGACAGCACCATCCCTGCGTCCATCAAACAATTAGTGGGTTTCTACAATTGATATGTGATTAATAAAATTATCTTGGTATTTAAATGTGCATCAACGCGATCTAAACGATATTCTGATACTTTAATTCATACGCGTACAAGTTTTAGCCTATGGACATCACTTAATTTTTTTAATATCCATGAATATTTACTAGGGGAGTTTTGCAATTTAATACGACTAACAACGTTAATTAAGTATTTAATTACAAAATAGAATGATTTAAATGGCAATACACTAATTTAATCGGTACGCGGTACATTTTAATCTGTTGATGGCACTTAATTTGATTTTAGTAATCATAAGCATTTACTAGTGGAGTTTTGTAAGTTAATACAACTAACAAATATTAGCTAGATATTTAAATATGCAGTAGGGTGATTTTAAATGGCATAATACCAATTTAATTGGTACATGTGAAATTAATCATCTACGGAATACATGTTCCCTTGTAATACCCGTATAACCTGATAATAATGTTTTATAATTTAATACAATTAGCGGGTTTCATGGATTAGTTTAATATGCAATCGAATACTCAGGTTAAGGATTTGGGAATAAAACTTTCTCGAGCGTGCAATAAATCTTTTTCCTTCCCTTTCCTACTTTTCTTCTCTTCTTTCATTTCCCCTTTTCCCTTCTTTTGTAATCCCTCTCTCTACACGCCCTGATCGGCGGAATGGCCTATTGGCCTTAGCTGGCCCCCCTCTCCCCCATTTCTTCTCTCCCTTCCTTATCTCCTTCCTTCTCTCCATTTCTCTCTCCCCCTGGTCAGGCTTCGCTCGGCGCCAGCTAGCCCTTGGCTCCCGCGCCTCTGGCCACCTGCGCCCTTGGGCTCGGCCTCCCTACTCGTCGGCATCCTCCCTCCAGTGCCTCTTCTCCAATCCAACCTCCTCTCTCCAGTGGATCCTCCCCAATTCGGTCTCCTCTCCTGCGCCTCCGGCCTCCTGGCGCCAGCCGATGGCTCCCCGCTCGCTTCCAGCCTCCCCTCTGGCTTTCCCTACTCGGCTCCGACCACCTTCTCCCTGCGCCGTCGCACCTCCAGCCTAGCTAGCCTGGCCCCGGTCTCCTACACGCCTCCCCTCTGTCACCTCTCAATTTCCCCACCACCGGCCACTCCAGGCCCAACCCCGGCCATCACCCTAGGCTCCGGCCGCTGCTGCCTCCCGGCTCCACCTCCCTCTGTTACTCACTCGGCTCCCCGACCGCCGACGCTGACCCTCGGTCCGACCTCCATGCTGACTGCCACCCCCATGGCTCAGTGCCTCCCCTTTTCTTCTCCCTCTGCTCCGACCTCTTCTCTGTTACTTCCCTCTATTAATCGATTTGCTTGAGTTTAACTTTACGATTTACATTGCTTTTTTATTTGAGGAATTGAGGGTGGTGCTAGGGGTGCTATGGTAGGGCTCGAGACCACTCCACTCGCCGGGGGAGGGTGGGGTGCTCATCGGATGCGTGTAGCATTCCCTATGCCATGGTGGTGGCCTCCTCGGTACTCTCTTGCTCCCTACTCCTTTACTACCCTGTGCTCTATTGTGATGGAATGGTGATGTGTTGTGCTGAAGTTGTGCCATTATGGTGCTATGGTTGTTCGGCTTGATACTCAGGTTCATTGAATTTGCTATGTTATTCTGGTTGATTATCAAATGGTGGTGCTCTAGTGTTTTACTACGTCGCATGTGTTGTTCTGAATAGTGAAATCATGGGGGAATGGGCATGGCCTACCTTGGTCGGTTGGTTGTCCGTTGATTTTTGGGGATGGTTGAGGAATTGTCGCGGCACCGCCTTCCTCCTCGTCGGCCTGCAGGTGGGAAAACCTCGTGGTGGCCTCCTCCCCTTCGGCTTGGTCTCTGGCCTTGCTATTGCCGGCTGGTCTTGTTCTTGCCTTGTGGTGGCCGGCGTGATGTGGCTGTGTGGGATTGCACTTGGAAGGTGGAAAAAGAAAGAGAGGAACTGGGGGGTTGCTGTTGATGCCGTGCTCAATGTTCCCTCTTCTCTTCTAGACCGTCTTGGTGTGGCCTTATCCTGTTGCTGTGCTGTGCAGTCTAGAATGTCTTAGAATGTCTTGCTGTCCCTTATTGTGCGGTTAGACTGTATGTGGATATTTTGCGATGGGTGGCTGGTTTTCTAGTCTTCTGAACATGAGTGATATCCTACGATTGTGATAGTGTTGATTCTATCCAAAATTAATCTTTAGGGATCTAATGGTAATTTTTTTGTTCAGTCTTTTCGGTGTCTTTACATTCATTCTTCTCGCATTTGAAACTGTGGTTATTTTGGAAATAAAATAAGTAGTAATTATTGTAGGCAATGATATACATGTAGTATATTCTCTATAGTTTCTGGGTAATCGCAAATGTGTAAGTTGCTTCTACTGTAATTTTATTTTTACCCTTGATGTAATAATTATATTCTCCGTAACAGACTGAACAAACTTGATGTAATTTTATTGTTACCCTTAACGGGCCAGGTACTATGTCGGTTATTCATGTTACCAAAAGGATTCATTCCATCTGTACTCAACCCAAACCTTATATTTCTCGGTTCCACACCGAAATCTACAAACATCCTATTGATATTCCTCCACTGGGTAGAATCAGCAACATGTCTTATCATTCCGTCTTTCTTACGCTGCTCCCAGTGCCAACACATCAATCTTGCATCCTTGCGGTTTGTAAATAAACGCTTCAAATGGGGGATTACAGGAAGATACCACAACACCTTAGCAGGAGGTCCTTGCTTCACCTCGATGCTCTTCCCATCATCAGAGTCATTTTTACGCTTGTATCGGGATGCTTTGCACACCGGACAAACATGTAAGCTAGCATACTCTTTACGGTATAGGATGCAATCATTCGGACATGCATGTATTCTTTCTACTTCCATTCCTAATGGACAAAGAATCTTCTTAGCTTGGTAGGTGCTTCTCGACAACACATTTCCCTTTAGAAGCATGTCCGCTAGGAGACATAACAATGCCGTGAAACTCTTGTCGGACCAACCATTACTTGCCTTCAATTTCAGCAGTTCTAGAACTGATGACAACCTCATGTATTGTGGCTTGCAGCCCGGGAACAAAGGTTTCTCCGAGTCTTCCATCAAGCCCTTGAATTTACCAAACTCTCTCTCACTATAGTTCCCTTCTGCATCACGTAATATCTGATCCAGATTGTCATCCTGTGATCTATCCTCATGATCGAAAGAATAGTCCACAACTGGCATATCGTTGTTTCCCTCGACTATGTCATAACTATCTTCTTGTGTACTATTCTCTTCATCGTGACTGGTCCAACATTTGTACCCTTTTCTGAAACCCCTTTGAATCAAGTGAGTTTCGATCTGCACTAAGTTGCTAAATATTTTGAGATTATCACAATCAATGCATAGACAGTACATATATTTCATCCCCTTCTTCAACATATCCAGCTTGGCCGCTCTTCTAAAAGCAGACACGCCATTAATGTACTCTTCACTCACACGGTTCTCAATGTACATCCAGCTTCGGTCCATCTACGCTACACAAGTAACAAATGGGTGTCAAAAATGATTATTACCGCTACTACATAGCAAATCGGACTAGCTATATATACTTACACGCATACGACATGCATCCAGTATATATTACGTAGGTATATAGTTAGCTAGCCACATATTCATGACATAATAATGTTAAGCAAGAATGTTAGCTAGTACTTACCCATTCTGAAATCGAGCAAACTAACATTATCTTTCTAAACCAAGCTAACTAACTAGATTTAAATTAAACAAAAACCTAGCTATCATCTCCGGCCTTCAATTACAAAAAACATGCATGCATATAAGTTATTAAAAGTAATTGAGTACTAACCTCTGATCAGATCACTAAGAAGACAGCGATATGTTTTCACCCCGAACTCTCTAAAGCCGGCTGCCTTGCTCCACCGATGCAGCGCAATGAAGACAGATCTGTGTCGACATCGAGCAAGTACACCCAGTAATTAATAGTGCAGGATATCACAGACGATTCCAACCACAAACGGTCTCTGAAACCAATATATCACAGACGGTTCGTGTTAATAACCATCTATGAATTATCACAGATGGTTATTAACACGAATCGTCTGTGATGTCCACAATATCACATACGGCTTAATACCAACCGTCTGTGATTGGTGCATATTACAGACTGTTCCTATATAGAACCGTCTGTGATAGTCCTACATCATCATAGACGGTTATTAACACGAACTGTCTGTGATATCCATAATATCACAGACGGTTCGTAATACCAACCGTCTGTGATTGGTGCGTATCACAGACGGTTCGTATATAGAACCATATGTGATAGTCCTTCATAGACGGTTTATACCACAAACCGTCTGTGATAGTTCACTCTATACCTGAATTTTTTTCTGTTTTTTAGGCTAGCCTCAAGAAATTAAATAATGTTATCCATGGCCTTTGAAAACAAGCAAATACAGACGCAAGCACAACAACACATTCATATCTATTACAGATAACAAGCTAACGAACCCTTCGTGGCACAACATTGAAGCTAAAAAAGACACTCTTACGACACTTACGACAAAAGTGTGTTGTCTAACCTCTCACCGTGCCACAACGGAGGCGCTAGCTCACGGCAGTAGTCGGCGTTGTGGAGGAACATGCAAATACAGAGGCAAGCATAACAACATATTCAGATCTATTACAAGATAACAAACTAATGAACCCTTCATGTCACGACGGTGAGGCTGAACAAGACACACCTACGACACTTACGGCAAGAGTGTGTTGTCCAGCCTCCCGCCGTGCCGCGACGGAGGTGCTAGCTCATAGCGGAGAGGAGATGCATGCAGGAAGCTAGCTAGTGGATGAACTCACGCGTGACTAGTACCGGTGGAAAGGTAGATGGGGAGTTATTAATAAGGGCTGAGCAGTGGGAGGAACTGGTGCCTATCATTCGATGTGGAGAGAATGGATGGGTGAGATCAAAATCCTGGGTATACGCCAATTATCGGTGACATGTGATTATCACAGACGGTTCTTAATACGAACCGCCTGCGTGATGTTCGATATCACGCATTTATCGTATTAAGAATCGTCAGGAAAGTTCCTGAGCACGTTCATATTAAGAATCGTCGCGAAAGTTCACAGACGGTTATTAACGTGAACCGTCTGTGTTGTTTCGATTATCATAGATGGTTCGTGTTAATAACCGTCTGTGAAAATATCGCAGGCGGTTGGTAGTATAAATCGTCTGTGATAGTTTAAGCACAGACGGTTCCGTATGAACCGTCTGTGATGTACCCGTCTAGTATAGCCTCTTTTGTAGTGGTGAGCTCTTCTCAAGACAGGGCCGGCTGCCGCCGTCGCCTCCGTTCCCGGCCTTTGATCTCGAGTTGCCGCCCGCTTGAAACCTCACGCCACCGATGGCCGTAAACCTCACAATCCAGTGCGGCTTCTCTTCTCGAGCTCCAGTGGACGGGGAGGAGGAGGTGGACAAGGTCGGTGCGGGTGCTAACGAGGAGGATGAGGACAGCGGTGCTGCCTGCCTCCGGCCGGGAGGGCAACGGGTGAGAATGAGACGAAGTGAAAGGGCAACGAAGAGAGAGAGAGAGAGAGAAAGTATGTGAGGTGGGGCCCACACTGAGATTTCCCCTTAACGCATTCAGCATTGACACCCGCGCGGTTCTTAAAGCACGATGAACGGCTCCGCACGTACATGGGCTGATGGGCATTCAAGTACACGATGAACGGCTTTGCATTTCTAGAGGCTGGAGAGTGGTATATCATCACATTTCACCAAGAATTAATCCTCGCCGTTGTTCTTTTCTTTTACGTAAACAAAAATCCTACATGATAAAAGACAACTAACATCACGCCTTTATACATACATGACATGGTTGAAACTAACAAGTAAATTGGCCTTCATTGACACATTTAGATGGGTACGTAAAATGGCAAGCGTCATCCTCGATTATATTGTGTGGCGAGGGGAGGTTGGAATGGAAAAGTGATGTAAAAATCATAACTTTTATATTCTAAATCTTCTCACGCTCTCTTATGCACGGAGAATAACATATACAAATCGCATATCTACCTATTCTCACACGAAAGGACTTCAAATTCACAAATGCAAGATAAGACTCTTTATTCTCTGTTTTTTTTTGGCTTGACTCCTAATGTCCTTTTCAGAATTAAGCCTGTACCCTCTCTGAAAATTGACACTACTACAGAAAGCCTAATACTAGACGGTCAATCACAGACGGTTTAACAGGTTTTGTTAAACCGTCTGTGATCGACACTAACATAGACGGTTTTAATTCGGAGGTACATTGCAGCAGCACTGCTGCAAGACCGCAATAAGGAATATGTACTTATGCCCTTCCATCAGAACTATCATTGGGTTTTAATAGTAATTGTACCAAAATGAAACAAGGTATATTACCTTGATTCCCTAAGAATAAAATGGATTTCACAGTTGTCAGCCAAGTAATCGATAGGTAAGTACATTTTCTCCATACATACCTATATTGTACTTTTTCTTTCCTTCCGAATGACTAAGGTTAACTTTTACGAATCACGTAGGGCATTCGACATGTACATTGCAATGGGAGGTGTCTCGAAGCAAGGGGCCAAGGCCTAACACATGCTTGAGATTTTAAGGTACTCGCTATTACACATTAATTAATCCTATGCAACAGTTGGTAGTAATGCCTCTTGAATTAACATATTGCATTTTTTGCAGTGCCACCAGCAGTCGCCGGGCAACACATGTGGATTCTACGTTTGCCACCATATGGAACTACTCCTCGATTTCTCGATGATCACTAATTCCAAGGTTTGTCAATCTTCCCATAATTACTTCATACTTATCACGTTATATATATACGCACATTGATATTCCTATCGACAGACTGTGTTCATTACGTCAACTGCATTGAAACAGCCCGACCTTTCACACATTCGAGGAGAGATGGCGTACTTTCTGGTGGCTAAGGTCATAAACCCAGCTGGAGAGTTCCATTGCGCACAATGATTTTTTATTGCTCTTATCACTCCGGAATCGAGGTCTCGCGAAAGGAATGGATCCATAATCAACGAACTTGCCGGCTCCACAAGCAATACTTGAATGACAATCATGCACCATCTAAGTATAACTTGTGTAGCCTGACAAGTTCGTTGATTATGGATCTGTTCCTTTCGCGAGACTTGATTCCGGAGTGATAGAGCAATAAAAAATACAATGTTACCATCTAAGTGCAAATGCAATGTAGATCTTTTTGTAATTGTGTATTTGTTAATGGATATTTTATTTCATTTCAATTAATTGATTTGTGAAATGGATGCTTTATGTTTGTGAAATGAAGTGCGATGTGAATTAGATGTTTTATGTTTGTGAAATGAATTGAGATGTCAATTGGATACTTTATGTTTCTGAAATGAATTGAGATGTGAATGTATGTATATATCTTTATCTGTTTATTTCAGAGGGCATGGCTAGCATTTCCTGAGGCTAGCCAATAAACAGAAATAGATTTAGGGGTAGAAAAGAATATCACGATTTATTTTACTTACAAACTGTGCTCGTGATAGGTGATAATCACGACGGTTTGTAAGTAAAAATCGTCATGATATATCAATATCACGACGGTTTTAAGTTAAAACTGCTCGTGATAATAACTATCACAAAGTGTTTTTAACTAAAAACCGCTCGTGATATATCAATATCACGACGGCTCGACAACCGCCTCGTGATAACCTTCGATTATTAATGACTATAAATTGACGGTTCGTAAAACCGCTCGTGATGACGCCGAACCGTCTATGATGATCCTTTCTGTAGTAGTGTGAACTTCATCTTGTCACTTAAATTACAAGCTTTTCTTCGTCTTCTAGTGATTTCTCGACTTCACACGTCAATTGATAGGTAAATTTTTGTTCCACAATTAAATTGACTAAATTTCTCAGCTTAGTTAATATCGACCATTTAAACGTTGATGCTACTATTTCACATAGAATGAACAAAACGGTTGATGCTACTTATAATAATTCAGTTAGGTGAAGTGATGAACGCACATGCATTGGCAACTCATTGCATGCACGGTTCACCACGGCACAGCAGAAGGATTCAATTATCGCGCGCGGCCTCCATGATTTAACCGCCAGCGAGCACCGGCCAACTACTTTTGTATTAGACGTCGTATCCTTTCTGTGAGAGATCACGATCGACATTTCACGAGCTGCATGCATGCATGCAGTGCAGTGCAGTGCGCCCCATCGACCACACGTACGTACCATTAATTCAGGATGGCCGGATCGATCCATGCATCGATATATGGATGTATCACCTTCCTCCTAGCTACCTTCTACCCTGGCTAGCTGTATAACAATTAATTAAAGCAAGCTTGCTAGTATATATTTGATCGATCCATCACTGGCACGAACATAGCTAGCCAAGGTTGCGGTGGCTGGAGATGGACTATGGGAGGCTTGCACCTGCCGGCACTAATGGCGCCATGCACAAGAACAACATCAAGCACGCTCATGTAGTAGTTGACGCGGTTGTGGCTGTGGTGGCGGCAATGGCGTGCATGGCGCCATTAGCGGCGGTGGCGCAGCAGCAGCAGCAGCTGGTGCCGTGCATGTACATCTTCGGTGACTCACTGGTGGACAACGGCAACAACAACAACATCCCGAGCCTGGCCAGGGCCAACTACCGGCCCTACGGGATCGACTTCACCGAGGGGCCGGCCGGCCGCTTCACCAACGGGCGCACAGTTGTGGACTTCGTTTCCGAGCTGCTCAGGCTCCGGCCTCCCCTCATCCCGGCCTACGCCATGGCGCGGCAGAGCGACCTCGCGCGAGGGCTCAACTTCGCGTCGGGGGCGGCCGGCATCAGGCCAGAGACGGGGAACAACCTGGTTGGTAAATTGTTAATATATGGTATTCCTTAATTTCTAGCTACCTGCACGGATCAGATATGCATGGCATGGCAGGGCTGGCACTACCCTTTGTCGGAGCAGGTGAATCACTTCCGGGCGGCGATACGTGACATGGGCATGGGCAACGCGAGCAAGCTGCTGCTGGGCCGCTGCATCTACTACGTGGGCATGGGCAGCAACGACTACCTCAACAACTACTTCATGCCGAGCTACTACACCACCGGCCAGGACTACGACCCGCCCACCTACGCCGCCCTCCTCCTCCAGGACTACTCCCGCCAACTCAACGACCTCTACCACCTTGGCGCCAGGAAGTTCGTCATCGCCGGCGTCGGCCAAATCGGATGCATCCCCTACGAGCTCGCCAGGATCAACAACAACCAAGGTCGTCGGCCTAGCAATAGCAGTGCTTCCGGCGGCGGCGGCGCCGGGAGATCACCAGACACTACAAGCAGCAGGAAGCCGTCCTTCGCCGGCGGGTGCAACGACAGGATTAACAGCGCCATCGCCATCTACAACAAGGGGCTGCTGTCGATGGTGAAACGCTTCAACCGCGGCCAGCAGCTGCCGGGGGCCAAGTTCGTCTTCCTCAACACCGTCCAGACCGGCAAGGACCTCGTCACAAATGCCGCAACGTACGGATTCACGGTGATCGACCGTGGCTGCTGCGGCGTCGGTCGGAACAACGGCCAGATAACGTGCCTGCCCTTGCAGCGCCCGTGCGATGACCGGAGCAAGTACATCTTCTGGGACGCTTTCCACCCCACGGAGGCCGCCAACAGAATCCTCGCCGCCAAGGTCTTCAACTCAACATCAACCGCCGACGCTTACCCCATCAACATCAGCCAGCTCGCCGCCATGTGAATCCAATACAGTCCAATCCTCTCCGACATATGCATGCATCATGCTTGCATCAGATATATGGATCCATCCATCGAGCAACAACTGCCTTCCACCGTTTTTTTTCAGTTGATGTATCATGTTTATACTTGTTTTAATAGATGCTTAATTTACTGCAGGTATATTTATGTCATCGATACAAGACCAAACAATAAACTTGTAGACACCCCGATTGGATGCGTCGACCATTGAGGATGCCAAGGGCAAACTCGGCTAGAAACTAGCTCTAGAAGTGATAATGATGTATTGCATATGGGTAGTAAGAGTTACCAATGCCCCTCTCTATTTACAAGAGCTCCTATTTATAGAGTAAAGAGAGAAACACGTGATGTTACATTTTTGCCATTAGATATTAGCTTGCGCAGAGGGGTATTTTCGACAATAGTGTCAAGCGTGTCCCGCCACGTCTTAGATTCATGGCGGCATCGGCCTTCCTTCTACGAGGGTTTTGACGGGGCCTCAGCACATGGCTACCTTGGAACTCGTCTGGGTGGATCCTCCAATGTATCACGCCTTACGTAGGTTGGTCCCCAGATATCGTCTAGCATGATCCCCGATGTGGCTACCTCAGACATCGTCTGGTGTGGATCCCCCCATGTGGCTTCCTCGAACCTTGTCCAGGGTGGATCCTAGATGTGACTACCTCGGACCTCGTCCAAGGTGGATCCCCTGATGTGGCTACCTCAGACATCGTCCAGAGTGGATCCCTCGATGTGGCTACCTCAGACCTTGTCCAGGGTGGTGGTTCCTACACCTCGTTTGGGCTGGATCCCTTGATGTGGCTACCTCAGACCTCATTCGAGATAGATCCCCTGATGTGGCTACCTCGAACCTCATCCAACATGATCCCCTAATGTATCACGCCTCACCGAAGTGGTCGTGGCATACTTCAGGGCACCTTGCCTTGTTGAAGTTATCATCAGCTCGAGATAGCATGGGACCCTCCCCCAACTATAGCCCCTTGCCAATTCGGGTGGTCGTGGACCGCCCGCCTAGGCTAGCGCATCGACTTGTAAAGGGGTGTGGCCTTGGGTCGATGATTCTGCTAGAAACATGTGGTGCACTCCAACACACATGTTAATTTACCTCAGTACTCATGTGAATTCCAGGCGACAGGTAGTGCACGCATCCCCAAGGTGGGTTCCCTTAGTGTTCATCGAAGGACCACTACTCTATTAGGTCGATTATGGGTCATGTGTGGGAGTTTACCATCGCACGACAGGATGTGGGGTCTCGAACAGCTATGGAATCATGCATCGACTACCTGATGCCAAAGTTATATGGAGGTGTGGATCTAGGACCTAGCGTAAAGGAGTGCCTCATGTCGAGATGTGAAGGTATGCGTTGGAGTGCCAAGCTCGACTCACCTAGGCATGGCCAAGGCTTAGCCCTCGGGTAGCGATAGAATGCCAAGGTGCGCAAGCTTGACTCACTACTATAAAAAGGGTCATCACAGAAAGTTCAGAACGTCATCACAGACGGATTTTCTGAACCGTCTGTATTTATGTGTCAGTGATAATCGAAGGTTATCACAGACGGTTTGTAACTACAACCGTCTACTTAACGCCGCTACAGATGTGGTGCATGGGATCCCGATATGGGTGTCCTACTTAACGCCGCTGCAGGGTCCACGCCGTCATGCGCTCCACCACCGATGCATTAGAAATGGCCACTCAGATCCAGACAAGGTCTTCCCCTCCAGCTTCAGCGGTGTACCCTAAAGACCGACGGCTTTGGCGGTGACAGCTCGTGGCGATGTCAAGGATGGCGATATGAAGGCGAGCTCAGCCCGCAAGGTGGCGAGCCGAGTCTAGATCCAACGGTCATGGCTCAAGGATGGCTCAGATCAGGACAGGGTCTTCCCCTCCAGCGTCGACGCTGTCGTCGCTCGTCCTCAATGCCCAGTCCATGTTCTTGATTTTTCAGGGATTTTTTCATGTAATTCTTTCTAATGGAAAAATGGGTCCATTTTTTGGTAAATTTTTTCATTCAATTGTTGCTGATGTTGTTGAAATCCAAATGCTCTTGAATCCAGATGCAACTCCTTGTTATTTGTCGTAGATGAAATCCAAATTGATTTTTCCTTGCATTTTTCTTGAAGACGGAAAGTGAAGAAATGAACCGAATGCAATTTGTTTTGTTGTAGATGAAATCCGGATGTAAATTCTTGAGGATGAAATCTGAATGTTTTTTTTTTTGCAAAATGCGCTGACGATGAACATGTTGATTGGGGAAGGTGGATGAAAGGACAAAAGAGTAAGGATGATGAGGATTATGGGGGTTATTTGCAAAGTGTACCTTACCGTTGCGGGCGACTTTTTGCGAAATGAACATTTGAGAGGTGGGAGGGCATCCGGAGCGATCCTGGCCGATGGTATATGATCCAACGGCACTCAATCGAAATTTTAAGATTTTTCAGAAAGCTGTGCATCTGCACCTGATATGCCCTCGTGCAGTTTCACCACGCAACGCATGTATGGTGCTTTCAGACACCATATAAAGTAGATTCCCCAGAACGAGGATATGTAACATTGTAAAGGTTCGACAACACAAAACGCACATCATCCTCAGAAAGTAGCAAGTGCAAAAACAAAATGCTTTTCTTCGAGCATTGCATAATGCATCATGAGCTTCTCTTGACTATTCGCCGCATTGCAAACAGAAGGATCATCCAGTGGTGTTAGTCTGCTGCTGCTAATCATCCATCATCAGCCTCTGCATAATCAGCTCCACAACGGCGGGGGCATCAACGGTAACAGCAACCTTCACGGTAGGCTTACCACTCCACGCTGTTATCTCCGCGTACCTGCAGTGAATTCATTCACAAGTGCACCCTATTAATATAGGGCTAGGAGTACATTACTGCTGTCTTAATTCTTCTTCTTCCTCCTCCATGCATTTGACTTTGGACCAGAGAAAAAGAGGCCTGACCTTTTCTTGCTATTGTCGAAAACTGTGAGACCCCTCGTGATTCCAATCGTCTGCACCCTCACGACACCTTCTGTGTAAGTCATCAACGATGGATTTGCTGCAGCCAGAAGTGCTGTTGGGTCATGAAGAAACACTCCTGCAAGCATTTCATTGTACAAAATCAGTCACTATGCTGCTAGTACAACATTGCTCAAGGTTGTAGGAGTGCCCCACCTACACCTGTTCGGCCTGCTGGGCCAAGAGACCCAATAATACATGTAAAAGGACACTTACACCTCTGAAATAGTGAGCCACTGTAGAGGGTATCATTGTAATCAGACCTTATGTATGTATGTACGTATGTGTGTGTGTGCATACACACACTAACCAACGTGCAGGTGTAGAATACGTGGACAAGTTACTGATATTTCTGAATAAAGTTATTGCCAAACCTTTACTATGCTGAAAAGTTATCATCGGTTCTGCATGAAGTTACTATCGTTAGCGAGTGAAGTTATTGCCAATGCTCACAGTACGTAGCCTGTGGTAACTTTCTTCACAGCCGATGATAACTTTTCGAACAACCGATGATAACTTGCTAGATCGCAAAACTACGCGCAAAATAGTGCTACTATATATACACACATACATGCATGCAACACCTGTGTGCACGCTACGCGTAGGTCCTGCTTCCGGTTTCCTGGTGCAAGCTGTGTTGATTCAATAGTAACTATTACACGTGAAGTTACCATCAGACAAATACGAAATTACTTATTTGCTACTACTATAAAAGCATGAATTTCACAGCGTCGAAACATATTCAACATGGATCTTGTTTTACTAAGCTCATAATTTTGAACACGATGACATAAACGGATCATAGATCGAACTTTCCATGAAAGAGTTATTGTATTTTTAGTTTGTAAACAAGATAAAAAAAAGTCCCCACGTCAACTATACTGCTGCATGCATGTGATAATTTAGTAGATTTGGTCGTGAGGAAAGTTGTTGCCTATTGTGAGTGAAGTTACTGCCTATTGTAAGGAAAGTTACCACCGGATGTGTACTATAAGTGTTCGGTAGTAACTTCACTCATTACCGATGGTAACTTCGTTCATAATGGATGGCAACTTGATTGCATATGATAGTAACTTCAACATGGGATGATAACTTCGCATGGGGATGGTAACTTCATTCTATATGGATGATAACTTCATGCGTAACCAAAAGTAACTAGGGGGATAATAACTTCATTCCATATGGATGATAACTTCATACGTAACCGAAAGTAACTGCAGGCATTACAGATGATAACTTGATGTACATTCGATAGTAACTTTACCATAATTAACAAACGCTAGTAACTGAACATGGGGTGGGATAGTGGAGCGGTTGGCTGGTTGGGTCAATTAGGGTGCGTGCTTATTTTACATCAGTACGCGGTCCCTCTTTGATACCTCGGAAGACAGCTGAGCCTTCTCCTTCTCTAGTGTAGCAATCTGCCGCAGCAAACCTTTGCACTCCTTAGCGGCACCAAATCGATCTCCAACGCGACAATCTACCGCAGCATACCTTTGTACTACTCAACGGCAACAGACCGAGCCTTCGCACCCTTAGCTTCTAGGAAGTGGATCCTTTCATTCTTCACCTCCATCACGGACATCGCATCCGCGATGGATTGCCTGACAGACAATGCCTCTACCTTCACGGCTACCACTTGCTCCTGCAGGCCGCGGCGCTCACGATACCTTGCAGGCGTCGCCGCCTGCAGTGCAAGCAAGCGCAAGTGCCTGCGTGACATGCAAACTATGCCACACATGAAAGCAATAAGACTGTACGGATACGAACAAAGACATGGACATACCCATACCTTTGTCTCGGTTGCCTCAAGGGCACCCTCCAGGAGTTTAGGGTCTGTATGAAGAAAGCACACGCCGATCGAGGGTGGCGTCCACGCACTTCGCAACTCCCTAGAACAGCTCAACTCCTCTGGGCGGGGGGCGAAGTCCACCATGAAGAGCCGCCGGGACCCTGATTCAGCGGCTTCAGAAATGGCCGGACAGGAGGAGACGTCCATGGCTAACTAGGCCGCGGCCAACCTCGTCGCTTGAACCCTACGTGCGCCCTGGAGAATGGGGGCCCACTAACGATGGTGACAGTGTAGGGAGCAAATAGGAGCTTCACGAAGTCCTGAGAGGAGAACGAGTTATTCATACCTGGAGCTCAATTCGGAGAGGCCGGCTGCAACGCAGTAGCCCCTACAAAGCTCATGGTCAGGCTCGCAGGAGCAGTGCCGACAGCAACCGCTACAGGACCCATCGCACGAGGAGAAATGTCAAAATTGGAGCCAGAGTCCTCGATGCACGCTGTCAGAGTCAACTGGAAACCTATGCCTACGGTCGCTGAGGGAGAGGATACTTGGGCGTGCTTTGAAGCTCGGGTTGGCAAGGGCGACTCGTGAACCTGCGATGACATAGGGACAACCTCGGGGACAACCATCCTCTCCTCCGAGTAACCTCAGAGCCACCCGCCTCGCCCAACTTATGACCCGTTGTCTCCGCAGGGCTCACTTCGATAGGAGCTCCGTCACCACCGAAGGATGTTCATCCCCGGCCTCAATGTCAGAGTTCGCATAATCTGTGAACTTTGACTAACTAGGCACGATGATCTCCTCATCCTGATCACCCAACTCTTCTGGTGGAGGGGGCACTGACGACAGGGACCAGGCGACGATCGGAGAACGGCCACCTTGGCACGAGGGGGATACTTTCAGACAGTCACCTTCCTCACACGCGTGTGGGCGACTGTTGCTCAGCACGACACATTCTAGCATAGGAATACCAAGGGCTTCACACACGCTAATCTGGCCACAGTTTGACATCGCCAATGCCCGTAAGCTGTGCTCCTTCACAATGTACGGACCGAGGAATAGGCAGTGGCATGCTCTGCCTCCTCAAGGGAAAGCACTACCACAAGCAACCACAGTGGTTACTAACAAATTACCGCACAACACCGAGCATAGTAGTCATGGCACTTAGCACAAACGTCATACCTGTCCTGTCGGCTTCAGAAGGGACGCAACGCTATAGTGGAGGCAGTCTTCACAAGCGGGGCCAAGTTGGACATGCCACAGATGAGCTAGCAGTGACACGTCGAGCATGCAATACTTCCCGCGAAGTCTCGCATGTTGAACCAAATAGCCACCCTAAACAACCTCCATGCACATTGCTCGTCCTCGTGATCGAGGGCCACAGATGAAGACATGTTGAAGTCCATCAGACAAGCCATCCACTGAAGGCTGCCGCCAGCCTTCGTCCGGTGGTAGAACCACCGTTGCATCTAGTTTGACTCCCACTTGGTCCTCATAGAGTTTGACGGGAACAACTTCATGCACCCAGAGCGAGCACGAAGTTGATGCTTCCCAAGTTGGAGTACTATCCCTCGCTGATTTTTTCGGCTGACACCGAGCGTCATGGAGGAAGATGAAGATCGCCGGGCTCAGCCACACCATCTTCGCCTGCGAGGCCCAGCTACAGACGGCCAGCCGAACGATGGTGTTGGGGGTCAGCTGCGCAAGCTCTAGCCCATACAGCCGAAGGACTTCGTCGACGAAGGCTGTGGTAGAGATTCAGAGTCTTGCGTCGAAGTATGTGGTGAAGATGAGGGTCTCCAACTCCATTGGCTACAGGTCTGTATCGCCAATGGCAAGCAACCGGACCACTTCGTGCTCCGAGATCTTCCCGTCATGCACCAATGAACAAATCAACTCCTCTGTCGCCATGGTCGGCCCGAGCATGTTTACCATCTACGCGTTGCGCTTGACCAACTAGCAGTCAACCGCCACCCCCGACGAACTGCCACAGCCGGACAAACCACCGTAGCTAGACGAAATGCTCACGGCACTATGGTGATAATGTCGATCGCCAGCATGAGCCATCCTCACGGCCAAAAAGGTGGAGCGACAGCGCAAGCAAGCTTGGCGATGGTGCAGAGGTGACAAAGGATGGAGAACAAGAAGGATTATAGCAGCTGGACGAAGCAACGAAACCAACAGGACGAAGCGCGCGCAATGGAGAAGAAGAACGCGATGGCAACCCATATTAATAAGAAGGACGGGGCCATTTAAAGCACACACCTTTTTGGGCATGTCTCGGAACCGACAAGTCACGAATCGACAGCGCACGATGCACCAACGCATGTGGACGTGTCATTAGAGACAAGTTGGTTACATTTACTTGGAAATGAGATAAAGGAATCAGGTATTGTAAGTCCATTACTTCGAATGAATACATTTACATAAAAATTATGTTAATTACATCTCTTTGAGAGAAAACCTATGATTAAGAATTACATCATGGTCGAAATATGAGTATCAACCATCGTGGTCGCGATATGGGTATCAACCAAAGTGGTCAAAATATGAGTATCGATCAACGTGGTCAAAATATGCAAATCGACCAATGTAGTAGAAATATGTGTATTGACCATCGTGGTCAAAACATGAGTATTGATCAATCTGGTCAAAGTATCATGGTCAACCAACATAGTCGAATATCCTGGTCGACCAACATGGTCGAAATATGATGGTCATCTAATGTAGTCGAAATATTATAGTCGATTGAGTACTGTTCATTATGAGTAATATTCATTTTCTAGTACTGTCGAAGTCTTCTGCCTGTTTTCGACCACTTTACCTCCAATCACTCACTAGCTCGAAGTCTTCTACCTGTTTTCGACCACTTTACCTCTGATCACTCACTAGCTGTTTTCGACCACTTTGAAGTAGTCTACGACCACACGAAGAAGACTACAACCACTCAATGTTGGACTTTGACATTGGAAACAAACGCTTCTCTTCGATCGCCGTGAGTTGCCGATCGGACTAGTCCGAACGTTTCCATCACCGATCGGATAGTCTGGACATTTTTGTCACCGGTCGGACGGTCTGAAAATCATCGACGCTGATCGGACTAGTTCGATCGTCTTCTCTTCACACCTCAGGCGATGATTTCGATAGCTAACACAGAATCTTTGGTGGTGCTCAAATCGCTACACCTTTTCTTTAATTTTCTTCACTATTTATTATTTCTTTAAACCGGTCGTAACAGATTTTAGCCACAACATAATTTATTAATTTAATTATGATGATAATGATTATTATTATTATCATTTTTTATTTTTTATTTATTCATGTTTTAAGTTTGATGACAAAATCGATGTCAACAAATTATTGCCAAACCTTCACAGTGCTGAAAAGTTATCTTAGTTCTACACGAAGTTACCATTGGTAGCGAGTGAAGTTACTGCTAATGCTCACAGTACGTAGCTAGTGGTAACTTTTTTCATAGCCGATGATAACTTTTTAAACAACCGGTGATAACTTGATGGAGCGCAACATGTAGAATACACTGTGCGCAGAATAGCGCTACCGTGTATATATAGGACATAGTCTATTTTGATATTTATCCTATTAGTCTCCCTATTTATTGTTTGATTTGTAGCCACAACACTAAGCTTCTGATGTGTCCCCTCTTCCATGTATACTGACCCTTCTGACTTCCTTGTATGATACGAATACTAACCTTTGGTGAAGTAAGCGTCCCTGTGATAATCAAAATAAAGCCCCAGTATCTTGCACAAGTAGCGAGCATATTTGCTATCGGACAGTTCAAGCTTCTTCCGGTCAGCATCTGCAACAATGACGGATGCAGGTAGTCAAAATATGAGAGCATTTGTGCTCTAATACATGGGGCAACTGCCAACTAGCCTATAGATTTAACCAAATGCGATACATCTATGAAACCTAACCGTCTAGAGTCATGATTAATTGAGCTAATATCAATGTAACCGAGCAACGATTACAATGCTGTCACTTGAAACTAAAAAAGCACTCGATGTCAAAATGTGTGCCTGAAAAAAGGAAATCTTCTAAGCTGTTACTTGGTAAAACAGCGGGTACGGAATGCCCTGATGCAATTAACCAAGCATTCGTATGGTTTGTTAACCACTGCATTCGAATACAATTAACTCTTTAGTGAAAAGTAGGGTTAAAATCTGTAATCATGAGGAAAGAAGAAGCTATATATGGAAACTACAAAAGATATCATGTTGTGGTTTTCAGCTCTGATATATAGCAAGGCACTAGAAGTAATAAAGTAAGAAGGTATACTGGCCTATCTAAACAGCTCAATGCAGCAGACATCGCAAATAGAAGTTAACCGAAAAGCATATCAAGAATTACCAGAAAGAACTACTTGGTGCGTTATATTTATTCCCACAGCCAAAATATCAGCACCGCAGGTAAAAACTATATCAGCCGCATCAGGATCACCAAATATCTGTTAATAAATATAACCCATTAGTGAAGGCAAAATGATGAATTCTTGAAATTGCACTGTGGAATAATTAATCGCTGCTCTATAACAAGTCAGGTCATGCACTACTTGTGCATTACCCAATCACAACGAAGTTCATTTTTCTCCAAATTCATCCAGGAAGCATGACACTGCAACTTCATTTAACAAAGTACTGCATATTAGCTCACAATGAGATAGTTGCCAACTACAGTTGCCGGACCAGAGTAAAATCAGCAAACAGAGCTCTAGGCTTGTAATGCAACCAAGAGGTGAAAAACAAGTGGTAACATGTATGTGTGCCTACCACGAGCAATAGCATCCACCTGAAGCAGTAATTCCTGGCACTTTTTGAGAGCACAGAATATTCGAATACGGCAAACAGACAGTATTAGCATAGCATGTTTAGTGCCCTCTAGTAAGGGAAATAAGCACATCAAGATGTGCAACACAATATAATCACGTGGTGACCAAGGACTAAGGAAATGTTTCAGAGAAAGAGAGAGCCCTCACATTTGCCTCAGCTGCAGGGTTGACGTTTCCACTAACTGAATATGCACCACCAAGAATGACAATCTGCCCTATCTTCTTGGGGAATGAAGGGTCAAGCTCGACAGCCTGGGAAAAGAGAGATGGGATTTTTGTTCTAATTTACTTTGTAAAAGAAGACAGGCAAGCTAGATCACAAGAGTGATGCTACATGCATTTAATGTAGTGAGAAAGCAAAGCACACCAAGGCAAGGTTGGTAAGCGGACCGAGGGCGACCACTGTAACTTGTCCAGGGTACAGATTTGCCTGCTCAACAAGAAAGGCAGCGGCGGATTGATCTACTGGCTTTCCGATCGGTGGAGGGAAGTTCTGATTTCCCAGGCCATCTGAACCATGAACAAAGCTAGCAATCCGTAGCTTGGTGGCTTTCTTTTTTGTCACAGGAAAACAAACAGCTCGTTAAGATGCATACTAGTCTAGCTAGTAGGATATTCTAGTTGCAAAATTGCAACTGCACAAATGAGACAGATATATAGTCAGATATACTGCGTACGTACCATGATTGTCACATGGGATCCCTCTGCCACGGGAATATCAGTCCTCCCAACGGCCTCCAGCTGAAACGAAAGAAAGAAGGGGTGATTGCTAAAGACTGATGAATTATATTCCAGTATAGAAAGAAAGGAGGCAGCAACGAAGGAACGAACGAACCAGGTGTAGTGCGTTGCGGGTGGCGAGGGTGGTGTAGACATTGCCGAAGATGGTGGTGAGGCCCAGCAGTTCCAGCTCCGGCGACCTCAGCGCCACGAAGATGGCCATCGCGTCATCTGCATGCACGCGTTGTGTTGGTGTTCATTCATTCACTCATTGTATTCGAGACCAACCAATCTCACGCAACGCAATCGATATAAAAATGGGAATTGACACTGTATTTAACAACTTGATTGATTCATCATTTGATTGTAATGCAAGAGATTGTTGGTGCATGATATCCCCAAGAAGTAGTAGAACAAGTCGTACTACTAATATGGTTCGAGAAATATATAAGTAATAAGAGAATAAAATTAAGGATGAGCGACCGGAGCGGAGAGGTGAAGAAGATTAGAAGAGGGAGAAGAGTACGGACCGATTCCCGGGTCGGTGTCGATGATGATCTTCTTCTTCTTCTTCTTCTTCATCATCTCCTCCTCCGCCATTGATGGATCGGATCCAATTCAACTGCCTCGCCGAAATTAATGTACTAGCTAGAAGTAGTAGATGGAGATCCCAGTAGATGAGATGAGACGCAACGCACTACCACTAGTATTATCTTAAATATTTCCTAGATGATGGTAATGCCGACGAATTGACGACGAATCTCTATACTTTTTGGTGGTAGTGGTTCATTGGCGGTGATGGTTGAGGTAGTGGTTAGAATTTTTTTTTTATGAATAATCTATTTTTTATTTAAAACTATAGAAATATTTTTGCAGAATTTTTTTTTACAAAAATAGGCTCCAGTTATTCAATAGGGGAGTGACTAGAGCTAATCGCCCAACCAGAGGCCGACAGAATCTCTGTCGCCCTACTCTCGGGCGACTGAAACCAGTCGCCTCCCCATTGGGTGACTTGCAGTCCAATCACCCAATGGGGGGCGACCGCACTCAGTCCCTCGTGATTTTTTTAAGTTTTGTCAATTTTGTAGTTTTAAACTGTGAAAAAATCTAGTGGAGTTAATAAAAGTTTATTTTCATTGTATGTTGTAGGTGCATAAAAAATTTTGGGAAATTTATTTTAGGAACGATTAATCATAGAACGATCGATACATACAGTGGTAAGTGATATTTTAATGTTACTGAGAATTCGTGTACGGAGAGAACCAATATGTTAATATTGTTAAATAACTTGCTATGTGAATCATTTAATGCGAAAAGACGAGATAATAAGCTTATCTGAATAGAAATAAACTTCATAATACAGTTGGGAGTAACATGTCGCGTACTTTTTTATTACATGCATAACATATAGCATCATATACGACTAACCCACCCAACTGCCAGACAACCTATCGTGTGGACCGGGGCCACTTTCCCTTCCTTGCCCGCTCGGCGTTGAACTCCTCCGCGGCCTCTTTTACCTTAGCCGCCATTTCCCTCTTTCTCTCGTGCTCCCTCTCGCGAGCCTCCCGCTCTCTACGCGTGCACGCTTCGAGATGAGCTTTCGTCTCACGTTGTATACGCAGGGTTTGCTCGTTCTTGCGGCGCCCCTCCCGCAACTCCGTGTCTCATGTGACATTCCACTCCTCGAAGTTGAGGGCCCATTGGTCCGGAGTAGTTTGCGCAACCCCAGTAACGCATACCTAGGTTGATGCGATGCTTAGACTTGAAGAACTTGTACGTGTCCCCGCACCAATAAAGGGGTGTCTCCCCCTCAGGTGGGAGTTGCGGCGAACGCTCGGTGGGGACGTTCGGCATGGGGTTGTTGCTACGCGGCCGCTCATTGCGGGGAGCTGACCTCGTAGCACGCTGGACTTGTTCTGCCCGGGCCGCAATAGCCCTTATTTTCTCATCGCGGGGAAAAGGATATATAAAAATAAAGAACTCCGATGAAATTTTTCAACCAAATTGTATTGAAATATCTTAAAATTAGTATTTAAGTATACCAAAAGTGATAAAGAGATTGTGTACCATGATAGCCGTAATTGCCCTTTGAGGATGATAACACATTGACCATAGTTTGTCACATTCTTAAGGTTGTACATGATCTTCTTAAAAAAATATTTGTCACATTGCCCTAACTTATATACTTTTCTGATTTACATATTCTAACCATGCAGTTTTCACTTCTATCCAAGTGTGCTCGCATTTAGAAGTCGTTCCCAAGTACTGGTGATAAGATGTTAAGAGTGAGGTGAAGAATTATTGCTTGTGCTGGAATGCAAAGCAGCTGTGGAGAAGTCACCATTCTCAGCTAGAACTTTTGTTCATCATGAGTTTTGTAATTTTGTTTCCATCAGTCATCTGATTTTTGATAGACAACTGCAATTATGTCTCTAGAAAAAAGGTTATCAGTTATGTTATGTCTCTAGTAGAGAGGTTATCAGTTAATATATTCAAAAATTGCAAGATAGAACTTCAGCTTAAAAGCCACTAGTATGCCAAATCTAGCCTAAGTTCACAAACTCTCATGGTTATTTACTTTCTCAGTATGCCAATTGAGTAGTTGACACAAGTTCTGCCACTTTCAAGTGTAGCCATTTTGCACAATTTTCTCCTAGTGCAAATGATACATATGTTCTCACTGGAAACCCTTGTTTCTTGTCCAAAATTTACCACTGGAAACATCTCATAGTATGATGCCCTAAAAACATCAACTAAACAATGCTTCATCAATCCATGCAAGCATTTCTCTGCTTTTCACTCAGATTTCTAATATCTGAACCAGCCAGCACAACAAAAATAGTAGCCATTTTGCACAATTTTCTCCCAGTGCACCTGATACATATGTTCTCACAACCTGATACTGCTCATTGTCCAGGCCGCTTATTGTCCACCTGATACATATGTTCTCACAACCTGATACTGCTCATTTCTCTACTTTTCACTCGCATTTGTGATATCTGAACCAGCCAGCACAACAAAAACAGTCATTATTTCTCTCCATTCGACAAAACAGGCATCACAAGACAAACAATCAATCCCAGACACTTTCATTCGCACTCCACACAATTTAGGTTCACATCACAGATTACACAATTTGATGGTTCAACTCACACACAAAACTACCATGCATATACCATCAATAATGTCACAAACATTCCACTGCTTCATTACAACTGTAATCTAAAGGAGAATGCATTTTTTTGCAAAATCACAACACAATTAGAGCACAAATCAACCTCACAAGCACAAATGAACCTCCCTGGTGCGCTGTGATGGCCAGTGGTGGAGGGGGTGGCGGCAGCCCTCCCTGGTGCGCTGTGATGGCAGGGGAGATGCCGTGCAGTGGGAGAGGGAGGTGGCGACACTGCCGACGAAGGGAGGAGTGAAGGGCTGCGCCGTGGTGGAGGGCGGCGGCGCCGTCGGCCAAAACCCTAGCCGACGAGGGCGACGGCGGCTCAATCGTGTAGGGGAGGCGGCGATGCAGGTATGGAGGTGGTGGCTCAGTGGTAGAGGGCGGCGCCATCGTCGGGCTTCTAGGGTGGAGGGGGAGGCGGGGACTGACTCCGGCATGACTGGCAGACGGGAGCCCGACATCGCCCGACGTCGCTTGATGCTAGATGGGAGTTGAGGCAGGGGGCACTACAAGAAATTTGAGTATCGTGATTTAATATAGTTATGATGAGAAACGAAATGTCATAGATTAGCTATCATTCCGTGATTTATTCAAGTGATTTCGTCATTAATATGTGGACGGCACCTTCGACGCTAGTTTGGTGACGAAAACAAATATTTGTCACATAATATACAGAAAACCATGATGATTGTTTATATTCGCATCAAAGAAATTATTATTCGTGATTTATTTATTGGTTGATTTAAAAAGTGTTGTCACAAAAAAGTTAAGGCGAATGGGGCCATTGTACATAACAATTTTCGCCAATTAGAAAAGGGTAAGAATTTTCCTTTTTAGAGATCGCCAAAAACTAATTCCTGAGCACTTCAAAAATTTATACCAAGGCAGAAATTTACTTATGTACATTCTCCCTCTCTTTTTCTTATATATATAGCTCTTTTTTTAATATATACCGCAAAAATTTAACATAATTCACGCAAAATGTCACGATTCTTGTAATTTTTCACGAAATTTTTCATGCGCGCCAAACTTTCGCGCAAGGGACATGAAAACCCCGCGCGCCAACAATTTCCCCTCACTCTCTCCTCCTCCCATCGCCCCTCTCCTCCCCGGACGCCTCCCTCCTCCCTCCCACCCAGTCGCGGTCGCCTCACTCTCTCCTCCTCCATCGCCCCTCTCCTCCCCTGATCACCCTCCTCTCCTCCTCCCCGCACGCGCCTCCCTCCCGCCCCAGTGTCGCGGGTCGCTCTCTCCTCCTCCCATCGCCCCTCTCCCTCGGCCCTCCCGGCCCCCGGCCCCCACCCAACCCTAGCTCGCCCCGCCGGCCGCCCCAAATCCTCCCCGCTTCTCGATCTCGCCGCCGTCGGCGCTGCAGCCTCGATGGCCGCTGCCGCCGCCTCCTCCTCCGCTCCGTCCTTCTCCGTCCCAACCAAACCGGCCTCCAACTCTAATCCCAACTCCGTCCGCTTCGCCAGTTTAGCAAGGGCGGGCTCTCCAAAGCTTCGGGAGTTGGTAACTTTTCTTTTCTTGGTTCTTGCCGCGACGGTGAGTGAGGGGAGATTGCCTCGCTTCTTGGCCGCATCGCAGGCTTGGGGAAGAGGCCCGCCGCAAGGGGCGATGCCGCGTGGTGAGGGTGGAGGCGTGGACGCGCCCATTAGCCCGACGGTGAGCGCGCGCGCCGCCCAAGACCATGGCCATCACAGCACAGCCACGGCGCACGGCAAGTCGGCGTGCTGGTCATTGGCCTCGCCAGGGGAGCTCGACTTCGACACGCCTACCGTGATAGCCGAGGTGGGTGCCTGCTTGGTTCCGAGAAAATTTAGGTTGGAATGGGGAAAAGTCATGATCTTTGTGACCAAGTTTTGGATTCGAGCATTACATGGGATTGGTTAACATTGCCTAATTTTGGTACGATTCTGCCAAAGCACACTTACCTTAGTTATTTTTTCTCGTTGTGTGTACTGCTACTTGAATCGGCGAAATTTTTAGGACAAATTGCTTATTTGATCATATGTTGATTGGGAGTTTGGGATCGACAAAACTTTTACTTTTATTCTTAACTAACGGCGAACATTGTAGTTGATTTAGACATGAGGACTAACTTTGTTATTCGAAGTTAGAATATCTCGTAAACAATCCGTTGCTTGCTTTGATCCAGTCGGGATGGATGCAATTAGCGATGGTTTTACAAGGTACACTCCTAATCATGCGCTTAGAGAGGATTTAAAGGTTGAGATGGCAAAGCAGAGGAGAGCAAAAGATCATAAATGAAGAACACCAGAGGTCAAACGAACAAATGGAAGATTTGAAGTACAAGCTTGCACACTGTATGAATGCACTTGAATCAAAAAAATGTGGAATTGGTTAATTTGCAGACTGCCCTTGGACAATACTATGCTGAAAGTGAAGCCAAGGTGATTGAATTATTGGGACTACTATTTCTTCGAAGCTTAACTTTTTTTTTGTTGAAATTCTTAAGCTTGATTTTGTCTTCACTTACATATATATGTAGGAACGGCTTGGAGGTGATTTAGTTGTGGCTAGAGAAGAATTGGCTAAATTGTCAGAGTCATTGAAGGTACAAACAATGAACACATCTTCCCCTGTATATCGCTGGAACAATCATTCTTCATATTTGTTGCCTGTGATTATCAATATTATTCAACTTATTTTCATTAAGTTGATGCATTAATTGATAGATTGCCATCATAGAAGAGAAAATATGCATTGGAGCACACACTTTAATTTGTAAGCTGTCTAAGACTAATACTATCATTTTTCAAATGATATTACTGAAGCTTTTATTTGTATGTAGGTGGCAAATCAAGCAATTGAAAGTGCAAGAAGAGAAAAGGAAGAGGTTGTCGCTAAACTATCACAAGTGAGAGGATGTTAGTAGATGGGAAACGCCCATGCGTAAGCTTGAGGATGACAATTGAAGACTACGGCGTGCGCTTGAACAAAGCATGACAACGCTCAACAGATGTCACCGATTCGATAACTCGCTGACAGTGTGGGCCTTATCCGTGATTACTTTTTTGTTATGATTTTAATGAATACATATATGCATGTACAACTAGTTTTTGTCTTATGCGATAATAGAGAGACGAGGATGAAAACTGTGTGGAAGACAATTTTTGCAAGATGTAATAAACACTATTAAGACCTTAAAAATGTTTTGAAAATTTTGCATGGCAAAGCATGTATACTGAATAGCTCGTGGACAAACTTTAGTACCCAAACTTTTCTAAAAAATAAAAGCAAAGAAAATGAAAGTTATGGGTCAATGACCATTGCAAACAAAGAAGCTAGCTTCGAGTCCGCATACCGGTGAGGGATCATATGCCTATCTACCCGCATTGGAAGGATTACAAGAAGAAAATGATAGAGATATCCTAAAAGATCACATGAGTTATCTAGCTGTAAGTTTAAACTTTTCCTCAAGTAAAATTTTTTGTAGTACTAAATATGTCACTTGATTAATACTAAATTGCTTGTGCAACCCTCACCACCTTTGTTAGGAACAATTGTTCATTCTTCTGTTTTTTATTCTTGCCGCACTATTTTATTTATAGAAAAAATACTTCTTATGAGTATTGAGTGCACAAGACCAGTACATAGTAACTAAGGAAATGATGCAGAAAAAGAGACTAGAAGTAGAAAATTTCTGCCAAGAATTAGTTCCAAATTTATAATACAAAAACTTTTTCTTCAATCAGATAAACTGATAATTTGTGCCATTTTAAGTGCATTGATCTTATACTATTATCTAACTTAAACAGATTCGCTTTGATATGGATGTATCTGATAATACAACCAAAAAAGTTTGTTCAGCAGGGAGAAATCATGGATTTGAAGAGGCAAGTTGAAGAAGCAAAAGAGTCAAACAAGAGGAATGAAGAGCAAATGGCCATTTTCAAGCAAATGCAAGAAAAAACTGATTTCCTTGTTTTGCGCTTCGGGCAATCATCAATAGTTTGATCATCTTTGTAGTCACAAAGTGTAGTTGCTAGGCTTATTTTGAAGTATGGTAGCAATATGCCTTCTGACAAGACATACTTGTTACTGCTAGTGACATTTGGCTAATATGGTTTTGTGATGGAACTGTGTCTATGGTGATCACTTTTGTGTTGAACCAATGGTTGTAATGGCATGTATTGGATAAATGTCAATTAATTCTATATGCTTTGATGGAACAATTCTATGGTGATTATCCGAGAATTATGCTACCGTTCATGACGTTTTTGTCATTCATGTATGTCCGATTAAATTTTGTGACGCTGCAAATATATTCATGATGAATAATTTCGTCATAAATTAAACGCCCCGACCACATGTCATGACGAAACGATTGTCATAGAATGTTTTCACTTGGTGACGATAACGGTATCGCCACGAAAATATTTTATGACACTAAGTAAATCGTCATAAATATTATTGTATGACGATCTGTTATTCGTCATAAATGTGTACTATTTTATGACGATTTCCCAATGATCATCACTAAGAACATTCTATGACGCAGAATCTGTGACGATACACATGACGCAAGAAAATCGTCACTATTATGCTTTTATGACAAAAATCCATGATTTTGTGACAAATACGTATCATCACCGATGCTCAAATTTCTTGTAGTGGGGAAATCAATTGGGAGGTGCGGTGATGAATGGTGGACGGCCGGCTTGCGGGAGGCGCGGGGAGATGGGAGCTAGAGGCGGAACGGCGCGGGGGGAAGAAAAATGATTGGTAGGCGGGGGGTTGTTTGCAAAATTGTATAAGTGGATTAGGTGCTTCCACCCTCAAGGATCCAGGCCGTAGAGAGCAAAACTAACGATCCTAGGCGGTATTAGCATGTTAGCACTGAATAGTGCATTTCAGGTTAAACTTTTGAAGAACAAGTTTGGGTGTTCGATGACACTTTCAAACTACAAGGAGAAAGAGGATCTAGCTGCCGCCCTGAAGAGGTGCTTCGGCAAAGGGATCGACATCTACTTTGAGAATGTGGGCAGCAAGATAACGGATGCGGTGCTACTCAACTTGAGGGTGCATCGCTGTCTCGCAGTGCAACTTGACCTCTTGTGCGTTGTCGCCAAGCCCCACGACAAGCACCTCTACCCCGACCGAGTACGCCGCTAGGTCAATTATATTTCTTATTGTAGCACGCATGACACATGCTCTCTATCGAGCTGGCGATGTATCCATCTAATTAATCTGTATGGAGATAATTAATATATAAGATGAGTACTCCAAGGCGCTTGCATATGTTTTGCTGGCTAGCTACTCAACTTGTCGGTCAGCAGCACACACTGACGACGGACAAACTAAGCAATGTTAAAAAAGAAGAAAAACATGCATGTGCGTACAGCAAGCGCACGCTCGTGATTCATATATATAAACCATATATGGAACAATCAAGAAACACAAGAATACAAAAGCGTTAGCTATGCTTTGGACCGATCCATGGATACATGATCACATGCTGGGCTGCTCCAGTGCCACCTCACATGCATATATATACTTAGTTTGATTTTGACATACTTAGTTTGATTTTGACACCATATAATTATGGACTATTAAATTATGTTGCCCATCGATCTGTTCTCGTCGGCTTAAATTTTTTGTTAATTTAGTTGATGTATATAATTAATATGGTATCAGAGTTAAGAGGATATGTGTTACGTTCAAGACAAGACTTACGCAATATTTAAAAAAATAATTACAACCTACTTTGGGTCTATGTCTTAGGCTTGATAGAGTCTACATGTGAGTGGAGCGTTGAAATATATTGTCCAGCTTTTCTCATCAGGTTAAACTTTTTAGTGAACTTAATTATGGCGCTATTTTGATCTTTGGTATTAGTTTCATCTGGGAAACTAGGTCAAATAAGAGCTTATAAATTGATTCAAAGGTTGGATTCAAGGGCTGGTGCAAAAGTGCAACTCAATGTAAATTTAGCTGGTATATTATGCAATGCTCGTCTAACCCTTGTGTTATGTGCAACTTGAGTCGATTTTAATTGTGCAAACTGTAATTTATTTAAAAGGAATGTTTTGAGGAAGAAAAGTGCAAAACAAGGGGAGGGGGCACGAGATAGTCCGTCCCTAATCTAATCCGGCCAAAAGCAAGCTAGCAAGCAAAGGCGTCGTCTTGGCTCAATGGTGTTTTTGCATCTCTTTATTCTTTTAAGCATACTTTAATAATGATTATAAAATACTCTAAAATAGGTTCCATGAAAATTTAATCGCAATCCACTTTGTATAGTATAATTTGTGTGTATACTCTTTTATATATAAAAAGGGTATATAGCAAAATAAAAAGGTTTAGGGTTAGGGTACCTAGGTGATGTATATGCATGAATGCATGGAGCCATTTGATTGATTTTGGTAATCACAATTTTGTCGTCCAAGTGCACATGCAACTTATTTGTGATATCCACCGTCCAAGCGTGCAGGAGAACTTGATTGTGCACACACAGCATATTTGTAATATCCACCGTAGGCAAAACTTGGTGTGATTTGCACCATAATCACATTTTTTAGTACAAAGGCAAAGAGAAGAAAGAGAAAGGGAAAAGGAAAAGTAGAGCAAAAGAATGGCTTGGTGAGACGAGTTGATTATGTCCCAAATCTTTTACACACTGTGCAATTATTACTAGCAAACAAAAGAAAAAGAAAAGGAAGGGCAATGATCGATCGAACAGGCTGGTAGAACCGAAAGAGAAGGTGATGCAGCAGAGCTCAGTTACATGGAACTCGATACACTGGAAATTATTACCAATGTTGTAGTGCCTGCGCTTCAGCTTGTTCTTTGTGTTTAATCTGTCCACCATTAAAAGCCAAGGAAAGATCTTGGTTATGTAATATTATGACTGCGGTCTGCGGCAACCCTAACCCTAAACCCTATAGCAAAAATAAAAGGGCTCTAATGAAATATTTTCAACTAAATTGCATTGAAGTATCTTAGAATTAGTATTTAAGTATATCAAAAGTAATAAAAAAAGTGTAACATATTCATTTAAATGAAATATTAGAAGTGAAAGTATGTACTTATGGGAGTATAAAAAAAGCTTCCTACGCACACAGACATATATATCTACATATATACATATATATGTGTATGTGCATGTATATATGTATATGTGTGTGTACTGTATATTTTGCATTTCAGGTTAAGCTCCGGATGAACAAGTTTGGGGCCGACGACGCTTTCAACTACAAGGAGGAAGAGGATGTGGCTGCCGCCTTGAAGAGGATCTTGGTGCTGCTCAACATGAAGGTGCACGGCCTCATCCCGCAGCACAACCTAACAGAGAAGGTGGGTGCACAACCTATAACAGCCAAGGTTTGTATTTTAATAATAATAATAATTTAATTAGAGTAAAAACAAAAAATAAGTTTTATTCGGTTTTCCTAAGTCCCCCCCCCCATTTTCTGCATTTTAAAAAGGTTTTTCACTTTTCTGAAAATTAAAAATAATTTATGTATAAAAATAAAAACCAACTTTATGTTGGAAATAACTTTCCTAAGTCCATTCCCTCCAGCCTATGGTCCATTTCTTTCCCGGGCCCCGGCCTGTTTCCTTTCCTTGCGTGCGCCTCAGACCATGTGGCCCATTTATATATGTCGGCCCGCCCGCGGCATGCCTCTCCTTCCCTCTCTCTCTCTCTCTCTCTCTCTCTCTCTCTCTCTCTCTCTCTTCACGCAGGCCCCACGCTTTAGAGCCCTCTTCTCCCTCCTGTCTTTCTTACGCTGCTCCCACCATTCCCACCATCGTTAATTCTAGCAAGGGATTCGCGCTCCATGCCTCGCCCCCGAGGCTATAAAAGCCCCCTCCGAGAACCCACTAGGACCACCACACCCCCATACTGTGCTCCTCCCTCTACGAGCACAAGTGCACATTCGGCAAGCAATTGGCGCCGTTTCAAGCCCCGCCAAGCCTTGATGTCATCATCCCTAACACCGCCGCGTCTCCACCTTCCTTCCTCGCCTTTCTGCCACCACCTCTCTCTCGCCATCAGCTGCCTCCGCGCACGTCTAAGCCAGTGCTAAGGTAAAATGAACTCCCGTTCACGGCCCCTTGCTTTTGCATGTGTCGCCATCTATTGCCGTGCGCTAGAGCACTAGCAAGCCCTTGGTCCTCATGCGCAGCCGCTGTTGATGCCACACCATTAGCCTCGCCACGTGCCACGTGGCTGCCATGTCTGCGATCTCACCTAGTCAGCCGTCACATGAGCAAGCCTAGTCAGCATGTAAATATGATGCATCGTATACCTTCCTACTGTGCCATGGACCCGGGCCCACATATCAGCGGCACGCATCCTTTTTCTTTAGAAAAATAAATCGACTTAAAACCTTTATTCCTTGATGACATCATCTTGATGCATTAATTCATATTTTTCCTTTATGAGAATAACATCTCCAAAATCCAGAAAATCCGAAAAATGATGAAATAGTGTTTTCCTTCTCTTGTTTCTAGATTTAAATCTTCTAAGAGCCCGTTCTCCAACGTTCTAGCTTCGATTGAACCCATTCTTCTTCATAAATTCATCTAAAATTTTAATCTACCCATTTCTACCTTCCTTTTGAATTTTGGAGTTTAATTGAATTTAATTAATTTGTCTTTACTATTTTCACATGTAGACTGCGACGTTTCCAAGGAGTGCTACTTCGTCGATGATTCTTACCAATTCGCAGAGTAAGGCAAGCTATACACTTTGACCATGTTGATCTTAATTTGTAAATAAAATTATGTTTTTATCTATTATGCATGCATATGTTTATCCATTGTATTTTAATTTCAGTTTTAAAGACATAGTTAATACCTACTTATTATAACCATATTTGGCATTGATCACCTAACTATCTTGTCACCCTAGAATAAAACTCTGGTTAGTATATTAGTATTACCTAGAAAACTTTGTAGAAATGCTTCGAAATAATTCTAGATTTGGGATAACTTTTTCACATAAAATGATGATTATTAAAATGTATTCTTGACTTTGGTGAGTTAAGAAGGTGTATGATATGTTCATACAAATAAAATTAAAAACATGATTTAGACTTAGGTAACTAGTTAGGTGGTGGGTGCTTAGTGGCACAGGGGATATGTGGAAAATCTTTCTAAGTCAATTAAGTATCGGTCTATGAGCTAATGCTACGAAGCCACATCGTACTACCTAGTCTGTTATAGAACAGATCTGACTAACTAATTTACGGATCCCAACCTTGGTTTCACTATAGGTTAGATGTGGGTGTGGCATAAGCCACTATGTCTCACACGGCACAAAAGGAGGCCCTAATTTAGTGGGTTCTTTATTAAGGTGAAACCTTAGCAGGGACGTGATTAGGTTGATGATTTCGCATTGTAAAGGCCTTGTCATGATCTTCCCATCGCACATCAAAAGAAGTGTGCTTATCCAGTGGCAATACGGAACGATCATTTAAAGCACGAACATTCAGTTAGTTTTTAACTAATGTACTATTGGAGTACATACTCTATTTCATTTCGGCCTTGCTCAAAATGATTTCTACTTGTGTTTTCTGACTTTTGGAACACATCGGCTTCTTAATTTCGTCATTTTGGCTTTATCTTATTCCTCTTATTTCTTTTTATTGTCTGTAATGGTATAATGTACAAACTTCTCTTTTATATTATTAGAGATATCCTACTAGAGATGTACTCTATGCTACTCGAGAATCAATACTACTGCAATTTCCATTGCAGCATACTCATGCTATTCTTTTTTGTTTCACGTCATAGAGTCTGTGTCATCATTTGACTATCAATATATTTCAAACTATTGTTTTAAATTATCTAGATTGGTTATATAAAAACTATACAATAATATTTATTATTAACGATACTTTTATAGTATTATAACCTTATTAGCATATAATAAGATAAAGTTTTAAAAAAGTAACGGCCAAAGACATGTGTCGGAAATTGTGAAAAGTTAAAAACATGAAATAAAAAAGCATGAATGGAGTACTTGGGGGTATTCTTTTGGGCTGAGACTTTTAACTTTTGGTTTTTTGACTGTGACTTATCAATCTAATAAATAATAATTGCTAAAAAGAAACTGAATCTAAAAGCCAAAAAAAATGAACCACTATATTCCACTCCATTCCACTTAGGTGGAATGGTTAGATTGTGAGAAAGGCGAGGGTTCTAAGAAAACCCTATCTAAATACAACAAATCCATCCACTAATACTTTCTATATTATACCCGAGGGAATTTCCCCCTGGGGAGGCCATCCGTGCCATCTTCTTTGCAAAAAGGCCCATTTTTTCAAATTTGCGTGTGGGTCCTTGGTTTTTCAAATTTCCCACATCAGTTTTTTCACAAAAAACCGCTACACTTTTCCAAAATTACATATGGGTCCTTGATTTTTCAGGGAGGTCCTCCTTTTACGGGATAAAGCCCTGTGGTTTTCCTAGAATTACGTACGGGTCAGTGTTTTTGCCAAAAAACCTTCACTTTTTCTGAAAATACGTACGGGTCCTTGATTTTTCCAGAAAAACTTTCTCTTTTGCTTCGATCCACACAATAGCTAGCTTGATGTGGCGCCATGCTTCTGCTGCTAGTTTCTATTACATGGTTCTATACCTACGGACAGGCTAGAGCAAATCCACTCTTTCGTTTCGCTCTCTCTTTTTAATTAGAAGGGACACACTTCGCTACACACAATAAAATGAGGGCTAAATATGGATACATATTAATGGGGTTGTTCTTTTTTTGTTGTGACTTATGATTTATGGTTTAAATTTTTGAATTTTTGCTATTCGTGAGAGAGAGAGTATGGAGAGAGGCACTCTCGTGTACAATTTTGACCGATATAGCTGAAGTCGGTACAGTGTCTACTACAATCAACTTGTAGATTTTGTTTTGGAAAGATATTCCATTTAAAATTTAGTTACTGTAGCACAAACCATAAGATATTAGACATAAACTGAAAACTACTGAACTATTAGATTGATCTATGGTAAGTAGAGTTGAACTCCAAAGTCAAACGATACGAGTCTAGGCTAGAGGGGGAATATATACATATATATAATAGGGGCACCATGGTGTCCAGACTTTATGATTGAGACTTTCCATTCATGATTAAGACTTTTCAACAATGATTGATTCAGCACGCCAAATCAATGGCTTCCTTTCCAAATCGATGCCTTTCCCAATTAATGAATACTAACGGATTTCTCTCTCTCTAATATATATATATATATATATATATATATATATATAAATGTGAGGGCACCTAGGTGTCCTGGACACCTAGTCTCCTACCTTTGGATTGCTTTTAGATGCGTGCTAGTGTGATTGAGACTTTCCATCCATGATTAAGACTTTCCTTCCATGATTGATTTAGCATGCCTAATATATTACATACCATACATACCATTGCTCTAGCACGTATCTAAAAGCAATCTAATCTACAGGAGCCTAGGTGTTCAGGCACCTAGGTGTCCCATTTCAACGTCCTATATATATATATATATATATATATATATATATATATATATATATATATATATATATATATATATATATATATATATATATATATATATATATATATATATATATATATATATATATATATATATATATATATATATATATATATATATATATATATATATATATATATATATATATATATATATATATATATATATATATATATATATTGAAATAGGGCACCATGGTGTCTAGGCACCAAGCTCCTTGCCTTTGGATTACTTTTAGATGCATGCAAGTGTAATTCTATATAATATATCAGGCAAATCCATTAACATTTATTAATTCAAAAAGATATCAATTTGGAAAGCAAGTTATTGATTTAGCATGCTGAATCAATCATGAATGAAAAGTCTCAATCATGGAGCCTTGGCACCATGATGCCCTTGTTATTTATACTATATATTGAGATTATTAATAATCTTTACTATTATAAAAATGTGAGTTGGTGGTCGTCGATCCGTTCTCCCTTCTCTCTTCTCAGTCGTCCGATCAAAGATCAGCCGTCCAGATCCGTATGTAGATAGTTCTTCCGCTCCTTGTAGAAAAAGTCAGGCCGACGCGTGGGTCGCGCTCCTCCTCTTCTCTTCCCCAGCATCCTCCGCCTCCCGCAACCACTCCACCACCCGCAACCGTCGCCTCCTTCTCTCCCCTGAACCCTCGTGTCGCGCTCCTCCTCCTCAACGCCGCCACCAATTCCTTCCCCGTATGGCAGCGTCTGGTCGCAGTCCCCCCAACTTCCCCCAACAGCGTCGCATCCCCTCGTCGCTGCCTCCTCTCCCCATCTGCCCGTCATCGCCTCCCCACCTCCAGCTCCCGCAACCACCGCCTCCTTCTCCCCTGTACCCTCATGCCGTGCCTCCTCTTTCTCAGCGCCGCTACCAATTCTTTCCTCACGCGGCAGTGTCTGGTCGCAGTCCCCCAACTTTCCCCAGGGCGCTGCCGCCAATTCCATCTCCCATCGCCCCTCCAACCAGCAGCATGACGCTCGATGACAGCAACCGGTTAATCGGAGAAAATGACGCTTGGTGATAGCGGCCGGTGAATCAGAGAGAAGGGCACTCGGCGATGGCAGTGGCTTCCTCTTACTACGCCAGCTCACGTGGCCCTCTCCCCACCGCCGCCCAGCAGTCGCTCGCCCGGTGAGCCTCTTTACCTTCTCCTGCTCTTCGCTCGAAGTTTATCATGCTGTCTGGCGATTTTGGTCTCCCAAGCTGGTCGTCAAAGTCGGTGCCGTGGTCAAATGGGACCATGGTTGAGGAGGCCGAAGTCGAGGGGCTGTGATTGAAGTCAAAGCCGTGGTTGAAAGGGGACGTGGCCAAAGTCACAAATCCATGGTCGAAGTAGAAGCCGTGGTTGACATCGAAGGGCCGTGGTCGAAGTAGACAATGGTTGAAGGGGGTAGTGATCGAAGTTGAAGGGGGCAGTGCTCGAAGTCTAAGGGGGCAGTGGTCGAAGTTGCGGTAATGGTCGTAGTCGTAACGCCAACTTGGAGGGCACCTGCTAGTTCGTCTACAACCTCCACCGCTACAAGTTCCCCCTACAGTTTTACATCCCCGTCGCCTACCCCCAGGTCACCCCGAGATCGAGCTCCCCACCCTCAACAGCAAGACCCACAAAAGTGGTCGAAGTCGAAGCCATGGTCGAAGAGGATCGTGGCCGAAGGGGGAAGTGGTCGACGTCAAAGGGTCATGATCGAAGAGGACAGTGGTTGAAGGAGGCAGTGGTTGAAGTCGTGGCGAGCGGTGGCGTCGCCGCAGGCCCGGCGACAGGCACAAGCGCGACTGAGGCTCGCCAACGCACGACCACCAACGCAGAATGGTCGACCGCTCCCGACCTACGATCACGCACAATGGTCAACGGCTTCTAACATACAACCACGAGGTGTGATCGACGGCTTCTAATTTATGACCATGAGCACCGGTCGATGTGTTTCGACTTACGACCATGAGGTGTGGTTGATGTCTTCCGACTTACGACTACGAGGTGTGATCGATAGCTTTCGACTTATTTGACGGATTTAAAAACTTCTAGAATATGTTTGTATGTATATTCTAAAAATTTTTATCATCTATAAGTTTTAAAACATATAGTATGATATTTTTAAAATCCGCGGCGAAGCACAACTGAAGGCCAAAGCTCTGATTGTTCTCCGTCCAACCCAGTGGAGGAGGTGAGGATAAGCAAGCAAGGAACAGAATGGCGTCATGGTGGCCGCCCGTCGCCGCCTCCTCCGTGACCCAATTCGGGGCGTCCTTCTTCTTCCCCAATTCCCTGCTCGCCCTCAGGCCGCAGCCCCACCACCATGCACATGGCGTCCTCAAGAGCAGCAACTCCTCCTGGAGGTCGAGGGCCTCAACATCGCCGACGACGTCACCCAGGCAACACCACAGGCTCCAGCTAATCGTTTCATTTCCACTCCACCTCATGTCACCATAGTCTCTCACTCTCACACAGACAAAATTAATAACAAAACAAAGCAAGAAAAACTGTCAAAGAAATCGCACCGCACCAATAATAAAATCGACACAACAAACGTTTGAACAATACGTCTGCCCTCAGGAGCCGAGAAACGAATGCATTCTGCTGTCGTAACCACCTGTTTGAGGATTTATTATCTAATTGCAGCTCATCGGCAAGACACCAATGGTGTATCTCAACAACATCGTCAAGGGCTGTGTCGCCAATGTCGCTGCTAAGCTCGAGATTATGGAGCCCTGTTGCAGCGTCAAGGACAGGTACATACTTCTTCTTCCATCCCTTGATGGATAGATCCCACCTTATCGTACTGAGATAAACAATTTCGTTTCAGGATAGGGTACAGTATGATATCCGATGCTGAACAGAAGGGCTTGATAACTCCCAGAAAGGTGAATCACAGTACCTTCTTTCTGTATGCATAAGCACTTGCTGGCTTCTTCCACATTTTACGTCTCCTTCCTAATTATTACTAAGAGGGGAAGGGGAGGGAGAGACTGCCTGTACTTTATATTATATGGTAACAATGTATGCTTATTACTTCCCCACTCACTCGTTCATTCACCTAAAGTTTTCGGTCACTGATTCTACCTAGAAACAAACATTTTACATATCCAAGGATCCCAAAATCAAGGAATGGCATAGGCGCGCACACGCTGTTCATGAATATTTGATAAAACAGGGGAAACTGCAAAATATTATGTGAAAACTCTCGATTATCCTATGGGTAGATCCATTTTTCTACTTTGAAAACTAAATTTTGCACAGGAGTGCAATCGTAGTATTAACTTGTACATTTTTCACCTCGTCACTGAAACAAGAGTCCTAACCAAATGTGAGGTCATGTTCCCAACATGGCAGATTGGCAGTAGCACGTTCAGCTGAGCGCAAGTGCCCAAGTAACGCTGCTGGTCACTATCCGAAATAAAATTATGACAACACTAGCTACCTCGTTCTTTCTTTGCTCTCATTATATTGCCTTAGCTCGATGCCCATAACTTGCATGACATATTATTTTTTTCTTCTCTGCTCAGAGTGTTTTGGTGGAACCAACAAGTGGAAATACAGGCATTGGTCTTGCCTTCATTGCTGCTTCCAGAGAAAGGGATGAAAGGGGCTGTAGATAAGGCTACAGAGATTTTAAATAAGACACCCAATGCATACATGCTTCAGCAGTTTGACAACCCTGCCAACCCAAAAGTAACAGAGAGCGTTATATGCATGTCTCTATCTATATGTGCACTCTGTTTCTAACCTACTTGCCCAATGTTTTGTCAAACTTTTGTTCTTTACCTTACAACTGTTACCCCACTTGTGTAGGCCCACATAAGATTCAAGGCATTGATGCAGGATTTGTTCCAAGGAACTTGGATAGTGAGGTTCTTGATGAAGTAATTGAGGTCTGAGCTTATTCCAGTCTTATCTATTCTTCAGTATAATATGACCTTTCAGAACCCAAAAAAAAGGAAGGATGTAGTTTTTCTTCAAATCACCTGTACTGTACTACTGTGGCAGTTAATTTGACAATATTCGCATATGTTATATCATAGAATGGCACCAAATCAACATAAAAGATTCTGAAAAAAATGATGTTGTAGTCTATGAGTGTTGTAGCCAAGGATAAAAATATCGGTGGTAACCAGCTGGTTACCGGCTTAGACTAGTAAAATATACTGGTCTGAGAAGCTTTAAATTTGAATTTATGAATAGTAATTTTGGGCGGTACCCAGCCGGGAACTGTCCAGATCGGATGGTAACCGGCCAAATTTAAATTTGATAACTAAAACTGTCTGTTAGAAAACCGGTCCGGTTACCGGTGGTAACTCGTACCGGCTAGGGTCCGATATATTTTTTCAATAATTGGGTTTTTGAATCCTTGGTTGTAGCGCCCTATAAAATTTCAACCTCAAACTCAAAGTGTGTTAGAAGAAACACAAGAGATAAGTTTGCTCTGATTGTGTTCTGTTTATGTTGTAGATATCAAGTGATGAGGCTGTTGAGACAGCAAAGCTGTTGGCTCTTCAGGAAGGATTGCTGGTATTCTAATTTCACGTCTTGATGCATTTTTGTGTCTAGCACATTATTCTGATGTGCCATTCCTTTCGGGATATTGTCCTTGAGTTCCAAACGTCCATACGCTAATGAAGGCAGGCAAATCATGACTCAATATCCCACTAACTGTTGGAAATAAACCTGACCAGTGTTTGCTCCGGGTCAGAACGCGTGCGTGCGTGTGTGTGTCAAGTTGAGTCGGCGACGGCGCACCTGTATGAGCTCGTGTTGGAGTCCGTCGCCTAGGTCTAGGTCTGGTCGGTCCTTGGCGCATGTGTGTGCAGCGTCGGGTGCCAGGTAAGTGTCTGCCCAAGTCACAGACGGTTGGTGGCATCATCGGAGGGCGAACGTGGAGCACGGACCAAGCAGCGGCAATCGACGATCGAGTCTCGCGCGAGTGGTGGCTTGCGAACGAGAAGTTCGGATCGCCGATGGGCATGCGTACGTGCGCGTGAAGACCGGGGACGTGAGCTCCTGAGCGCTGCGCCGCCATGATGTATAAAGCCGTCCTGTAGATGGGTGTGAGTCCTTTGTCCCGAGTTGTGTTTGATTAATAATAGCCAAGATACAGGCGTTCGTCGCCGAGAAATTTCCTTGTCTACTGTTTATCTTCTACCTCCGTCCGGCGTGAGCTAGAGTGACTCGGTTCCAACAATTGGTATCAGAGCACTAGGGAGATGGGCGGTGATGGTGAGAAGGGTGATGGCAGTAGCTCGCCGCGTACGGTCGTGGTGGAGCGCGTCACCGCTGTCATGGGGGAGGTTCCGAAGCTGACGAAGACGAACTACCACGAGTGGGCGCTCGAGATGCAGGTCCACCTGGAGGGCATGGAGATTTGGGATGCGGTGGAGACAGGCAACGCCGAACGCGGCCGGGATCGACGGGCGTTGGCTGTCATCCTCCGTGGGGTGCCGTCGGAGATGAAGTCCGAGCTCGCCGCGAAGAAGAGCGTGAAGGAGGCATGGGCGGCGGTGAAGTCCTTGAGGATGGGTGATGCGCGTGTGCAGGAGGCCAAGGCGCAGCACCTCCTCAAGCAGTTTGAGAACGCGTCGTTCAAGAACGGCGAGGCGGTCGACGATTTCGCCATGCGTCTCAACTCTCTCGCCGCGGAGCTTCGCGAGCTGGGGGAGAAGATGGAGGAGGAACGCGTCGTGAAGAAGATGCTTCGCGTGGTACCGGCGAGGTACAATCAGATCGCATGCTCCATCGAGATGTTCGCAGACTTGAAGACCATGTCGATGGAGGAGCTCGTCGGCCGGCTGCGCGTGGCGGAGGAGCGCTGCGGCGGCGGCGAGGTGGCTGAGAATTGTCATACAACTCCCACTTGATAGCTGTTTTCCAATAAATAAAGCAGCTGTCCCGCCGTTCTTTTGCGACTAGGATTGAAACTAATGAGGGGTGTGGAGAAATTTCTCTGAATATATGTTCTACTATTTTCCCTTAATCAACATAGAAACGCTTCGCTTCTGAAACGTACATACATTCGAGCTCAGATGATTGATGACTGTAAACAGTTGTTTCTTAGGAGCAATCTGTAAAGTTAAACTGTGTCACTCAGCTGTTTATCTTTTCGAATGTGCAACTAATTGGTTCTAGGGTGTTGCCGGAACAATAGAGCGTGTTCCACTTGCAAGTAACACTAAATTGGTATGCATACGTATCTATTTTGTAATGTTTTCCTTTCTTTAATATAACGCTGACATTGAACTGTCTTTTAACTTCTGATTTTTCTAGTACTTATTTTGAGCAATTCTTATTTCTAGTACTCGGTTTCACTACGAGACTAGAGATGGCAACGGGTAAATACCCATCGGGTATTGCCATTGCATACCCGTACCCGCTAGGTGTAAATTTACCCGTCGGGTTACCCGTATCCGCACGCGGGTAGGAAAATTTACCCATACCGTACACTGCTGGTATTACTACCCGACGGGTAACCCGCACCATAAGCATACCCGTTCAACACATAAGAATATCATCAATTTAGACATTCATTAATCATACATGCCAAGCACAAAAGCGTCTAATGATCAAAATTAGTACATCACATAAACATACTTGCCATGACCATATCAACATATGACAAACAAATAAACAATCAACAACAAGTAGATAATAAAATTAACATTTGAGTGAGATGTCTAGTTGTCTAATGCGGTATTCATTACTCGGGTAGGCGGTATGGGTAGTATATACCACACCCGCACCGCCTACTACCCGGCGGGTAGAGGATTTCGCCCAATAACGTACCCATGGGTACATAAAATTTTCCATACCCGTCTCTTTATCGGGTAAAACCCGTCGGGTATTCGGGTATCGGTACCCATTGCCATCTCTATACGAGACGCGTTGAAAACCAACAGTAATTTCGTGGACATCCTAGAAAGAAAGCTGAGACTGCTAACGTATATGGCGTGGGCGTGGCCACCTTTTGGAGGCATGCAGCTTGGAATTCTGTTCTTTGCGGATACACATGGTGCTTGGAATTCTGTTATTTTTGGATAAATAGAACATGGAGTTATGTTCTGCACGTGCACATGTTCCAAGCTACTGCAAAAAAAAAGTACAATCTTCTAAGCTATTATGATCCATTTCCTTGATGGAAAAATTGTAGTGATGTCTAATGGAACGAACACTCCACACATTCAGATATTTACTAGTACTAACTGAATGTCCGTGCGTTGCTATGGATTTTTAAAATTTATCATACTATATGTTTTAAAACTCATGGGTGGTAAAATATTTTAGAATATGCATACAAACATGTTCTAAAAGTTTTTAAATCTATCAAGTAAGTCAAAAACCGTCGATTACACCTCGTGGTTATAAGTCGAAAAACATCGACCACACCTCGTGGTCGTAGGTCGGGAGCCCTCGAGCACACCCCGTCGTCGTAAGTCGAAAGCCATCGACCATCGCGTGTGATCATAAGTCAGGAGCGGTTGACCATTGATGGTGATCGTAAGTTGGCAGTGGCCGACGATCGATCGTGGTCCTAAATCGGGAGCCTTCGACAATGGCTCATGGTTGTACATTGGAAACCGACGACCATCGTTCATGGTCGTAAGTCGGAAGCCATCGAGGATACCTCGTGGTCGTAAGTCGGAACACATCGACTAGCGCTCGTAGTCGTAAGTAGGAAGACATTGACCACACCTCATGGTCGTAAGTCGAAACACATCGATCAGTGCTCATGATCGTAAATCGAAAGCCGTCGATCACACCTCATGGTCGTAAGTTAGAAGCCGTCGACCATCACGCGTGATCGTAGGTCAGGAGCGGTCGACCATCACTAGTGGTCGTACGTTGGCAGGCCTCCAGTGCACTTGTGCCTTGTCGCCTGACTATCGGCGCTAGCCTGCTCGACCCCGACTTTGACCACGGCCCTTCGACATTGACCACGGCCCCCTTCGACCGCGGCCCCGACTTCGACCGCGGCCCCGACTTCGACCACGGCGTCGACTTTGACCACGGCTCTGACTTCGACCATTGCCCCCTTCGACTTTGACCACTGCCCTCTTCAACCAATGTCTCCTTCGACCACAGCTCTTCGACGTCGACCACTTCCTCCTTCGACCACGGCACCCTTTGACTAGGTTTCGAATTCGACCATGAATCTTCGACTTTGACCAGTGCTCGTAGTTGTAAGTCGAAGACATTGACCACATCTCATGGTCATAAGTCAAAATACATTGACCAGTACTTGCAGTCGTAAATCGAAAGCCGTCGATCACACCTCGTGGTCAAAAGCATGTTACAATCCATGGAGAGTATGAGACCTTATGGGTCTTGCTGTCGAGGGTGGGGAGCTCGATCTCGGGGTGACTTGAGGGTAGGCTTCGGGGATGTCCAACTGGAGGAGAAACTCGTAACGATAGAGATTGTGGACGAACCAGCAGGTGCCCTCCGGGTTGGCGCTACTACTACGACCATGACCGCTACAACCACATCCACGGGTGCTACGCCTACGACCATGCCCGCGACTTCGACCACTGCAGCCTTCGACTTCGACCATTGCCCCCTTCAACTACTGTCCCCTTCAACCACGACCCTTCGACATCGACCATTTCCCCCTTCGACCACGGCTTCGACAACGACTACGGATCTTTGACTTCGACCACTACCCCCTCGACCACTGTCCCCTTCGACCACGACCCTTCGATGAACACGACCCTTCGACGCTGACCACTTCCCCCTTCGACCACGGCTTTGACTTTGACCATGGATCTTCGACTTCAACCACTGCCCCCTTCGACCACTGTTCCCTTTGACCATGGCCCTTCGACGTCAACCACTTCCCGCTTCGACCACGATCCTTTGACGTCGACCACCCCTCCTTCGACCACCGCCCCCTTCGACCATGACCCTTCGACGTCGACCACTTCACCTTTCGACCACGGCTTTGACTTCGATCATGGATCTTCGACTTTGACCATGGATCTTCGACTTTGACCATTGCCCCCTTCGACCACTGTCCCCTTGAACCACGGCCCATCGACGACCACGGCCCTTCGACGTCGACCACTTCCCTCTTCAACCACCGTCCCCTTCAACCATTGTCTCCTTCGACCACGGCTCTTCGACGCCGACCACTGTCTCCTTCGACCACAGTCCTTTGACATCGACCACGGCTTCGACTTCAACCATTGTCCCCTTCAATGACCACATCCCTTCAAGGTCTACCACTTCCCCCTTCGACCACAGCATCGACTTCGACTACGGATCTTTGACTTCGGCCATGGCCCCTCAACCACGCCCCCCTTCGATCATGACCCTGACGTCCACCACAACCCCCTTCGACCGCTTCCCCGACATCGACCACAACCCTTCGACTTCGACCGTGGAATGACTTCGTATTCGGCCACTGGCCATTCGACCACTGGCCCCTTCGACCACAGCTTAGACTTTCACCACGACCCTTCAACTTTGACCACAGCCCTTCGACTTTGACCGTCGACCTACTTTATCCATGGTCCTTCGACTTCGACCACTGCCCCCTTCGACCACAACCCTCCGACTTCGACCATGGCCTGACTTCGACAACAGCCCTTCAACTTCAATCATGGACCAACTTCGTCCACGGCACTTCGACTTCGACCGCGGACCGACTTCGTCCACGGCCCTTCGACTTCGACTACGGATCGACTTCGGCCACGACCCTTCGACTTCGACCACTGCCCCCTTCGACAACTGTCTCCTTCGACTTCGGCGACCACAGCCCTTTGACTTCGACCACAACCTATTTCGACCACGGCCCTTCGACTTCGACCGCTATCCTCTTCAACTATTATCCCCTTCGACCACGGCTTGGACTTCGACCACGGCCTCACTTCAATCACAGCCCTTCGACTTCGACCACCGCCCTTTCGACCATGGATTTGACTTCAACCACGACCCCTTCAACCACGGCCCCTCGACTTCGGCCATGGCCCTCGACCACGGTCCCATTTGACCACGGCACCGACTTCGACCAGACAGCGCGACGGGCTCCAGGCGAAAGTAGGAGGAGGTAGAGAGGCTTATCAAGTGAGTGACCGCTAGACGGGAAAGCTGCCGTTGCCATCGCTGAGTGCCCTTCTCTATGTTCCATCGGCCGCTGTTGTTGAGCGCCATTCTCTCTGATCCACCGGTCAGTGTCGCCGAGCGTCGTGCCGCTGGTTGGAGGGGCGATGGGAGATGGAATTGGTGGCGACGTCGAGGAGGAGGAGGTGCGGCACGAGGGTTCGGGGGAGGGAAGGAGGCGACGAGTAGATGGGGAGAGGAGGCAGTGGGCGAATGCGTTGGGAGGTGGCGAGGGGGGTGCGGCACTACTGGGGGAAGTTGGGGAACTGCGACCACACACTACCGAGCGGGGAAGGAATTAGTGGCAACACCGAGGAGGAGGAGGCACGGCACGAGGGTTTAGGGGAGAAAAGGAGGCGGTGGCTGCGGGAGCTGGAGATGGGGAAGCGACGGCGGACAGATGGGAAGAGGAGGAGCCGAGCAAATGCGTTGGGAAGGCGGCGACGGGGGGATGCGGCGATGCTGGGGGAAGTTGAGGGACTGCGACCAGACGCTGCTGCACGGGGAAGGAATTGGTGGCGGCGTTGAGGAGGAAGGGGCGGTTGCAAGGGGTGGAGTGGTTGAGGGAGGCGGAGGATGTGGGGAAAGAGAAGAGGAAGAGCGCAGCCCACGCGTCAGCTCGATCTTTTCTACGAGGAACGATAAAACTACCTACATACGGATCTGGACGGCTAATCTTTAATCGGACGACTGAGAAGAGAGGAGGGAGAACAGACCGACGACCACCAACTCATATTTTTAAGGAGTAGAGAAGATATATATGCGTTGCAACGGAGTATTAAATAAGAGTGATTCATATTATCAAACGATGACCCTAAATTAAATATTGAGCATCAATTTTATTTTTCAAAAAACATGCATAAAGCAAAGTACACATGTACAAACTCATAAATAAATTAAATTGAGAATAGATGTTCATGTTTAGTAGTTGCCAATGGAGTACCCTTATTTTATAGTACTCCTCATAGCTGCGACCGCAACCACGTACTTCGACTCTATGCACAGGCACCACGACTACAGACTTCGAGTCTTCCAAGTGCAACTTCGACTACAGTTTTGACCACGCCTTCGACCATGGTGTCTCGACCACACCTCACGACCACGGCTGCTCAACCACAGTTTCTCTTCAACCGCTTCACTGACCACACAGGTCTTTGAGCACCGACCATCTTATTGTAGTTGTGACCGTGGCTTCGACCACGCATCGATCATGCCTTTGACCATGGCTTCGACCACGACATCGACCAGGTCTTTGACCACAACCAGTGCACACGTCTGCTACAGCGACCGCCGACTGCTACAGTGACAGGTCACACACATTTGCTACATCACACTGCTCCTTTGACCACGGCTTCAACTGCTCCTTCGACTATGATTTCGACTGTGCCTTGTCGACTACATCATCGACCAAGGCTTATCGACTACAACACCTCTATTACATCTCCGACCATACAGGTCTTCCAGCACCGACTGTCTACTGTAGCTACGACCATCAACCACTGTAGCTACGACTATCGATCATCGACCACTGTAGCTATGACTATCAACCATTGACCACTGTAGCTACGACTATCAACCATCGACCACTGTAGCTACGACTATCGACCGTTGACCACTGTACAGTTTGACTAACGACTACGACAGTACTCCTCTGAGTACCGACTGAGTCACTATGGCTTCGACCACTCCTTCGACCATGGCATTAACCATGGCATTGACCATGGCTTGTCGACCATACCTTCGACTAGTCCAAAGTCTCCAAACGCTCTCCGACTCTGGGTCTTCAACTCCTACACATACTCGAGCACATTGACTACGCAGTACTCGAACATACCAAGTATTCAACTACGACCATGCAGTACTCGAACACACCGAATACTTAACTATGACCACATAATACTCAAACACATTGAGCACATTTGGCTACGACCACTATGGCTACAACCATGCAGTACTCGAACGCAGCAAGTACTCGACTACAATCACGTAATACTCGAACTCACAGAGTACTCGATACTGACCATACTCAATAACAAGATTATGTTTAACACACATTGGCTGGTCAACGAACGTGCATGCATTGTGGATTTGTAAGCATGGAACAATCAAGACCTAAACACGAGGCGAATTGATGGTACATGAAAATATGGAACCATCCAATTCGCTCAATAGATGGCATCAGACCCAAACCCTCACTGTAAGCATGTTACGAAATTGGAAGCAAAACAACTCAACATAATCATAGAACCACATAACTATTCTCAAGTGAGAGGAAGGCACAGGCAGTGGGACCATACTGCTAGCCACTGTAGTTGGCGGTGGCGCACCTGCCATCAGCGGAGGCGGCGACAGGAGGGCGCCAGCTCATATGAGAAATATATTGAAATTGATAAAATCCACTAAACAATTCATGGAAAGCAACTTTTGGACATAATGGTACAACATGAAAAAATTTCTCACCCAAACGACCTAAAAAGATCTCAAGCCACTGGTTTGCTTTGATTTGGGAGATGGTAATTGTTCTATAATACACAATTAGCCCAATTGATAATTGAGCCATTTTACCATTTTACGTCCAAGGAAGTCTGCTAAGTGTTGGGACTGAATCGCTCAATCCTCTCTCTTGTCACTCCAATAAACACACACAGAGGGAGACTAATAGAATTTTGGGATTGAATCACTCAATATTTTCTCATTTTTCAACTCGCTTCACTTAACAGGATTTACACGGCTTAAATATGCCTCATGCATACACACACGACCACCCACGCACGTACTAACTTGGGTCTATTCTCATGCCTCCTGGAATTTCTCCACGATCTATATGAGACCGCTTCTCACGGCTATAACTGCTTCTCACAGCTACGATCGCTTCACATGGCTACGACTTCCTCTAGCACTAGAGTTCCGACTGCACTCGGCCGCGTCCAACTTCTGACCACAATACGCAATCAGACGCTTCTAACTGCTACAGTATTCTTCTGACTGCAATAGTGTTCTTCTGAATGCAACAATGTTCTTCTGACTGCTACAATATTCTTTCAACTACGACTTACGACCATGGTGCCTTATGACCACGACTGCCTTACGACTATGGTGCCTTCAACCATGGCGCATCATCTCGATGCTATGACCACGGCTTCTTGCGTACTCGGAGTCTTTGACTGCCTTTGTCTCGATGTCTTCGACTGCCTCGTACTCGAAGCCACAGTACTCGATGCACAGTACTCGGTGTACAGTACTTGGAGCACAGTACTCGGAGACTCTGACTTTGACTTCTGCAATTTCAACTGTTGCTTCGGCTATGGCTTCGACCACTGCTTCGATTGTGGCTTCGACCACGGCTTTGAGTATGGCTTCGCCCACAGCTTCTATGACCACTTACAACTCATCAATATTAAATCTAACACTAAGCACCCACTAGTAACAGCACCAATCATGCGGAAGAGGAGGAGGCGTGGCGAGCAAGCCACGACGGCCGGTGGTGGAGGCCAGATCCGATCGTCTTCATCACCTTTGGCGATGGTGCTGCCAGATCCGGCGTCTGGTCAAATCTAGGAGAACTAATAACTTAATAAGAAACTTTGTACTAACGATGCAAGAGTATCTAAGACATGCTGCAATTAGAAACTTCAAAACCGCCACACGAATTAGGCAGGAGAGCAAGAAAACGTGAACCACCGATGCCATGCACCACTATTTCTAGGAACGCCCAAAGAACTATGTTGAAATGCAATCCAGGAGCAGATCGCCATGGACAGTGCTCTGCACTCCTGGAGAGTAGAGGTGTACCTAGGGACTTGGAGGAATTGGGCGATCGGGAGCCGGACGAGGACAGTATGAGTGCAGGGAAGGAGGAGTGGAAGAGGGTGCTGGTGTGGAACGAGGCGGCGACGAGGGCGATGCCAAGTAGCAGCAGTTGCACCGACCACGGTTCCAATGCCGACGCCGGCGGCCACCACCGCTCCATTCTTCCTCGTCTGCAGCATGTGGAGAGGTCAGGCAGGGAGGGGTGGGGGAAGAGCTGGATGGAGAGGTCAAGGGACATGTGCACGACGTTGGAGGAGGCGCGGAGTTGGGAGGAGTGGCAACAACTGCGAGGCGCACAACACGGAGGAGAGGAGAGGGAGAAGGAGATGGCGAAGGGGAGGGAGCGAGAGAAGATGTGGCTAGCACTTGGATGTGGTGCGGCAGTTTGTGCGAGGGGCGATGCGGTTGCACGAGGAGGGAGGGTTCCTGTGGGTACGTTGCGGAGAGAAAGGTGAAGGACAAACTCTTATGCTATATTAGTATTAGAAACAATCTAGTTTTTGTAAGAGTAGAGTGAGCAATTCGTACGTTCTACAACGCAACAACCATTGGCATGATTCTGGTAAGAATTTCTTGGGTAGGAAACCTCAAATCCAGTAAGAGTTCAGAATTCCTCTGGTATTCCCCATTGTAATTCTGTAAGCACCGACAAACAAATGAATGGAATTAATTGAAAAACATTTTCATTTATTTATTTTTACTCACGTGTTTTAATTACTACATTTTGTGTGTGTAAGGACACTCCCAATAGCGTTTTTCACTTGTTACAAAAAGGGCTTACCACATCAAAATTTGGGTAACATCTAACGTGGAAGAGGGGGAAGGAAGAGAGAGAGCACGTGCTTGTTTTGCATAGGTAGGGATGGCAATTGGGCGCGGCGGGTACGGGTAGTGCTCGCCCATACCTGTACTCGCGACCCCATTTTACGCCCACGGGCATACCCGCGAAGGACCACGGGTAAAAAACTTCGTCCATACCCGTCGCCCGCGGGCATACCTGTTTACCCGTGAACTGAGTAACAAATATGATAATTGAACACAAACATTCAGAGATACGATATAGCTTACAAACATTCCAAAACTAAACATTATCAACTTCTAACATATTATTTGGCCACTGCTTACAAACCATTCCAAAGCTTACAAACATTACAAACATTCTAACAAATTATTTGGCCACTGACAGCACATATAGAACATAGTTCTCTACAATCAAGATATCAACTCATATTTTGTAGGTTAAATATAACAAGCTCAAACACAGCTCATAAGGTTAAACAGTAGAACCTCAATAAATAGACAACCAAGTTCTGTGGATACAACACAATTCACAGCCAGACAATTGGGAAGTTTGGAATGACAATTTGAGGTATCAACAGCTCTCTTGAGCAGAATATAGATACAGCCCTGCAGAAACGTTAACACAACAGTAAGTTAATTCATAGCACACAAACTAACTAGTGACGAAAAGACAAGTAACAAATAGAATCAGAAATGCTAAAACCCTAGCCTTTTAGCAGCATACTCACTCGGCTACAGGTTGATTTCAAAAATCTAATGCAACATGCTAATGGAATTGCAAATTTTTTCACCCACTGCTTTCGATTCCCACTTCCTTGGTACAGTGTGATCTTTAATGCACTGTTTTAGTCTGCAACTCTGCATCCATCGCTTGCTAAACTACTGCAAGGCTTGTTTTGCATAGGTGACAAGTTAGCAATTACAACCAAGACACAAATAAGGGGCCATATCAACGGGCTTTAATTTCTGGCTTCTGACTTTGAGAATGCAGAAGCTATGTGGAGTGTATCAGTTTTTTAATTTTGGTTTTTTTCTTTGTGTTTTTTTATCTTTCTTATTTATTTTTATTTTTAATTGAATAACTGAGAAAAAGCTAATAGTCGTTATAATACAATTTCAATCAAAAGTCATAACTAGAAACTATAATTTAAAGCCGGTTGATGTAGGGCATAATCTAAGGACAGTTGAAAGGGAGCTTGTTGGTACAAATGAAGTGTTGGTAATTAGAGATGAGAGATTGATGCATCAATTAATTCATTGTGTGACGATATGTGTTTGGGACTAGAGAGAGTATTAGGAAAGCATCCATTCGTGGGTGATGCTTAGATGATTATGTTAAGACGCTATTAATTAGACATGTGCCGATGGATACTCAATTATCAGTGCTACAAAGTAAACACGGTAACACCCTACCTGTCCTATCTAGGGGTGAAAACGGATCGGATACGGACGGATAATGCCTCTATCATATTTGTTTTCATATTTTTTTCGGATACGGATACGAATACGGATAACTCGAATACGAATAATATCGAATACAGATACGGATCGAATATGAATCGAAACGAATACGGTTACAAATATTTATCGGAACATGAAAACCTCTTAAACTATACATCCAAAATTAACGAAAATACGTAAATAGTTCATCTTGTCAAAACATTCATGAAATCTAAACAAGCAATATACCCAATAGTCGATCATAACATAACTACATAAGTAACAACAACGTGCAATTCATGGAATACACATGATGACATGATAGCAATTTGAACGAACATTTCATTCCTCCATTTCATCCATCAAGTTGTAACAGTCCAGGTTTTTATTAAAATAAAAATAAATAAATAAATAAATAAAATTTAATTAAAATAAAATTTAAATTAAAATAAGTATTTTTGTTGCCTAAATTTTATTTTTGGGTTTTGCCCTGGATTTTCTGTTTTTGAAAAAGCCTGATTTGAAAAGTAAATTAAGTGAAAACAAAAAAATAGACATTAAATAAAATGATATTTTGATTTTCTATAAAAATCCTACTTTAAATTAATTATTTGGAGTTATTTGGCTTTTATTTGGTTTCCTGGATTTTTTGGAGTTTAAAGGTCTACTTTTGAAATTAAAAAGTATTTTTAAGTATGAAAATTAAGTACCAACATTAGTTGGAAATATTTTTATTAAGTCCAAAATGTCACCAGGAACTTCTGTGAATTTTCCTGAAATTTTTGGAGTTTATTTCATATTTTTCTGAGCTTTAATGAATTTCTCAGGCTTTTCTGAAATCCAAAAATCAAAAATAAAAATTAAAGTCCCTCCCCTCCCCTCGGATATCCGTTTTCGTATTATCCGGATAATCCGTATCCATATTCGACGGATACTAGGCTTACTATATTCGTATCCGTATCCGATTAAAAAAATATGTATCCGTATCCGATCCGAGAACTATCCGAAAAAAATCCGATCCGACACAATCCGTATCCGGCGGAAACTATCCGATCCGTTTTCACCCTAACTCCTATCTACCTGACAAGAAAAAAAACATGCCCTAACTGGACTGCGTTAGTTGGCACCAAGACGAGTTGCTCGTGGAATGGAAATATGGATTGGATAGCAAGTAAGCCGGTGCTGGTGGGCAAAGAAGAAGAAGAAGAAGAGAGAGGAGGTGACCGGTGACGTCTCCTCGCTAATTCCTCCGCCCCCCTCCTCCGGCCACCGTCAAGGCGCAGGCGGAGACCAGGAAGACGAAGGCGAGGACCTAAATACCCACCAAGTAGGCAGGCAAAAGAATCAAAGTAAAGCGGCCAAGCAATCCGAACGAATCTTGCGTTGCAACCATGGCCATGGCGATGACCGCCAGCCCTCCAGGTACGCATCCTCCCGCAACAAGCAATGGGATGGATGGGATCTCGATTCGGATTGCCCCTTCCCTTCTTCCCCGATCCCCTCATTGCTTGCTTGCTCTGTTTGCTCTCTGCAGGTCGCCATGCCGGATTTCGATTCCCCTTCCGTTTCCACTCCTAAATTGAATCCTAATTACTACTACTTGCCCACGGCTACACTGGGTCGCTTCTCCTGGGCCTGGCCTCGTTGCTTCCCGCCGACGCGGATGTCGGCCGCGGACCGCGATAACCGTAACCACCCGGATAACGGCAGCGGCGGCAGTGGGGATTACATCAAATGGATCATGTGCGGCGCCGGTGGCCGTGCAGGCGGCGCCATGGCCAACCTCCAACGCGGCGTCGGCTCCCTTGTCCGCGACATTGGCGACCCCTGCCTCAACGCCTCCCCCGTCAAGGTTACTTGTGTGTCCTGCAGTAACACACAGATGCCTATGATACATAGATGATTTGATGCCAATGCCATCAAACAAATGGAAGCACCACTTTTCTACCATATACATCGTCACTGCTCTAGAGGCTGTTAGGAAAACAGTGCCTGTCAAACAAGCTCCCTAGCTTTTCTTAATATGGTTATGATTCCAATTTTCAACTAGGCCACATCCTTAATGCAGTTACTAATTTGCCATCAGAAAGATGACAACACATTATAAACTATCACCCATTCAGATAATTTGCAACTTGGTGAATTTACATTTTACACATTGTAATAAAATATTTTTTTCTTATAATATCCATTTGTCTACCAGAGTATATGTGATTATTGACTATAAATAACTTACTTCATGTTGACTTTTTTCTGCACTACTGACGCTTTCTTTGTTTTTTTTAATCTGCAATCTTACAGGGGAGCAAAATGCTCAGACCAGAAAAATGGCACACATGTTTTGACAGTGATGGAAAGGTCATAGGTTTCCGTAAAGCCCTTAAATTCATTGTCTTAGGGGTGAGTTAACTATTTCTTCCGTGCTTCGAAAACTTGCCTTTCATGTTCTTGTAGCCGTGGAAGGGTGCCTTTTGTTTTGTTCAGCCTTCAGCCATCACCTTTAAGAGTCTGTGCTGGTTTTTTTTCAGCATGATGAGAATCGGATTGTAATATGTTCTTACGCTCTAGGATAATTATATGTTCTGTATTCTGTTGTCGTTACCAGACATCCAGAACTCAGGAAATATCAGTTAACTTGCCACATTAAGCTTACCTTAGAGAATCCTGTGAACCACACAAAAGTTTTCTGATACTTCAAATGAGGTGCATTATTCATCTCCTTATAGGAAGCTCAACTGAGTTTCATATCTGGATAAAAGGCATGTTGATCTTGACTGGTCTGGATGATTGTTAATTTTTGCACCCTAAGCCGAATGCATCTAATTATTTTCTTGGATTAGTGCTGTCGTTTGCTGTATACCATTTGAAGTGCTGAAAACATGTGCTGTGCTATGTGATAGATCAAAGAATGAACGGACCCTGCTTTAAAGCAACTCTTGTGATCCACTAATAACAATTTCTCTTTGTAGTGGATTTTTTCATTATCCAAAAGAATTGCCTGCAACTGTGAATAATGAAGGCACAACACACTGGTCTTCTGCTTATGACAACAATTTTTACCTCCATTTATTATTGATGTGCAGGGTGTGGATCCCTCTATTCGAGCACAAGTTTGGGAATTTCTTCTTGGCTGCTATGCCTTAAGTAGCACCTCAGAGTATAGGAGGAAACTAAGAGCCGCTCGAAGGTTGATATTTTTCTGTTTTTGGTACAAGGATACCTTTTATTTACAAGCGTGAGTGGCTAATTAGTTTCCATTTATTATCTAGAATTAATGATGTAGCAATCATCAGTTTGGTTGTTTATGTAATATTCTAAAATTGAATGCACTCTAGCCAAATCTCATAGGCTCCAGGGAGGCCTATTTATACTGTTACATCGGGGACACATGAAGTTACAGCACTACCCTTACAAAGCTCTCAAACCACGGGGACTCTATGGTCTTTGCATCCCTCTTCATGCAGCTTTAGTGCACGGTGGACCGTCATGGGCTTTGCCCACCATGTCCCCTTCCTGGTCCATGGATAGCTGACCCCCTTTTTGGTCCGTATGAGGTGATCCCAAGGCAAAGCTCCCCTCGTTGACGCCGAGGTAGCGGGCTTCGTAGCAAGGGTACCCTTGTGCCGACTTCTTGGATACTCTCCGCCCTGTGCGAGGGGCCATACCGGTCTTCCTGTACCATTTGCCCTATGCGAAGGGGTCGCACCAACGGTCTCGTACCCTTTGCCCTGTGCGAAAGGGTCATGCTCACACTTGGCAGCTTCGTCAGGTTGGTGGGGCTGGTGGGACCGCCCCTACGACAGCTCTAGCCAAATCTCATAATCCTTTCCAGTATCTTTATTGTCCTTTATATATGAAGCATTAAAACTGTCGTCCCAGATTACAGTTTTCCTTATGTCTATACTTATGTGTGGAACATGGTAAATGACATGAAAACTAATGTGTTGTCGTGCTTCTCTGAACTAGAACTCTCGATCTTTGGACATGTGTCCGGAATAACATGGATTTGCTACACATATTTCTTCCTTTTTTCTTATGCTGCCTCCTATGCACTCTCTAGGGGATGAACTGGTTTTGTAAATGCTACTTGTTTGTTTTGTATAATCTGTTGATTAGATATGCTGCCTGTTATGGTGTTCTCTGATCCATTTGGTATAATTGGCTCGATACTGAATTTATTTCTGCAATCCACCTGATCTGTAGTTTTGCTTCAACCTTGAGCTCTGCACTTCTATTAGGCCCCTTGACAACTCAAAAGATATTACTTCCGTTCACTAAAATAGAGTCAGAGAAAATGAAAAAACTGAGAATCTAGATTATACGATTCATAGGTAGCTGGGCTGAATAGTATAAATAGTTTATTCTCTCGTTTCATGCCCATCCAGTTTATAACCAGGTAGCATCACCATCATGTATGCCATCCCAACCAAATGTGAAATATGCACCTCTATAGGTTGATGTTGGTGCAAGCATGACCTGCTACATCTACATGGGACTTGATGTCATTCCAAACTCAACTTCAGAACCTACCATGCAGAGTGATCGTGGGCAGCTAATTCTAAATCATATCCATTGGCTTTACAAATTCCATCGATAAACCAACTACCTTTTACCCCTTGAACTATTTTGTCTAGTGATTATCCATGCCCATTGTGGCACGACAAGGATTCTAGTTTCAATCTATATGGTACTTTATATGATGACTTTGTATAACATTGCATGCTGGGAAATTATGTAGCTGTATTTCCTAATACCTTGGTGGCTGGAATGTTTTGTGTTTTTACCCTTGTGATTTACTTCTACATTTGCAAGCGGAGTGATCAGTATTTAGTTAGACAATTCTTAAAACCTTGGAGACTGTGATGTTTCCCCTTTTGTGGTTTCACAGCTGTGAACATTTTTGGAAGCCTCTAAACTTGATTTATCTCTTTCTATGCAGGGAGAAATATCAATATTTAGTTAGACAATGCCAGAGTATGCACCCAAGCATTGGTACAGGTGAGCTCGCCTATGCTGTTGGCTCGAAGCTGATGGATGTCAGGACTATGTCAAAAGAAACTGACAGTAGAGAAGAAGTTAGCACAAGCCAACAAGCTTCACAACATGCACCTGGCAGTTTAGTAGAAAATTCCAGATTGAATTATGACTCTGGTGGCACACCACAGTTGCAAAGAAGGAAAAGCTGTAGTAAATCAACTGAACTAGTTGGTTTCAACGTACATAGTGATAGCTCTGTTTATGATTCATCCAATTTTGTGGTGTCTCCCACAGTGGTCAATAGTTGCTTGAGAGATTCTGGGGATTACAATGACATGGGTGAACCAAGATATGACAGTGAGACCTTCATTGATTATCCTTCCCTGCCTGGTACAAACTTGTTCTCAAATGGTGGTGGGGATAGTAATGGAGTTGAGGAAAGTAATTGTAGTTTCTCAGTTCCTGAAGACAGGTTAAGGGCCCGTGATGAGCGCATGCACAGCTTCCAAATCAATAATAACATAGATCTCATTATAGAGTCAAACTCATGCCCAAATGATCTGTCTCGGGCTAGCAATAGTGACTCAGTCATCTTTCATTCGGATGCATACAAGCAGGATAGATGGTTAGATGATACTGGCTACAGCAGGGAAATTATAGATTCCTTGAGGATACCTGCTGCACCTGAAGCAGATTTTTTTGATGGAACCAGATCCAACAGTCCGATTGCCAACAAAGATAGAGTCTCCGAATGGCTTTGGACACTGCACCGAATTGGTATGCTTTTTTTCCTTACACCACACAATTACAATTGTCTCTTCTGATTGTATTCTAATTAACAAAAACGCCTGTTGCAGTGGTTGATGTGGTGAGAACAGATAGTCATCTTGATTTTTATGGAGAATCAAGAAACATAGCCAGAATGTCAGATATACTTGCAGTTTATGCATGGGTTGACCCTTCCACTGGATATTGTCAAGGTTTGCGTATTTCAATGGAGCATTACATCTTTTTTACTACAATGATTTACTTTTTGATGTATCTAAATGGGATAAGTTGATTATAGGTATGAGTGATCTGCTTTCACCTTTTGTTGTTCTATACGAGGATGATGCAGATGCCTTTTGGTGCTTTGAGATGCTGCTTAGAAGGATGGTAATTTTCATCTATGTCAAATTATATTGGTGTCTGTTACTTTGGTCTTTTACGTGACTTAATGGATAGTATACATTCTGTTGCACCTCAGCGTGAAAATTTCCAGATGGAGGGGCCGACAGGAGTTATGAAGCAGTTGGAAGCATTGTGGAAGATCATGGAATTGACAGATATAGAACTATTCGAACATTTATCATCAATTGGTGCTGAAAGCCTTCATTTCGCTTTCCGGATGCTGCTAGTGCTTTTTCGTCGAGAGCTATCCTTTGAGGAGTCACTGAGCATGTGGGAGGTCAGGCACTTAAAGATATTTGTATTATTTTGGACGGTTCCTAGTTCGTGTATAGAAATGTTCAAGTGGATGCTGAATTGTCATCTGGTCTAGTGGACCTGGGTTTTTGGGCCTGAGTCTTTTTATACTTTTTGCGTGAAATTTATGTGAGAATTCTTTGAAAGAGGTTATACAAGTGAAGTATAGTAAATCGTTTATTTAATTTTAAAAATCATCAGAGGCCTAAATAGTTCATGATGAAGATAGTTAATGTTTGTGACAACATGATTAAATTTTTTACCTGCATTGCATAATGCTAAGAACTAAATGTGGTATTTTTCATTGCACATAACCACAGTGAAGTGGCCACATAAACCGATTATTTTACTTTAAATGCTCTTCATAGTATAGTCTTGTTCTGTTAACTAACCATGCTTCTTGTCTTCAGATGATGTGGGCTGCTGATTTTGATGATGATGCAATCAGGCATTTGGTAGAGAACTGCCTAGAACCGTTGCTGGTAAATATGAGGTATGATTTATCATGTGAGGTCAAAGAAGAGCACTGGGTGAACAGTTACACTAGAAGAAAATCCAAAAGTAGGAAATCCCATCGTAGAAACAGTGAAATCCACGGGGCTTGCAACCATGGAGTGAAATCCAGTACAAGAAATCCTCTCTGTGGCTTGTCAGGCGCTACTATTTGGGCAAGGCATCAGCAGATGCCACATTTGAGCGCAAATGTGTTGGCAAAGAATGGAGATGACGAACTGCCTATATTCTGTGTAGCAGCAATCTTGATAATCAATCGACACAAGATAATTAGAGAGACTCACTCAATAGATGATGCGATAAAGGCAAGTTCGTTGACTACTTCCTTTCATGTTATTAAAAGCCTCAACTCCATGAGATGTCTACTAATACTCCCTCCAGTCACAAAAACATGTCAACGGTCCCCAAACACAACTTTGACCACTAATTTCTATCGTAATATATTTATAAAATCTAATAAAATTATAATATTATAAAAGTACATTTCAAGACGAATCTGTACATATGATTTCCATATATACAATCTAAATATTTAAAAAGATAGGCAAAAATTTGAAGTTTGACTACATATTTCCCAAAACGACATGTTCTCATGACAGGAGGGAGTAGTTACTTATTCTCAGTAGATTTGTGTGCATTTCATTTTTTGGTAAGATCCAAAATTTGCACAGATAGGACGAGTGTTAAATAAGTTAGGGTCAATCTTTACTCTCTCAGATCGCGAATACTGTCACTTTTGACCACTTTATTTGTTTACAAATACTTGTCGATTCACATTTCCCAATGCAAAATTTCCATTTTGCCCTTATGAATTATCCTATTCCTACCTTCGCCACCACATTGGTGGGTCCATGGTATACTTGATTTGTTTTCAAGGGCAATCTGGTCACTTTAAATAAAAAAATTGTGCCTTGGTAATCGTGCCATGGCCAAATGTGATAGTAAGCACGAATGGAGTATGATGTAGTTGACTGCGCCTGTGTTGTCTTCTGCTGAAATTTGATGGGTTATGGTTAGGAAGATGCGTATCAGTTTTGATAGCTATTAACATTTGCAAGCGAGAACAACTGCTAGTTAAATGATTGTCAACCCGTATATAGCAGTTGACTGTGTCAAAGTTGTCTTCCGTTCAAATTGGACAGGTTATGGGTTAGACCTTGTCATGTTTAGTTGTACTGCAACTACATTGGCGTATTTAATATATGTATTATTTGTTTTTCTGAAATTGAGATGGTCAAGTTTTCTTTAGATGTTCAATGACAATATGCTGAAAATCAATGTAAAAAGATGTGTACGCATGGCTATCAAGCTGAGGAAGAAGTACCTGCACAAGGTAAATCCTGCTACAATAACATATAGATTAAGTGGTTTTCGTACACTTGTAGTTTGTTCTTGTCAACATCATCGTCATCTACTCTCTGGTTGTTTTTTGAGTATTGCACTTGTGTCTTTGTGTACAGTCATTAAAAGGGGGCTCAGAGTGACGAAAAAGGAAACCAAAGGTGTCGCGCATTTCCCTTGGGGAAGAAAGTAGAAAATTCTCAACCATAAATTTGATATCTATAGAAGGGTGATGGAGCGATACTGGCGAGAAGTCTGAAACGTCTCCAAAGTCTGCCATCACTCAGCATATATTGCAAGGTATTGACGAAATCTGTCTGCCTCGTCTGTTTCTGTTTTGGGTTAGGAATTAATTGTGATGAAGATCCTATAGATGACTGGCGTGTTTTTCTTGTCCTGTTTCAGGAAATGTGTACATAAGCATCGTATACTTAAAAGCAATAGATGAAAGCGGTGGAAGGAAAGGAAACAAAAGAGAAGAATCCCAGCATGCTGTTGGTGTATTGTTGATGTTGTCAATTGTCTTTGTTGTGCCCATTTGGCCATTTGGCAGGGAGGGACCCATGTTGTGTACACCAGGAGGAGGAGGAGGAGGAGGAGGATATTTATAAATTCTTGAGCTATTGGTGGGGTGTGCAAAGGGGAAACAAGAATGATTGATGTGTATAAAGCAAGTTTTCATTAGAGAAAAGAAAAGATGTACTATGTTGGTATGTTTTCATTAAAGCAAGTTGTCAGATACTATGTTGATTTTTTTTTTGTCTAGTCTAAGTAGAAAAGATGTTATTATATGTTGAAAAGCATATAATAATAATAATATATTATATATATTTTTTTGTAGTTATCGTCTAGTAAAAAAGGGCAGTTTCCTAGGAGCAGAGCAGGAGTACGCGGCCCGTGCGATTCCGAGAAGAAGACGGCCCAATCAAATCAACAAAGACGGCCCGTACGACACCGACAAGAAGACGGCCCAATCAATCAACAAAGGCGGCCCATACGATTCCGAGAAGAAGGCGGCCCAATGAAGTCAACAAAGTCGGCCCATACGATTCCGAGAAGACGACGAGACGAGACGATTCCGGCGGCGGCGATTCCAGCTGTTGGGTCCGTTCGTCTTCCTCCTCGGTCCAGGAGGATCCATCCACTGATCCTCTTCAAACCAATCCAATTGAATCAAGGGAACGTACGAATCAAGCTCTCTCTCTCTCTCCACTTACTTTGCTCTACTGAAGGGAGGGGAGGGGAGGGATTTTCTTTTGCTCCTGCAGCCGGCGGGCTGGGTGATTAGGGTTTTCGTTTCTTGCACCCACCCACCCTTAAGGTTAGGGTGCTAAGAATTCGATTCGATTCATGTTGACGGAGATGTCGAGTCGAATGAATCTCTCAGTCTGTTGTGTTTTGTTGGTTGATATATAATCTGATCTGATCTGGTGATAGGGTTGCTGCAGCGGTAATTCATCCAGGATGCTGGGCGGCTTGTACGGCGACCTCCCGCCGCCTTCCTCCACCCCCGCCGACGACGACAAGCCTTCCGCCGCCGTCTGGTCCAGCGCCACCAAGATGGCGCCCCCCACCCTCCGCAAGCCCTCCACCACCTTCGCCCCTCCCCCATCCCTCCTCAGAAACCAACACGCCCGCCCCACTCCCAAGGCCACCTCCGCTCCCGCCCCACCGCCGCCCCTTCCCCTCGACACCACCACCGCCACGCACTTCCAGCCCGCCCTCGTCTCCGTCCAGTCCACTGTCCTCGAGGAGTACGACCCCGCCAGGCCCAACGACTACGAGGACTACCGCAAGGAGAAGCTTAAGAGGGCCAAGGAGGCCGAGATGAAGAAGGAGCTCGAGAGGAGGCGGCGCGAGGATGATGAGAGGGAGAGGGACCGTGTGCAGAGGGAAATGGAGGCCCGTGAGCGTGAGGAGAGGGACCACCTGTCCAGGGCCCCCTCCCTCAACATATCCGGCGAGGAAGCCTGGCAGAGGAGGGCAGCAATGAGCGGCCCTGCTCAGAGGACGACGCCCTCGTCTCCGCCCCATGGAGATGGCTTCACCATCGGCAACTCCTCTTCCTCAGGGTTGGGCCTGGGCGCCGGTGGCCAGATGACTGCTGCCCAGAGAATGATGGCCAAGATGGGGTGGAAGGAAGGCCAGGGGCTCGGCAAGCAAGAGCAGGGAATCACCGCACCTCTAGTGGCCAGGAAGACTGATAGGAGGGGAGGGGTTATTGTCGATGAGAACAGTTCCAGGCCAGAAAAGAGGCCAAAATCCGTCAACTTTGATGGTCCGCCAACCCGAGTTTTGCTGCTCCGTAACATGGTAAATACGTTTCCATGACTTCTCTATGATAACAACAGTGCAATTCTGTCTATGTTTGCAACCTTGCATGAATAATAATGATGAACTAGTAATGCATGGGTTATGTTTTTCCAAGAATTTGGGTTAGGCACTGAGTCACAAAATGCATGCTGGTGCATTTATATGCTCAGATTTATTATGCAGGAGTCTACACAGAAATTGCTTATTCGGTAATTTAGGTATCACCTTAGCTACTGTCTGTTTGCATCTGTTATTGATCTAAAATATCATCATCTACTCCGCGCATATAGTTCGTATTACTGCCTTCTCGACGATAATTGAATGTGCTGATGCCAACTGCTACCAATATGTAGTTGTCTAGGTGCCATGATTGGCTTTTAGGTGCTGATTGATTTCTGATTGTTTGTCTACATTAGAATGTTCATAAATACACACACGCAATTCGTGCGTGCGTGTGCGTGTGTGTGAGGAATTTCCCTTCCTGTTTTGGTTGAACATGCTATATTGCTATTGTTTGATATATTTTCAGACAGTAGGGCACATGAATGCTAAAGAATTAAATCATGAAGGGTGAACGGCAATCTGATTTCAGTTAGAACCTAAGCGTGATACTGTAATTTGATGCTGCTAGGTGGTAATTATGCAGTTCAAAACTCGGGATAGGCAAGATAATGGAAAATAGCAACTACACAGTTTGTTGGGTCCATTTGCTTCCAAATCGAACCATGTGTAGCATACACAGCTTATATGTGGTAATTTTGATTAATATACACGGCTGAAAAGGCTGAAATTCAAGTTTTACATGTTTCTGTTGGCTTAGCAGCCGATTAGTACGAGGTGAAGTTTATCTTCCGTTACACAAAATAAGTTGGATACCTGTTAGCTCAATTTATTTATTGGCAACGTATGCTATGCATTCATGCTTGGGGTGCAATAAACTAAAAATCATCACGAAAAATTCCAAAAAAAAATCTCTATAGGATTTTGACTCTACCAATGGAAGGCACAATATTTTTAGAAATAGCTCTGCAATATTTGATTAGTAAACTTGAATAATATGTGATTGTCATAAAACCTTATTAACATGATCGAAGTCGGTACTACAATGACCCCCAGTTTTGGCATAGTGTCACTCAAGGTTGTGATAAACAAAATTGATCAAAGAGGTAGTAGGTATTTGGTCCTACATGAAGAAGAGACCTGTCTGTGGGATCAGAGGTCTCCATAAACAGAATTCAATTTGTCTGACAAAATGCCCTTATGTTACTCATTATCTTGTTGAACTGTATGTCTATTTTAACCGTGGGAGGCTTTGCAATCCCGACGTTGCTTAAGCTGAGGCCTTTTCTGATGCCTGGAATAGGGGAATGGTATCGTAAAGTCAGAACATTGCTGGATAAATTAGGTAGATTATTTATCTCTAGTTAGACTTAGAGTAATGGTAGTGTTGACCGGGAATGAATCATTGCATTGGTGGTTGAACAAAGTGTTGTGAATCATCATGATGTCATGTGCAGGTTGGTCCAGGTGAGGTTGACGATGAGCTGGAAGAAGAGGTGGCATCGGAGTGTGCCAAGTACGGGACGGTGTCGCGTGTGCTGATATTCGAGATCACCCAGGCGAACTTCCCAGCGGATGAGGCTGTAAGAATCTTCATACAGTTTGAGAGGGCAGAAGAGGCGACGAAGGCAATGATTGATCTGAAAGGGCGCTTCTTTGGCGGGCGCTTGGTGCATGCGTCCTTCTTTGATGAGGAAAGGTTTGGGAGGAACGAACTTGCTCCGATGCCAGGGGAAGTAGCAGGGTTCGACTAAACCCTAGAAGACCTGCGGGATGCAGTGTAATGCCTTTTTTTTTTTTTGGAGACGATCTTAGAGAGCATGCAGGTGCACTGTTGTTGTTTTCTAGTGCTAGTGCAGCAAGGAAACTATTGGTTTTTTTTAAAAAATCGACTGTTGGCATCTTATTATCTTGTTGATGCGTTTTGGATTTTTTTTGGTTTTGAAAAGGCGTTTTGGATTGTTGGTCCGTGGTTTTTTTAAGAAAAAGAACATGTAGTGGTAGCCTAGTAGGGATGGATATCTCGAGAAAAGAAACGAAAAAGTAGTAGGGGATAGAAGCAAAGTTACATACGTACATTGGGTTGCCCGATTCTGTGAGTTTACGCAGCTCTAGTGAAGTAGTAATCCCTCGCCGCCGGCTGCCCTCCTCCTCAGCCGCGCTCATCCTTTATAACACCTTGAAAATAGAGTCTCTCGTAATTTTAAAAGCTAGCAATTATCTTAACTAGTGTTAATCTAATTGATTGCTTTCCTTAGCCCAGTCTTGAGAGGATTAGTTAGCCTCTTCTTTTTTCCCTATCCTCCCGTGCGCATGTTCTCTCCATCTCTCCATGCGCATCTCTGTATCTCTCTTCCCCATCTCTTTTTTTAATCTACCTACCCCTCTCTCTCTCTCTTCTTGGGCGTGAGCTTGGTGGCCGTCAGCTGCGATGGCGTCGGCGTGGTTGGCGGCGTCGGCAGTGGCAGCACAGCTAGCAGCGCGTGGGCCGAGGCGGTGGCACTAGCAATGTTAGGGGCTGCGCATCAGGCCAAGCGGTGTCGAGCCAAGGGGCAACGCGGTCGAAGGAGGCACGACCAGCCCTGGAGCGACTTGCGGGCGGCCGTGGTTGCTCGGCACGGCAGCCGACTGGCGCATGGCGGGCCATGGCAGGCGACGGCCAAGAGCATGGGCAGCCGGCGGAGGTGACGGCGGCGACGGTGGTGGCTAGGGCGGCCCGTGACCCTTTTTTTTCCACAGTCATGTGGTCGGTCAGTCGGATGCGCTAATATCATATCACTAAAATTACCTGGCTAATATTATATCACTAAAGTTCCTTGGCTATTAGCAGATTACTAACCTTACCTGGTTATTATCATATCACCAATGCTTGCTTGATTGTTATCATATTACTAATATTTGTTTGGTTATAGACTTATAATATTGTTTATCTTGTTTCACATGCTCTTCAGTTTATTAGATTGCTTAGTTAATTATGTTCTAGAATTTATGTTTTTAATTAGTGATTTAAAAATAATGCTTCAATCATTAATGGAGGGTAACATATAAACATATTTAATTTAGATTTAAAATTATTAGCACCTTTTTACATTAGGGCTGCTATGTTTTAGTTCATGGTACCATAATTCATTATCTGCTTGATGTTGTATGTGGGCCATGACAGATTTATATATACGTGATATTTGTTAATCTGACTAATAATCACTTGTCACCTAATAAAAGTTGGATAGATGACAACCCTTGCATGAGCTATGATATAATACCCCTTTTAAATTAATTCCTAGATCTCTATCACCTTATTATCATTCCATAGCGCCCTCATATCGAGAGTTATGCTTTCCGTTTCTAGCCTCAACAAACCCTACCACTTATCATAGCCTTATCCTCGCCAACTCTTAGTTTCCTTAAATTCATAGTATATAATATGTCTATAATGTAACAGTTACCCTATCACCATATTATCATTTCACATCACCCTATCGGGTTTTAGGCCTTTTATTTCCAACCCTGGCAAACCCTTTCACTTTTCTTAACCTTATCTTAGTCTTTCCTTAGTTTCCTTAAATTTATTCCTTACAATCTGGTAATAATATAATACTTACCTGGCCTGGGTTATTCACATATAGGAGATATTTTCACCCACCTGGTAACGTACATACGAAGGGCAGTACGCTTTCGTTACTCAGGATATTACTAAACCTTACCTGGTTATTATCACATCACCAATGCTTGCCTGATTGTTATCATATTACTAATATTTGTTTGGTTATAGACTTCTAATATTGTTTATCTTGTTTCACATGCTCTTCGGTTTATTAGAATGCTTAGTTGATTATGTTCTAGAATTTATGCTTTTAATTAGTGATTTACAAATAACGCTTCAATCATTAATGGGGGGGGTAACATATGAACATGTTTAATTTAGATTAAAAATTATTAGCACTCTTTTTACATAGGGCTGCTTTGTTTTAGTTCCTGATACCATGATTCTGTAGCACCCAAAAAAAGGAAAAAAATCAATCCCTAACCTCCCTGTCCTATCTCTAATCTATATTAACTCTCTCTCTCTCCCGGGTGTGTACAAATTGGATTTTCCCCATCATATGATGAACAGGATAGCAAAAGTTGACATGTCCATTATAAATGGCACCTAAAAAGGATTTATGTAGATTATATTTCAAAACAATGCCACTACAGTACAGAGCTACCACTTGGATGGCTATGCATTCTTTGTCATTGGGTAAAGCTCACAACACTCTCAGAGCACGAACTATGGTTGCGCAAGTCTCTCAAGTTTAGATGTCTGGCATTGGCATCATATCATTAGAAAGAACAATGGCAAGGCAATGCTCCCACATCAACTGGTTAAAAGAGGGGGATACGAATACAAAGTTCTTCTTTCACGCTTCGCATCGAAGAAAAAAGAATTTCATCAACCCCTCCACGTCGAGAACTGAGTCATCTCCAATGAAGATGAGAAAGCAGCGCACTTTCAAGAATTCTTCAAAACGGTTTTCGGTACCTACATTGATTGTGATCACACTCTAGACCTCGACTTCCTAGAGTTACATTCACGAAATCTTGCCCATCTGGACCAAGATTTCTCTGAGGACAAGGTTTGGGAAGCAATCAAAAACATCCCATCGGCGAAAGCACCGGGCCCTGATGTCCTTTTACAAATATGCATGCTGGTGATTAAGCGCAATGTCATGGATGCATTTCATGCCCTCTTTTTATTACGAGGGCGTTGCTTGCATTGCCTAAACAATGTGTTGATCGCCCTGTTGCCTAAGAAGAATGACGCCAATGGGATTGCAGACTACCGTCCAATTAGCCTCGTCCACAACTTCGCCAAAATATTCTCTAAAGTCCTAGCCAATCGGTTGAAAAAGAACTACCAGCCCTCTTTCGACCAAACCAATCTGCTTTTATCTCAGGGAGAACAATTCATGAAAATTTCCTATTCGTCCAACTTACCACCAAAAACCTCAAAGCCAAGAAAAAAGCCTCCCTTCTGTTGAAGCTTGACATCTCCAAAGCTTTTGATTCATTTTCTTGGCCATTCCTTATTCAACTCCTTAAGCACGTGGGTTTTGGTGCAAGATGTCGCGAATGGATATCGATGTTGCTCGCTATAGCCTCCTCCAAAGTTCTATTGAATGGAAAACCAAGCAACTACATCCGGCTAAGACGTGGCGTTCGACAGGGAGACCCGCTCTCCCTAATGTTGTTCTTGTTGGTAATGGAGGTGCTCAATGCATACTTTCGCAAAGCCAACTCAATTTCAGCTCTATCCTCACTAGGCGTCCAAGGCCTTCAAGATTGTGTATCGTTGTACATTGATGATGGCATTGCTTCATTGCTCCAACGCGCCAGGACCTACAAATAGTCAAGGAGATCCTCCTAAACTTTGGGCCGGCGTCCGGCCTACACACTAGTCTATAGAAGAGCTCAGTTGCTCCTATTGCTTGCTCACAAGCAGAAATTGATTTGGCTCTACAAGAACTTGTCAACTGGCCTCTTTGCCAGTAAACTATTTGTGCTTGTTTCTCTCCTTATCCAGATTAACTAAACCGCAGATCCAACCACTGGTTGATCGATTCATCAGGAAGTACCCTCATGGAAAGGGAGTCTGTTATCATCGGGCGGTCATCTCGTCATTGTCAAACAAGTCTTTTCCATGGCTCCCATCTACCACTTACTATCATTTGACCTCCCTTCTTGGGCAATCAAAGCAATCAACAAAAGACGACACGCTTTTCTTTGGAAGGGATCAGAAGCCGTTAAAGGAGGACGCTGCCTTGTGGCATGGAACTCAGTCTGTAAGCCTTTAACACTTGGTGGGCTAGGAATTATTGACCTCAAGGCAATGGGCTATGCATTGCATCTGCGTTGGTTATGGGGGCAAAAAACAGACCAATCGCGCACGTGGGCAAACCTACAAATTTCTCATGAGCCGACCATCAACGCAATTTTCAAGGCCATGACAAAGGTTCAAATTGGAGACGGCAATCGAACTCTATTTTGGCTCGATAATTGGATTGGGGGCCAATCAGTAGAGGACATAGCGTCGTCCATATGTAAACTGGTCCATAGAAATACCAAGAGAACCACCACGTTCACAAAAAGTCGCTTACTAAATTCTTGGATCCAAGGAATTCGGGGAGCGATGATAGTTCATGCGATCACCGAATTCTTGACTCTTTGGCACAAGGTCGCCTCAATTCCTATCCAACCCCACAAAGAAGATCAGATCATTTGGAATTTAAATCCTTCCAAAGGGTACTCCACCAAGTCTGCTTACAATGCTCTCTTCCTTGGCGGGATCCGCTTTGCAGCTCACAAGCTAATTTGGAAATGCAAGGCTCCACTAAAATGTAAGTTCTTCGCTTGGCTGGCTATTCAAGACCGTTGTTGGACTACAGATTGCCTAGCTAGACATGGAGTGTTGTCACACACTCTTTGTCCACTTTGTGAACTGAACCCAGAATTAATTGATCGTCTCCTTGTCCTTTGCCCTTAGGTTCACCAAGTTTGGGCACAGTTCTCGCGTCTCCTCGGCAGACCTCGCCCACCTCCAGTAGGATAGACCCGGTTGCTAGATTGGTGGACTTCATTGCGCAAACAGGTGCCCAAGGTTCAAAGGAAATTTTTTGACTCAATTGTCATCCTCTTCCTCTGGATGATTTGGCGTGAACGCAACGGCTAGGTCTTCGACAAAAGAAAGACGACCATTGAAGTTCTCCTAGACAAACTAAAGCAAGAGTTGCTGTTAAACTAAAGCAAGCATGGTCTAGAAATTGTGTTAAATGTTTTTGTCGATGGGGAAAGCATGGACGGTCTGTAAGCTTGCCTAAATATCAAGTGCATATTGCTTAAACTGCAACAGGTAAATTTTCTGTGGTGCACTTTCGAGCTTACAAAAGTGAGGCTTCTCGCATGTGGTATTTTACAGTGTTTTCAGTTTGCAGCATAAATGCGAGCTGTAGAGATGTGTGGCTGTTCTAACATATGTAGCGTCTGTCGTTTATCCTGTGCAGAGGACAATCGCCGCCGGTTGCCCAGTTGGGGAAGATGGTTGCTCTCGTGGTTTCTGTGGCATGGTTCGCCAGTTGGTTGTAACCATGCACCTCTGCTGCCAGAGCTGGTCCCGGATATGGAGGAGCTTAATTGGTACTATTTTGGATGGTGTTTGATTGATATTTTTGATGAATTTGATGCTTGATTTGGAGTGGAGCCTGAAGTGATGCAATTGTAAAGGCCAATAGTATTTGTCGTGTTTACTGGATGCCCTAAGGCCTAGGCTGCTTCATCTGACAACTGAAGTGCAGCTTGCACAGGATCATTGGATGATGTTAGATTAGATCGTATTATCATCATTCACCAGGCAGCCATACGGTACAATTTGTTCGACGTGCTAGTAAGCTGTTGTGATTGAGGAGGTCTTAAGAGTCCAACTCAAATTCAAGTTCAGATTCAAATTCAAATTGGGTGACAGCGTGATGTAGTAATTTGACTTGATGTTTCTGTAATGCGGATGTGGTTGGTGGTGCTGTAAGGATTCAGAAGGAAGGCACCACTTGGACCAATTCCTTCACTAATTGTATATGCAGCCAGCAGCCGCCTTGACCATGCCTTGGCTATTCTTGTGGGTCTATTCTAACCAACTCCGCCGTCGGTTAAGCTAAGCTAAGCTAAGACTGGATTATATAATGGGTATTGATAAACATCATCCGGATGTTTTCTTTCTACCTATCATCTAGATTTGTGATCGTTGGATTAGAGATCCAACGGTCACGAATTCTCCCCGTCCCCTCCAAAAAAATCTCCCCCTTAAAAAAATCTCCGCCCCTCCAAAAAAAGAGAGGCCGTTGGATCTCTAATCCAACGGTACGAAATTTGGATGATTGTTAGGAATAAAACATCCGGGTGATAATTAACAGCTATTTCCCATCTTGTTTATATACTAGTTTAATTGTTATTAATTATTGTTGTAGAGATGATCTCCACCTAAAATCATCTGGTCTGCTGGGCTAAAGGGTTCAATAAGACACGTAAAAAGACACTTATATCCCCGGTGTAGTACGCCATTGTAGTGGGCATTATATATACGGTCTAGACAAAAGAGAGAAGACGGCCAGTCCATTTTCTATACTTTACCAATTCTTTTGTTTACTATTTGGTTAGAGCCACAATAATTATAAACTAAGGAGTAGCAGTATTATATACAGCAGGGACGAGGAAGCTGTTTCTTGTGTTTACATTGCAGCTTTGCAGGTCCGGAACATAGAGAGAGATACATAGTGGCGAGTAGCCAGGAGAAACCGCACGTCCTGTAGCATCTAATTTTCTTTCACAGGTCGGAATCACCGAAAGTCACGCTACTGGACTTGTCTGACTTACCTGAGACAATCCAAGTTCCATCAAAACGTAGGAGCGAAACTAGAATTTAGCTATACCTCAGACTCAATGGTAGAATGGGCTACTTAGACTGAACCATGAGAATATTACCTTAGCCTGAGCTGAATTTACCTAAAATACACTAGGTATTTTTCTATGCCTCAGACTGAATCCTATCCTGTCTGGGGGCTTGGTTATGTTGAGAAACCGTCGCTGGCGACCAGTCCGATCGATTTCTCTATTTATGCAAAATAAGATCAATCACAGAAGACAGAGAATAGTAGATTGAAACACAGAGAGGTAGAGAGAACTTTTGGTCTTTCTTTATTGCTTTCTTTCTGATTTTCGTTACACAAAATTGACAATAGTGATCCCTATTTATAGTCTAATGGTAAGGTGTCCACCATGAATCAAGACTTCTAGTCTAGACCCAGGTTTCCTAACAAGTTCCACCCCTGCGTAGGAGGAAGAGGGACTTGGTTTCAATTCCCATTGGGAAATAGGAATGGAAATGAACTGACATTGCATTAGTAGTAGTATTTGTGCCGGTGGTTGTGGTATTTGAGTTGACCCTTGCTTGTTTACTTACAAGTGAGAACGTGTAGAGTTGGGTTTGTAAATAATTCTCCGAAAAAAACTAAGTAATCAAACTTTTTGGAGGAATGTTTAGTCACAAGTGCTAAAAATGAAATTTTATCAATCCTAGATGGAAAAGCTTCCATCTCATAGATTTTCAATCTAGAGTAAAGATCATCTATAGTTAAAGTATCTAGATTGACAGTTTGATTAATAGTCGTAACATCCATCAACCACTTAAAACCTAAAGATCTCAAAATTTTAGTTGCATTCTCTTCATCAATAGGAAAAACATTAACACCGTGCAAATCACTCAAGATTTTCTCAAAATGAGCAAAAAGAACATAAATATATTCACCAGGTTTCATGGAAAAATTAGAATATTCTTTTTGATAAAAAATTTTCCGCACTTTCTTAATTTTAGTGGTTTCTTTATGATAATCACAAAGAGTTTTTCATATTAAGTGGACATAATTAATATGAGCTATACAATTAAATTCTTTGTGAGAAATCCCTTAAAATAGCAAGTTACGATCTTAAGCATTTAAATTAACATATGTTTTATTTAAATTAGTAATAGTAGCAGGAACCTTGTTGGACCGAAATGGCGACAGAGGGGGGGTGAATGTCGATCTCGAAAACCTTGCCCCCAAAAACTATTCTCTTCAATAGTTATGAGAAACTAGGAAGAGATATAGTTCTAACACTCACTGGAGAAAAAGGAGGGGAAATCAAACACTAAAAGACTTAGCCTCCAAAAAGAACTGAAGTTTCAGAAATGAGGTTACTGCAGGGAAAATGGGACTTTCTGAAGAGAGGAACACCCCAGAACTTGAGAGAGACAATAAAAATAGCAGAAGGTACTCAAGAGATCAAGATAATTCAACTTCAAACAAGTAATTTCAGATTTGACAAAAATCTGAAACTTTGCAATGACAAGAGCAAAAACTCAAATTACACCTCAACTTTTGATCTCTTGGCCATGGACTTCTGGGAATGGCTAAAAGATAGCACTTGAGCTCTGGGAAACAAATTTCAAGCCATCTCAAATAGCAGAATCACAGTTTGACTGAAACCCTAGAAAACTGAAGGAAAAATGAAAGACTACAGAGAGGGCATACAAAATCCTAATTCCTAAATGGTCTCAAGTCCTTTGTTCATGATATTTTGCAGGTATATTAGCAATCACAAGAGGACTCCTCAGACCAAAAATCAAGTCATCTCTCGAACGGAATCAAGAAATATCCAAAACCCTAGAATTGACTTGAAGGAACAGAGAACAACACACAAATATCAATTCCCACTCAATCCTTGAATCTTAGGTCATGAGCTTTTGCAGTTAAGATAGCAATAGGCATAGAACTCTTCAGACCAAATTTCAAGTCATCTTGAGAAGGAAAACTTGAAATGCACTAAAAACCCTAGAAACCAAAACTAAGAACAGAGAGGCCTGAGAGAAGAAATCTGAGATTATCATCAAGTTTGCTCTCCGGGAAATCGATCAAATGATCTTGTGGCACTAACCCATCATAGAGCAACCCAATTTGGGCAATCCCAGCAAGAAACGAGCAGAAAATCAAAATCTCAAAAATCTCACCTAGAAACCATCGAAGAACAGGAAACCAAAAAGAGACTCAAGCACTGAATCAAACTCAAATAACATCATCTTGGATTGATAATGAGGAAGAGAGATACATGATTGCATAGAGTATCAACTCATAACATCCCTACAACCCCATACATGCTTGGATCACAAGAACTTCCTACATCCTCACTCAAGAACACACAGAGCTCTCAGGAAACCATCGAAGGGGACACAGAGGGAACACAACTCTGCCTTCTCCAACAACTCACAACAACTAAAGCCTAAAGCCAAAGCAAACTCTAAAGCCTATTTTGACTAAAGAAAACCCTAAAATCCCTTGAAGTGTTTAAGTGGGCATGCTGCCCCTCAATCCTATTTATAGCCTTGGCTAACGGGTCTCCGCCCCGTTACGCCCACTAAATCCAATGGAGCCCGCTCCCGCTTGTGCAGCCTTGCGAAATTCCCGTTTCGCCCCTCCTGCACCTTTCGGGAAGCTTCCGCGCTCCTTGCCTCGCACGCCTTGCAACCACCTCGAGTCCGCGTCGTCTTCGACACATCCCGACTGTTCTGACCTCAGCGCCACCTGCGCCTAGTCCGGTCCACCGTGTCTCGCCACGACTCCGCCTCGACGTCCTGCAGCCACACAGACAAGAAACACGTCAAATAGCACCACTCGATACATGAAAGCGTAAATACCATCATACTTACCATGACGAAGTCCAAACCTGTCGAAACATCAGAATATGCATCCTAATCCATACGACCAAGTTTGACCATGTCCGACCGAGCCCGTTGCGCCACGCAACGTCTAGGTCCGAACCACCCAAACCAAACTCGACTTACCCAAACTAATGTCAATTACTCATCACTCACATGTGGACACCTCCACATGGTCCATCAAACCTCATAAGGTATAGAAACTTTTTCAAACATCACTACCTTGAGTCTCAATGTAAGCTTGTATTCGACACTTTCAAAAAGCAAAATCAATACCATCTATCATGAGCGAACGATTCACATACCTCTCTGATGCCATAGCCACCTTGTTTTGATACCACTTATAGGATAGAATATTGCAATTAGATAGGGTTGAATGATTGCCTCCACTTTTTGCAATCTCTTAGTGCTCGATGATGGTTTTGACTACTCGACACTCAACCGTTCATCTATTGTAAACTCTTTACCAGTCATAAACTTTGACCACTATAGACAGTCATAACCTTTGATCACTTTTGTGCTCGAAAACTATGACCACTTCACACTCTGATCTTCGACCAGTTAGAACTCGTAAGCTTCGACCACTTCCCACATGCTCAAACTTCGACCAATTTGTACGTACTCAAACTTTGACTGCTTCGTACGTACTTGAGACTTCAATTGGTTTGCATGTACTCGAGATCTTCGACACCGGGGCAAACTTCTCGATCACCTACACCTTCAAGGATTTAGCACCTTCGATTACTCGTATTTTCTCTGTTTTCCTGACAGCGATTCAACACCTTTGCGCGTAGTCATAAGCTTCGACCGAACTACAATCACCAGCACCTTTGAGCAAATCAAGAACATGGTTGATTCAAAGTGATTTTATTACTGGATTTTTATGGGTTTACAAAGTTCCCTCAAAAGCACCCCTAAAAGCTTAGTTATAACTAAAGCCTCCTCAATCTTCTCTAAAAGCCGTCGTACATCTACTATGTCTCTCTGATTCTATTTATATCCTCTGACTCCCTAAGAGTACTCTCCGAACAGATCACGAATTCAAGTCCTAATCCGAACGGATCATGAATTCGAATCCTAAACCAAACCCTATAGCCAAGCAACCCAAAACCCTCTCAAACACGGGTTTTCCAAAATTCCAACTTTTCAACATCTCATGTGTAGAAGCCTCCATAACCACACCTCCTGTTTCTCCTCCACACATATCCACCTTTGTTGTCCATGTGCCCAACATGAGCTCAACCATCTCATGACATCCTCGACTGTCTGAACCTCGGATCTCCCATTCTAGTCCCAGTCCTCCTCATCATCGACCACGATAGCCTCCATGCTCCACCTGCACATGCAAAGACCAAAGAATATTTTTTCGGTGCAAGTGTTCTCCAACTTGACCAATATCAATCTACGCATGCATAACACAACATGATTCACACATAAACACGAACCAATTCAACCAGACCATAGATTGGTCAGTTCACCCTTAACTTAGCGGTCAAACCACAATACCTGAATATTTCAGCACTTAGGACGCACCTCATCACGTACCTTCTTCATCTCTTTGGTTGGAGCATGTTTCCAGGCACACACGAAATATTTGCAACACTGAGTTCATCCACCTCAGTACAGCTGGGGATCAGTCGTCCTATGCGCCACATATCAGGGGTTGTGTGATGCTTGTCAGCGCGGCACTACTGATCACCCCAACTTGTGCATGTGCTATGTGCTCCTGCAGCTGTGGAGTTGGGAGCACTTCCCTGTCGGGCGTCTAACCATCATGATGCCAGTGCACCCGTTCGACGAGTTCATCGACCTAATAGATAGGCCCACTATGGGCTTATGGTGGACTGGTGCCCTTCTGCACTTGGCCAAGGGCAAACCGTCAAGATGCTACTTGCTATGGCACAACGAGTTCGAGTCGTTGCATAACAGTGACGTCATTTGGGGTATATGGACTATAGACTTCGTGAAGCATGTATCGCCATACGGGCTATCCCTGCAATGCCTGCAGGACATGGCGCTATAGGCGACAACACGCCATCTGGTGTTCTCATACATGGTGGAGGATTACGCACCGCAACGTGTAATGCAACAGTTCGGTTTCCACCAAGTCGTGCCCCCTCCGGACGGCAGGTTCCTACTACGAGCCGTACAATGGTAAGTCAACCTCCATCCGAGTAATGTTTACACTTTGTATGTCTTGCTTTGTAACATTGATGATTTTGGAAATGCAGGCAATCGAGGGCTGGTTGGCATGGTACAGACTGGCAGCCAATGTAGCATGAGTGGACGACGGCATGAACGGACAGGGCACACCTGGATGTCATCATGTAGCAATGTCAGTACGTCGTCTGGACGTACGACGAGTACCTAGAGTGGTATGTACCTCGGCCGTGCAACAGACTCACCGTTTGTCCACCAGATTGCCCTGAGCAAATCACGCATGACGACAGTGTACAACGCTCGATCAATCATCACAGCGCTTCGCGACGGCATCACAGCATAAGACAGTTGCAATTTCTGATAGATTCATTTACGGAATTCATATTGGTCGTTACTGAACCTGTTTCATATGTCACTTCAGTTGGAGCGGGCACAGCGCATCGCAAGTGCGTCCAAGACCACCCTCACTAGCTTGGACATATCACCAGCCATATAGAATACTTTGAAGTACATCCTAAAGCAAGTCAACAAATAGTGCATAACTTAAGTTGCGACCGTTCGACGGATCACACCGTGCACATCGAGCACCCAAAGGGGCACCATGCTCACCCGCTAGGTTATCGCGACCTAGCGAGTCCGGCCAGCCATCACAATCTATTGAGTCTGCATGGTGTCGTAGTACTAGCTGCCGATCATCCATAGGCCATATCAACATAGAGGTAACTTATGTACAAACCTACGTTTTGTTTTCCTGTTAGGCCTTACATTTCACTAACATCATAGTGTTCTCCTGCCGTAGGTCCGTCGTCGAGATGCATCATTTTTGACGTCTGCACCACCTACACAGACTACCGCTCCCCGTCGTTCATCCTTGCTGCACATCCGGGAGGTATGAGAATCGCATTGTACATCCAGAATATTTATTGTGACTAATACTATTTCATCTTGCAGCATCCAAGACGTTGAGTCCACCGATGACGATACGGGCCTCCCGGATGCTTCCAAAGAGTGGTACACAGCGCCAGGGTTTGCAGCGTACGCAGGGCAGAACTCAGCATTCAAGTTTGGAGACTTCAGTGGGCAGAACTCTTCCGGCTTCGCTGCCACGTTGTACGGTTAAGGCGACAACTTCTTTGCACTACGAGGGGGATTTTTAGAGCCCTTCGTTCACGACATTATTGCTGGCGGCTCGCAGTTCGGCATGTCTCAGCTGGAGGACATCGACCCTTACCAGACCCAACCTATTGTACTTGAGCTTACTGGATCACCACCGGCCACTGAGCAAATGGAATGGTCTCCATACCTCCTCTGAACCGAGACGTAACTTCCGGACTGGTTGACATACCCCACAGGACATACTCGTGCTCAACGAAAGACAAGGTCACACACGAGGAGGCAGACGAGGTGAGGAGATAGCAGTGGCTCAAATGGATGAGCCAAGTCGCATCCCGTGCAATGCGTTTTTTGTATTAGTACGTGCACTTCTATAAATATTTATAATGTATGAACTGCAAAAGATGCCTGGGCATCGTTAAATTCATGATTAAATTAACATAAATTAATGTGGTAAATTTGTAGCACATAAATTCTCAAAAAATTACACAATTACTACAATTGTGTTGAGAGACTTCTCACAAAATTTCGTAATTTTTGGAGCTCATTTGCTATGTGTAACAGCTCCTACAAATATCAAAATCATATAAATTTTTGAGCAATATTCACAATGGATAAAATTACCAAAAAAATTACACAACTAAGCACATAAAATTTCGTAATTTTTTAAAGTCATTTACCATATTTAAAAATTTAAACATACAGTACGCAAAAAATAAATTAGAATGGGTAATTAAACCGGCTAATCAGTGATCTAATCACTTGCCGCCTGGTGGTGGGACGGCAAGTCCTGTTGTCTAGTGGTGAGATGGCAGACCACCTGCTGTTCGACCATGGGATGGCAAGCTGCTCAGCGACTACACATTAACGCACATACACTGCCATCTGGTCACTAGACGATAAAATATTATTTTTATTATACGTTATGTATATAACTATTTTTATAAATACAGTGCTAAAAAGTCCTGTACCCCTACCTGTCGTATTGGTGCTCTCTTCTACTTTTTTCTTAAGGCAGGCAGGCTGGCAGCTAAGCAAGCTGAAGCGGGTCGATTCTCCAGTCTTCTCCCGATCTCCTCCTCCTCCCTTGCAGTTCCAACCAAAAAGGCAGGGCATCCGATTTCACTCCATCCATCCATGTCCTCCTCCTCCTCGTCTTCCTAAGAAAAGTAAATAATCGGGCCCCCTGCCTTGCCTTCTTCTTCTTCGTCGTCTTCTTCTTGGAGGAGGAGGAGGGAGGTGCGAAGCAGAGCTAGCTGCCGATCCATGTGATTGATTGATTTGCTTACTGAATCCATTCCATTACTGGCTGCCTCTGGCAGACAGTCAGCAAGCCATGGCGTGCACGGCGGCGCACATGTTCGCCTACAACACCACCCTCTGCGCCTGCGACCCCGGTTACTACCTCTCCAACGCCACCTCCAGCTCCACCTGCGTCGGCCTGACCAGCGGCGGCGGCGTGGGCATGTTCAGCGACTGGCAGGTCGGGTCCGTCGGCGCCTCCCGCAACCAGAGCTTCTACTTCCTCGCCCCCGTCCTCTCCCTCGACGCCGTCCGCCGCCTCACCCAGTCCCAGGCCATCCTCCTCGAGGCCGCGCTCGCCGCACTCCTCTCCTGGCTCGCCTTCTGCGCCGCCGCCAGGTTCGCCGGTCACGACCCAACGGGGAAGAAGAGGCTCTTCCGCGCGCGCTTCTGGGTCAGCCGCCTCGACTGCATCTTCGACACCCAACACCGGGCGGTCTGTCTCTCTCCTTCTTTCGTCTTCGTCTTCCTTTAATTGCCGTTTGTTACATTTTTTGCGCTCTCAATTCTCAAACAAGAGAACAAATTTGGCCAGACTTCACCCGTTTATTAGGACTGTTTGTAACTATATGTTCTGCTGAATTTCCTTCGTCATCGCCGACCTGATCGATCGATGTCCAAAAATAGCATTTTTTTTTCTTGCACGTGTTTGTTGGACATGGTGTTGGGCCTTCGGATTAGGGAGTTTCTGGTCACTGAGATGGCTTTTCGGTAAGAAAATTTTCTTTTTCCTTCCTTCCTTTTAGCGGCCTTGAACATACTCACCGGCAAAGTTTCAATTTTTCTTCCCTGTCTGTCGGAGGGACATACTAGGACGAGTCGTTCGCTTCGCTTACTTCGGTTCGCCCCCGCGTTTTGGATTTCTTGCAAATGTTCCGCTTCGGTAACTTCGCTTCCTTCACGCGTTGTGGATCTCCTAATAAAGAAGAATTTCCTCTTTGATCGCTTCCATGAGCTGACTTTGGATTCCTTGGAAAATTTTCCTTGCTGCTGGGTCAATTTCTTGCTCTCTTTTTTTTCCTCAGCTGTTCCTTCTAACTTTTAACCGCGCATTGCATATAATTGGATTCTTAACAAGTTGAATGCACAAACACCCTTGTTTTTCTGTTGAAACAGAATATTAGCACTCATCCTTCACACAGTTCATACTGTAGGATTGCCAACAATCTCTCTCTCCCTCTCTCTCTCTCTGAAAGTTTTGCATTTTTGTACCTTCTCATAATGTAGGATGACCAGCAAGTGCTGAGGAAAAGGAAAACAGAGCTGGGTGGTATGTGCTCAGTTGCTAGCTTAATACTCTTCATTGGATTAGTCATTGTGTAAGTGATCTTCATTAAAACAATGTATATTGGAATTCGCTACTCACTTATTAATAAAGTTCTCACCCGGAAGAGCTCTTACCCTTAACCCCACTTTGCTCGCTTGACGCAGACTGCTGTATCAAGCCATCAAAAGACGAAACATTGAGGTGCATCGAGTCAAACCGGCCAATGCTCCGGATTTGCTGTCTTTTGTGAATGATCTCGAGTTTCACATAACCACCATCTCTAGCATGTCTTGCGCTCAATTGGTCGTGCCTTCGACAATTGCAATGGGAGCACCTGGATTTATGGACTTCAGGGTGATGCCTCTCTCAACATTCTTAACCTACAGTTGCCAGAACACGAGCCAGGGGCCATCTATTTCACTGAAGTGCAATGGCTGCCGAATCCCTCCAAGAGACCACTACGTGTCCTGGCAATTTATTGACCTGCCAAGGCAACCAGCTACCGCTGTTGGCTTCCAGTTCAACCTGACTGCCAAGCAACATGGAGACGATAAACACATGAGCTTTGTGAGTGGTACTATAAACTCTGAAAATTATGCTGATGACAAGCTGAAGACATTCAGAGGGCGAGATTCCAATGTGCTCAAGATTCAATTGTTTCCTCAAATATACAACAATCATCATGACTTGAAGCTCTTACAGCCGCTGGTTCAAGACTTCACTCAGGGGTCTACCTTTTCAGATGTTAGCAGCTTCAATGCTTCCCTGCAGAACCCTAGGGATGGAGTGATAAATACTACACTTTACATAAGTTATCTTTCCAACTACATTGTGGAAATTAGCAATGAAAATGTGTTAGGCCCAGGTGAGTCTCTCATGAAGGCAATGCTGAACTTTTCTGAGTCATACTCTACATAAGTCATCTTTCCAGTCTATTTAGTGGCTAAGTATTTTTTTTACTGCGTCCACTGTTTCCTAGTAACCAATCACTTATGAATTATGATCCCAGCATTGCTTCAGATTGCGCTACTAAATTCCCATATGAATTGTCCAAGTCCCAATGCACAAACATTTTGGTCCATGATACGTTTTCTAAATCATAAGAGGGACTCAATTATTTTAGTCCATGACATTTGATGCTGATCTAATTTTTTTTTCAATTTAGCTCATCTATTTGTAGTTTAAACTTATCAGCGGCTCCAGATATAATTATTAGATCCTTTCCACTTTTGAGTTTTAGCATATAGGAGCAATACCACGTTGCTGCTTCCTGAAAGTAACTAAACCTTAAATTCCTCATACAGTAACATACCCTGCATTGCTGCTCCAGATATGAAAGTACTTTATCCAGAAGCAACTTTCATTTTGCAATATATTATATTTCATAAGATGATTTTATGCGTCCTTGCAAACCAAAACATCCAAATGCATAATGACGTCATAGGCAATAACTTCATCACCCCTTAGCTACATACTTGTTTGGCAATTATGTGGGCCCATTTGAGAAGTTGGCCCAAGTGCCCAACTGAACTCACTACCGGTCATATGAATTATGAATTTGATTTTCAGCTAATCTGCACAGCTTTCATTTCTAGCATCTAATCGCGATTGTTATCTGCAGTCAGCATACTTGCGAGTATTGGTGGCCTTTATGCCTTCAGTGTGGCAATATTTCTCTGCCTCATGGCTCAAGTAAGTCATTACAGACTTGCCTTGTTGTTTGTACCAGAACTTTGCCAGCATTTTTCATTTGGTGTCGATGAAACTCTACATCTAACTAACACACTGGTGCCTAACACTTAGTAGTGATTCCTGATTGCTGAATCTTTTTGTCCTTATCGTATTATTGGTTCCCTCATGTTTATTGGTAGTATTCACACAAAGATTCTCATATTTTATGACATGAAACAAAGGGATAGCCATTCAATGTTGATTTACTAACGTGGAAGCTGATCTAGTGCGCAAATGTTTGTTTAATGAATACTTCGACTTTTCAGTGCGAAGCTCGGATAAAGAGGCTCCGTGACGAGGATACCAGAATGCTGAAAATTCTGAGCAAACGACGTTCTCAACAGAATTGGGATAAGGTTAAGCATATCTTGATCCAAACATGAGCATTATATATGTGAAGTATGTCTTACAGTCTCCCTGATTAACAAAGCATGTCAATTTCATTCATAACAGGTCAGGAAGTTTGTCATGTATACCTGGGGTCCTAGCAACTTGGATCCAACTGATAGGAGTGGCAAGTGGCCTGAAGGTTCAATGATGGATTCCCTCCATGGATCCTTCCACAAGAGAAGAAAACCGATTAGACGAGCAACCTCGACCTCTAACAACCCTAGGAGAGTTCCTGCTGACACGGTAAATTAATTGTTCTTTTTCAGTAGCTTTTTGTGCTACTATTGATGTATGTGGTGTCCACAGGGACGGATCTAGCAGTGGGGCGGGGGCTCGAGCCCCCTACCGCTACCGGACCCTTGGAGCCCCCCCCCCTAAATTTTTAGCCATGGATGTATAATGTAGAAGGGGCTGAGGTCGAGCTGAAGGTACTTCAGCCCCTCCAAAAAAATTTCCTGGATCCGCCACTGGGTGTCCAATGTAGTAGAATATGTCTATACCATACTAGGTACTCTGCAATTTTGGAATATTTGTTTTCTTCTTCCATTTGATTTGTTCAATCCTTGTTGTACTCTATTTTCGGTTGGAGTTCTTAAGGGTTAGCTTCTGTTTAATAATACCGCAGGGGGTAATTGATATCGAAAGAGTTGGGGAAATGCAGCAATCAAGCAGTTCTAGACAGCCCTGAGTGTAATGCTCTTTGTTGAATAACGCTAGTATTCATCGTGTGGCCAAAGGGCCAATATATATACATGTACATGTGGCATATATGCAAGAAACTCTTTATACAATGGGGTAAATACACAGATATATAATACACATCTAACACCCCCCTCAAACTTATGGTGGATCAACAACATGAAGTTTGGAGAGATAAAACTGTCTTGAGCCACGGTTTGTGCCTTTGTGAAGAAATCGCATGGCCAAGCTCGGAAGGCACATACTGAAGAGCAACAATCTAGTCTTGCACCTGTGTCCGCATGTAGAAAGCATCAACACCAATATGTTTTGTAAGCTCATGCTTCACCGGATCTTTAGCAATGCTAATAGCACCTGTACTGTTAGACAAAAGAGGAGTCGGTGTAGAAACAGAAACACCAAAATCCGCAAGTAACCACCGTAGTCAAGTAACCTCCGCAGTCAAGCCATAGCTCGCAACTCAGCCTCAGCACTCGAATGAGAAACTGCTGTTTGCTTCTTAGTCTTCCAAGCAATGAGAGAACCACCAAGAAAAACGCAATAAGCAGAGAGAGACCGGCGATCAGAGGGATCACTAGCCCGGTAGCATCGAATATGCCCGAGTCAGTAAGAGGCTGGAGCGAGGGAAAAAGAGACGACAAGAGATAGTCCCACGAAGATATCGTAGAACACGAATAAGATGGCTATAGTGGAGCTGAGTGGGAGCAGAAACAAACTGACTCAAGATATGCACATGGTATGAAATGTCAGGACGAGTGACACCAAGATAAACAAGACTCCCAACAAGATAACGATAGCGAGTAGGATCAGCAAGAGGCTCACCATCCATGGGACGAAGATGAACATTAAGCTCCATGGGAGTCTCAGCTGTCCGCTGATCAGTAAGAGAGGCACGATCAAGAAGATCCTGGATATACTTTTCTTGGGACAGATAGAAACCCTCAAGAGTAGAAATAACCTCAATCCCAAGAAAGTAGCGAAGAGGACCTAGATCAGACATAAGAAACTGCTCATGAAGCCGCTCCTTGACAAAAGTGATATACTGAGGATCATCTCCAGTAATGATCATATCATCAACATACAAAAGAAGAAGCGTCCGACCACAAGATGAAGTGTGGATAAAAAGAGCAGGATTATGAGCACTGGCCGAAAAAAAGCTGCAGTGACAACAGAGGAGAAACGATCAAACCAGGCACGAGGAGCTTGCTTAAGGCCATAGAGAGATCGACGAAGACAACAAACCATACCCTCAGGAACAGAATACCCAGAAGGTGGCTGCATGTAGACCTCCTCACGCAACTCACCATTAAGAAAGGCATTCTTGACGTCCAACTGAGAGATGGACCACTGTCGAACATAGGCCACAGCAAGAAGAGTGCGAACGGTGGTCATGTGAGCGACAGGAGCAAAAGTCTCATCATAGTCACGGCCATGCTCCTGCTGAAACCCATGCGCTACAAGACGAGCCTTGTAACGCTCAAGAGAACCATCAGAGCGAGTCTTAACCTTATAGACCCACTTGCACATGATAGGAGTAACACGCGCAGGAAGAGTAACAAGATCCCACGTGCCAGTACGCTCAAGAGCAGCGATCTCCTCCGCCATCGCATGCTGCCACTCCTGATGAACAACAGCATCACGATAAGAAGTCGGTTCGGCAAGAGCAGCGGTAGCAAAACCAAAACGCTCAGGAGGCCGAATAGACTGGCGATCGCGAAGAGCATAACGAGGAGTGGCCGAAGGGGATGACCCGTCAGAAGGGGAGGTCATATCAGACGTATCCTCAACTCGCGGGCGACGAGTATAGTAGAAAGGATAAGAAGGAACATGATCAGGAGCAACCTCGGAAGAGGATGCCGGTGGTGAAGAAGGGGCTGACTGAGAAGAAGGCACCGGAGAGACCAAAGGCTGTGGTGGAGTGGTGACTATAGGACTGGAAGGAAAAGTCAGAAATGAAAGTGGCTCAACAACAGATGCTGAAGTGGAGGAAGGAGACGGATGAGGATAGAAAGGACGAGTCTCATCAAAAGTAACATCCCGAGAAATCCGCATCCGTCGGCCAAGAGGATCCCAACAACAATATCCCTTGTGCTCAAGATCAGAGCCTGTGAAACGCACTCAAGCGGCGAGCGGTCAGTTTGGTGCGCTTACGAGGTGCAAGAAGAACATAGCACACACACCTAAAGAGGCGAAGTCTGGAATAATCAGGAGTCTGGCCACAGAGACGCTCAACTGGGATCCCACCCTGCAGAGCAGAGGAAGGCTGAATGTTGATCAAGAAAGTGGCAGTAGAAATAGCCTCAGCCCAAAAATGTGGTGGAACAACATAAGCAATCATGAGAGCACAAGCCGTCTCAAGAAGATGACGATGCTTACGCTCAGCCACACCATTCTGAGCATGGGCACCTGGACAAGAAAACTGAGAGAGTGCCCTGCTCAGCAAGAAAACCACGAAGAACTCCCGACAAGTACTCTCCAGCGGAATCAGCGCGAAAAACACGAATAGGAGAGTCAAACTGAGTGCGAACCATGATGGCAAAGGTCTTGTAGATAGATAAAACCTCACTACAAGATGACTTAAAGTATATACGTGTATGGCGAGAAAAATCATCAATAAAAATGATATAATATCGATGACCTCCTTTTGAAACAAAAGGAGTTGGTCCCCATACATCAGAATGAACAAGATCAAAAGGACGCTGAGACACTGACTCGCTAGAAGAATAAGGGAGTTGAAACTGTTTGCCAAGCTTACAACCCTGACAATGTAGAGAAACATCACCAGACACAGACCCTAAAAGATCTCGACGAAGTAAAGAAGACATGCGGGAACCACAAAGATGTCCTAAGCGATGATGCCACTGAGCAAACGAAGCGGTGGAGGCTGCAGCAGCTGCAGAGGTGGAGGCGAGAAGACTGACTGGGGCAGCGGAAGGAAGACGAAGCCAGTCAAGCTCCCAAAGCCGTTGCGAGTCACGGCGGCGAGGGCCAGTACTAACCAGAGTCCCCGTGCGACAATCCTGAACACAACAAGAGTCAGAATCGAAAATAACACGACAACCATGATCAGTGAGCTGGCCAGCAGATATGAGCTGCATGGTTAGTTTTGGAACATGAGAAACAGCAGGAACATGAAAAGAGGAATTTGAAAGAATGCCTCGTCCTGTGACAGAAAGAAAGGCACCATCTATTGTGTGGACAGTGATAGGAGCAGCTAAAGGACTAATGAAAGTAAGACAGGTGGAATCAGATGTCATATGAAAAGAAGCACCAGAATCAAGAATCCAAGGTGATGTACCTGAGGAAGGAGAAGTAGAAGGTGGTCTCTCACCGGAAGACTGAGCAGCAGAACCAGACGATGTAGAAGCAACCATGCGGCCTAGCAATGTGAGAAGCTGCTGAGTGTCAGAGGTACCAAAACTCTGCTGAGAGGAGGAACCTCCAGTGCCCCTCGGAGGACGAGCACCACGACGAAGATCCTTCTTCTTCTTGTAGCAAAACTGTTCCACATGTCCATCCTTGTTGCAGTAGGTGCAGTGAAGGCCCTTACCAACAGCAGCTGTCACTGGTGGAGGCACAGCTGGTGGAGGCAAAGGCACAGCGGGTGTAGGAACCGGAGAAGCCACCAAAATCGAAGGAAATGATGATGATGACGATAGCAGACCCGCTCCACGAAGTCGAATCTCCTCAGTACGAACAGCTGCAAGGACCTCCAACAAAGTCACACGAGGATGTCGAGCCAGCAACTGAGCACGAGTCTGCTCAAACTCAGACCAAAGACGTGTCAAAAAATCATAGATGCGACGAAGCTCCATGTGAGACTGCTGACGCTGACAACACTGACAGGTGCGGCAAACATCTGGCCCCAAAGAGTCGATCTGATGCCATATCGCAGACAACTGAGCATAGAACTCATCCACAGTTGCATCTCCCTGCTACAACGACTGCTCTTGTCGCACAACAGCAAGGTATAATGAATCACCAGATGGCTCGTAGCGGCTGCGTAGATGCGTCCACATCGCATGTGCAGAAGCCAATCCAACAACATCACCAGTGAGGTGTACCTCCATGCTAGCAACCAAAATAGCAGAGGCACAAGCATCTTCATCAATCCATGTCTTGTAAGCGACATCACGAGTGCGAAAAGTCTCCATGGCATCCTCAAAAGCCTCAGAAGCCTTTGTACGAGCGTCTTCGGAAGCATCCTTCGGGAGTACAGGCTCAATAGGTGGAGTAGGATGAGATGGGCAAGACCACGCATGTGGATGCGCATGTGCTGAAACCAGTCCCGATAATTGAGACCATCGAAGATCACCGGGCAACGAGGAACAGAAACGGTGCCTGCAGAAGAAGACTTTTTTTGCTCTCTTTTTTTGCTCTTTTTTTACTCTTTTTTTCTTTTCGGTCGGTCAGACTATAAACCAACCGATCGGTCGGTTAGCACGACCGCACCAGCCGACCAACAAGCCCAGTGGGCTGCAGAGCGGCGACCAACGAGCCCGGCGGCGGCGACCAACAAGCGGCGACGACCAATCGAGCGGCGGAGGCAAGGAAGGCCCCCGCGAAAGAGGCCGCGCACGCCGGCGAAGAAGGTGCGGGCCCGACGCCGCGAAGAAGGCCGCGCCCGCGCCGGCGAACCCCGGCAGTAGATCTGAGCGGCGACAAGCGGCAAGCCCGGCAAAAACCCTAGGTATGACGAAACCGGCTCTGATACCATGTTGAATAACGCTTGTATTCATCATGTGGCCAAAGGGCCAATATATATACATGTACAGGTGGCGTATATGCAAGAAACTCCTTATACAATGGTGTAAATGCACAGATATATAATACACATCTAACACTCTTGACTCCTAGCTCTTCCTGCATTGACTGGGAGTGGTAGTTGCGACACTGACCATACTTCCGGAGAGGGTTCGATTTTACGTCGAGAGAGAAAAATGGCAAAAAAAAAGAGGGAGAAAGAAATTGTACAGAGGTAGGCTGTTGTAAACTTGTAATATCATGCGCCGATGTTGAAAGGCCAAATTCTGGAGAGTAGAAATTTGGTGAGATGGGAGATCAGGGCTCGCTGCTGCTGTGCTGTGCTGAGGTGAGCTGTTACTGTCCTTCACCACCACTGTATGTATAGATGCGACAATGTGTCCTTGCCCTCCATGTGCAACTACAACGGGGAGGAAACAGAAATACGCTTATTTTTTATGAAACCAGTGATTAGCTAAAGCTTTTTTTTCGATTGGTTACATTGTGTCAATCTTCACGCGGTTAGGGTGATCCACCACCACTTTTGTAGCTTACTTTGTATGTTTGATTGTATGCAAATTCTGTACTCAGCTTGTGATTTTAGATGAGTGGCAAAATTTTACTTTTATTCTTCTCTTTCGGACCACAGGTGTTGGTTGACACACTCATGGAAAAGTAGAGAGAGAGAGAGAGAGAGAGAGAGAGAGGAAGAAGAAAGGCATTTCCGGCCGTTGCTACCTCTGTCGTGCCTCCAATCCATGGTAAGACCCAAATTTGGCCACATGAGATGCAAGAAACTAATCAGATGGAGTGAGTGTGGAAGAGTTACCTTGGCTCAAATAAATCCCCAAAACCGAACGGCGGCAGCACCGGCCTGCAGCAGTCTAGATGAGAGAACCTATGGCCATGAATGATGCATCCACTTCTCAAAGCAACCTACTTACCTGCGCGTGCGTGTGACGACTCAGATGGGAGGGAGCGAACGCGGTCTTAAATTCGCTAACCCTAGCTCGATCGACGGCGCCGGGGCTAGGAACTGTCCGGGGCGGCGGCGAAACCAGAGCAACCCAAGAGTGTGGGTGCTGAAATCACACTTTTCTTGTCGTTTGGAAAATAATTTAGGAACAACTTGGCTTGCTTCACGTCTGTTGTTCTTACGAGAAATGATACAGGTGCACCATTCTTCGTTATATACAGTTTCTAGATCATTTATGAAGAAGTATTTTGACCTTCTGTATCATGTGCATCTGGTTTTGGACTGTCATACAAACAAACATAGTCTGCTTGTACAATCAAAGAAAACTGTAGACAAAGTGTGGGTATGGCAGTAAAAAAATGATGCGGGTCTTCCTCCTGACTTGAGTGATATCTACTCAGGAAGTGACTTATCACTTCCCATGTCAAATTTTATTTCGAATTCTCGTCGAAAAAATATATTTCACATGCAGTGGTTAGTGGGCATTATTTGGCAAAAAAAAAAGGGGTGAGTAGATCAGTGGCCATGTATGTGCTTTCACAGTTTAATGCAGACGTAGGTTGATATTGCAAAGGATACAATTGATTTCGTAGATCTACTTCCTGGTGCTATCTTCAGAAACTTTAAATACACCATTACCACAAAAACATTAGAGTCGTATTACACTTGCATCAATGTGATCGCTCATGCACTCCGTTCTGTGTAACAAGTTTGTAATTAGCGTTGTATTCTAGCGGATTACCAAAAGGTTTGGAAGTCAGAAGATTTCCAAGAAGCTATTTCTGTTGAAAGCTCACATCTGAAAGCTGATACAGGTAAGTGGGACTTGCTCCCTACCTCTCAACCAAGTCTTTTAATTCTAAGTAGGTTTCAGGCAAACTGTAATCAGGTTGGATCTCTGCGTAATGTCGACAGGTTAGAAAGAAAGATGTAATCCAATTAACCCTTTTGTTTCAGAGTTGAAGCCTTCGCAGCAGTCAGTACCACTTGCAGCAGCATCACTCTAGGAGAGGGAAGCTGCTTATCGAGCTGCTTGTGAGCGAATCTTCTCTGCACATGACGCCAAGAAAAAGGATACATCAGTGGCAAAACCTAGACATGTTCCTGTCGGTGGTGGAGCTACAAAATTTTCATTCACCTTCTTGGACGCGCCCTAACCGTGGTGCCGCACTTCCTTGGTTGCATGCCCTCATCGTGGTCGCGAGGCACCTCTTAGCGCACACACTTGCAATCATCGACTTACCGTGTCACCCATACAAAATTTTTAACTGATGTCATATAATCTAAAGTTTGACTGCTAATATATTTAAAACTATCTAGATTTGTCGTTAAAATACTTTCATAATATTATAATTTTTAGTATATAATAAGATAAAGTTACTAACAGTAATAGTCAAAATAATATCTCGTAGACCATGAAAAATAAAAAATGTCACTTAAAAGGAACAAAGAGAGTAATAAAATGTTAGTGCTAGATATACCATGTATTGTGAATATTATATCCACATGGTATTTTAATGTTACTATATAATTAGTTGGTTTTCATCCTAATTAATTGGCTACTTTACATATTTAGTTGTGAAAATAATTTAATTTTATAACATCATAACGATAATAAATACTAACATTGACAAATATATTCTATATATTTTTATTAGTACACTACATAACCACATAACCAGTATGATAGCTCGTATACTCTACCACTTGAAAAGCACATAGGGTTTTTTTAGTACATCTATACTTACTACGACAATATTGATGTAGCCTATTAACGTCACATATAGCTTCAAAATTTGTAACTAAAATGTCTCATATAAAATAGCCTATATTAGTTTTGAATCATTGCACTCAGAGTAATGGCTGCGATAGCTGAAACAAATAGAGAATTGGACACTTGATTTTTGAGTAGAAACTAAAAAAGTTCCTAATAGCTAAATAAAATAAAGTACATGAACTACCTCTTGGTAGCATGGTAGAGTTATAGATGTACGACTCAAACCTATTTAGGGTTCATATCCTGACACTTCAGAAAGAATTTTATGAGGTCGAGGATTTATCTTGACCTGCGTCTTTCTAGGCTTGTGCTAAGAGGGCATGTGTGTGTCTTTCTTGTAATAAAAAAATAAAATAAAACACTTTCATACCATTCACATGGTGCCATATAGGCAGAGAAAAATAGGTGTTGGATTGTCTACAAAACCTAAAAGAGAGTATGGAATATAACTTGCATCTAATTACCTTGAATATTATTAAATTGTAAAGAAGTCCAACTTTAATTATAACATATAGTAAGGAAGTGTATATTCCGGCCTTGATCATTCCACTCGAATGACTACAACCGTTCAGAACCAAAACAAAACAAACAGACCACACTCCACCAAACAGTGTTACAAAACCTCCTCAGCACAGAACACAAGCCAAAAGGACTTAATCCTTTAATCTAAAACAAGTACTCCACCCAAACTTGCTGAAAAACTCCATCACCACTCTCTCAAGTCTTTTACATCCTTTTAAGAGTGCACTTCTCGCTTCCTCTTTAGACAGTTGCGACCAGCATCTGATCAAGTAAGTCCCCCTGAAAATAACCTACACAAAAGAGTGAGTATTGATCCTTTTGAAAACGGCGACATTTCTATTCAACCACAGGGCCCAGCAAAAAGCCGCTATACCCACTAGAATCTGATTTCTAAGCTTCAAAGAAAAACTTCTAAGCCAAGAACCAAACAACATCCCAACATTATTAGGTGGTTGAATTCCGAAACTAATGATTACCACATTCCAAAAAGCTCGAGCCACATGGCAATCGAAAAAAAGATGCTGAATGCTCTCATTAGAGAGACAAACAACATTTGATACTACCTTGCCACTTTCTTTTTGCAAGATTATCTTTTGTTAAAATAACTCTTTTTTCAAAAACCAAAGGAACACTTTGATTTTAAGCGGTAACTTTGTTTTCCAGAATAAATTCTTTTCTGGAATACTTTCTCTTATCATGAGATCTCTGTACAAGGAACGGACAGAAAAGGAACCATTCTTATGCAAGTTCCACACTAACACATCTTCTTGCTCATTTAGAGATACTCGCACTATCACACGCACCAAATCAAACCACGCATCCCGCTTTTTTCCAACCAATGCTCTCCTAAAAGAAACATTTAGCGGTGAAGTACTAAGAACTTGCGCAACAGTCACATTCTTCTTTCTAACAATTCTATACAACTCTGGGAATTTCGTCATTAGCACTTCCTTCCCAATCCAAATGTCCTCCCAAAATCTCGTTTGTTGTCCATTATTAACCTTGAATCTACTCCTTGTTAGAAAAAGATCTTTAACCTCCATAAGACCACTCCAAAAATGAGAGTCCCCTGGTTGCCTAACCATTTGTGACAAGGTCTTACCTTCCAAATATTTTCTCTTAAGCATGCTCTGCCAGAGGCCATCCTCATTCAACAACTTAAACGGTCACTTACTTAACAGACAGCAATTCTGCATTTCCATGTTTAAAATACCCAAACCCCCCACACATTTTGGCTGACTAAGGATACCCAATCTGGCCAATCTATATTTCTTTTTATTCCCATCATTTTGCCAAAAAAATCTGGATCAATAATAATCCAGTTTCTTAAGGATTCCTTTAGGAATTTTGAAAAAGGACATCATAAACATCGGAAGACTCGATAAAACCGAATTGATTAAAATGATTTTGCCACCCACCGACAATAGTTTGCTTCGAAAGATCAAGCTCTACATCGTTAATTGCTGCAGTAATCCATACTAGGACCCATGAGGAACTATTAATATTTTTGGACAGCGATTTTGTGCTAGACCATACAGAGAACTTCAATATTTTGGACTGGTGGCGTGAGCACAAGCTAACATATCCAGTGATATCCATATTAGCACATGATGTGTTAACCGTTTTCTATCTCAATGGTTTTTTCCAAGTCTACTTTCAGTCTTTTTGAAAGAATATTGGAAGAGAGAAGAACAAAACTCATGAGTGAGATGATGGAACTACTTTTCACATTGAAAGATTGGGAACAAGCTGATGCGCGAGCTTAACACTGTGTGGTGGATACGGAGTTGAAACATGTGTTCAACAATCTCTATTTAGATAGTGGTGAAGGCAGTCAAGACGTCGCCGATTCTTGGAGCATCCGTGTATACATCGTATTTTTTATGATTTTTTACTTGTAATGCTGAGCTAAAAGCTGTACTCTTTTTTTGCTAAGGTTTTCTTAAGTTGAGTTTTTCTTGGCAAAGTTTTAAACGAGGTAGCCATTTTAATATTAATAAAGCTCATCATTACATTTTTATAATTTATTATACTTTTTTCTTTAATCCTATAAATTTATTATGTCTTTTTTGAATTCTATATATTTTAAACGATTACTTTTTTTTAAATTTTTTGGGGCCAAATAGGCTAGCGTGCGTGCTAGCCGATCAAGTTAAACGGATGAGCTGCGTGCTGACCCGGCACGATATGAACCCCTCTAAACCGTCGCCTCGAACCACAAGCCGGCCCGGCCCGGCCCATTCAGGCCGCAGGTTAGACAGGCCGTCCTGTGCCATGCCGTGCCGCCACTACTGTTTCCAGCAATTTATTATTGTTCCGATCTCACGTCTTTTGGCGCCAAACGAACCCTGCTTTGCCGCCAAAACCCCACCTCTTCTTCTCCCTCGGTCCCTCCCCTCCCCTCCCCTCCCCTCCCAGCCTATCCGCAACTCAGGCGCGCGCCCCAAGCCGTGCACGCACCATGCTGAGCCAACGGATCCCCGCCGCTCCCCTCGCCTCTAGCCGCCACGCCGACCTCCTACTCCATCTCGTTCAAAGTGGCGACGGCGCCTCTGTCAAGGACCTCCGCCTCCGCCGCGTCATCCCGCCCGCCTCCTCCGCCGCCGCGAAGCCCGGATCTGTCGAGAGCACGCCGCCAGAGGCCGCGGCGGCGGAAGACCGGGAACTGAAGCCGGTGAGTCTCCCGCGGTTTCTTCATCTGATACGTACCTTGCCTCTCTGCAGTTGGGCTCCCCATCTAATTCGGTTTCATTTGCTCGCTCTCGCTCCCCATGGATTAGATGCTCCCGCGCTCCAAGCTCGTGCGCGATCCGGCCTCGTTCGGGTACCGGAGGCTGCTACCTTTCCTCAACGAGATGGCCAAGAACGGTAACAACGTCCTCTGTGGCTTCCCTTACCTTTGATCAATCTCTTCGTGTGGTCCGAATCACATTTCCTAGGCCATTTCCTTGTGTTTATGTGGTTGAATGGTTCAGATAATTCAGAAAACACGGCTGAGAACTCCGAGAAAGAGCTCAACAGATCTTATTTTGGGTTGGTTGATGAATCTGTGGATGGGAGTCACGGTGAAGCTGATAATACTATGGATTCTGTAGAGCCAATTGTTGTCAAGACTAGAGGAGGCCAGGAGATGAAGGATTGCTGTAACATTGTCAAAGACGAAACCAACATAGCCCCTGATGATCTTTCATGCAGCAAGGCGGTGAGTCCCATCTCTTATTTGCGTCCATAAATTAAGCTATAAATATATTCACATCTATTGTATGTCCTGCATAGCATGGGGATCATTTTGTGCTTCTGTCTTTCAGTGGCTTACCCGGTGCCCAAGGTCAAGGTTTGTTCATCATCCAAGCTCGTTCAGCTACAAAAGGATGCTGCCATTTCTCATGGAGAATGGTAAGATGATTGCTGAGTTCAACTGATTATTATTTAGTGCCACCTCTTTCAGAGTTCGATTTTCTCATAATGTGCTATTGTCTTGCTGTGTCAGAACTCTCATCTCAGGAAGGTGAGAGGGTCAAGATTCAAAGAGTCATAGAAGAAAAACAATTAGTATCAGATGACAATGATGTCTTGGCCAGTGGACAGCATCAGCTTGCTGTCTCAGAAAAATCTCCCGAGGAAAGCAACAGAGCTCAAGTTGGAAGAACACAAGAAGAAGATGCATTAAAATCAGATGGGAATTCTGTTTGTGATGGCAGACAGTTTCAGCCTGTAGTTTCAAAAGTCTCTCCTCCGGAAGGCGGTGCAGCTAAAATGCAAAAGGCCGCACAAAAGCCAGCATTAACTCCAGGTGGAGGTGAGGGAAATCCATTAACTTCAGACAAGGGTGAATTTCTTGCCAGAGACCAACCTCAGCTCCGTGTCACAGAAGAGCTGTTAAAAGATAATGCAGAACTTGCTGAAGTACATCATTGCCAACGCTCAGAGTCGGGATGTTGTGATGTTGGTATTGTTAGTCCTACCACAACAGTGGTACCGTTGGTGAATCGACACAGTGCACTAGAGCGACAGGATCCTGTGGCTTCTCTTGATGATCCACCGCCTGATGTGGGAATGATCTTCAGGCCTTCTGATCCTTGTGCTGTTGGCACACCCTTGTTTGTGGAGGAAATGTCTGCTAGTGTTATGCATGCTGAATCAGGGTTAAGCCAAGTGGGTACGCTGCGGCCAAGAGGTTCCCCTTGTTTGGAAAAACGTGGTCTTTCTCCTAAGAAACTTTCTCCAAAGAAAGGAATACTTAAGAGGCATACGAGGGGGTGCAAGGGCATCTGCATGTGCTTGGATTGCAGCATATTTCGTTTACGTGCTGACCGAGCTTTTGAGTTCTCTAGGAAGCAGATGCAAGAGGCAGACGATATAATAGGGAACTTACTGAAGGAGGTGGCAAGTCTTAGGGATCTGATGGAGAAGTCTACTGGCCAAGTAAGAGTAATCACATGCACTTTACCTTTAGTTTCTTGTCCTCATGATGAAGTTCTATACATGCATTTTTTTCCCAAGGGAAAACAGAAATGCTATCTTGCTTGGCTACTTGTTTTTGAATCAATTGTGTGACTTAAGTCAAATTTGAATATTCAAGGTCAGGTCCAGAATTTCTACCTATTAGAATATGGAATAGTAGAATATGATAACCTTTTGGCAATCCTTTTCAAGAGAACACAAAATGGGGAAATTGTCTTATGCGTATATGGAATCTCTTGCTTACATGGATGATAAATTACCACTGTTGTTGTCCAAACGTATCAGGAGAAGTGGCTAGGATACTTTGTGGAGTAAGCATGCATGTAGCAGAATGCATCTGATATGTGGTTTATAACAGTAATTTCATGGGCGTGACTGGTCCAATATTGTCAATTATTACGTATGATCTCATAACCTGTCATTTGATATGTTGGTCACTGATGATGTGTTCAGTTTTTTCTTTTTTGAGGTCGAGATGTGTTCAGCTTCTAAAACTTGATATGCAATCGTACCGTAGATGGTAAGTTCAGGTCGTCACTCATATATGCTTCATAAAAAACTATGGCCTAGCTGCAGTATTTTAAATCATATATTCTGTTCTCTCTATAGTGAGGTCTCCATACAAGCCTTAGAGAAAAGGAATCCTGTGAATGTGCTGGTCATGTATGATGTGTGAGCGAACAAAAAATAAATTCTATTCCTAAATGTGTGCCACCCCTGAACACGTGCTAGAATATATCGAGGAAGGAGTCTGGCTTTTGATAGTGAACTGGGACCGATCAAGTGGAAACTGATTCTCCATCAGAACTTGCCGTGTGTTTTGCCCATTACTGATGGACTCTTGTCTGTTCAGTGGAAGTAAAAACCTGTTTGAAGATTTTAGCTGCGTGAAGCATCATTATCACTTGCATAGCTTGCAATATATTGACTGTACGTTTAGATGGACCATATTCTCAAACACTTCGGTTAAAATTTGAGCAGGAGCCGACCCAGGCAGCTTGCCGGCGGGCCTCACGGATAGAGGAGGTGGCGAGAGAGCGTCGTCGGCAGATGTTGATGGAGCTTAACTCACACTGCAGAATCCCTGTGAGTAGCTCTGCTCTACCATGTATATGTTTTGCTTAACTAAGCAGGCACATGAGAATTCATTGGAGCTAGCTAACCGGCTGCTTGAACTCAGGGACCAAGGGTCAAATTTGCACAATACGTTGAAGAAAAGATGGGCGCATCTCCTCGGGGTGGCAATAGGAGGTAACCAACTTATGAAGACGGTGTGTGCCTATGAGTCCATGACCTGCATGCAGGTGATGAGAGTTGTGTGAAACAGTGGGTCTGAATTTTGTAGCTTAATTTTGTACGTACTCCGATCTCGCGAATGCAATGCAATGCAGTGCTTGATTAACGTTATGCAGCTAGAGGATGGAGGGTAGGGTGGTTTATGAATGGCTGTACTGAAGAAGGAAGAATGGTTCCTACGTTAGCTTGTAAATTAATCACAGCACAGGCAGCACCAGTGTAACGAGGGCCTGCTGCCTTTGGTTGCAGATGTTCCGTACTCTTGTCATGTAACGCTGACTGTCAGGTTATATATAGCTTGGGAGTCTTACCTTACTTGGGTACATTGGTTTGATTATATTCTTGTGTTTTGTGGTTACTGACCAAACAGTAAAGTAGGAAAGTAATGGAGTGTTGTGATAGATGAACAATGCTTGTCCCTTCTTTATGATCAGGGCGTATATATATTTCTCTATGAAGCACAATTATAATCTTGCTCTTACAGTTATATATCTTCCATAAGAGTATATATGCCATTTCATATATCATATTTGGCCTTACAATTTCCTAACAGGCCAAATAGGCTCAGGTGAGGGTCACCTCTACTGTAGTAGTCTCTCATGGTAAAGGGTTTTTCACAGGGCGAAATCATGCCACCGAGCTCTTTGGCCCCCGTCGTCCCTGCGGCCTATGATACATTCCGTGTTGGGTCGTACAGGCCGAAATGGTGATGTTGCCTGACCAAAGTTGTACCGCCCCTTCGCACGTAGTGGGACACGCGGTGGGATGCTGCTGGCGCGTCGTGCGTTGTCGTTTGGAGTTTGACCGCGGTCGTGCGGTTGTTTGCAGCGTCGTGGTACACATGTGCGCGCGCGGTTGGCGGGTTGTGCGGTGTCAGTTTTCGTCGGTTGGGCTTCCCGATGGTGGGGCAGCCGATGGCCCCCTTCAACCACGGTTTCGACTTCAACCACAAATCTTCAACTGCGACCACTGCCCCCTTCGACCATTGTCTCCTTGGACCACAGCCCTTTGACGTTGACCACTTCCCCCTTCGACCACGGCTTCAATTTTGACCACGGATCTTCGACTTCGACCAGTGCCCCCGTTGACAACTGTCCCCTTCAACCACGACCCTTCGATCACAGCACCGACTTCGACCACTACCCACTTCGACTTAGACCACTACCCCTCGACGTCGACAACTACCCCCTTCGACCACAATCCCTTTTGACCACAGTTTTGACTTCGATCACTGCCCCCTTCGACCACTGTCCCCTTCGACCATGGCTATTCGACCACCGACCACTTCCTTCTTCGACCATACCCTGTCGCTTGACTGCCCGTGCTAGCCTGCTCGGCCCCGACTTCGACCACGGCCCTTCGACGTCGACCACAGCCCCCTTCGACCATGGCGTCAACTTCGACGACGAATCTTCGACTTCGACCTTGGCCCCCTTTGACCACAGCCCCCTTCGACCACGGCGTCGACTTTGACCTTGGCCCCCTTCGACTATGGCCTCCACTTCGACCACTGCCTCCTTCGACTTTGACCATTGCTCCCTTCGACTTCGACCACTACTCCCTTCAATCACTATTCCTTTTGACCACGACCCTTCGACGTCGACCATTTCCCCCTTTGACCATGGCCCCCTTTGACCAAGGCGTCGACTTCGATCATGGCCCTGACTTCGACCACGGCCCCCTTCGACTTCGACCACTATCCATTTCGACTTCGACCACTGCCTCCTTCAACCATTGTCCTCTTCGACCATGGCCCCCTTTGACCACAGCCCCCTTCGACCACGACCGCCTTCGACCACTGTCCCCTTCGACTACGACTCTTCGACGTCGACCACTTCCCCCTTCGACCACGGCTTCGACTTTGACCACGGTTCTCCGACTTCGACCATGGATATTTGATTTGGACCACTGTCCCCTTCGACGTCAACCACTTCCCCCTTCGACCACTGCCCCCTTCGACCACTTCTTTGACTTCGACCATGGATCTTCGACTTTGGCCATGACCCCTCAACCACAGCTCCCCTCGACCACGGCACTCTTCGACCACGGCACCGACTTCGACCACGGATCTTCGACTTCGACCACTGCCCCATTCGACTTCAACCACTGCCCCCTTCAACCACTGTCCCTTTGACCACGACCCTTCGACGTCGAGCACTTCCCCCTTCGACCACGGCTTCGACATCGACCACTGCCTCCTTCAACCACTGTCCCCTTGAATCACGGCCCTTCGACGTCGACCACTTCCCCCTTTGACCGTGCCCTGTCGCCTGACTACCGACACTAGCCTGCTCGGCTCGCCCGACCTGCTCGACCCCAACTTCGACCATGACCCTTCGACGTCAACCATAGCCCCCTTCAATCACAGATCTTCGACTTCGACCTCAGCCCCCTTCGACCACGACCCCCTTCGACCACGATGTCGACTTCGACCACGGCCCCGAGAGACTCACTGGGCGTGCGATCACTGGGCGACGATGGCGGGGGGAGAGCCACGTGGGCAGGCACAGGAAGAGGAAGCCGCCGCCACCTCACGGCAACGAGCAACGACAACAGCAGGAGCGGGTGCGGTAGGGGGAGGAGCACCGTAGCAACGTAGTGTCGCGGGGTGGGGTGAGGAGGGAGTAGGAGGCGGCCATCGGATCCAATGGCCGTCGTCTACGAGCGCATGTCTCTCAGATCCACCGGCCGCCATCGATCGTTGCCTTTTAGATCCACTGGCTGCTGTCGCCAAGCATGCCTCTCAGATCCACTGGCCACCATCGCCGAGCGCCCTTTTCTCGGATCCACTGTCGTCGAGCGTCCTGCCGCCTCACAGTTCCCACCAGTCTGGCCCGGTGATCGAAGGGAGGAGGGAGAGGGGATATTAGCGGTGGGGAGATGCCCGATGGGTGGCGAGGAGGGAGAGGGGAGATGACGCGACGGGTCTGCGAGGGTGAGAACGTGCGAGAGAGATCCGGAGAGAATGAGAGAACAGAATAACTGAAGGTGGAAGTGGAGAGGATGGACAATTAGCACGAGAGAGAGGGGATATAGATGGTTAAGATTCCTATGTTTAGATCAGACGGTTGAGAAGAGAGGAGAGAGAATGCACCGACGACCACTAACTCATATTTTTAAGGAGTAGAGATTAAAACAGACAATGCAAGCAGCAATGAGCTGAAATTAATGTGCAAAGGAGTCCAAGAAAGAAGACAATAAAAGGGAAACGGCTAATCCATACAAACACAATCTGAAAAAGGAGGTGCGGAACTACATATGCTAGTCCAAGAAAGAAGACAATAAAAGGGAAACGGTTAATCCATACAAACACAATCTGAAAAAGGAGGCGCGGAACTACATTAGGTAAATATAAGTAGAAGCAAGAAACCAGTTTATTTCATAATTAATTAGTTGCCATACTAATACTGCACGGAAATGAGAAAACACCTAAACTCTCAAAGAACTGAAATTAATTAATGTGCAAAGGCAAAAACCTAAGCAAAATAACTGATGATGGAGAAAACAGATCAAAACAACGGTGACACACATATACATAAAGTAGAAGAAATTCAGAAATTGAGTAGCTAGCTAGCTGCTGGCTGATCGATCAGATCGTCAGCTAGTGAGGGATAATTAATTAATTAATTAGGAGCCCAGATTCATGCGCACCCCGATGGCGATGAGGAAGATGGCTGCCAAGCTGAAGAAGAAGATTGCATGGATGATGATGGATTTGGCGCTCGTCTGGAAGTTGCCAAACTCGATGATCCGACACCTGCCGGGGATCTGGAAGAGAAGGCCAGGCGACAGGAGGATGAACAGCAGCAGCGAGATGAACACTGGCGCCCAGTCCTGCATTTTTGCTTCTTCCTTGTCAGATCGATGCTATTGTATCTCGCGGGATTAGTCTCTTGTGTGGCTTTAATTAGGAAGGATTCCTGAGTAATTAAGTCTTGTAGTATATAGCTAGCTAACTCCGTCTATGTAGTTTTCTACATAGCTTGTCCCAAACCAGAAAAAAGGAGGAGGGTTGTGTTAGGCGTGGCAAGCTAACGTAAAAATCATGTCACATTTTCATGAAATGAAACCTAAATTAAAAGTTTCGTTGGGGTGTAACTCTCTTAGCGACACGCCATATCAGAATCTGGGTATGGTAATAAATGAGCAAGGGCCGAGACGTCACTCCCTTAGTGACGCACTACGTCGGCGCCTGGATGTAGTGAAATATGGGCAAGGTTTTCGCACTTTACTCGATGAGTGCGAGGGACAAGGAAGCTAATCGAGGAGAGTAGGATTTGTATGAGTAGTTGAAATGTAGGTTGCTTAACATGTAAGTTAAGAAAGATAGTTGATATAGTGATTAGGAGGCGTATAGATATCTTATGCGTTCAAGAGACTAAATGGGTGGGTCAGAAGGTAAAAGAAGTGGAGCATACTGGTCTCAAGCTGTGGTATGCTGGAACAGAACGAAACAAGAATGGAGTGGGCATTTTAATCAATAAGTGCCTCAAGAGTGGAGTTGTCGACGTGAGGAGACAAAGGGATATGATTATCCTAATCAAGCTAATCTTTGGTGACTTGGTTCTAAATGTTGTTAGTGCATATGCTCCACAAGTAGGGTTAGATGAGACCGCTAAGAGGCAATTTTGGAAATACCTAAATGACATGGTTAGAAGTGTGCCTATCAATGAGAAGATCTTCTTAGGAGGCGATTTCAATCGTCATGTCGGTACAACTAGTGGAGGGTTTCAAAGGGTGCATGGGGGTTTTGGTTATGGTGATAGGAATCAAGTGGGAGAAGATATCTTAAACTTTACCATAGCCTATAATCTCATGATAGCTAACACCTTTAAAAAGAGACATTCTCATTTAGTTATCTTTAGTAGTGGTCAACACTCTAGCCAAATCGATTCTGTTCTTGTTAGGAGGGAGAGCAAATGAGCCTGCATAGACTGTAAGATTATACCTGGAGAGTGTGTTGTCTAGCAACATAAGTTGTTAGTCTCCGACTTTCGTTTTAGGTTACGAGTTCGATAAGCTAAGGTCACCAGAGCCACGAGGATGAAGTGGTGGAAACTCAAAGAAAATACCGCATAGGCGTTTAAGGAGAGGATGGTCACGGAAGGGACTTGGGACGTGGGAGAAGCGAATAACGAAGCGAATAGTATGTGGACAAAGATGGCAACTCGTATTAGGAAGGTGGCTACGGAGGTACTTGGAGTGACCTAAGAGACAAGAGGAGAACCAAAAGACACATGGGGTGGAACGAAGTAGTGCAAAAGGCTATTGAGGAGAAGAAGATATGCTACAAGTATATGCATCATGATAGGAGCGATGATAACTTACAGAAATACAAAGCAACAAAAAAGAATGCGAAAAAAGTGGTGAGTGAGGCACGAGGCAAGGCATATGAGGAAATTTATTAGAAACTAAGTACAAAGGAGGGAGAGAAGGATGTCTACAAGATGGCTAAACTTCGAGAAAGGAAGACGAGAGATTTCAATCATGTTAAATGCATCAAAGACAACACTAATAGACTTTTGGTGAAAGATGAGGAGATCAAGGATAGGTGGAGAGATTACTTCGATAAGTTGTTCAGTCACCGATAGGCGGTTTGTTTGAAGAATTCAGGAGTCAGAAGTAAGAGATGCCTTAAAAAGGATGAAAGTGTGTAAGGTGTTTGGGCCTGATAACATCTCTATTTAAGTGTGGAAATGCCTAGGAGAAGTGGTGATTGTTTCACTAACTAATTTGTTCAATAGCATTTTTAGGTTGAACAAGATGCTAAACAAGTGGTGGAGAAGCACATTAGTACCAAATTTCAAAAATGAAGGAGACATTCAAAGTTATACTAATTATAGAGGAATTAAGCTCATAAACCATACAATGAAGCTTTCGGAACGAGTGATTGAGTTCCATTTAAGAAAAGTGACTAGCGTGATGATAAACCAATTTGGTTTTATGACTGAGTGATTGAATGGAAATCAACAATTGTTTTTGAATTCCAAACTAAATAGACAAAAGAAAATTTGGTTTTGTTCATAACTAAAATTCAAAAAATATGCTAATTGAGGAAAAAAATAAAATGAGGTAAGGAATTTTATTTATATATATAAATTAGAAAAACTGAAATCTATTATATCATAAAAATTGATGACAGACAGATTACAATCGCTAAGAAAAAAGGGAATATGTTAAACATTCTGACCCTTTATTTTTGGACCTCCACAGGATGGAGGGATTGAGAGAAAGATATATTGACAGGTGTTCATTCGGCTATATCAATATAAGATATATGATGTGCATTATGAGCGTGTACTATAGACAAGTAATGCAATAATGAAAAAAAGAGATGGTGATGATATAAATGGGAAATTTTATATTATGTTATGTTTACTGTTTTGCTATGGAAGTATTTGAAGAAAAACTTTTGATCACAGCTGACAAGTATTGGAAAACAGAGTGACAATTTTCTCTCTTATAATATGTAATATTAAAATATCACAAATAGAGTTTTGCAATGATCTTTTTTAAAAAATCAAAATCGCATATGTATTACCAAATCATTTAAATATGCTTTAAGGATGATGCCTACGCGAGTGCGTGAGCCACCTTGCAAGTTTATACTAAAAGTTGATGACAGTCATTTAGAGTTGCTAAGAAAATGATAAATATACTAAAAATTCTCATAAAAAAGCAAAACATCTAGCCCTTAATTAGGTGGATCCTAAATTTAATGGCTTAAATTTGATAGTTAACTTAGAGATATAGAATTTATCTTAATTATATCTATCCTAATTGTACAATTAAAGAAAAGATCTAATCATATATGTAGTCGACCCAAGTTATAACGGCTCAAATTAAAAGAAATTGTACATGTCAAGCACTATACAAATTAAGAGAAATTCACAATAAAAAAATAAAAATTAGCAATTTGATTCCATGCAACCTCCAAAGTAACGTCCATAAATAATTAAAATTCTGAATAATAACTAAATGAAAATTGGTAATTGAAAAGAAATAGTCAATGCCAAGTACAATACAAATTAACATAAATTCAGAATATAAATAAACAAAAATTAATAATTTGATTTCCATATGACTTTCGAAGTAATATTGATAAATAACTAAAATTCTAAATAATAATTAAATTAAAATTACCAAATTAAAAGAAAGAGTCTATGACAAGTATAATCCAAATTAATTGAAATTTCAGAAATAAAATAAAATGAGAAATTTAATTTTCATACGAACTCCAAATTGAATCGCTAAAAAAATAAAAGTACTAATAATAATTAAAAGAAAAATACTAATTGGATTTCTATACAAATTCTGGCCAAAAAATAAAAAAATCAAGCCTAAATTTCAAAAATATATGAATTAGCTATTTGATTTTCATAACCTAAAATTATTAACTAGTTTTTTTATTTTTGATATGGAGACTAAATACTTTGTCTAAGAAGCTAGCCCATGTGAATGCATGAGTTGCCAACTTGTTAAATTAATTACGAATGATGGCATTGCAAATCAAATGCTTAGAAATACTTAATATATATGACTAGTATGGCATGCGGCCATTATTGTCTCTATCTGAGAATGAAATGGGTACATCAGTAATTCATATGTTTTCCATAGGACCAACATATCCTCATCTTCCCCATAGTCGGTTCGGCTCTTCACTTCCCAGTGGGCCAACTTTTCGCTTTGACTTCTCCAGAAGCTGAAACAAACTAGGCAGCAGTTTCTCCAAGTGGTTTCTCGAAGCTGCTTCAGTAAATGGCTTCTCAAACCTAAAATCGTGTGTGTTGTCCGTGTCGACATCTTCATCGTCTACTATCGTATCAAAAAATGTAGAGAAAAGCCATTAGCTACAGCTAAAAGCCATCACCCGTCGCACAAAAGAATATGGCCAATGTATTTTTGTTGGATAAATCGACATTAATGCACTCTTTTGTGGTATCCTCTCATACTATTCATGATATCCTTGTTATAACTTTTGTTTTTATTGAAAATTTTATTTGTTTTTATTGGAGGTCGTATACAAATCAAATTACTAGTTTTATTTAATTTATTTGGAATTTTGGTTATTTAGGGATTATTCTTTGCAATTGTATGGAAATCAAATTGAATTTTTGTTTTGTTTTTATTCCAAATTTCAATTATTTTTGTTGGAATTTGTATAAAAATCCAATTGCTAATTTTTTATTTAGAATTATAATTATTTGGGGATTTTACTTTGGAATTCAAATTAATATCAAATTGCTAATTTCATTTTTTGAGTTTCAATTATTTTTCAATGTTTGTTTAATTTTTAAATCAAATTATATTATTTAGGGATTTTACTTAGGAATTTCTGTGGAAACAGAATTGGAAATTTTTTAATTTGTTTCAAATTTTAGTTGTTTAAGGATTTTACTTCAAAATTGTATGGAAATTAATTTGCAAAAAAATCTATGTCAAATTTGATTTTTTTTGTTTGCAACTCATATGCAAATCTAATTGCTATTTTTTCTAATTTACAATTATTTAGAGATTTTACTTTCAAATTCAGATGAAAAATCAAATTGCTAGTTTTATTTTGTTCTTTTATTCTGAATTTCATATTTTCATTTGAATTCATATGCAAATCCAATTGCTAATTTTTGTTTAATTTTTATTCTAAATTATTTTATTGAGGGATTTTACTTATGAATTCATATGAAAATCAAAATTTTATTTTGTTTTTTATTCCGAATTTCTATTATTGTTTATATTGTACTTGATATAGATCCTTTCTTTTAAACTAGTCCGTTATAATTTGGACCCACCATGGTCAACGATGTGGATCTTTCTCTGTTTTCTTCGATTAACGTGGGAATTTCTATCTCTTGAGAGCAAGCGTGGTGGATCTTTTTCTTTTGCTTTAATAATGTAATAGATGACACCAATCCATTACTTAACTTTACTAGTGACGAGTGAGTGCTGTGTGTCTTCTTCATATCCTCTCTTTTAATCGATCCATGATGGGCCATTAGAGAAAAGCAAGTCACGAAAGCTGACGCGGATGGATGGTAAAGTAGGAAATCTGTCCGGATCACCACAAACCTCATCTCATACTACCCAGTAGATCTCATGTTACTTTTTGACAGACAGTGGCCTAATCAAGTACTGACAAGTTAAAACAAAGCTCTAGCTCTGAGTGTGCAAGTGGAATGTCTGCGTCGGATGCCGAGAGGGAGGGAGACGGCCGGTGCAAAGCCGAAGCAATGGAGAATGTAATGGAGGTCTTGGTTGCTTTGCTTGCTTAATTTGCACCAAATTAAAGCCAAACCTGGGGTGCATGGGGCCCAAATCAATGTACGAAAAGGACATGATATGATTCCCGGCTAATTAGTCGTCGAAGCTTTGTTTACTTACAGATCGAAGGTCCCCAGCCTCTCCTGTTTGTAACTCCGCCTACACAGCAACACACGGACAGTTAATTGGGGGGTCTCTGACTCGCTCTTCCAAGAAATTGAAGAAGAAGCCGGCCTGGCTGTCTGATGCTGAAGCCAGCATTACGAAAATCAGAATTCTTGTGGCTACTGGCCAAGCAGTATACTAGACAACTAGTATAACGATTATAGAAAATACACTCACTGCTCCCCTCATGGGCAGGCTATCCATGTACATATACATACGTACGTATATACGTACGTATGTATATATATGTGTGTGTATGACCACGAGACCTTATTACAATAATGTCCACTACAGCTGAGCACTATACCAGGGGTATACATGTATTTTTACATGCCCTTACTGGGCCTTTTGGCTTGACAGGCTGAAATAGCTGGGGGGGCTATCCCTACAACAGGAGCCTCTCATTGTAGAGGGCTTCATCTTGTGCAGGCTGAAACCATGCCGCTTAGACCTTTTGGCCCCTCCGTCCCTTCGGCCTGGTAAGAAATTGGCGTAGGTGTTTGATTTTACCGTCTGTGGTCAGTTGTTGTATCGATGGGCATGCATCCACCTGTGGTTGGGCATCGTGCACCGTCCCATCTGGCGGTGCGAGTTCCCAAGGGGCACCCGAAAGCACTGTTGCATGATTTTCGAAGGGACGCGAGGAAAAGTCTTGCAACTTTAAAGTCCGACGTACTTGGCGAAACTGCACCGCCACTATCATTCTTGTTCCTCTTGTATACACTGGTTGGTCCTACCGCCCCCTTTTTTCTATCTCTACTGTCTCCACTGGCGCGCTTGTTTCGCCGTCCCGTGGACAGCCCAGCAGCAAGCACGCCACCCACCGTCGCCCACCACTCCAGGTAAATGGCTCACGGCGATGAGCGCCCTCGTTGGTCCGCTATAGGTGCTTCGTCGAGCCACGGCGGTGCTTCCAATTACCAACAGACGATGGAATGCAGCGAGGAAGGTGAACGACATGTGCACGAATGTGCTGGGGTAGAGTCTGGCGACCAAAGATCTGATTCGGTCTCTGATTCGTGAATAGAAGATCTCATACCGCGATGCGGTTCAGTTGCCCTCTGCTGACAAGACAGAGCCCCACCCGACGGAGTCAGAGATAGTCATATTCACCATGTACTTGGAAGCCGGGCTCCAATTTCACACGGCAATGTTCGTTGGTGAGATTCTGAGGGTTTATGGGTTGGAGTTGGCACAGCTGATGCCGAACACCATCGTCCGGTTGGCGGTGTATTGCTAGGCTTCCCGGCGTAGATGGTTTGGCCAAGCCCGGCACTTTTCGTCTTTCTGCATGACACGTTTTGCCAGCTGAAGAAGCTCGAAGAGGGAGAATACTCCAATTTTGGAAATGTGAACTTCGTGCTTCGATCCACGTGTACAAAGCTATTTCCGGCGAATGCGACTTGGACGAAGTGGGAGTCGAGCTGGATACAGCGGTGGTTTTACCATCGCGTGGAGGGTGGTAGCAGTTTGAGGTGGTCAGGGCACCTGATGGACTTCAATATGTCCCCATTAGTGACCCTCAATCACGATGACAATCACTGTGCATGGAGGCTTGTGGGTGTTGCCCTTCGGTTCAATATGCGTGATCTTGTGGAGGAGTATTGCATATAAGGCGTGTCCCCGCTGCGCATCCGTGGCATGTGCAGTCCGACCGCGCCCACGACGATGGTCTCTGCTGGATGCACTTGACATTGCACCCAACGATGCTGACCTGGATCACCAAGGGTTCCTGGTGAGGTAAGTCGACCCCCTCCGCATCGGCCACTGTGAAAGTGATGTCGTTTTGCGCCCACGTCGATGGCACTTGGGCGGAGTATGTGGTGACGTGGTGTAGCCGACGAGTGTAGGCTTTTTACTGCCTTTGAGATGGAAATTCCAACGATGAGCCACCTATAATAACATTGATGACGTGGCGTTGCCCCCTGTCGATGGATTGGATGCGTAGGGCGGTGGGAGCGGGTTGAAGTAGCGGGCCCTCTGGGGGCTGTTGCATGTGTTCCACCACTAGTACTCGCGTTTCCAGGGCCCTGTCCCTGACAACACTCTCTCAAAGCATTGCGATGGTGGGGCAATGCCGAGTGAGGCGCCGCGTCCATGCACCTCGCACCATAGCCCCTGCTACTGTTGCTCTTCGTGGCCGCGTGCACCATCTTCGCGGCCACGACCTCTTCTGTAACCTCAACCTCTGTGACCCCATCCTTGATTAGCCGAGGTGTTGTCGTTGCCCCCGTCGTAGATGTCGAAAATGTGTTTGGGCCTTTGGCCCTTATGCTATTTGTGGCTAGGGCCGTCCTTCGGAGGGTATGTTGTTTGCTTCGGGTCGGAGGTATCGCCCTGGTGTCGCTATGCATCCTCTTCTGCTCCTATGTATTCCTCCATCTTGTCGAAGAGTTTGGCCACTGTTTTTATGGGCTTGCGCACGTTGTATTCAGCCAGCAGCCCCGGATGAAGATCTCTACTGCTGCATTGATGATTGTGGTCTTGTTTACCTATTTAACTTGGCAGCAAACTTTGGCGAAGCGCTTGAAGTATTCCCGGAGCTTCTCGGCAGGCTTCTACCTAATGGTGAAGAGCTGGTCTGTGTCGACTTGTTCGACATAGTTATCTTGAAAGTTATTGTATATGCAGTCCCGAATCTACTCTTATGCGTATATGGAGTTTGGCGCAATGGTAAAGAACTAGGACAGTGCTATCCCCTGGATGGCGAGTGGCAGACCCTTTGCTTTGGTGGTGTCATCCTCGCCCACCGCTTTGATAGCCATCTCATACACGCGAACAAACTCTTGGGGGTCCGTATCACCCTTGTATAGTTTGACAGTAGGGAACTTGAAATTTTCTGGCCATGTAGACTGTTGCAGGCCGGCGAAGAGCAGAGACTCCGGGTCCATGCACCAGAGTGTATTGCGGCCGGAGGCAGGGGCTTCACGGCTTTCCCCCATTTGGCCGCAACCTCCGCAACCATCGTTGTAGGCGCTTGCTGGTTCCGAGCCTCTTGCGTCTCTCGCATGGTGCTCTGGAAGTCTGCCAGCTTGCGCCGTAGAGTTCCAAGGGTCGCAACCAGAGTGCCTTCTGCCACCAGCGCGGTAGTACCTGTTGGCGCAGAGGGGTGTGCTGCAAGGTTGCCGGCGATGATAGCTTGGTCACCGGAACCGCCAAACAGGTTGGTGCGATACGCGTCATGGTCGATGGCGGGGCCGACGTGAGCGTCATGACCATCGGCCGTTCCCGCGCTAGCCCCAGGGTCGCTCTTGGTACTGGTGCGGGTGTTGATGTTGGTAGGGTTGCCAACGCAATCGTCGTGGTCGACGGTAGTGCCAGCACAGGCGTCGTTGACATGGACGGTCGTGCTAGGGCTGACGCCAAGGCCAATTCCATGCGACGGCATCGACCGACCACCACCTGTAACCCTGGCCTCGGTAGTGCCAGCACAGGCGTCTATTTGTTGTCGCCAGTGGCTTCTTGGGCGTCATTGCTTCTCTCAAGCTCATGGCTTGCTCGTCGTTCCCCACGGATAGCGCCAACTGTTGTGGCTATTAGCCAAATAGTATACTAGAGGACTAGTATAATGAGTATAGGAAATGGACGAAATGGACTCATTGCCCCCCTCATAGGCAGGCTATCCATGTACATATATATGACCATGAGACCTTATTACAATAATGCCCCTACAGCTGAGCATTATATCAAGGGTATACATATATTTTTACATGCCCTTACTAGGCCTTTTGGCTTGACAGACTGAATGGATTTAGTTGAGGGCCATCTCTATAACAGGAATCTTTTATAAATTTGAATTTCAACTGAACACATTGTAATGGTTCATCATAAATATCTCTAGACTTTCTCACGTGGTCCCTCACATCACTATGCCTACACAATAGCACACGGATAGTTTATTGGGAATCTATCTGACTCGCTCTTCCAAGAACACGGATCTCTTTGGTCGATCACAACCACCGTGAGTCCATGAACATGCGTGATGAGGCAGCCAAGTAACGAGCACTTGTGGCCAAAGATTAATTTTGCCCTCCTCCGCCTACCTACCAGTACTGCCTGATCTCTTCTTCCCTTCCGGTTTGTTGCGTTTCTCTAGGTCTCTGATGAAGATGACAAGGCCGTGGGTAGGGGTGAAAATAGATCGGATAGTTTCCGATCGATCCGGATGAAAACGAATACGGATTGTGTCGGATCGGATTTTCTTCGGATAATTGTCGGATCGGAAACAAATACGGATTTTTTTTATCGGAAACGAATACGAATACGGTAGACCTAATATCCGGCGAACACGGATACGAATACGGATTATCCGGATAATACGGATTTGGATATCCGAGATTTCAGTCCAACATTGCCCAGCCCAAGTAGCCTCTCTCATCTTCCTTGCAACCAGCCCACTAGCAAATATTTATGTTTATTAAAAATAAATTTAATATTGTCGGTAGATTAAAATTTGTACCGATTAAATTGATGTATTGCCGTTTAAATCATTCTGATTATTTGTTAGTCACATGTAAATGGTAGAAATACATTAAGAATTATTTAGGACTTTAGAAAAAATAACTGCCATTTGAAGATTTAAAATCCGTACAATGGTATGACTATTGTAGATAAAAATACTCATGCTTGTTTAGATTTCATTAATGTTTTGATAATATAAACTATTTATGTGTTTTCATTGATTTTGGATGTATAGTTTAAGGGGTTTTTATGTTCCGATAAATATTCGTGACCGTATTCGTTTCGATTCGTATTCGCTCCGTATCTGTATTCAATATTATTCTATTTGTATTTGTATCCGCATCCAAGAAAAATATGAAAACAAATATGATAGAAATATTATATGTCTATATTCGATCCGTTTGCATTCCTAGCCGTGGGTTTTGTGCCACTTGAACGGCAGTCAGTCTGTTTCTACTATAGGTTCTTAAGTGTTAGAGCTTTGTTTACCACATACAAGAAACCAACGATTGAAATGTTATGTCTATATTTACAAATAAATACTCTCGTCAGAATACTGCTCTGTTCGTTTTGGCTTCTAAAAGTCGCTTTCTATAGTAAATGATTTTTCTACAGTGCCTAACTTTTAAATAGAGTGTCTTTTCAAAGTGAGGTTTACTAGTCGATTATTGTATACACTGTAATAACTTTATTTATATCGACCAAAATCGTACGTGAGTGTCTATTTCTATAAGCTTCTCTATAAATTATTACTATTTATAAGCAAAGCTAAAAGCTAAATTGAACACTCAGCCCCCAAGAGCTGCTAGTGCAAGTAACTAACACTGGCTAACTGGGCTTTAGAGAAGAGATATTACACTCAACGTCCCTTGAGATATCAAAAGCCCAATGGCTATGTTCCATATAAAGTAATAAACCGTGGCACTCTACATAGAAAGAAGCCAAACATGATGGTCTCCATAACTTGATGATTCATATGTCCCTCCGATCAGAGCAGTACACAGTGGATTAAACAAAATAAAGCACCACATGTATTCATTCGTCATATATGATGGTCCTCTGAAAATTTTTGTCATATATTCCTCGGAAAAGAAATTCAAGAAACTACTGATCCACGGCTGTGCACTCTACATTTGGGCTCTTAATTTCAAGATTAAAACTAGTATTACATAGGTAAAAAGGGTTGACCAAATATATGTGTATATATTTATATATAAAGGCTGTTTCAGTTCACTAGTCGGTTATAATTTTGTTACATCACATATATCCTAATATGGTTTGCAAGTGAAGTAATACTGTGGTGCGTGTCTGTTAAGTAGATAGACAGATTTAACTAGGGACTTGTTGAGCTCCTACTGGTTGTCAAAGATGATCTCATAGTAACAATTGCAGACTCATTTGCACCTAACCGTTTCGCCTGCCTGCTCGCCTGCAGGAAACTTGTGATGGCTCGTCTCACATACGCATCGGCCTGCTTAACTGTCATCTTTTTCTGAGTCTCCTGAGCAAAACTCGTCAGCATATAGTCGCCATTCAGGAACCCTGCTAGTTCAACGAGCTCGCGCTGGAAATCTGACAGCCAGCTATCTTCTTTTGCTGGACTTGTTCTCACAAATGGCACTTCTGGTAAAGTCTCTGTACAGATCGATAACAACAGAGTTTATTTATTCATATTACTATAAGCTTTAAACCAGGGCAGAGAGAACCCTAAGAGAAGCATAACTAAATGTATCTGCTCAATTGTACATTCGACTTGTGTCAATGATGCTTAAACTAATGCAGCAGTCAGTTGATTTAAACACAATTAATGGTCTTTAAGCAAAAGTAGTACATTTCTTCAGTCAAATCTACTGTTGAAAACATCCCCAGCCCCACAGGAAAGAATGTCGCAAATACGTCGCCTATAACTAATTGAGCAACATAACACCGCAGTTAGCAAATGCTATCATGTGGGATGATATCATCAACCTCGTAATTTTTAGCTAGCACTGTCCATCATCCAAAGTTGTGTTTCTTTCACTTGTGGAATGTAGGGGGAAGAAATGCGGGCAGCACAGGGGCCAAGGCTCTGGACCCTATCAGCTCTTTGAAAACTTTCAGTGTTAGATAGCTGCACTACATATGGCTATCGACCACCTGCTGTGGTCGACCTCCCGTGGTTGTTACGTAACAACCATGGATCACGCGGTTGTTACATACCATGGATCATACGTATCTTTTCAGAGCTCTTCTTTATCTCCCAGGCATTGTTTCTATAAACCGGTTGTTTAGATATAGAAGGCAGAGGCCTATATATGTAACCCTTGCTTTATTAATCAAATTCATTGTGTGATTTCTCCAAAACTGTACACACTTTCATGGTATGAGACGCGATCGCTCCTCCGATCGCACGTTTCCGCAAACCCTAGCCATCGGCCTACATCTTCCGTGTAGGAAGATGAATATACTGCAATGGATGATGGATTGAGTCTCGAGGGCAGTTTATATAGAGTACAAGACTTAGAGGGCAAGAAGCGTTTCCTAGAGATAAAGCAAGTATCACGGAATTACAAATCTCAAACTACCAAATATAGAGATATGCCAATATACTCTAACATCCCCCGTAGTCATAGCAGTAGTGTCATGGACAGTCAGATTGGAGAGGAAGCCAAAGGTGAGGGAACTGTCGGACTGACATCCCCCTGCAATCGCAGCGGGAGAGTCAGGGACTGCTGTGGTGTCGTGGACGCGGTGACTGTAGAGAGAACTTATGAGTTTTCTCAAGGTAATGATAACCCTTTGTTGCCGAGGTAGCCGAGAGCAAGATGACCATGATTGTAACCGTGGAGGAGGGAGCCATGTCGAGGTAGTTGGTGTCGAGGTCGTTGTTGTGGTCGGGGTAGTGGAGTTGATGCAAGAGAGGTCGTGGCCAAGGTCGGTGAAGAGGTCGTTGATGTCTACCGATTGTGGTTGGCCTAGAATATGAGAGAAAGGGCAGAGAGAGGTCATCCGAGGGAAACAGCCGGAGTTACAGGGAACCGGTCAAAGCCACCATGGTCGAACGGCCATGGTCGGATCGGCGTTGGAGCCAACAGAGATGAGCGATAGAGAGAGCCAGCTCTAGATCCGGGCGGAGAAGGACTTGATCAATTTTTATGAAGACGGTGGCGTCGACGATGGCAATGGTGACCACGAGCAGTGACACTACAACCTGAAGGGGCGATGCAATGGCAGCCCGTGCATGTCGATGGCATGACCACATCGGAGGAGAAGAGGTGTCAAAGAGGTCAAATCCAAGGCGGTGAAGTCCAGAGCTGAGGAACATCTACGGGTCGGCAAGGTGACGCAAACCGATCTATGATCGGAAAAATAGAGAAAACCCGATCTGAAGAGACCGGGTAAAACTCTAATTGGTAGCCGATCGGATGATCGGTGATACGACTTAAACTACAGTTTGCGCAGCCCCTAGGAGAGATCATGGAGATGAGATCATCTCACAGGGGTGGCGCGGTGGAAGTTGTAGAGGCATTGGCTCAGGAGCAGCGCCGCTTTGATTCCATGGGGAAGATGAATATATTGCAATGGATGATGGATTGAGCCTTGAGGGCAGTTTATATAGAGTATAAGGCTTGGAGGGCAAGAAGTCTCTTCTAGATATAAGGAAGGTATCACGGGATTATAAATCCTAAACTACCAAATATAGATATATGCTAATATACTCTAACATTCTAACCGATCTATCCCTCTCTCTCCTATGGCCAGCTCCACCGACCTCTCTTCCGATCAAGTGGCTTAGGCCGAGTAGGCTGCTTTGGCCACCCACGCGGCTCCGACCGATGCTACTACTGCTGAGGACCATCAGGTTCAAGCCATCGTCACGGCTGCCATTGATCATGCATGCCAGGAGGTGCTCGCCACGATCATTGCTGAATGCCAACAAGTCTTGGCTGCTGATCTCGCCCATGGTGTCGCCAACCAACTAGACTAAACCATCGCCACTCTTCATGCCCAAGCTGTTGGTGTCCTCAACATCAAGGCCCTCATCCCAATCACCCTTGACCTCACCTCTGCTAACTACATAAAGTGGTGCGGCCTCTTCCTCATCATGCTCAGCAAGTACGCCTTGATAAACCATGTCCTCTCTGATGATGCCCCCCTTCCCGATCAGGCGGATTGGGTACGTATGGACTGTGTGGTCTTGTCTTGGCTTTATGGCACCATTATTGTGGATCTCTTAGAGATCGTCATGTCCCCCACCACTACTGTCCGCATCGTGTGGACGAACCTCGAGAACCAATTCCTTGGCAACAAGGAGACCCGTGCCCTGTACATAGAGGTGGAATTTCGCAACTTCATTCAAGGTGATTTATCATTGTCTGCTTTTTGCCACAAACTCAAGAGTATGGCAGATGGTCTTGGCGATCTCAGCAAACCTATCTCTGACTGGACACTCGTGTTGTCCGTCCTTCACAGCCTCAACGAGAAGTTCTCTCATATGGTGCCAATACTCAAGATGCAACAGCTGTTTTCTACGTTCGTGGAGACTCGTTCACAACTTCTCCTCAAAGAGATCTCCAAGAACTCCAGACATACCACGCCACCCTCTGTTTTCCTCACTGCTGGACAGCAAGGCTCCCATCCTTTGAGCCCAGGCGGCAATGACAGGAACTACAACTACAGAAAGAACAACAGCTGCAACCACCGCCTTAATAAGAGCACCGACAGCAATGGTGGGAATGGTAGCTCGGGCTGGACTAGCAGGGCACCCACTCCCGGTGCCAGCAGAGGCGGCTGACAAAGTTGGGGTGGCCATCCTTTTTAACCTATGGACCATGACTATTTATGTGTGGCCACACTGCGCCGATGGCATCCTCGGTCCCTGGCCTAATGCGTCAACTCCACCGTTGTGCCCGGCGCCCCATGCTCTCACCGTCGTACCCCCTCCCAACCATCCTGGTGTCCAGTTCGGTGCGCCGGCCCCTCCTGGAAACATCGGTGGTTTTGGCGGCCCACCTCAGTTGCCCCAGTCAGCACCGTGGACCCTCAGGTCTGGTGTTGAATCCTGAGACCAATAGCACCTCGCCAATGCTTTTAGTACAATGACGCTTACACCGTCTCCCTCCACCACTGAGTGGTATATGGATTTGGGTGCATCTTCGCACATGACTTCAGACGCCGGTACTCTCTTTGCTTTTCACCCCCCTCCACATCTACCCCTTCCAGCATCGTTGTCGGTAATGGGTCAATGCTACCCATTACATCTACCGGCTCGCTGTCATTCCCTACCACCCATTCCTCCCTCTCTTTGCGTCGTGTTCTTGTCACTCCACAAACAATCAAAAATCTTATTTTTGTTCATTAGTTCACAATTGATAATAATTGTTATGTGTAATTTGATCCCTATGTTTTCTCTGTGAATGATCTTCGTACCAAGAGTGTGATTGCAAGGTGCAATAGTTCCGGAGACCTCTATCCGTTTCACCAGTCCTCTACCAGCCCCCATGCTCTTACTGCCACCTCCTCCACCACGTTGTGGCACTGTTGTCTTGGGCACCTTGGTCGTGAAGCTTTGTCTAAGCTCACCAGTTCTAGTGTTTTTTCATGTAATAAAACTATGTCTGAACCCCTTTGTCATGCGTGTAAGCTTGGCCACCACGTGCATTTGTGGTTCCACACTTCCTCCTCTAGGGCTAGTCATATTTTTTATTTAATACATTGTGATCTTTGGACCTCTCATGTCACTAGTGTGTCTGGTTACAAATATTATCTTACTATTCTTGATGACTGCTCCCATTTCCTTTGGACTTTTCCTTTGCATCTTAAGTTTGACACCTTCACTCACATTTCTCATTTTGTCAACTATGTTCACACCCAGTTTGGTACCACCATAAAGAATGTTCGGTGTGATAATGACCGTGAGTTCGACAATTCCACCGCTCGCACTTTCTTCCTCACCCACGGCATTGCACTCCCCATGTCGTATCCATATACTTCTCAGCAAAATGGGAGAGTCGAACACATCATTCGCACCACAAACAACATCATGTGATTGCTCATGTTTCAGGCTAGCCTCCCTCCCTCTTTTTGGGTGGAAGCCCTCCACGCTGCCACCTATCTCCTTAATCGCTAGCCCACTAAAACTCTTGATTTTTCTACTCCCTTCTTTGCCCTCTACGGTATTGCCTCCTCCTACTTTCATCTTCGTGTCTTCGGATGCAATTGCTACCCCAACCTAACCTCCACGGCTCCGAACAAGCTTTCACCATGTTCCACCTTGTATTTCTTCCTTGGCTATCCGTCCAACCATAAAGGTTACCGATGTCTTGATCTTTCATGCAACATAATCATCATCTCTCTCCACGTCTCTTTTGATGAGTCCTCCTTCCCCTTTGCCGAAGCCTCCCCTACGCCTCCATCTAACCTTGATTTTTTATCCGATTGTGGCACTTCACCTTTGCCAATTGGATCACAAGTTGTTGTAAGACTAAGTACCGGTGGATTCCCCGTAAGCATCGGCCAACCTTCACTGGCCACTACTAACCAGCCCTCGCCTAATGGCACTGATGCCCCAATGTTTGCCCTAGTGGTGCTGGCTCCCGTCAGCCGTGAACGACCTTTCATGGTCGGCCGACCATGGTTGACCTCGCCCGGCATGACGACCGCCAGCTCACCTAGCATCGAATGTGTGTCGCCCTCGGCACCCGCGCTCTCATATACTGCTATGGGTGACTCCGCCAGCCCTACTACCCCTGATGGCTCTTTGCCTCAGGTTGATGCTAACGAAATCGGTGCTGTCTCCCGCTTGCTGACAGTTTTCCCTATTACACCAACAACCAATGATCATCACATGGTCATGTGCGAAAAGTCAGGATTTCATCTTCCAGTTCAACGGCTCAATCTACAGGCCACAGTGCTCTCCCTAGTGCCCAAAACACATCGAGACACCTTGGTTGATCCTAATTGGCGCCACGGTATGACTGAGGGATACAACGCTCTTCAAGCCAACAACACTTGGGACCTCATTCCACGTCCACCTGGAGTTAATGTGGTGATAGGAAAATAGATTTTTTGGCACAAATTTCTCTCGGATGGTTCTCTTGATCGGTACAAGGCTCATTGGGTTCTTCGTGGTTTCACACAGTGCCCTAGCATTGATTTTGATAAGAGTTTCTATCCCGTGGTTAAGCCTGCTACAATCCGTACTGTACTCACATTGTCACTATCTCGAGACTGGTTGATTCATCAGCTTGACGTCAAGAACGCCTTTCTACATGGCACTTTATCTGAGACTGTCTACTGTGTACAGCCCTCTGGATTTGTTGACCCTGCTCGGCCCAACCATGTTTGTCGGCTCAACAAATCTCTCTACGGCTTGAAGCAAGCTCCTCGTGCATGGTACAATCGCTTCACCTTGCATCTCCTATCCCTTGGCTTTGTGGAGGCCAAGTCGGACACACCACTCTTTGTGTTCCACTAGGGTGCTGACACGGTGCACTTACTGTTCTATGTGGATGACATCGTCTTAAGTGCCTCCTCTAATGGTCTTCTTCACCAGGCCACCCCTCCAGCCAGAATTTTCCATGAAGGACCTTGGTCAACTTCACCATTTTTGGGGAATGTCAATCCACCGTTAGGAATATGCTCTCTTTCTTTCACAGTGCCAGTATATTTTAGACATACTAGAACATACTGGGATATCTGCCTACAAGCCCTGCAACACACCTGTTGACATGCACTCCAAGCTCTCTGGTGACGGTGCTCCAATTGATGATTCGATATACTACCGTAGTCCTGCCGATGCTTTGCAGTACTTGACTTTCACTCGCCCTGATATTGCCTACATTGTGCAGCAGATGTGTCTTTACATGCATGATCTACGTGAGCCACATCTTGCTTTGGTGAAACGCATCCTGCGGTTCCTTCGATGGACTCTTGAGCATGGTTTGTTCCTTCATCGCACTTCACCTGCCGACATAGTTGTGCACTCCGATGTTGATTGGGTGGGTTGTCCCAACACACGCAAGTCCACCTCGGGCTACGGCATTTTCCGCGGTGACAACCTCGTCTCTTGGTCATCAAAGCGGTAGCACACCATCTCCCGGTCAAGTACGGAGGCCGAGTACCACGCCGTCGTAACGGAGTCACTGAAGCCTGCTAGTTGTGCCAATTATTTGTGGAGCTACACAGTCTACTTCGCCATGCCACCCTAGTCTACTATAATAATATCAGTGCGGTCTACCTCTCTACCAACCCGGTTCAGTATTAGCATACCAAACATGTAGAAACTGACCTGTATTTCATTCGGGAGCATGTTTCTCTCGGTGACGTGCGTGTTCTTCATGTCCCTACATCATCATAGTACGCAGATATCTTCACCAAAGGTCTGCCCATGTCGGCCTTCACCGTGTTTCGATCCAGTGTGAACATTCATCCTTCTACCATTCCGACTGCGGGGGAGTGTTAGATAACTGCACTGCATATGACCATCAACCACGTTGTGTCGACCTGCCGTGGTCGACCTTCCGTGGTTGTTACATAACAACCACAGATCACGCGGTTGTTACATACCACGGATCACGCGTATCTTTTCGGGTTTCTTACTTCCTTATCTCCTAGGTATTGTTTCTATAAACCTGTTGTTCAGATTTAGAAGGCAGATGCCTATATATATATGTAACTCTTGATTCATTAATCAAATTCACCGTGTGATTTCTCCAAAACTCTACACGCTTTCAGTCAGGACTCAGGATAAACAATGGCATATGACTAAACCAGTATGATAAGTTAAGAGGTTTCTACTACGATTCATGGTGCTACTGATGAGTCTTGCTGATCTACACATTATCATCGCATATAGTTGATCTGAGCAACAGTAACCAGCATCAGGTAAGTGCTGGCTTTCAACATGCAATTGTTCATGAAAACTGCAAATAAGTAAGCTCGCTCGCTTAACCTGTTAAATTGTTTGAACCATGCAGTGAAGAGAAGAAACAAAGAAGCAGGTCGAGCTGGTGATTACCTGGACAGTCTGTTCTTGGTTCATCGAGCTCGGTGAAGACATGCTCAAATGTGCCAGCCCAAGCATCTCTGTTAGTCAAGAAATCCGACCTGAGGTCGAAAATCTTCTTGATGGTCGCTGGAATGGAAGAATGCTCGTATTCTGAGGTCTCAGTAGGCCCATTTGGACGGCCTACGACTGCGCGCGTGAATTACCAACCAAGAGATTCGCATGTTAGCACTGCGGGTAATTAATTGAACTAGGAAACAATGATCATGTAGAATTAAGCTAGGTAGCACAGCATAGGCAAATGTATGTAACTACGTACCTGTGCCCTTCTTGATCCATGGCGAGACCATGATGGTGGGCACCCTGACCCCGAGGCGGTCGAACCTGAAGAAGAAGGGCAGCGGCCCCCTGATGCCGTCGGGGCTGGGCACGCCGACGTAGGGCGTGGCGACGTGGTCGTAGAAGCCGCCGTGCTCGTCGTAGGTGATGATGAGCAGCGTCTGGTTCCACTGTGGGCTCGCCCGCAGCGTCTCGTACACGTCCTTGACCAGCCTCTGCCCGTTGCCCACGTCGTGCGCCGGGTGGTCGTCGTCGGCGGGCGTGCCGGTGAGGTCGAAGTACCTGGGCTCGATCACGGACAGGCTGGGCAGCCTGCCCCTGCGGGCGTGGTCCCTGAAGGCGGCGTCGTAGAGGTGGAAGCTCCGGGCGGCGTTGCGGACGGTGCGGAGGCTGCGGTAGAAGAGGGTGGTGGGGATGGTCTTGAAGTAGACGGCGAAATCTCGGCGGTCGTCGCGGAGGGAGTCGAAGATGGTGCGCTGCGGGTAGCCGCGGAGGAGGTTCCACTTGTCGTGGGCGACGGCGCCGTGGGAGGTGGCGGAGTAGAGGAACAGGCGGTTGGGCTGCGTCGGCCCCGGGAGGGACGAGAACCAGCGGTCGAACACGGCGAACTCGGAGGCGAGCGCGGAGAAGGCCGGCAGGAGCGACGGGTTGAAGCCGCTCATCACGGCGCCGGAGAGGAGCGCGTTGACGGAGAGCGCGCTGCGGACGAAGCCCGACATGGAGGGCGGCAGCGAATCGGAGTCGGTGGTGGAGTTTGGGCGAAAGCCGAAGACCTGCTCGAGGACGTCCTCGAAGGAGTGGCCTGGGTCGTCGGGGACGACGAGATCGGCGTCGGCGGAGACGCATACCGGTGTTGTCGAGGCGTTGGAGGAGTTGGGGTTGCACTCAGCGCCGGTGAGGCCGTCGACAGGGAGGCCGAGCAGGCGGCGCATCCAGCCCAGCATGTGGTCAAAGGACCGGTTCTCCAGCGCCAGAACCACCACGTTCTTTATCGGGCTGGAGCCGGCGGCTGCTTCATTCGCGGCCGCGGCGGCGAGGACCAGGGCGAGGAGGAGGAGGAGCGTTGGGGTTGGCATTGGGAGAAGGGGGTGGCGGTTGCGGGGTGATCCCATCCAAATCTCCGGCGAGCCCTGGAGCCCGATTAGAGCAGAGCAAGCAGACGTAGAAAAGAAAAGATGAGGTGGAGGCAGATGGGGATGGGGTTGGGCTGGCTCCCTTTGGCGGCATTCATTCCTTCTCTCCGGGCCATGGAGCCACCCACCTTGTCGGCTCGTCACTCGTGCAAATATTTTTCTTCTGCCATTTCATAAAACTTGTGGAACTTCGCTACATACTATGTGTGGATTCTTTTAGATCACATCTTATGGCTTTAAATTCTAACTAGAGAATGAAGAGAGAGATGATATATATATATATATATATATATATATATATATATATATATATATAATTTTATGATTTTAGCAGATAGCTAAAATTCAGTACAATGTCTACTACAATCAACTTATAAACCTCACCTTGAAAAGGCACACCGCTTAAAAACTAGTTACTGTAGCATATGTAAAAAGCCATAAGCATGAAACCCAAAAAAACCTAGCCTACAATTCCAATGATTACCACGGACTTATTTCCAAAACAAAAAAAACTTACCACGGATCATAGTTGTATTCTCTATACAATTATAACGACTCTCATGTCAATATATGATTAATCTGCACTGTTATAATAAGTGTTCACCAAGACACTAGTTGGATGGTAGACCAATGCCTAGTCCGATTAGGTGGCCGACTACTAAATAGGGGGAGATGCAACACCAGAGAGAGGTAGAAGAAGAGACAGAGTGGGAAAGGTAGAAGCAGCAAAACCTGGATGCGAAGGTGAAATGGAGGCAATAACCTGGAGGTAGAGGCGGTGTGGAGCATCGGCAAGGTCCTTATGAGTGGATTGTGTGACTTTGTCGCCCGCCGTTGCGCCACGAGTATTAATACTCTAGGGTTTTAGCTCCCTATCGCTGCAACCTCTAGGGTTATGTATGACACAACATACCCCCTTGGGCCAGCTAGGCCTTTCTTCCAATAGCCAAGTGCAACAGCCTAACATTCTAACCCTATATGGTAATTTCTAGCACTTGAGAGCGGATGTGATGGCTTTTTATCTTTATTTAATAATATAATAGATTGGTAGATAGGCTAGCCAAATTCCTCATGCAAGTATGCGTCTTGATAATATATACAATATGTATGTTTATATTCGAAAATAGAGTAGACAACTATGGTGCTTGTGATTTAAAATATAGTTGTATTTCTTATAGAAATATAATTGCTCTAATATGTATCTGATTTTCTGGAGCGTTATAATATAGACTCAGCACAATCGATAATGTAGATATTTCTTTTTTTTTTATTGGTTAATATGCTGACTTCTTTCGCCTTTATTTTAATAGCGTGATAGACAGTAACCTGAAGCATGCATGCATGTGACAGATAGGAACAAATGAAATGTGTGGGGATCGGAGATATTTGTCTTGTGATCCACATCAACCATAGATTGCAAGCTCGGCAATGAAAGCAAATCGAGTTGGGGCACTAGCAGTAGCAGCTAGATGCACGTCGCCTTTTCTTGGTACACCATGCACCAGGCCAATCGATGGATTGAGTCTGACAGTCCCTCGACTCCGTCCACATATGATCTGTGCTTGGGTACATTACATAGAACAGAATGTGGCGCGCACATACATACATACATACATACATATGTATACTGCAGATCGATGCCGGTTCACGAGCTGATCCCAGTCAGTACTTGCTCTGCTAGTCTGCTCTCAATCCACCCCCAGCAGCTCACAAGGCCAAGAGGAGGAGAGGAGGCGGCCAAATCCATCCAGCTGTCTCAAATCGATCGTGCAAAGAAAAAGAAAACACCGAAGCACCAACCATTTCGCCAGGTCCTCACATGCTCATGCTGTGCAACACACTACAAGCACGCGGCACCATTACGTGCAGGTAGTCCATATTATAACGATCTAGATTACAAGAAAGAGCCAAGTCAAGTACAATACAACAATAACTGAAATTTGGAATAAAAATAGCAATTTGATTTCCAAACAAACTCCAAAGTAAAAATCCCTAAATACAATAATTCAGAATAAAAGTTAACAATTAGATTTGTATATGAATTCCAACAAAACAATTACTGAAATTGGAATAAAAATAAAATAAGTAATTCGATTTCGATATAAATTCCAAAGTAAAACATTTAATTTTTAAAAAATACCTATTGGATTGCATATTAATTCCAAAAAATCAAAAATCTGAAATAGAAAAACTTCTGCAATTTAATTTCCATACAATTTCAAAGTAAAATATTAAAATAACTAAAATTCAGAATAAATTAAATAAAATTAGCAATTTGGTTTCTATACGAATTTCTAAGTAAAACCATAAATAAATATAATTTAGAATAAAATTTAAACAAATATTCAAAAACTAATGAAATTCAAAAGAAAAAAATAAAATTAGCAATTTGATTTCGTACAAATTCCAAAGTAAAATCCCTAAATAACTATAATTTTGACTAAAAATAAAAAAAATTAGCAATTAGATTTTGTAACATCCTGAAATTTTGAATTTGAAAACACGAAGTTTTTGAATTATTTTGCAGTATATTTTAGTTGAATTTGGAGTTGTGACTTACATTTGAAATTTTGGTTGAGGTTCCAAAAATAAAAATAAAGAAATGCAAGAAAAGAACAAACAGGTTCCAATAATAGATAGTTAAAATTTTAAAAAGATTTTGAATCTGTAAAGGTGACCCATAAAAGGAGGGAGAAAGTTGAATTAAAAAAATAAAATCTTGATATTAATAAAAGTATTACATATGAGCTTAACAAAATGAACAAAGACATAAAAAGGGTATACACAAATAAAATGGCTGTAAAAGGGGATATACTTATGTAAATCAGTAATTAATAAGAATGTGTATAAAAATAAATACATATATATAAATGTAAACATAAATGGGTAAGTACATAAATAATTAAATGATTAAAAATAAGAATCAAGGAGGTCGGACCAGGTAGGTTGGCCCAAATTAACCCCACCTCTCTTCCCGCTATGCCCAACCCCTTCCTCGCCTTCTGCCCAAATGGCCTCCCATCATTTATCTTCCCACCGAGTCTCCCTCTCGTCTCTTGCGGCGCAGCCTCAGGCTCGCGCGCTCTCGCCCACCCCAGTAGCTTGGCCCAGCAGCTCCCACCTTCGGACCGTCAGTCGGTCGCGCTCGGACCACTGGACAACGCCGCCTCTGACCCTGCCACCCCGCTCTGCTGCGGCCCCCTCTTTTTCCCCGCGCTGCTCCGTTCGGTCTCTTCACGCGCGGCTCTAGCTTCTGCTACCACTCCACGCGCGGCACCAGGCAATCATGCCAAATCCCCGCTCTGCCACCATCACTGCACCGCCATTGCATCGCCGCTCGCCGTCTGCGCATCGAGCAAGTCCCGAGGCCGGCCTCTCCCGCTGCCCCTTAAGTCCGCCGAGCTCGCCAACGTCTTCCCACGCTCCGCACTTCCTCTCACTCCAAGTAATCGGGGTTTAGCCTCCTCCACCGCCGGCGCGCGCCTCCGTCCCAATTCCGCCACGAGCTTCCCACTGATTCCCGCCGGGAAACTTCGATTCCGCCCGCCGACGCCATCCCCGGAGTGCCGTGAGCTCACCCCCAGCCTTCTCCGCGCCTCCCGAAGACCGTACCTCGTCGGCACCGAGGTCCCTCCCAAAGTCGCCGCCGCTCGCCGCCGGCCCGCAACCGAGCTCCCCGGACCTCGCTGGCGCTCCCATCAACATCACCGCAGTGTCGGCGTCCCATTTTACCACTTCCCCGTACCCCTTCGACCGCCGTTCGCCACCGGCACCGCCGCCCCCGAGCCTCCTCTGCTCTGCGCCTCTACTGCACGCATCAACTGGTTTTGCGTCGCACCTCCGTCAGGTAACACCCCCGAGCGCCGCTGGCTAGCCGCGTGCGCTCTCACCGCCCCCGCCCGCATTCGAATACTCGGGCCGCAATATAGTTGGGATTTTTCGCTATTTTGCTGAGGGTAACAGTAGGGTAGGGTTAAGAGAGGATTAAGTAATGATTAAGAAAAGGAAATCACCGTTGAGCCGGTAGCTAATGAAAAATTAAATGCCTAATGACTGAATACTAATACATGTTAATCATTTAAAAACTCTCCCGGACATGCGGACCCCACCCTTCAGTGAGTACAGTGAATAGCCCCACACGTCAGTGGCACCCCGAGATGGAATAAATAATAATAACAGTAAGTGGGCCCCACCTGTCATAGGTACAACATATGGGAATAAAATAAAAAGGAATGAATTAAAAATGCCCAGTGGGACCCACATGTCAGGATTTCATATTTTCTGTAATTTCACTGGGCTGAGAACTTCAAATGAGCATAACTTATTCAATTTAACTCCAAATTGAGTGAAACAAATTTGTAAATTCATCTAAATTCAAGATTTATCTAATGGAACTAGAATCATGATTTTTAGAGTTCAAATGAATTTCTGGTGATATTTTGAGTGATTTGCTGTTTCTCTTTTCTTTGGATTTTCACGCACGGTAAATTAGCGTACAAGGCTCAAGAGGAAAAGGCTGAGGCAGTCACCCTAGAAGCTCCAGAAAATCAAGACCTCGACCCCTGTGACCAAGGCGAGTCAATACTTTGATCATGTTGAACCTACGTTTTCTGCAAATTACTTTGATTTAAATTATTAAATTGCATGTTGTTATTGTATATGCAAATACATGTTTAATTTAAGATTCTAGTTATATGCCCATTGCTTACCTTGAATATTATTATACCTCCTTTGGAATAATTGAATATGTGAACCTTGTCGCCCTAGCAAAATTATAATAGTAACCTTATGAAAATAAGTCCTTAATTATACGCCATGCTTAGTACTGCATAGATACTCGGGGGCGCTGAAATGCCTCAAACATCATTGTCATTTTAATCATGAGAAACTGATTTGGGAAGTCATGGTGGTAATGACTGGTATATGTTGGTATGATTATTTTATGTTCCCAACAACCCCAACTTGCTTAATTATCTGGGCGGATGGTTCGAGAGTGTGTGTGTGTATGTGGTGCAGTGGAAGCACAAAGTGGTTAGTGGTAAATCCGCCCAGATAACCCTAAGGACCGAATCTTGTCATGACCTCCTGTATAAAACAAGTACAACCGCAAGTCTGATTATTTTATGTTCCCAACAACCCCAACTTGCTTAATTATCTGGGCGGATGGTTCGAGAGTGTGTGTGTGTATGTGCGGTGGAAGCACAAAGTGGTTAGTGGTAAATCCGCCTGAGATAACCCTAAGGACCGAATCTTGTCATGACCTCTGTATAAAACAAGTACAACCGCAAGTCAGAAGTACAACTTGGCTTAGTAAATTTACTGGACCTAGAAGTCATCATCATGACAGAGTGCAAGGGGCGGCCTAGGTGGCGAGCTTGAATGGGACTCCATGAAGTGGCGGCTGGTGGCGAGCTTGTGGGAGAAGTTCTCTTCGACGCGCTAGCGATGGGTAGCCACCTGCTAGGCGTATAGGAGGAACATCCCGCACAACAAATGGGTCCCACCGCAAATGGGAGCAACCGAGGTGAGATGATGGAAGGGCGAGGTACTTTGAGCAGTTCTTGTGATGGTTTGCTCAACCGCATGGCTAAGGAATCGTGTGGGGAAACGAGTGAACTGTCGCTTGTGGGTAAAGTGTGCAAACTCTGCAGAGTCAAAACTATTCGAATAGCCGTGTCCACGGTCAAGGGCGGACATGGGAACTTAACTAGATATAGTTCTATTTAAAAATGTTTGAAGAATGGGAATGGAATTATGGAGGGCAACGGAAAGCCCTAATTTGATTTGTCCTGGGTGTCGTCCCAGTGGTAAGATAAGCGGCTATAACGCTGAAAGATGCTATATGGTGCAGATGCCATGTAACGGTGGATAGCATCTGTGTCGAATATAAGATAGTCTTACTTCACAAATTTAAGCTATGAGTTTAAAAATGCTAGGTCATAGGGATTTTTAAGTAATTGTATTCAAAAGCACTCTACGCAAAATAAAATAAGCCCAAGCCTTCCTTTGATAAGCTGAGCATGTTAAATATTGCATTCTGTGTGTTGGCTCGCTGAGCACGGTGGATTGTGCTCACACTCGCATCACCCAACACAGAAACAGGGACGCAGGATCATTACGCCCACGAAGATACCCCTACCACTGATGGAAGGACACATGAAGGCAATTAGGGTGTAGGCTTCATTTCTAGCCATAGACAAGTTGACCCAAGGCTTTGTATGCACATATATTATCGGATTCCTGGTAATATATACTGCACACATTACCCATCAGTCGCTTGCCTGTGGGTGTGGTTTTACTTTTGCTTCTGTTTCCGCTGCTTGAATGTAATGAAGACATTTGGCCTAGTTTGCCCTTTTGTAAACTGTCACCCGATGTGGTGTAACTTAAACTCTGTAATATTATTATCTGTGCAATGTATGACATGATTCAGCAATGTACCTGTGTGCACTATCTACTGATTCAGGGAGTAGTGCAGTGAAACACAGAAGATTCTGGATTGAAAAATCCGGGTCTGACAGATTTGTATACAAAACTTAACAAACAGTAATTGAAATTCAAAGCAAAAACAAAAGAAAATTTCAATTTGATTTCTATACAATTGCAAAGTAAAATCCTAAAATAACTAAAATTCAAAATGAATTAAGTAAAATTAGTAACTTGATTTGTATATGACTTCCAATGAAAAACAAATGAAATTTTCAATAAAAATAAAAGTTATAGCAAGGATAGCATAAATAGTATCGGAGGAGACCACGATAGAGTGCAATAACCCACCAGGAAGCGAAGAGCAAAGGTGATGCCAAGGGAGATAAGGATATTATCGTGCTACCTACCTTAGTTGTTCAACAAGGACAATGTCATGCTATTCACCAAAGTCATTGAAGAGAAAGGCCAGAGTCAAAGGAGCTAAGCACCACGATGACAAGTGGTCAGTATTAGCATTGTTGAAGAAGTCAGTATCTAAATAAGCTCGATAATGGGAAAGTTTTCGTAGAGAGGAGATGAAGCTTTTGCATTAAACATGTGCTATAATGCTATGGAGCCGTCAAGTAGCTAGAAGCATGTTATCACTTGTGAGGGGGACGATGTCACCAACGAAGATAAGAAGATTCTCCATATCATTAGACAGCGACTAAAGCAGATAAGATGGCATCAGTGAAGATGCGAAGTTACTGTGATTAGTGAGAAAACCATAACATTGATGTGTCCAATGTCAAAGAAAAGGTGTGGTCGACACGGAAGAAGAGAGACATTGGGCATTTATAGCATTATGCATGCATATGTACAAATAGAAGCATGGGCGTACAAAAGCTGAGATGGAGTAGCCATTGGGAATAGACTTAGGGCCACCTAAGAGAGTGTGCTAGGCATTCTTGGTAGGGATCAACGACAGTTGCACGTGTATGAATGTTTGATGTTGAAATGGTTAGCATTAAGCAACAATAGGAGAAAAGTAAAAGATAAATATGTGGTGGAGTACTGTGTTAGAATGGGTAACAACGAAGAAATTGTATTGGAATGGGTAATAGCTAAGTAAGATCTATCAAGAAATTGGCATACTATTGGAGGTTGAAATAGAAAAATTGTAGTGACGAGAAGTGATAGAATGCACACAGTTAGGTAGGGTAGCCAGCGTGTGAGGAATTATAAGTTCAAGGTAGGTCATGCATCGGTATATGCATGAGCAATATACTTTAATATCATGTGACTAGTAAGATAATTTATTGCACATATAATCAATGTATTGTTTGGGATTAAATAGAGGTATATGTGCATGTATATATTTTCGAAAAAAGTAACTAATGGAGGAAGAATATAGACATGCAGCTATATGATCCATGCATAATAGAGAGTGCTTACATTTTTAAGAATCTCAAGCTCATTAATGATTTTTTTATCAAGCTCATACTTCAACTATATTTCTCAAGTTATATTTTCTTTTAAATTTCTATTGTCATTTTCAATGTTTATGATATCTTAAAATTCTAAATAATCTATGAAATACGTAAATATATTTTTAAATATCAAAGTTATATCATTTGATACTAAAAACTTTGAAACAAATTTAGCCATGTAAATACGCAGGCCACCCTGTTAGTTGCCGATAATTTGATATGTCAGTTAACCCCCCTTAGTTTCAGGCTTCGCCTGGAATTTTTCCTAGAGTATGAACTCAATATTCACACTCACTGGACGCAGGTTTTCGCGTGATGGAAATCCGGTGTTCCGTGCGTAAATAAATATAATGACCAGTAGATTCATCACTCTGCTGCTGCTACGGCGGCGCATGCTGTTATATGCAGCGTGATGACAGTCAGTCGTAGTAACTCTCATCAGAAGAAGAGGGGGAGGAGAATTGGATTTGGTTTGATGATGGAGCTAGCTGAGAATAGACATGTGGATGTTGGCCATGGAATCGATCGATCAGGAGGTCAGGTCAGGTCAGGTGTCCGTGAAAGAAAGAGAGAGAGAGAGAGAGAGAGAGAGAGAGAGAGAGACAACATATAACGTGCGTGGACTAGCAAGAGCCTAGCTAGAGAGATAAGGAGGAGATGTAGTTCGTAAAAGGCAAGAAGAAGAAATGAGCCGGCCATTGGTCCTCCCAGCTTGTCCCATTCCTCCGGCCTCCTCTGCTCCGCTGACAAGGAGGCTGCTCCTCTCCACCGTCGCGCTCGCCTGCACCACCGCGCTCATCCCACCACCGTCTGCTCAGGCCAACCCATTTTCCTCTGCTACTGGCGGCGGCGGCCTGCCGTTTTCCTCCACTCCCTACACCCAGTCGCAGAGCCTGCAGCTCGGCCTCGACATCAATGGGTAAACTATTTCGTTCCTCGCCGGTTCCTGCCTACTATCGACGATTAATTGGAGGATCCATCCATCTAGCTCAATTACTCCTTGTTTGCTACATGCATGCGTGTATGCAGTATATTCCAATTTAAATCGGATGCTCTGCTCCTCACGCACACTTGTTACTATGGTATGATTGTTGCTGCAGGAAGATTAGGGCATGCCCGGCGACGAATCCGGGGTGCGTCTCCACCAACCCGAGAGTCGGCGCCTCTTCCTCCTTGGCCTCGCCGCTGATCATCCCGGAGGCCACCTCCGGCAAGGCCGCCGTCGACGTAAGCTAGCTAGTACACAGTACTGTAGTCATGCATGATACCATCGATCGATCATGACCGCACATCCCTACATATATTTACATCCTCTTTTTTCATGTTTCTTTCTTTCTTTCTTCCCTTGGCGAGCAGTCGTTGAGGCAAGCGATCATCAGCACCCAGAAGAATGTGAGCTTCAAGGTTGATCGAGACACTCCATATGGTATGGTAAATTCCATTCCATTCCATCTTATTAACCAGCAAAAAAGCAAACTAGTGACCACTCCTAGCTAGTGCACGGAGGCAGCAAGCCACGGATTAAGTTAACTGAAGGTCGATGCAGGCCACTACATCCAGGCGGAGGTAGACGGCGGGTTTGGGCGCGACGTGATGGAGTTTCTGGTGAAGAAGAAGGAGGGGGAAGCCGGCGTGGTGGCGTACCGATGCGTGGCCACCAAGGTCACCTTCGTCTACCCCTTCACCACCGCCGTCGGCAACTCGCGAGGCCAGAAGCAAAGGATCGCCGCCGTGTCCCAGGAGCTTGGATGGTACGCCCCGGACATCACCCAATCCTCCATCGACGCCGACGACCGAGATGCAGCATTTTGAAGACGAAACAAGATACATATATGAGACGTACCGTCCATTGATCATGTCATTTTGGCTTATTTTGAGTGGCTTATGGCTGAAAAGCACTGTAGCTGACTGAAAAAACATTGTAGCTGACATATGCTTATTTAGCATAATTAAAATTAAAAAAAATAAAAAATATGTTAGCCCATTACGTATAATACAAACAAATACGGGAAAAAAAAGAACCGGCAAAAAAGCTCAACAAAAACCCAAAAGTTCAGAAAAATACGAAATTTATGAATAGTGAAAAATAAGCCGGAAGCTAAAAGATGAAGCTAAAATGATCATTAGGTAAAAAATACTCGAATGTTGTGTAGTCATACCCTAGATAAATTTTCTAGATCTAGGCCCTACCTTCTTATCTGTATGTGTGCGTTGTGGGCCGTAGAAAGATCCAAACAAAAGCCTAGCCCTTTTCCACGTTTACCTACATGCGTGTAGGGCTGTAAAAAAGCTCAAAACTCACGAGCTACTTGAGTTCGGCTCATTGTAGGTTTGATTCGAGCTCGGTTCGAACTTTAAACGAGCCGAACTCGAGCTTGATCTCGAGCTCGCGAGCTTCACCGAGCCGATTTCAAATAGTTCGCGAGCCCCGATTCGAGCTTAAATAGTAATACATATTAATTTTTACCGAGCTTACTCGAGCCGAACTCGAGCTCGAGCTTGTCTTATTATTGAAAATTAGTGTGTATTTGAATTATTTTGACTGTTATCGAGCTTACTAGAGCCGAGCTCGAACTTAAAATTTTCTTATTATTGAAAAATAATGCATAATAAATTATTTTAATTGTTATCGAGCTTTAACGAGCCGAGCTCGAGCCTACTCGAGCTTAGGCTGAGCCGAGCTTGAGCCCAGGTTCAGGCTCGGACCCCAACTCGAGCTCGGCTCGAGTTTCTACCGAGCTCGAGCCTGGAAGGCCAAGCTCGCTCGAGCTCGGCTCATTTACAGCCCTACATGCGTGCTATTTATGGCCATTCCACACTCGTCGTTATAAATGAGCTAAGCTCAAATGGGCCTGATCTTTTAAACTTGAGCTTCGAGTTTAAGTTAGGATCTAAGTTTGAACATAGTCTCGAGCTCAACTTGGTCTAAACTTGAGAAGGCTAAAGCAAGCTCTATAACATTCAAAACAATTCAACATGTATTAATTTTTAGTAATAATAAAAACTCAAGCTCGAGTTTGACTTGAGCAATAAGTAAATTCGATAACAGTCAAAACATTCAACATGCATTAATTTTTAATAATAAGAAAAACTCGAATTCGAGTAAGCTTGGTAAAAACTAACATGCATTAATATTCAACCTCGAATCAAATTCTAACAAACTATTCGAGCTCAGCTTGTTAAAACTCACGGGTTCAAGATCAAACTTGAGTTCGACTCGTTGAGAGTTTGAATCGAGTCTACAGTGAGCTAAGCTTGAGCAATTCGTGAGTTTTGAGTTTTTTTTTCCAATCCTACTGAAGTTCATCGATTAGGCCATTTCAAAATTAAAATCCTTAGACTGTTTGAGGTAAGATCGAAACTACGAATCCAAAATGGTGAAGAGTAGCGCGCAAAAAAAACGCTATAAAAGGCGACATTGGGGGTACAAAAAGACCGAGTGGGTTATTCCCTAGCCCTTGTTAGCCGCTTGCCTAGCTCACAGGGCAGGGCTAGGAGGCCTTACCTTTCGTCTTCCTTTACTTTGCCATATGCCCATATCTTTCTCCTCTCCTCCATCACCCAGCAGCATCATGTCCGTCCATACTTGTAATCAGCCCTACAATCAACTGTGGGCAGTTGATCGTCGTTGCAGCACTGATAAGATAAGTTATACCTCTTCTTATTATTTTTGAAATAATTTAAATGTTTCTAGTTAGTGCGACGTGCGAACGCAAAGACCGGAGGTGGCTTGATCTCAGCCGAGATATGTGTTGGAGAAAGGTGAACGGCTTAGATAACGGCAAAGCCAAGGAGGCCGTGGGAGCAGGTGCTCTGGCCCAGATAGGCATGCAAGGAAGGACGGGTTCAGTCCAAGTGCGAGACGTGGCGAGCGTCAGATTGTGCGAGGCTCAAGATGGAGCAAGCGTAGGCGGTATGGAAGTGCGGATAAAAGGAAGAAGCAGAAGCAAGAGAGAAAATCGGCGTGATCAAGATAAAGAAATAAGATTAAGGAGGTGATTGTTAGAGTATAATCTTGTTTAGTTTTTTTCTTTTCTTGCCGTATCCGAATCTGTATAGTATACGTATAAAAGTTAGAGTCGGGTGTGGAGCCCGTTTGCTAGTCTAGTATGTGGCCGTTTGTGTTTTGGTGTCTCGGCGAGAGCATCGTCCCATGCAGGCCAGGTGAGGCGTGAGAGCAGATGGCTGCGTGTTTTCATGTACAGGACGCAAGACTTGCGCGTACGGGAAAAACCGCAGAAAAGGCAAATTATCAAACCATAGCAAGGATCGGATTAAAATTACAACAACAGCGATGTTGGACGTTGTGCTGCAAGTATAGCATCACTACTACCTTATCCATTATGCTATGGATTTATCATATTTGCTCTCATGATTTCTCATCTTTAATGAGTAAATTAAATATTGTGGATATGCATGACTTTTCCCTAAACCTTTGTTGCATGATATGTGGCCCTGATCAATATGGCTTCAGCTTATGTTTGCACTATTCATAAATTTCGTCTTTTTCTGAACTTTTAGCTTTTTTTGAGTTTTTTTACCGGTTCTTTTTTTCCTCGTATTTGTTTACATTATACGTGATGGGCTAATATGTTTTTTCTATTTTTAAAATTTTTTAAATTTAATTATGGTAAATAAGCCTCTGTCAGCTACAGTGTTTTCAGCCATAAGCCATGAGGCTTTCAGCCGAACCGATCTGGCAGTAAGGTTACTGCTAATAGCTAGTGGTTTTTCCCATGTCGATCCATATGATAGCTTAAAAGAAAACAAGTGTACTTTCGGTGTTTCCTGCGCCCTGCCCGGCGGCGGCGGACCTCCATGCCTTCTCGCCGGTGAGCCGGGCAGTCGTCTACGCTCACTGGGAGGTGGCTTCGCCCCAGACATAAACCAACTAGGATTCCTTGTAAAGCTAAGAAATGTTACAGTAATCAAGAATAAGGATACAAAATGGAAGGTGCATGAAACAGCGCATGGATGCATTTTCCAGCTGGAAGAAAAGATTGACCCAGCTAAGCAATGGCCGGAAGATATCCGTTATCACAATGGCAAATTAGTAAAGTACGTGACTTTAAGTGTTTTTGGCTTGCAGGAAAGCTGGCTTCACCTAGAAATCAAGCATGCATCTCCCTCGCAACAACTGGTAATGCACCAGCACATGCTTGATTAGCTTAGTTGTCATCTATATGCAAGCACACAAGTAATCTCCTGATGACGATCATCCATCCATTCAAACCAGAAATTAAGTTCCTTGATACTCCATCCATCCATCACTACTACAAAATAAGCTATACTACATGTCTCACCATAAACAGTTCATGTGGAGCCGTCTGTGCTTTGATTATTACAGACAGTTCATGAGTAAAACCGTTTCTGAAACTATCACAGATGGTTTGGTTTAAAAGGTGCCGTCTGTGATATACGCATTATCACATATGGTTTTTAATTAGAACCGTCTATGAAACTATCAATGACGGTTTTTATTTACAACCGTCTGTGTTTTGTTCTTTGTCGTATGAACTACAGAAGCTACTGAGACGAGAGACAAACTCAAGGCAAATTTATTACAAAAGTCCCAAAAAAGTGATTCCCAGATCTTAGTCTTCTGGGCTTCATATGCTTCTTCTTCGACTTTTGGAGTTGGAGGATCAGCTGCTGAGTTCTCGAATACTGTGAAGATTATCCTTGTCCTCTCCACTTCCTCCTCTAGCATGGCCAAATCATTAGCATGGCCCGGTTCACTCTGGCACGGTGATACCAAGAGCTTCACACACCCGGTTCACTCGTCCAAGGTTCGCCATCACCGATTCCCAAAGGGCGTGCTCCTTGGATATATATGGCACCAGGAAAACGGCCACCGCATGCTCCACCTCCTCGAGGGTGAGTCCTGCCATGAGTCCAAAGCGCAGTCACGACAGCCTCCCACATAATCAGGGTAAGTACATCGTGTACGGCTGAGTGCTTACTTGGCTTGGTTGGCCTCAGTAGCGATGTAGCGGTAGAGCAGAGGCCGTCATCGCGAGTGGGGCCAGACTGCACATGCCATGGACGTGCTAGTGGGGACACGTCGTACATGCAGTACTCCTCCACAAGATCCCGCATATTGAACCAAAGGGCAACACCCACAAGCCTCTACGCGCAGTGCTCGTCATCGCGATCGAGGGTCACTGATGGGGACATATTGAAGTCCATCAAGCGCCCCGACCACCTTAAACTACTACCACCCTTCATGCGATGGTAGAACCACCGCCGCATCCAGGTCGACTCCTACTTTGTATGAGTCGCATTCACCAGAAATAGCTTCATACATGCGGATCGAAGCACGAAGTTCATGCTTCCAAAATTGGAGTGTTTGCCCTCTTCGAGCTTCTTCGGCTGGCAACGACGAGGGCGCTCATCGCCACGAGCCATTCACTTGGAGCGGTGAGCGACGGCGGGCAGTATGCTTGCGGTCGAACTGTCCATAGGACGGCGAAATGAGCGGCGTCGGTAGAGACGGTAGAGAGAAAAAATGGGGCGGCAGCACCAACCAGTGTATACAAGAGGAACAAGAACGACAGTGGGGTACGGTTTCACTAGAGACGCCAGACTTTAAAGCCGCAATTCTTTTCTGTGCGGCCCTTCGAAATTGCGCAACGGTGCCTTCGGGCACCCCTTGGGAACTTGCGCCGCTAGATGGGACAGCGCACGACGCCCCAACCATAGGTGGACGCGTGCCTATTAGTACAGCAACTGACCACAGACAGCAAAATCAAATGCCTACGCCAAGTTCTTACTAGGACAAAGGGGTGGAGGGAGCTAAAAGGCCTAGGCAGCATGGTTTCAATCGCTGCAAGATGAAACCCTCTACCATGAGAGGCTCCTGTTGTAGGGAGTGGCCTCCACCTAAACCCATCGACATCAGTGGCGGACCCAAGATTTTACCAAAGGGTATGCCGTACCAAAATTTTCATATGCAATTCGGTAAATAATTATAAAATTTGCACCATAATTCGGTATACAGGTACTAAATAATATGATAAGTCTTAAATTCAAGGATTAAGTTGGAAACTTGCACAAATTACAATATAAATAGTTCAAACACCATACTAATAGTCTCAAATATACATAAAAGAGACTTACATTACTACTTGTCTGACTTTTTTGGTCTACGCTTTCTAACAGACATAAAATTCTCGATTATATCATCTTCATCCACTTCAAAGAAAATATCCCGCTCAATGAATGTGACTAGACAATCATCTAAAAGACTATCACTCATCTTATTTTTTAACTTTGTTTTCACTAAAACCATTGCAGAAAATAACCAATAACCAATTTCATGTCGAGGACCACCTAGGCCAAATAATCGATGCACACTTCATGTCGAGGACGATATTCGTCAGCTTGCAAAATTGCAGTTGTAACACAGTAATAACCACAAAACAAGTGGTGTTTCAATACACACTTCTATGTAGTAAATTTTGTTGGTTAATTTGGTTGTTCTTTTGAGTTGCAGATAGCAGTAAGCATAACAAAGCTTAGAAGAAAAAATGACAGAAAAAAAGAAGTTTGACTGGCTGGACTAATGGGAATAATAAGTTTAATTAGTAATATGACCGTATACCAGGTTTATGGAGTAATTTGATCGTACTAGGTCATACATTGGATGCCTAATGACCTACAAATCCTTCACGCTCAAAAGTTCAATGTTCAGATTTCTTGAATCGGCGTTCATGTTTGCTTAATCTCCACTAGTGAGAAAAAAACGAACTCAGCAACACGCATACCATGGTGCCTTTCTCGATCACGAAGTCGAAGCTCTCGCGCTCGAACGGCAGGTCGAGCATGTCCGCCACCACCACCTCCACACCTTCAAGAAGTAGAAGGCAATATCGCACTCAACTGGTGGTGCCATTGGTAAAGGAATGGCATGTCGACCAAATCAGTGAACTTACCATTGGTGCCCTGCTCCGCCAGGCGGTCGCGCATCTGCTGGACGGCAACGGGCGAGAGATCGATGCAGGTGATGCCGCCGGCGACGCCCTCCCGCAGGAGCTCCTCCCCGAGCTGCGAGTTGCCGCACCCGACCTCAAGAACCTGCACAGCGCAGCGCAGAACGCAACAAGAAGCAGAGTTCCTCACAAATCGCCGCACAGTTCAAATTCAAGAACTCACAAATCAAGAGACCCTGCAGACGATTTCAAGAATTGGGGGAAGGGAGGGGAGAGGGGACGAAGAGGTGTGGGGGGAGCACTAACCGAGAGGGAGGGGCGAGGAGGTGGCGGAAGTAGGAGAAGTCCTTGAACCATTCGTAGTGCTCCTCCTTCCCGAACCGCTCGTCCCTGCGAAGCCATGAGCTGCCGTGTAAGGTCGCTGCTCTCCGCTTGCACCGAAAAGCAGAGAAGGGGGAGGACTAGTGGACGTAACCAGTAGGAGGGGTCCAGGTAGGCGGAGGTAGTGCGAGGAGCGACGTCTTCAGCCATCTCCGCCGGCGTGGGAGGGTGGGTGGTGGGCCGGCACGCAGTCGCAGGCGGGAGGCAGCCGGCCTCGCTTGCGGGTGGCACGCAGACGCAGACGCTGGGGATCGACGCGACGTGTGCGGCAGGCGATTAGGCGAACCGTCAGCTGGCGCACCGGTACTGAGTTCGGCTGCCGACTGGCCTCAGGTATGCTGTGGCCCACCCGGCAAACCCTGTGGGTCCACCCCTAATCAGCGTGACAAGCCGAAAAGCCCAGTATGAGCATGTAAAAATGCAAGTATACCTCTAGTATAGTGCACAGTTGTAAGGGACAATATTGTAATAAGGTCTCATGATCATATATATACACATGGATAGTCTGCCTATGAGTAAGGCAGTGAGTCCGTTTTTTATGCTCGTTATACTAGTCACTTAGTATACTATTTGATTAGTAGGCACAACAATTAGTATTATACCGGGCGTGGAGAAATCCATTAACGACCCGTATCTTAATGATGGCATCTTGTCCAAGCAAAGCACCAACTAAATGAAGTGAAAATGTTGATCGGAGCATAAGCAGAAGGAAGCATATAAAACATGGTTGATGCATCTATCGTCTTTCTATCGTGTACTCCAAGCTTTTATATATGCATGAGTTAGAGCTCCAAATAAAACGGTCATAAGTTGTGCGTGTGTGATGCAGTTGTATGCTTTGTGTTGTGTTTGGATCCGTTTACATATGAACAACAATAATATGATTACGTTGCCTAGATTTGTAAACTTGGGGGTATGTATGGTAGCTTGTGAAGTGGAATAAAGTGTAACTAAAATTAGATATATTGGGCCGTTGAAGAGTGAGACCGGAGCGGATCGTGAATCAGGTGACGTGTATGGCCCAATAACGGGCGGGCAAGCAACGGTCATATTTACCGTGCGCCGGCGGAACAGTAGGCAGGCACCTCCGCTGCACATCTGATCTCGAGGCCGCGTCGTCTCGACCACCGCAAAGGAAGAAGACGGGACAAGCAGAGCGAGCGAGCGAGCGAGTCGACAATTCCGCCCAGCCGCCGCGCAAGGCCACGCCCAATGGGCAAGATCCTCTGCGACCCCTCCTCCGCCGCCGTCGCCGAGGCCCTTCCCCCCTCCCCTGCTCCCTCTCCCTCGCCCCCGCTCCTCACCTGGACCGACCCCTCGCCCGCCCCCACCGGCTGGACCGCCGTCTGGGCGCTCGAGGACCAGCAGCGCTGCCGCCTCCACCGCATCTGGGAGCGCGGCGTCGCCTGGAAGCAGCCCGACGCCACCTCCCTCGTCTTCCGCCTCGACCACGCCGGAGAGGTCGAGGCCGACGGCAACTGCCTCTTCACCGCCGCTCGGAGGGCCGCCGCCGCCAAGGCCGACGCGCGGCAGCTCAGACACCGCACCGTGCGCCGCTTCGCCGACGTCTACGGCGCCGCCGGGGGCCCCGACAGGGACGCCGTCGATGCGGCCGTGCGACACCTCTACGCCCCGGATCTCAAGGCGGGATGGGGCATCCACGTCGTGCAGGAGCTCAAGCTGCTCGCGCCAAAGGCCCAACGCCATGCCCTCGACGCCGCCATCCAGGAGCTCGTCGATCTCGGCATCCAAAGGTACCCGGCCGCGCCCAGATCTACCCTCTCTGTCTCTCTCGCTCGCTTCTTGTGCTCAAATCTTTTGCCGTCATGTCAGGATCAAAAGGCGAGGCCTTTAGATCACGCCAAATTTGTCCTCCTCTCTTGCCTTGCTCGCCTATCTGCCTTGTTCTCTCCTTTGTTGGTCTTTTTCCCCATTTCTGCGCTTATTCGTCACCCATAATGCCGCCCTCTTGCCTTCTTGCAAGAAAAGCCTAGTTTTTTCGACTCAACCTGCTTGTTCTTGACATAAAAGTTTAGTGTTTTCTGGTAATTTTCATTTACGAACTCGCGTTCCTGCATTATTTCCTATGTCAATACGCGTAGAAGCACGAATTGATGCAATGTCATGGCATCATGAAGCTGCAGGAATCGGTGTCCTAGTATTGTACCCCGATAAAATGGTCAAGGAAGGAATCGTTTTTTTAGTGTTGTGACGCGTATGCTGATGTAATGGGAGCAACCGGGACAAAGCATCGAACTTCAAAGTAGATGCTTTCCAGCCTGTTAATTCCAATATTTACTACCCTCATGTTTGACCCAGCTGGTACAATTGTACATCTTAATCATCACAGAATCTCAACTTGCTGTGCATTAACCAATTTCGTAAAGTCGAGTCGAGTCCCCAAGAGGGTGACTTGGGCGACTAGTCGACCGACTAGCCCCCAGTCAGGTATTAGATTTTTTTTTGTTTAGAGTAGTAAAGTTGCATTAAATCAGAAGGGTTAATCTTGAAAAGAATGCATAAAAACAAGAGAGTACATTACATAAATACTCCACCTGTGTAATCAGAAATTCAGAATGGAGCTAATTGCAGTGGCAGCTACACCGATGGAGCCCAAGCAGGAAGCAATTCGTGGACGAAACTAATTAAGTAAAATCAGTAGGCGACTTGATTATTACATGGAAAATTTTAAACTGTAATGAGTGAGTAGCCTGAGTAGCTTGGTCACCTATCTAAAATGGAGCTACAAGTGGCGTGGCTCCCAGGCTGACCGGTACTTGAACCCGCCTGCCGCATCCCAACACCCACCTTGATAAAGAAAAGCAAAATCCATCGTTCAGGAAGCGGATAAAGGACCAAGCAGACAAATCAACACCTCTCCCGAAAAACCCCAACCAGAATCCCCACAAAAGAAAAGAATCAAACAGAAGCAACCGCATATGAGCAAGGAAGGAGCACTTTAGGGTTGGTTCAGGAAGCGGATAAGGAGGAGGAGGCGGTGGTGGGAGGAGAAGAAGGTACTGCCATGGTGGGAGGGAGTCAGAGGGAGGGGAGACGAGATGACGGCCGAGGAGGAGGGGGCGGCGGCGGCCACTAGAGAAGACGGCACAGCGACGGCCATTGGAGAAGACGGCACAGCGATGGCCATTGGAGAGGGAGGCGGCCTGTTGCTCTACTGCTTCGCTCGTGTTAGCTGCCTGTGGCGGCTCGCACGGGAGACGGGACGAGACTCTAGAGGATGACGATCTAGGGTTACTCCACTCTCTTGGGTGGCCTATGCAATCTCTTCTAGCGAGAACTCTCGGGCCGAGCCTCCATTCACTCACTGGGAACTCTCGGGCCGAACCTCTCCTAGTGGGCCTCAAACTGAAACTAAATTACTGTCATTGCCTTAGTGGGCCCCTAGTCGGGCGGCTAGACCACCCTAGCTAGTCGCGGCTGGTCGCTGACTAGTCGTCCAGACTCATGACTAGTCGCTCCAATCGAGTCGGCCTCCCTAGTCGTCCGCCGTGTATCGACTCGACGACTAGTCATGATTAGTTGCCGATTTGTCGACGACTTAATAACATTTGGTTTTCTGTACTTTGTACAGTCGCAACAACCCAAATCGGTTGGTCACTGACTCGCTTTGCTTCCAATTTATGCGCTTATCATCCTTATGTTGATTGCCTTGCAGGGAAATGGCTGCTGAGACTATCTACAAGGAGCGATGTACCGCTGTAAACAATGGAGATAGTTGGGCCAAGTACATGTCCATTTCTGGTTCTGCAGAGGACGAGCACGACATAATCACCCTGCAGTACACAGAGGAGGGCTTACTGACCATTGATGAGAACAGGGATGGCCGTGCAGCTGCCTTTGGTGATGATATTGCCATTGAGTGCCTAGCAACCGAGTTCAAGAGAGAAGTTTACGTGGTAAAGTCTATGAACGTTTTGCGTAATATGTTGCTAAATTATGTCTCACCATAGAACTGTCCACTATTTTATATCTGCATCTGACATTTTATTGAGCAATTTACTTCTGCATCTGACATTTTATTGAGCAATTTACTTTGGTGTTCTAATTAATCATTTTGTTTGTGCATTGACAGGTGCAAGCACATGGAGCAGATGCTATGGTTGATGAGGACAACTGTGTATTCTTCCTTCCACACCGTCCCAGAGGAGAAATTTGTGAACCACCAATTTTTCTTTTCATGAAGGGAACAGGTGCGTTGAAGATCACTAGATTGGGAATCTTCTTGTGCTTTCTTCTGCAAGTTAATATGAACTTAATATTTGCACATAACAGTTTATGGTTCAACAAAATTTAGACGCTGAGTATCACGGTTAAAGAGTAGTATTCCTCTGTGTATGTGTGGTTGTGATTTATCCCTACTTAAGTAGTGTGTACAAATCTTTACTTGCAGCATGGTGTGGTGCTGGTGCTGACCATTATGAGCCTTTGATCGCCACTGTCCTCCAGCATGTTACTCCAGACAAGGCAGCTGTTGTACTTTGAGGACTGTTGTTGTCTCCCATAGTTTTCGTCAGCGGTTGAGTTGAGCCAATTTTGTCATCGGAGCTAGAGTGCTAAATTGAGGAGCAACATCTATGCCCAAGAGAGAAGAGAGTTGATCTATCTAACTGTGCATTGCAGGGTCTTGCCTGCTTCTGAAGCTATGAGCCGTGATTCGTTTTGTATGGTGATTTTTGCTGTCGTATGTTAATGGATAGGTTCTGACTGGCGAGGAGATTCAGAGTGGTAGAATACCGAGTCTAGATTGTTGTTGTTGTGCTCCATTGTTGGCTGGCATTTTCGAATTGCCTCGTCAGAATTTTTTTTTCTTTGTTGCCTATTTCTAGGAACATGATTGGGACATTTGTAATGGAATCAATTGTATTTTGGTGTTGGGTTAACTCCATCTTTTCTTCCAGCCAGCGTCAGCTGTCCCATGATCTTGCTCAGTTGTACGGCCCCATAGTCCTAGTAGTAGTATAGTAAGAATGGCCTGAAACAGCAGGACGACTCCAATTTGTAAAGAATGTCCGTGCGTTGTTACAAATTTTTAAAATTTATCATACTATATATATTTAAAAACTCACATGTGGTAAAAAATTTTAGAATATGCACACAAACATGTTCTAAAAGTTTTTAAATCCGTCAAGTAAGTAGAAAGCTGTCGATCACAACTCGTGGTCATAAGTCGAAAGATATCAACCACACCTCGTGGTCGTAAGTCGGAAGCCCTCGAGTACACATCGTCGTTATAAATCGAAAACCGTCGACCATCGCACATGATTGTAGGGCGGGAGTGGTCGACCATCGCTGGTGGTCATAAGTTGGTAGCGGTCGAAGATCGACCGTGGTCCTAAATTGGGAGCCTTCAACAATGACTCATGGTCATACATCAGAAACCGACGACCATTGTTCGTGGTCGTAAGTTGGAAGTCATCGAGGATACCTTATGGTTGTAAGTTGGAACACATCGACCAACGCTCGTAGTCGTAAGTTGGAACACATCGATCAGCGCTCGTGGTCGTAAGTTGGAAGTCATCGAGGATACCTTATGGTCGTAGACACCTCGTCTAGCCACCTTGCAGCCAGGACTTCATCCGATGCGCTCGTCAGCTTCATCTCATCGCTGCCTTTGTCGACCCCAACTCTGAAGGGCGGGGGATGAATCGTTTGTGTTAGCTTCGTCTCACCGCCACCTTCATCGATCGTGAATCCTAAGGTGGGGCAGGCCATGCGTGCAAGGATTCGTCTCGCCGCCGACTTCATCGATGACTAGTTCAAGGGGTGGAGGATGGGTTGTGCGTGCTGGCAAGTCTTCGTCTCGTAGCGGCCTTCGTTGATACCAAGTCCAAAGGGTATGGACGGAACACACATCTTAGAGCTTCGTCTCGCCGCCGCCTACATCAACCGTGAGTTCGATGGTGGGGGATGGGCCGCGCACGCCAGTTTTATCTCACCGCCGACTTCATTGATGTCAAGTCTGAAGGGTGGAGATGGGTCGCGTGTGCCGCAGCTCCGTCTCGCCCTCGCCTTCATCGATGCTTAGTCCTACGGGTGGGGGACGGGCCACGAGCGCCAGCAAGTCTTTGTCTCGCAGCCACGTTTGTCGACACCAAGTTCGAAGAGTGCAGGACGGACCGCGCGCACTGCCGCCTTTGTCGACACCAAGTCCGAAGGGTGCGGGATGGACCATGCGCATCGGAGATTTGTCTCACCGCCGACTTCGTCAACGTCTCGTCGGTGTACGACTACCTCGTGCTTGTATACTCCATTCGACCACCTCGCAGTCGCAAACTCCATCCGACTACCTCGCAGTCGTAGGCTCCACCTGACTACTTCGTGGTCATAGAAGTAGTCATCAAGACTTCGTCCGACCACTCATGCTCGGGAATTCATCGACACTTTGTCCAACTGCTTCGAGGCCGTGACTTTATCCATACCTACGGCCACCACGTGGTCACACCTTCGGCGACCACGTCACGAGCGACATAGTCATTAGGCCTTCTCCGATTACGTCGGAGGCACCAACCCGACGGGGCACCCGGGCTTTCGGCGTGGGAATTTGCCGCCTGTGTCTACGAGCTGCCCGAGGCTGGGGCACGACTTACATGCACCGGCTCGCCCTCTACCAAGAGATGCCACAACCACGTCAAGATCAGTCAAACAATCTTACGTCGAGAGGTTTATAGCTTCCATATCCCCGGGGATTAGGAGCTACCAACTGCATCAATTCGCCCATTAGCACCTGCGTGTTTACTGCCAGGGGGCAAGGGCGGGGCCAGTATAGGCCAATTGTTCACGTCAGCTCGCCCATCGGGACATCCACGCTTGCTGTCAAGGGAGTACTGTTATAGGGGTGGCCCAACCCCCATGGCAGGGCTTTGCAACTGGCCTAATATGTAATAGGCCCAATAGTATAGGGACATGTGGAGTAGGATAGGAATTTTTCATCCAATCACACTCATGTATATAAGCCCCCAAGAGGGGTACGGGGGCCAAATCCACTCATTTCATACACAAGCACTCTCTCTTCTGTCATTGGATCTCTCTAGCTAGTCCCCTCATATGTTGTTTAGTAAGTAGCCACAACAGTATCCTACTGTTCGAGCATACACACACCTAATATGTTTTGTTCACCGTTCAAGGTTGACTGGCTGCGCCGCATAGTATCCGAGAGTGGAGCCGCATTGCGCCGTGAATGGTCGAGCATGATCGAATGACTGCTAGGGTCTGCTTGCAATATGTACGAGAACACTAAACATGCACCAGGGGCTATCAGGTGTAGTCGTGTTAGCGACGTGTTTATCCCAAGGGTGACGAGCCACTACATCGTCCGTCGGTAACTTCGTCCGCACGTCCTAGCTCATCAGCGCACCCGCTAGCTCAGCCACTCCCAGTCCATGCAATGCACTACTCAGGTTTGACAATTTCATATTCTATTGCAATAAGCAAGATACCTTATTTTCGTTGCTTTTTCATACATGTCGTCTTCGTGTAGGACGTTCGCGCCGACACTACTCCACTCCTGTCTTCGTTGCGGAGGTAATCCGACCTTAGACCATCCTCATCGGGGGGACAGGGGCGAGGGAGCACTTTACTTTCGTCGTCGTCATGGAGACAACCCGACACATGACACCATATTTGAGACTACGAGTTGTAGTATGGCACGTACGTACTGGCGGACCACCCACATCTTCGACAGTGTTATGAGTGGTACGATCAAACATACAATATCTACACGGTCCACTAGTATAGAGCGGAGTACGCAACATCAGGCTTCGCTGCAGCTGACTACTGTGGACCAGAGTACCAAGGAGGTTTCATTCGCACAACACACGACATCGGTGCTTACAATTATGGGTTTGATTTCAGTTCTACCGTATGTTGGCCTAACGAAATATGTTTCCTTCCACAGGACGCCAGTAATTACGCAGAGAACTGGGTGCAGTCGATTTTCAGCGCGCAAGAGATTGTGCCCAATTAATTGTCCAGTGTACCCGTTCCCACTCGATCACTAACACAATATGATTTGCGCGATGTACGACGCTTTCCTATCAAGCTGACCTTTCCTTAGGATTAGCTTTGTCGCTAGAGAAAGCGGACATCAGGCAACCCTTGATCCGTTACTACGTTCAGTGCTAGCTCTTTAGTCATAGCGGGTCAAACTTAATTACATACTCGTTAATGCTTTGTACCCATTGTAGCAGTCCTAAATGAATTTTTGAAGTATAAAAAGCACACGTTTTTAGCTATCTTAAATCAAAACACATGTTTTTACTGCCTTCCACGAGAATTCATCTAGTTTCAAAAGTAGGCATTTTTATTGGCCTCCCTGGCCCTTGCCTATGTGCTACCCAGCCTCCCGTCAGGCCACCGGCACTCGGCAGCCAGTTGGGCCCACCCGTTGCCGCGCCAACCGTTCGCTCTGCCGCATGTTCGCACCCTACCGTGTGCCACCAAGCCTGCCAAGCAAAGGGGCATGGTAGGTGACACGTGTCGCATACCACGTCTTTCGAGCTTGGGAAAGAGGCATTTTTTTTTGTAAAAATAGATGTTCGAAGACTAAAAAAATGGTGCTACATGGCCGAAAGGATGAACAGTCCACAAATGGGTCAGCCCGTTTGATACATTGGCCCTCCTCACGGGGTCAGGTCGGCCCATGTCCCGTTGGAGTGGAGCCAGATTTTTCTCTTTTTTTTGGTGGCTTCTGTTCGCCTGTTCTTCTTCTCATGAGTTGTTCTCCGGATAATGAAGAACCAGGTAAGAGGGAGGGGAAGCCAGGGAGTCGCCATGGCGATGCCGATGCCGATGCGAGCGGTCTCCCCGAACCCCATCTTCTCCGTCCTACCACCACCATCGCATCTCGCCTTCCCCCTCTCCCTCTCCAGGCAGTCGTCTATCCATCATCGTCTTCGCGCCTTCCCAAGTATACCATCTACTCTCTCCCCCCTTTCTTTCTTTCTTGTTACTAGTGCTACTACTACTTGGGGGACTATCACCATCACCTTATTAGAGATCATCTAGTAATGTTCGGCATTATTAATTGATTTGCAGCCTCCGAATTAACTCTCGAGGAGCTCAACCCATCCGTCAAGCTACTGGTATGCTCTCCCTCTTTCTCCTCTTCCATCTCAGCTTCTTGTTCACTCTGCTCCTTCTTCATAATCAATTGGACTCTATGCATAAATATTAATACGCTCAGTTGGTTGATCGCTGCAATCATCTTCCAGAGGAAAACCATGGAGGCCATCGGTGATTTTAGGAAGACACCCATCTACATCGTCGGTATGTATATACGCTTCTTCAGCTCCACTCATAATCATTGCACTACAACGGTACAGCCTCCATCGCTCGCTCCCTCCTCCTCTGGCAAGCAAGATGCCGCAACTGACTGATAGCTTGCTGCTGCTTCCTGCTACCAGGGACGGATTGCACTGCCAAGCGCAACATCGCCAAGCTTCTTGCCAATTCCATCATATATCGTTACCTCTGCAGTGAAGATCTGCTCGAGGATGTTCTTGGAGGCAAGGGTGCCCTCAAAGCTTTCCGAGAATCCGATGAGAAGGGCTACCTCGAAGTCGAGGTGCTCAGTGTTCTCTCTGTCTCTCTCTACCATTGTTCACTAGTTTGGTTGCAATCTTCCAAAAAATACTATTGACTAGTTTCAAGTCTGCACCTGGAATTGAAAGTTAGTATTCCCACCCTACATAGCACCAATTTGCCATTCTTGCTGTTTTGTTGGCAGACTGAAGGGTTAAAGCAGCTCACATCCATGGGCAGCCTTGTGCTTTGCTGTTGGGATGTGTGCCGTCATGAACTCAACCAATCTGTATGTCTATGCCTCCACTCTTTATTCTGTCGCACGCATTAAGTTTATCTATTTGATGTTTTGATGTTTATGTTTAATCTCAAGAGGGCTACTGAGGCATGGAGTCTCGATTTGGATTGATGTTCCTCTGGAATTGGCCGTGAATGATATGTTGAAGAGCATGGGGACACAAGCTAGTTCAGATCCAGATTCCTATTCTCAGGTTGTTCTCTAGATCTTCTTGAAAGTCCATCAACCTCTTTATGATTGTGTTATTCATGTTCTCTCAAGACTTCATAACCGAGATATCATTATTATATTTTCCCACTCTTATCTTATTGGACGATTGTGATTCAGCTATATGAAAAACTCATGTCTGACTGTAAGGTCGTCTTTCGATGCTACATTAGTTCTTAAACAACAGCCCAATTAATCCATCCAGCCTTGGTGCTTTATCCGGGTGAAATTCAAGTATTGCCCTGGTAATCTCTTCCCACATGCAGATGCCTCCAAATCCTCTAGCTTGTCCAGGTTAAGATGCAGGAAGTGTGAGTGGAGGAGAATGGAGGCTCTATGATGATGCATGAAGTGTGAACTCAGAATGGAGGCTATACGATGAGGAAGATAATCCTATAAGGCCTGGGTCCTATGTATGTGAGGTTAGAGTCCTCTTCAGAGCATCACACGTGGATGATTCCATTAACTTCCTCACGAGCCCTCCCATGAAATTTAAGCCACATATCATGCTGTGAAGAGCGTCTAACCTCACATACATAGGACCTGGGTCTTATAGGATTATTTTCCATATGATGATGCATCTCTGTGTGTTCTTCACGGTTATTCAAAGATCGAAGATTCCTTGTGCTCATGTGGGGCTGCTATTCTATCCACGATTTGCAGAAGAGTGATGAAGTGCTTCTGATACCTTGCATTTGCATTAAATTAAAGTGGAAAAAGAGTGGTAGCATCTCCTTCTTTTAGCCATAAGAGCCAGCATATTCTTTTCTCTTGTTAATTAGCTGCATCGCGTCTATCTAATCATAGAAGATATTTCATGCTTGCAGGCAATGGCCATGCTCCGTCAAGAGATATGATGATCTAAAAGAGCGCTATGGAGTTTACGATATTCTTGTTTGATGCAAAGTAAACAGAGATCCTCGAACAGCCCTTCTTCTCTATGAATAAAAATAAATAAATGCTGCGATTGAGGTAGATTTCTATTGACATATCTTTGTTGAACAAACACCTTTCGGATGTGGCTTCTCAATTAGGCTACTGGCGACATTGACTCGGTGACCCTAGAGGACATGGTGCTTGAGGTAAACCAATATAAGCATCACGATGCAATTGTCTATTATTACTATGTACAATTGGGCGAGAAAACAAAGAGCTTGACTTTGACGTGGTCGACATTGACATTGGACACTTGCGTATATATATTTTCAGATTGTGAGGCAAATTGAGAGGCTGGTCCGAACAAAGTTGATGATGGAAGCTGCTGGAAGGCCCTTCTAGGCTAGAGGTGCAAGATTTCATTCAGGCACTTATGTTGATCGGCCTAGGAGGTGAGCCTGCTGAGTGCAGGTCTTCAGGAAGCTAACTGGAGCTAGTCAATCAATGTTTCAAGGACAAGCATTTGAGATGCGAGGAATCAAGTAGCGGTGTTTTGATTCCAATATACCTTTTCATTTGTATTGAACAATTAAAAATGCTGGGCACAATGATGACCCGTGGGCATTTTGCTTAAAAAGAAGATCCTCTCACGCAGATCGAGAAAACCCCCAAACCCCTGCTCCACCCTTACACAGCAGCATCATCGCCCGTGTGAGAACGACCAACGACCTGGGCGGGCCTTAGACCTGTGCTTTGGTGTGATAGCAGGCGAGGGTTTTTCCCCAGCCTGAAATTCGCTCCCATGGGAGTCGAACCCGAGACACAGGGGTGCTACTAGAGCCCTTAGCCATTACGCTAGAGGCCCGTTCGCATTTGTATTGAACAATTAGCTATTGGACATTTCATATGTAGTGCATTTTGAGTGAGGTTTCAGGTCAGGCATGTAGTGTAAATCTGGCATGCATGGTGCATCAAGTTTGAGATTGAAATTACTCCTAAATGTGCAGTGAAGGAAACACACCTTGCTGCCTCCATGCATTGCATGATCGATCTGAAGCGTGCAAGGAGCAAATGCTGCGTAATGCTAGTTGGTGCATACCTGCACTGCATACGCTATGTATGTGGCTTGTAGAAATTATTAAGCTGGTCCTCCTGTTGCCACCGAACCGGAGCCTTGTCATAATAAGATTTGAGGTGTAGTCAACTGCTATGCCAAGGAAACAAGAGAGGAGAAGAACAGAAAGGTAACACTAGAGCAGCTGCTAAGGCCCTAACCTCGCGAAACATTGTTGATGAAGTAGACTTAAAGAAAGGTAGCCTAACATGCTTGCCAATTGACAAGCATGATAAGTAGACAAGTCTATTGTAGTACAAGGAACTAAATTGGACTTCTGTAGAATGGAGAAAGCATCTCGGCCTGGATGACCAAGACGACGATGCCATAACTCTTATGAGGCGGACATGGTGAGAAGTGCATGCAGAGTAGAAGTGGCAAGGTTGTCATGGATCGGATAGAGGCTGCCCACACTATTGAAGCGAGAAATCTCTTTCCTGGTATGAGGATCCTTGATAGAAAAGCTAAAAGGTTCAAATTCAACAGTGCAAGAATTATCTCGAGTGAATTAGTGAACAAAAATAAGATTTTTGATGAGATTAGGAACCAATAGCACATCGTTGAGGTGGAAGGAAGAAAGGGATGCATGACCAGTGTGAGTAATGGGTGCCGAAGAACCATTCCCAACAGTGACAAAGGAAGAGGAGGGAGTGAAGGGAGTAAGGGAGGAAAATATACCTTGATCGGAAGTCATGTGTGAGGAGGCGTCGGAGTCCATGACCCACTCACTGGAGTGTGATCTATGAACGGATAGGTTATTCATGGCTACCAGGAAACATGTTTGATCCCAAGGAGTGTTGGACGATGATGCCCAGTATGAGATGTGTATCATGGATTGCTGGATTGGAGCAAATGCCATATGCACTTGAGGTGGGGTGGGTCATGGTCCGAGAAGGCTCAGAGTGGGAGCACGCCACTGGCCCGGCTAGGACGGAGGATTCATCAGAGGATGAGAACCCTGCTGAGCTTGCCCATTCCACTGCCTGTTCCAAGGGTTGAAAGCCAATCACAAGTTGGAATTCATGTAGAATCTGGGGTTGCCACATCCATTGTTGTTGCCACGTCCATTGTGTGTGGCCAATGTTGAAGAAGAGGAACTATCGACATAGGAGAAGAGGGATATTGAGCACGTATAACATCATGCATGTGCATATACATACATGCATCTATATAAATAGAAGTATAAACATACAAAAGCAAAGGAATAAAGAGCTCAAATTAAATATGGCACAACTATAGGGAATATGTTTAGGGCAACCCAAGAAAGCGTGACGGGTGTCTCAAGTAGAGATAAGTAATGGTTGCACATGTATGCATGTTTGATGTTGCAATGGTCAGCATTAAGCAATAACTTAGAGAAGTAGAAGATAACTAAGTGGCAGAGTATGTTATTGGAATAGGTAGTAGCTAAGATATTGTATTGGAATGGTTAACAGTTAAGAGAGATAAATCAAGAATTGAGCGTGATATTAGAGGTTGAAGTAGATAAGTTGTAATGACAAAAAGAGATACAAGGCACATGGTTCGGTGGGGGTAGCCGATGTGTGAGGGATTATATTTCAATATAGATTATTCATGGTACATCGATGTATATGTGGGCAATATACTCTAACGCCATGTAAACTAATAAGATTGTTGCACATATAATCAATGTATTATTTTGAAATTAAATAGAGGTACATGTACATGCATACATTTTGGAAAAGGGCAACTAATGGAGGAATAATAAGGGCATAGAGCTACACGATCCATATATGATGGAGAGTGTTTACGTCTTTAAGAACCTCAATCCATCAAGCGCATACTTTAATTACATTTTTCAAGTTGTATTTTCCTTAAAGCTTCTATTATCATTTTTAATGTTTAAGATATATTAAAATTCTAAATAGCCTATAAGATACGTAAATATATTCTCAAACATCTAAGTTATATCATTTGATACTAAAAATTTAAAATAAATCTAGCTGCATAAATACGTGGGTCACCTATTAATTACTTATGAGATTGATAGTAAAATTACTTATATCTAACAGGAAAATACGTTGGGTTAGCACCCCGTCTGTTCTGTTCCGTGCCGCCGGATGCTCCGTTTGGCCGGTGAGGGAGGCAGGGCTGGCATAAGCTTAGCTCGATACGGCAGGTCCCACATGCGACCTCACATCGGTGGGCTGGGCTACGCATTAGAGCAAGTATAATAAGAGGTTGTTAGTAGGCTGTATGCTGAGGTGGAGGAGAGAGAAGAGAGGTGGACTGTAAGTTTACAGCTAGCTGAAGCACAAGAACCAAAAAACTCTGTGAGAGAAAGGGGTGGGTCATACAGCATTCAGTGACTGTAAACTAATATTATTAGCCTTGCTCTTAAGGAGTTAGCTCTTCCAGTCTTCCTTGCTGCAACCGAGAGGAGATCTGGGCGACCTCGGAAACCTAGGCTATGGCGCCGCCGCTCCCCCTCCTCCTCCTCCTCGCCGCCGCCGCCCTCTCCTCCTCCGCCGCGGCTGACGCGCCCTTCCTCGTCGCGCGCACGAAGGTGGCGCTTTCCCGCCCCAAGCCCGGACTTGAGCGCCTCGCCGTCTCCCTCGACCTCTACAACCAGGGATCCGCGTCAGTATCTATCATCTCATTTCTCTTACCACCACCACCCCCCGCTCCCCGTCTCTCTCTCCCTCCCTGCATCTGCATGCAACCTAAACAAAGGGATCTCATCTGCCTTCTTCCCTCGACTTGTTACTTTCTTAGTGGTAGGTATACCATATGCGGTGCCTTGCTGTATTTGTTTGGTTTGGTTTGGTTTCAAAACCTTTTCTTTTCTTGGAGCTGCATCGGGGGATCCATCGGCGACGCGACGCGACGCTAGCTTTCTTTCTTTCTTTCTTAAACATGAGGTGCGAGCCTTGTTTATTTATGGGTTACTTTTCTTTTCGCTCATCTGATAGAGAATTATTACTCCACTATTATGGATACTGCAGCGCAGTGCTCACAAACCCTCAATTCTGCCCTGCAAAAACTCACCCAGCTCCTCTTATGCAAACCTGCATCCTCTTTATGGATCTCGTCACCCTTGCACCTAGCTCTTAATTGTAGTAACTGAATGCTACATCTAGAGTTGCTTATCTATCTATAGTTGCTAGCTGAACAATCCTCTTATGATTTCCGGTGCCTGCCTCCTCCTTATGTGGACAAACTAAACACGTTCTTTTATTACCCAAACAACTTGTACTGCATCAAGATGGATTTATTCATCATATACCCTCTTCATAGATTATTCAGGTTACCCTCCTGCTAACTTATGCATGACCCTACATGTCATTGAGGTAGGAGGGTAAATCCTCCAAATGGAAACATATGATGAAGATCCCAATTGCCCAACCTTACAACTTTCAAGAGCTTCAGGTCTCATGGCACCACATGGTCAATGGTAATCAAGTAGGGCTGTAAACGACACACTGTCAACTCACAAGAGCTTAACAGTTGCTTCAGATCAATGGATAAAGAGGAAATTTTACAAAACCACACTACCTTGGGTAAAACTATCACAAAACCACACTTTTTAAGCAACAATTTCAGAGTACCACATTTCTCTTTGTATAACATTTCACAAAATCACACTTTCAAGCATTACCATCAACGGGCCGGACCCACTTGTCAATCTCACAAGCCTAGTCATATTATCAAACGGAAACGGGATAGGCTTATGAGACTGATGAGTGGGCTCAACCCGTTGGATACTTAAAAGTGTGGTTTTCTAAAATGTTATGTAAAGAGAAACATGGTTCTCTAAAATTGTTGCTTAAAAGTGTGATTTTGTGATAGTTTTACAATGGTAGTGTGGTTTTGTGAAACTTACTCATAGATAAATGCGCTGTCTAGCTATCCGAGAAATCCAATAGTCTATTGGTCCATTGGTCTGCACCGTTAAAAGAACGTCATCAGGTGTAGTTATCTGCAAAACCGGATGATAACTTATCCGTTTCGGGGTTAAGGTGATTTCTGGTACCTTGTTGAAGCAGACACTTAGTTGTCAGTCTGGGACGGTCATTTCAGAATGTTTCTTATCTAAAGCTATATCGCTTGTTTTGCTATACCCTCTGGTGCCATAGATCTGTAGCTTTCGACTTTATGCACATGCACGTAGTTGAGTTATTCCCCTGTGCCGTACCTAGAAATGTTTCTTAAGACATCACCATGTTTATTTTTTCTGCAGCTGATTGACTTTGATGTCGAGCATTCAATGTGTTCCTCTTTTCGCTTGGATCAGATCACAATGTGCCAATAATGTTTGATGAGCTTTTGTTTGGATTTGATTACATGATCTGCTTAGAGTGGACATATTGGCCTTTGCAGGTTATTTTGCTAGGTTTCCTGTAATGCTTACAGGATGTAACCTCTTCAGTTCTGAAATTAATACATTTTTGGCTCAACTCAATTAATAAGGCTTGGATAATTCTAGAACCGTGTTGCACCTTTAGTTCCAACAAGCCATTTCGCTGAAATTGAGTAGGTTGCACTTGCCAACTGAATCACTGCATGCTTTGTTTGTGTCATAGTAGTGATGCTGGTGTGTTTATAGGAAGTCCGGTATGAATGTTTCTCTACAACATCTAGACTTCTTTGTGCTAGCCAAATGCAGCAGCCTACGGCCTTGACTCTTGAAAAGTAAAATCTGAAGTTTTTTTACATGGAAAATAAAAAACTCAAATATTGAAGTTGGACACAAGTAGCATCGGTGCTACTGAATGTATCTACAGAATGTGTTATTGGTAAATTTTAGCTTCGAATATTTGACTGTTTCTGACTGGAGCACTTGATGAAGATTGGCACCAACCAAAGACATCATCAGATGAGGACTATTTCCTACTTGGCTGCCTCGCTAATATAGCAGATCTGGAGACTTGATAAGGGGGAACCAGGTGTTAAAACTTACAGGATGGGTTTCTTTAAGGATCTAAATTAAAACATAGCTTCTGTGTTAGCTATGCCAACCATTCCTACTATATATGTTTTGGTTATCTGCTCTTTACCCCTGAAACTGCATTGCCTACCTCCATAGTGGCCTAGCCAAAATCTACCATCATTTTTTTGTTTGACTTTGTTTCTTTTCTGTATATGATGGCAAGCAAATATCCATGTATTTTGCAAAGTCATTTGCATTAACTTATTGTACAATTTAAATTTGCAGAACTGCCTATGACGTGACCATTAATGATGACTCCTGGCCCAAAGAAGTGTTCGAGCTCGTCTCTGGAGAGAGATCAAAGACATTGCAAAGTCTTGACCCGTGAGTACATTTCATAATGTGTCTCTTTGCTTTAGGTGTGTCCATGTGTGATATTACAGAAAATGACTTTATTGCTTTTAGTGGTGCCACTGCTTCGCACACATTTGTCTTGGAGACCAAGGTACAGGGCAGGTTTCAAGGCTCGCCCGCTGTTATTACATACCGTATTCCCACAAAGGCTGCACTTCAGGTCTGGGCTTTTACCCTTTTTGCACATAGTCCGTCAGTGTTTCTTATGCTACACTCTTGTATTGTCGTTTTTGCCTTTGCAACTGCTCGACACCTTTTGGTAAATTGATAATTTTATATGTTGAAGGAGGCCTATTCAACTCCCATCCTTCCGCTGGATATTCTTGCTGAGAGGCCTCCGGAAAAGAAGTTTGAATGGGTAAGTATTGGTGTCATTGCATTCACATTGTAGTGTATGTCTCTTTATTGTTCTAATGTTTGGATGCTATTTCTGGTGCCTGCACTCACCTTGTGGAAATCTGGATTCGCTATCGTATTTTGTTCAGGCTAAGGTAATTTATTTCTTTTCTTCTCCATGGATCAATTTTTCTAGTCCATCTAAAAGAGTGCTACCATGATGGAGGTAGATACTAAGTAGTTACCCATCTTCAGAGACTTGTGGCAAAGTACGGGTCGCTGGTGTCTGTTGTTTCGTTGGTTGGAGCGTTCATCTACCTGGTTGCGAGCCCATCAAAATCCAGCGGTGCTAAAGCAAGCAAGAAGAGACGCTGATCTATCCATAAGTCCTTTTTTTTTGTAGCTGGTCGTTTGCCTGGAGGAACTCCTGAGTCTCAGAGAGAAAAAGAAGATTCGCAGTTGCACCCATGAACTGTAATGAAATGACCATAAGAGTCAGCAAAGTGGAACTGTAATTTTGGTTATTTCTGTTTTGTTGTAATAGACTTGACCCAGAGGAGAGAAGAGTAGATTTGGTGAAACTAGTATGCATGTTTTGCTATGTTTTGTTAACCGCTGATAATCCGCAAGGGTAATGTCTGTGCTTGTGTTTTCACTTTTGTCCCGTGTTTGTCTCAGTCCCGGTTGGTTGGTTGGTTTTTTTTTTTTTTTGATCTCGTTGGTTGGTTGGTTGGTTGGGTGCCAACCAGAGTTTGCTAATCCATGGAAGCCCTCCCATGGGTTAGCAAACTCTTTGGATTTGATTTTCAGATGGAGTTCAAACCAGGCAAATCAAATACGGTCATGGATGTGTTGTCTTGTTGAGATGAACATATGTCTCTTTCGGCCATATCTATCCCTACCTTCCCATTGCTGGATCAGCTCAAAGAGGACTAGAGGAGGTCCCTTCTGCCAGAATATCAACTGTTACACTCCCAATGGGCTGCTCGATAACTGCCCTCCAAATGGACTATTGTTGATGGTTAATTTCTTTATTGTGGCTGGATATTTATGGCAAGCACATTATTTCAGCAGTCCATGCTGTTGGTCATGAGGGCATTCAAAAATCGCCACACCGAATTTGCAAGGATTTCTATATTCCCACCTTAAAGCTTTGGCTCGCAATCATGTGAATTGTTGTGAGGTTTGTCAATGCAATAAAGTGGAACATCTTCACCCCACCGGGTTGCTACAATCTCTATTGGTTCCCTCTTAGGTTTGGTTACATATATCTATGCATTTTATCGATGGGTTCCCTCGCGTCCATGGGAAATCTGTTATATTGACAATAGTAGGCAGGTTCTCGAAGTATGCTCATTTTGTTCCATTGGCTCACCTTTACATAGCTCATTCGATGGCTCATGCTTTCTTCGATGCCATTGTTCAACTCCATGGTTTTCCTGTGTCTATTGTTAGCGATTGGGATATGATCTTCACTAGCAACTTTTGGAAGGAACTGTTTATGTTGGCCGAGGTATCTCTCTATATGACTTCCACCTTTCACCCACAATCCGATGGTCAAAGTGATGTAGTCAATCACACAATTGAAATGTACCTCCGTTGTTCCAGTAGGGATCACCCTCATAATTGGGTTCGTTGGCTTCATTGGGCAGAATTCTGCTACAACACTTCATATCATTTTGCCCTACAGACCACTCTGTTTCAGGTTGTGTATGGCCGGCCTCCTCTTGCCATTATTCCTTACAATGAAGGCTCTACTCAAGTTTCTGCAGTTGATGTTACTTTACGTTCTCGAGATGAATTCTTGGCTGACATTCGAGAGTGTTTATTGCAAGCTTAGCAGCGTATGAAGGATTTTTATGACAAGCATCATCGTGAAGTTGAGTTCAACGTTGGCCAGTGGGTTTTGCTCAAGCTTCATCACCATCAAGCTGTTGGCATTACTACCAAATTTTCCAAATTATCACCCAAGTATTATGGTCCATATCAGATCATTGCACGTGTTGGTCCAGTTGCTTACAAGCTTCAGCTTCCTCCTGTTGCTCATATCCATGATGTTTTTCATGTGGCCTTCTGGAATAAGTTTGTGGTTGTCCTCTATCAACTTCTCTAGCTCTTTCTGCTATTCTTAATGGTCGTGTTATGCCTACTCCATCAACGGTTGTTTCTTCTCGCCTTCACAAGGACAAATGAGAGATCCTTGTGCAATGGGCTGGTCAACCCGCTTATGAAGCTTCCTGGATATCTCTTTCAGATTTCAAATGCCACTATCCAGATTTTCAGCTCGAGGATGAGCTATTTCCTCAAAGAGGGGGAAATGTTGTGGATGCCTATGGGGGGAAACACTATGACAGGCGATCCAAAAGGGCTTCCGAATCCAACAAGAACTAGCAAAGTTCTATTCGGATGCTGACTTGTGCTCTATTCTTAGAAGGTTTACAATATTAGGAAAGTCTTTATAATTGGTATTAGTTAAAGAGTTTCTGCCGACTGGGTCTTGGATTCGACTATTGTAATATATATAATACCTCCTGTGGTTTAGCAGATGGGATAGAAAAGAAATAAAGCATCTTCTCTTCTCCCTAAACCCTAAGTCTAAAGCTGGTTTCAGCCACAACGAGGCAGGAAGTGCCGAGCCAAAACACCGAAGACCAGAACCATCCTACCCACTCGTATAACAAAATGGTATTATAGGGAGAACGCCAACTTGGAATTTGATGAAGACAAAATCAGAACATGCAAGGTGAAAAATCCGTTACGAGAAATACTTGTAGTATGCACTGTGCAGAACCATCAAGGCAAAAATCAGCTTCACAGTCACAGGTAGTATCACATTACAATAGCCTTCCCACTTTTGTTTGCTTAAAAGAGGTTTTTGAGTTAAATTACGAAGGTGCAAATTGAGAGGATATTTCTACCAAAACATGCAAGGCTTTTCACAACGGCAATCCTTTTCCTTTTTTAGGGGAATAAGCAGTAACCCTTCTTGATGGAGAAACAACACCAAATTTTTCAGCATTGTATAGCCAACAAACTGACCACCAAGACAATGTTGTTTGTGCAAACAAAGGGTACAAAGGGATTTTCAATAAGGACATAAGAATTATAGTGTCAGGAACAAATGATCTTGCCAATAGTACAATTGTTTAATTAGTCCCAATCAAACGTGACTATGGTCACCTTATTTAGTCTTCACCTTTTCAACTTGAAATGCTGCGCAAATCTTCTTCCAGCTCCTCATGGCGATGAGCGTTGGTATCACAACCCACGAACTGTTTGCACCAATGAAATATGCCCAGTAGTAGAACGGACTGGCCCAGAAGTTGAAGCCATCTAAGTATGCAGTAATGAAGTAAACCAAGCATCCGTAGAGCTGACCCAAACAGACACTGAACTGGAGAATATGGCTGTAGGATTTCTGGGATGCGATGGCATAGCTGCAAGTAGCAAACTTGTGGTGAGATAGAATAAAAACTACATTGATCCTAAATCACATATCATAACTGTGATGAACTAAAAAATCTCCTATAAACTACATGCAACATTTACATAACTAAGAAATGAGTTTGCAATTTTAGATCACATATCACATATAAACTATATTCAATTCTAGATCACACATCAGAACTGTGACGGACACGGACTGAGAAAAACTCCTATAAACTACATGCAACATTTATGTAACTTTACTTTGGATACAGTTTCACACTTTTACTAAAAAAGGATCTTACAATTTTTACACCTCCAAAGTTTCTGCTAAAAATGTCAACATGATATTCATCACACCTTTGGAACAGATTCATAGGAAATATCACACTACTGCTCAACACAAGTACTGTCTCATGTTGTTATCTTTTGTGGTTAAATAAATTTAATTTACGACACAAGCGAAAAGGGAACGCTTTGTGGACGCATTTATTTATCAAACATGTACAGATAATGACTATAAATTTATTCAAGCATTTTAATTAATGTCTGGTAAGAAACTGCGGAAATCAATCTGTAAAACCATTTTCCAAACCAGGTTCATGGAGCTAGTAGATTACATACAATGTTTCTCAAAGCACACTTCACTGTTGGCACACCAAAGTTTCTGCTAAAATAGGTTATTTGTAGAACCCTAATGTCCCCCTCTAAATTTAGTCAAATCATCATCAGTCTTATTTATCCAGGGTCAGCAAACTATTAAGAACTACAAAGAATCCCATGAACATTGCATCCCATTTCTTCATAATTTCTCTCAACTGCATGTTCTTCTGCCATGATCCTCTTGCCTCTTACCCAGGCCCGTGCGAGAATCATGTGCAGCATGAGCTGCTGCACAGCCCCAATTTCTACCCAGAATGATTGTTTCCTAAACTTTGTACTAGTAAGAGTGAAACTAACAAGTAAGCATCTTATTTATTCTCTATGATTATTTCCTAATATTTGTACTAGTACGAGTAAAACTAACAAGTGAGCATCTTATTTATTCTCTTCCTGAAAACTACCATAGATTCACATCCATTTTCTCCACCTCTGGCCTCTATGTTTTCTTTTGCTAAATTCATTCCTCAGAAAATATGGGGCCTTGTTGATATTTTGAAGTTTATGAAATGGCTAAATTGTTTTCATAATGCAATTGTTTATATAATTTTGTCAACTATTCTGGCGAATATTGCATCTGCAAGAAAGAGCTTCTATAAATCGAAGTTATTGAAGTTCTACTTGCATTCTATAATGACTCAAGAAAGCCTTAATGGTAGCACTTGCAATTGATGTTTAATTTGGGAAAGACCAATTGCGAAGTTAATTGAAGATTTTGTTTCACGGCATACCAGAAGAATGATGCTTTTCACTTCAAAGTTCTGGTACTAGTTTAGAGACTTATTTCCCAGCGGAGCCGAATCCTTTATACTGTAAGGAAAAAATTATTACAATTGTAATTTAAAAAATAATGCCTGTATTTTGATGGTTGACTTTTATTAGGTGTATGGCCTAATTTTAATTTTAGCACAGGGCCCCCAAAATGTGAGGTATGGACCTGCTCTAGTGCTCTTACTCATGCAAAAATGCAATACTAATGCTACACTAACACACAGTACTTGCATATTTCGGTATAACACTATACTCCATTATCTATGTTCTCTTGGATCATCTATGTCTTGCATGCCACAGCACATTACAAATTGGTTAACTTGTCCTTATTTCTAGCAAGCATGGTATAGCAACGGCAAAGGGCTGCACAGGATATGGGACATAAAGTTCCCAAAGCAGACTGAATGGGGTTTTAACCCCATTGTAGTACCATGGTTAGCAAAGGCTAAGCAGATAACAGCGATTTAACAGGAAAAAGAAGAAGAATACACATCTGAAAATGCATTTCACGTATTAGACCAGAAAAAAAGTGAGCTGCATATCAAGAACTAGAGCAAATTAAAGATGTGATGGCATACACTGCAAGTAGTGATGCAGGGCCTTCTAATACAGCTGTAATTCCTTCAACTGTAACGGTTGCGGGGTCTCTGGCGACATATCTGGAGTCGCCTTTGCTGTACTCTTTCCCTGAACAACGCAGAACCCTTTACATGCCTCGAACACTATTCTGGTTCGAAATGATAATACAGTTGATGGGGGGAAATCACTGAGAGCTCAACTTACAAAGTTCATCGAAGTAATGGGGGCTTTCCTTGTTGAAGAAATTGGGGGTGAACACAAAGGTTCCCTCGACGATGATGTGGGTGAGGCCGGTGAAAGCCCACCAGCACATGAGCAGACGGTCAGTCTTGGATAATCTGCCACATCTTGCTGCAACCGATGACAAGCTTGAAAATTAGGAGCTCAAGAGCAATAATTTAGGCAGAGATCCCAACAAGAAGAAGAAAGAAATTTCAGGAGGGAGATGGATCCCCGGTTCCAGCCAGATGCTAAAAGAAATGAAAAAAAAAGAAGTGATTTTGAAGGAGATTGTGGAAGGAGTAGCAGCAGTACCGGAGAGGAGCCAGACGGCGAGGACGACGAAGAGGGAGACGCCTAGGAAGGGCACGAGGATATCGGCCTGAGAGAGCTGCAGAGGTACGAAGCCGGGGAGTTGCAGCTCCGCCGGCGCGTAGGGGTGGCCCATTTTGCCGCCTCTGTTCCGATCTGGAGTTGGAGACAGAGAGCAGGAGCAGGAAGCAGAGAGCTGGATGATGATGGGTCGAGATGCGGTGGTGATGGGACGAGGCATGGGGCTTGAACAGTCAGTCAGTCCACGACTGACATGTGCGGCCGGCCGGGTTGGTGCCCTGCCAGCTCCCATTATTCCATTTCAGATCGCCCATTTCCAGCGATTTCACCTGAAACCGTCAGCAAGTTGCTTCTGATTTCTCTCAACAATCGCTCCTCGCTATTCGTTAAAGCCAAAACACCTGAAACCGTAGTGTAAACCATCTCGCAATACACACACTCTACAACTTGATTAACAATGATCTGTTCGTGGTTATCCTTTGGCAGGTCAAAGCCGCATTGTTTGCAGCTGGTTGCTTTTGTAAGTTGTCAGAGGACTTCTCGTGCATCGCCCTTCAAGTACTCGCACGATTAACTTGCTCACCAAGTTCACAAGCTCAAGTTATTATGGCCTTCTCGGAGCCTGATTTTACGTTGGCTCAAGTTATTATCCATAGAGTTCGTGCGGTGTTTATGGATATATGTTCATTGGTTAAATACTAACTATTTATTTATCAGTTTTGTTATTGCACAGGCGACTGAAATTTTTTTATGTTTCAATCACCTGAAATTGCACTCTCAATCAACTAAAATTGTTTATTTATTTACTGTTAGTCGTGGCCAACGTCTGTGCTGCGTGTGCACTTTTGTACAGACAAGACAACACTCATACGTACATGCTTGTTCACCTCCACACATATACCAACCTAAAGCTGTGCTAATTATTGAGCCGATATAGATTCAAAGGATGGTATTTGCGTTAAAATAATACGTCTTCTTTGCGTATTGAGCAATGATATCTTAAATAAAATACTGCGTGCATTTCACTGTAAACGTCTAACAATCTTGTGTGCACATACCAAAGAATATTATGAAATCAAGGAGATCAAAATTTAAATTAGACCATGCTGCCCTAATTAAAATACATCAATAATAGAGGAAATTAATTACCTGTCCCTTGAACAACCGTGCCATAGGTTGTTGGAAGAGAATAAGTTGCTTTACGCATTAATGAGCTGATGGAAAGACCAAAACTTTAAAAACATCCTGATTTACACATTGGCAGGGGAAAACATGGCAGTTATCAAGAGAAACAGGAAGATGATACTCTTGATCTTATCTGTTGGCTTACGTTGTGAAATGAGAGTTGCCAATAAGATTGGTCAGTTTTCTGAAATGAAGAGGTAGAACATAAGGGACTAAGGTTCTTTTCTGATTTACACATTGTTCTTAGAGGGGCCACACTGCACAAGTTTGCTTGCAGTCGTTTCTACAAAAATTTTAAGAAAGCATTTTTCACCGTTAATGTATTCAAAGCAGATCGTTTTAGGCACACTAAAAGATGTATTCAAAGCTGAAATGCTCTTGTCACTCTCCAGATTGGCGTCCAAGTCAATTATTTTGATTGCTGATCAAGTAATGTGACCCACAAGTTGGTAACTTATCGTATTTGGCTGAATTTAGTCGAGTCATCTCTGCAAGTATGTGTTCCGTTATGCCACTGAGTTCACTTTGCAATAAGCATATGCTTGTGTTTAGCTGTTTAATAAAAAAAAGTCATATATTTCTCTGTTGTGAGCCGGAACCCATGGTTCCTGGCCGCCGTAGAGAGGAGAGGGTGTGGAGGAGGGAGGTTGGGAAAAGAGACTTTTTTCGTTCTTGAATTATAAGCAAAACTCATATCTCCTATAAATAGAGGTTGTAGATAAGGAAGACGATCACAAGCATTACTTAACAAACTGATCTGCATAATCACTTTCTAAATAACTAAATCAATCATAGATTTATCCTAATGAAGTCTCATAGAAACCTATCTCTACGCATCTGCAGGAGGTGCGGCTGTCTCCTGGGTGGTGCGCCAACGGCGGCAAGTCAAGCCCTACATGACATCTCTCCCCTCCTCGCGAAGCAACTCATCCGCAAGTTGGAAATCTGAATAAGCTTCTTTGAACTCATCCAATGGAACCCACAAAGCATCAGCCGTCGAACAACCCTTCCACTAGACAAGTAAATGATGGATACCACGCCATAGACTGGCCTTGAGAACTGACGAAGGAGCTGGAAGCACACGACCATTGTGCATCTCCGTAAGAGCAGGTGGACCGGCCAGAGGGTCGCTGTGGTACTTCTTCAAGATGCCGACATGAAAGACGACATGGAGACAGGCACTAGGAGTTAAGGCAACATGGTAGGCAACCGATCCAATCGTTTCCATGATCTAGTAAGGCCCATAATATCACGGTGCCAATTTTCCTTTAATGGTGGAATTGAGTGAAGAAGCATTGCGGTGGAGGACGCATACCTAGACTAGGCTGGGTTCTTTTGGGCTTCATGCTTATGGCTTTTGCTATGGTAACTAACTTTCAAATGGTGGGTTTTTTCAAGGCGAGGACTACAAGTTGATTGTAGTAGATATCGTACCGACTTCAGTTAGACTGGCTAAAATCACATGCGACTGTCTCTCTCTTCGTGCTTTCTCTCGCAAACAGTAAGAATTCAAAAGCCATAAGCCATAGCCCAAAAGAACCCACCCAATCACCGATGTTGAGAGTCACTTCATGGAACAGCCATACACCACTTGGAACGGCGTCATTTTGAGGGCGGAGTGAAAGGCCATGTTGTAGAAATACTCTGCCCAAGGTAGCCAATCAAGCCAATGTTGGGGGCGATCACCTATGAGACACCTCAAATACATGGCTATCACCTTTTTGACAGTCTCAGTTTGTTTATCGGACTGAGGGTGGTAGGCCGAGCTCATGTAGAGGTGAACACAGGCCAAGCGCAAAAGCTCCTACCAAAAATTGTTAGTAAAGATGGGATCTCGATCACTCACAATGGATGTAGAGATACAATGGAGTTTCACAATGTTGGCGAAGAAGGCTTGCGCCAAGGGTATGAAATCGGCATACTTGGAAAAGCGCTCAATAACTCAAAGAATGACTAACTTCCCATGTATCTTGGGCAGTCATTTGATGAAGTCCATAGCTTTGTCAAACCAAGGCTGAAACAAAATGTCTAGTGGTTGCAAAAGGCGAGGTGCTCTATTTTGTTCTTCTGACAGATGAGACACATGCGCACAAAATCCTATACTATAGCCCAGGCGCCAGGGATGTGGAAGTCGCAACGCAAGTGATTAAGCATCTTGTGGACACCCTCATGGGCTGAGTTGTGGGCGGACTCCAAGATGGTCGATAAGGATGGCGAAGACGGCTATACGTAGACTCGGCCAGCGTAGGTGATGAGGTCGTCTAGCATGTCCTAGCGTGCACCCAGGGACCCGCTTGTGATCTTGGCTGTGATAGCAGCAATCGTCGTCAGAGGTGACCTCCTGACAAGGTTCTAAATCTCCGGATATATCTGCCGCTATAGCCGGATATAGCTTCTGAGCAGCTCCGCCGCTAGGAAATTTCACTTTTGCTGCTACGTTATCTCGGGCGCTATTAGCTAGCTATAGCTGGATATAACCGCTAAATGGGCGTCATCTCGGGCGCTATTAGCCACTATAACGAGATATAACGCAATCAAGTACTAAACGTCTACTAAACTTGATGTTGTTGTTTTGTTTTGCTAAGTAACGATGTAACAGACTAGCGTCTTGTTCTTTTGATGAACTATTTATGTCATGAACAACCACATGTATGAGGTATGAACTATGGAGTATGAACTATGAACATGTGAACTTATGTAAGTATTGGAACTCAGAATTTATGTGAACATGGAATGTTTTTGTCCAGATTTTTTTCAAAACCGCTAAACAGCTTAGCTGCAGATATATCCCGCTATAGCTGGTCATAGCTGATATAGAGCACATCCGCTAAAGGGCATAGCCAGATATTTTGAACACTGCCTCCTGGTAATCCAAGGTGGTTTCCAATATTTTGGTCAAACTATCAAAATACCATCTGTTGACCCGGTCTTGACCAACCTTTGCAAGCAATCGTCATGCTTACCATGTATAGGTGCACCACTAGCTTGTCACGATCTGCCAAGTCTCTCCCATCGAACCACGGCTCACTTGGCCCGTGCAAGCCACATGGCGTCATCCCGCCGTTCGAACTCGCCTTCAACACTTCCTACCTTTCTCGTGCCATGCTTAAGCTCAGCATTTCATCCGGCATTCTTGGTCATTCTGAGCCTCAGCTCCTCCCTGAGCCTAGCCTTGATCCTCACCGTTGACCACAGTTGACTCCAAACGATCCTACACTTTCAAAGACAAAGAAATCGTTTTCAGGCATAAGTTCTTTACAATTTGACCTACATTAACCACGACATGCATCATGCAACCTTAATCCAATGACTCAAGTCATCCTACCTCAATCCATGACCCAAATCCCAAAATCCTCAAATTCTATCCAAAACCAAACCAGTCAAAGAGCGATCTTTGCAAACTCACTTGACCACTCCACAAATATTGCAATAGTTCATCATAATACTAATATAAACCTTCTCACATGGTCCTTAAATAAGAAAATAAGAATAGCAAAAGGTATTGTTCAATTTTACTTTGTGATTGTATAGTAATGTCGGGACAACCAAATTTGTATTTCAGTAATGCATTGCTTGCAAATTCCAAACATTAGATGACATTTTAAATATTTATGCAGGCCCTATCTTGGTGCTGAGCTTTTCATATTTGATTCAAATCCTGCAAACAGACACAGAATATCAGTATCGCCTGGCTTCCAGCTGTCCCAGACTCTTTGCTTGCAGTGGAAGTGTGTGTTAAGAGAGGACTTCCATTCGTATCACTAAGGTGGTGATCGGTTCGGCTGAAAAGCTCGTGGCTTATGGCTGAAAAGCACTGTAGCTGGCTGAAAAAAGCACTGTAGCTGACAGGGGCTTATTTGGCATAATTAAATTAAAAAAATTTAAAAATAAAAAATATGTTAGCCCATTACGTATAATACAAACAAATACGGGAAAAAAAGAACCGGCAAAAAAGCTCAACGAAAAGCCAAAAGTTCAGAAAAAGATGAAACTTATGAATAGTGAAAAAATAAGCCAGAAGCCGAAGCCAGAAGCTCATCATCCTGCTTATTAGATGTAGCAGGAGCGAGAAGCAAACAGTTTTGAGTTTGACAAGACTGCCGAAATGGTTGGACTTAATACCAAGCTGCTGCAGTACATAAGAAGTGATTTGAGCAAGACTGCAACAAGAAGATTTTCGTTTTGAGACGGACTTGGTGACAGACTTTGCGTGCTTTGAACCAGCTGACAGTGGCCAGGGATTCTCGGACTGCTTGCTGAATGTCTCCCCATTTCGTGAAGGTTCATATCAAATGGTGTGGCAGGCATGCTGCCTCGATGAAAACGGCTCCTATTTTAACCTGCTGCCTCTAAATGATGGCAGTGTCTTCTCCATTCAGAAGGCCTGACAGCCCCTTTGACTCGGTTGAAGGATCCTGAAACTAAATTATTGGACAGAAGCTGTATTATACAGCCGCGATGTACAGGGACAGTATTAGTTCCTGTTCAGTCTTGTCCTTGGCCATATACTACAGATTTACAGAGGCTGTGATTGTGACCATCCACTCTGGGTCATTATGTTACCACTGCCTTGCTTGTTTTCTAGCACTGGATTATTTACAGACTGGCGCCATGCAGGGGTTTGTTTTTGCATGAGGCTTGTTATTGTTGTTGGAAATATATGTAATATTTTAATTTTAAATTTTACTAAAAGACAAATATCGTAAATAACCAATGATGCATAAATCAATATGTAAGGGTCGATTATTACAATCAAAGGGAGTGAATGATTGTTATCGTCTTTTCGAACTCTCCAGACGATTGATAATGCTTTCGATTACTTGAAGATCAATTACCTGATCATATGCCTAGCGTACAACCGCATGATCAACCGATCTATTTGACCTCTTCGCTCGACCGATCGATTTGTTCAACCGCTTTGCCCGAATGCTTTGCTCATCGTCGTATAATCCAAATCACCAGCAATCACCAACGTACTTCACGCATATCAAGAAATAGATTGATTTAAGACTATCTTTATTGCTGGAATTTTGTGGTTTTACAAAGTGTCCTCACAAGCACCTCTAAAAACCTTCTCGACGAAAGTCCTCTCAAAAACACACTAAAACTTTCTACCTAGCTTTACATTAACCCTTAGTCTTCCCTGCTTTTATAGGCTAATGTCTAAACCGCGGCCGCCTCAAACACAAACACAAAACACTATCTCTTTCTCAAATCAAGGGACCCGAAACCTTCCTAGCACAGGTTTTATTCAAATTACTATCTCTTTCAAGCTACAGACTCTATCTACAACTCCTAACCCAACATGTGACGAAACCTTCAGGACAATACCTCCTGTACCTTCATCACACACCATTATCGCTCGTATCAAAGCCTCTTGGACCGCACTGAAACACCCCTAAAAATTTCAAAATTTTTTAGCCTTTTTCTGAATTTTTGAGTGAATTTCGGCAAACTTTCCTTTTTCAGAAAGTTTTCCCTTTTCCCGCTTTCCTTTCTCGGCTTCGCGCCTTCTCTTTGCGTTGGTGCATTTTCCCCTTCCCGCCTCCCCTTCCTCCCTGGCGCTTCCCTTTCTTCCCCGCCTCCTCTTCCCGCAAGCACCCCTCCCTCTTTCCGCCTCCTCCCTGCGAGCGCACTCGCCTGCGCGCGCGGTCCTCCGCCGCCCACTGCCCCTGGCGTTGGCTCGCCGTCACTGGCCAACCCCCCCCCCCAACCACCTTTGACCCGGTCCCTGCCTCCTGCCGCCCGGGTCCCACCTGCCAGCCCCTCTCCTTTCCCCTTCCCTTCTCCCGCAAGCCGCGCCTTTGCCCATCCCCGTTCGCTCACCTGCTCCCGCATGGCCGTCGCTCGAAATCACTCGCCTCCGCGCCACGTTGCAGCTCCATCCCTCGGATGTGACCCCCCAACCACTCCCTGTCGCTTCTGCAGACCGACCATTGCCGCGCCCATCTCCCTCCCTCTTTTTCCCCCTCAGCCAGAGCCTTGCCCCCCCCCCCCCACTCCCCTCGGCTCCTCTACTCTCCCAGCGCTCCAGAGCAACTCCCACCTTCCTTATCGTTTGCTGCAACCTCAAGCAACCTCCAGGAGCAGCCAATTGAAAAACCATCGCCGCCTGCTCCGCCACCATCGTCCCCTGCGCCGGTGACCCCCGTAAGCCCACCTCTCTCCCTACTCTGCCATTCTTCAATTCCTTCGGTCCAGAGCAGCCCCTCCATCTACTAATCCTTTTGGTACACCGCTCCGACCAGGTAGATCACCGTGAGAAGCCGCCACTGACGCTCACCACCGATCAAGCCGTGCGCTCGTGGCCAGCTGTTCCCAAAAATCCAGTACCACCAATGTGAGCTCCACACGCCATGGGCCGTTAAGCACCACCGATTTTAGCTCGAGCATCACTGGAGAATCCTTGCGCCGCCACAAGCCCAAAAATCCCCTCACTGCTGCCAGCCATCACCATTGCTTCTCTCCGTTCCCTAAGCCTCAAAATGGAACCACCACATCGGACTCCACCCTCTGGCACCCTCCATTAGCCGCCGTGGTCCTCTGCAGTCGTCAGAGAGGCAAGGGCCAGCCGCCCTTGTTTTTCTGCCGAAGGCGCCGACGAGAGGAGGAAGACGATGCACGTGGCCCTATCCCCGCCGTCCCCTCTCCCCGGTGCCATTGAAACGCGGCCGTCAGATGAAATCCAAACCCTCCACCGCCCGATCGTACCCCTTTCTTCCCCATCGTCCGATTTACTTAACTACCCCGCATCTCGCTCGCCTGTTCCCTCGTCATCTCACCTGCTCGCCCTTGCCGCGTGTCGGCCATCCGCCGAGGTAGAGCGCGCACGCGCGTTTGTGGGCCGTGCGTCGGCCTGCCAGGCCGCGCGGGGCGCGTCGCTCGTGGGCCGCCTGGGCTGCTAGGCCGTGGGTGATTTTCCCACCGGGCTACACTGTAGCGTCGGGCCGGCCCAAGCACTGTTCATTGATTTTTCCCGAAGTTTAATGATTTCCAAAAATCAGAAAAATCTAAATAAATTCTAGAAAATCACAGAAAATCCCAAAAATTTTCAAATTTCTCCACTTTGCTCCATTTAATGTCCTGAACCCATTTTTGGCCTCCTTTCCACCAAATTTATCCCAGAAAAATTCAAAAATCTCTCATTTGAAGTTTTATGAAATTTACTCCTTTTTCATAGATTGTTTTTCCTCACTTGATTAGGCTCAAGCCGGACTTATTTGTTTTTGTGTGTTTGCGCTAGCTTCAGAGTTTTCGAAGGCGACGGATCAAGGGCAAGATCAAGGGAGCACAATTTTCGAGGTTGCCGAACTGGTCGAGATAGCTGAGTTCGTCGCAAGGCAAGTCACAAGTCCTTTGATCATATTGTATCCCATGATGTTTAATTATGTTATTATGTTGTTTGTATTAAGCTAGTTCTGAAATGTTAGTTTAAAGTAAAATAAAATGTTTAGAATGACATGTTATGTAGATAAATCCTACTACCGACAAATGCCATGTTAAACTTGTAGCCATGCCTTTGTTAACCCTAGAAATAATTATCTGTTAATCTAGATAACTGTATGTTATTATTATCACGCAAAGTCTTACACTAATAAGGTTGTGGCTGCGGGCCAATAGAATTTTGGAAAACCCGACTCTAAGGTAGGGTGGTATGGGACACCGTATCTTAGAGCGGAGAGTGTCGGCGTGCACAAGGTAGGGTAAAGGTTGGGGAAGAGCTGCGAGACGGTCTCCGCCCATCTTTTACCCTATGATTGAAGTTAGGGTAAGGGTGTTGTGGGAAACCGCGAGACGGTCTACGCCCACCGCTTACCCTAGGTTGGGTCGTGGGCCTGGCGAGGTTGCGGGCCATGTGAAAATATAAGGACTAAACCCTTACGCTGAGCAAATGTCATAGTGATCGCTCAACCACAGGAGTTGGTCTAGTAGCTGCTCAACTCAATTGAAACTCTACAGGTGTGGAGGAGGAGGAGGTTGGGAGGTGAGGTTAGGTAGGCCGTGCTGCGAATGCCTAACAACGGTAGAGTTCACTCGAAGCGGACGTTTGTTTTCTTGTGCCAGACCCGAGTGAATTCTACCGGGTAGAGCCTATATAAAGAATTGAGCAGTGAAACGACCTGGCTTCCTTAACTCAGTCATGAGGGTTAAGGGATCGTGTGGGTAAAGCTGAGCAAACTCTGCAGAGTCAAATAAATGGTATTCAAATACGTCGTGCTCCCGGTTATTGGAGCTGTGTCACTTGGGTGATTCCAGCAGCGAAGCTTAAGTAGTTTTGTATATGCTTTAACTTGATTAGTTGGTTAATTAACTCTTCATGAAAAACCCCTGAGATCTTAAGGAGTAGTTTTGGGTCCGTTTTATCAAAATGTTTGCAAAATAAAGTGCATCCACAAAATTAATAAAACAAATATATACCCTTCCTTTGGCAATCCGTGCAAATAGTTAAAGTAGGGTTTCCCTTGTGACTTGCTGAGTACGGGGTTGGAGTACTCAGGCTTGCATAATTTTTTCCCCATAGATACCAGAAGAAAAGAAGGCATTTCAAGTTATCGTGTTAGGGTTGCGACCGCACTCAGGCTTTCCTGTTGTGCTTTTGCGGTTCTTCTGCAATGTAAGTATATTTGGGCTTGCACGCCCGTTTTGTAAAAATTGATCATTAGGTCTTATTTCAATCAAGCTAACTCTTCTTAAATGTTCGTAAGTAGGCATGATACTTGTTCGGTCCGTAACCAAACTCCTGGGTGGTTGCGGAATAGTGACGCTCCTGTTCCTCCCAGAAATGGGGGCGTTACACGCACTGCCCGTAGCTTCATCACGAATTACCACCTTTAATCTCCACGTACTCCAGCATGAGCCTGACCACCTTGCATGACATCCGTAATCACCTGGACCTCAGACTTCTCCATCCTAGTCCCGATCCTCCTCGTCGCTGACCATGATCGTCTCCATGCCCACCTGCACATGCAAAGACTAATGAATGTTTTTCCGGTACAAGTTCTTCACAACTTGACCGGCATCAGCACTCACACACTCAAAGCACACTCTCGTCTATCCAGAGACAAGAACCAAACGATCACAAACACCAACCAGGTCATCCACGACTAGAAATTCCATCGCTTTCTAAAACACCAACTTCAGTCCACTCAAAACGACCGGTTACAACCGCTATGCAAGACCAATCGCTAGCACATCGAGTACTTAAACATAAGTACTCGGGAAAACACCATCGCTCAAAACACTCAAAAATAACAAGCATCACTACCGACCACAAATCCATCGAGTACTGACCATCGAGTACCGATCGCTTCGACTACGATTACTAATTGCAACACCTCCGACAACCCATCAGTAACCACGATCACAAAAATCACGACTATTGAGTACCGAGTCCTTCCGACTACCAAGTACCACGACCATCTGACCATCGAGTACTTCCATCTTCCGAGTACCGAAACTTTCAAGTACTATTCACTGATCACCACCAGCCAGTCATACCACTGGATTAACATGAGTACTCAAATTACTCGAAGATAGCAAGTATTGAAGCACTCGAATCGACAATGAAGTCTATGAGTACCGACTGTGAAGCCAACGGCAATCGATCGCAAAGCCTACCAATAGCGAGATCTATGACCACCAACTTCTAAGCCTTCGATTACAGATCACAAAGTCTACAACTATGATCACCAAGTCTATGACTACTGACCTACAACGTCTACAACTATTGAGTACAACTAGTAAAGTACTATAGGTATATCCATTGAAATGCACTGTAATTTACCAACTTCGAACTAGGTATGGTCGTTCTGCCATAGATGATGTTCCGTGGTTGAAATGTTGTGATCTAAAAATGGTGAGGTCGAAATGCCATAGTCAGATTACCGTGGTCACATCCGGGCATGATAGAAGTCAGACGTGGTCGAAGTCTGCAGATCAGACAAAGGCGTTCGGACCACCTAGCACAGAGCTGTTTGGACCAGTTATACAAAGCCGTTCGGACCACCGAGGCACCGACTACCAAACGTGGTCATTTTGCCACCCTGAAAACTCAAATACAGAAACACGTTGATCAGAACTTTCACAAAAGTAAATTATAATAAAATTAAATGTTAATTATTTAACATTAACAACATGCACGGTCATCATATGGTCTCACACAATACTTAAACAGCAAGTAACGCATTGAATTTCGAACTATGCACAAGAACAGTATATAACATAGTCAACCATTATGCTCCAGCCCTCGCCCCTCTGGTTTGTTTCTTTTCTAACCTGAAACGGTAAGGGATAGACGAAACTTGCCTGAAGTTTCCTTGTTGCTTGCCGTGTCACGTACGTGAATGCGATCCCATTCTATATAATGACAGTAACATAAGAAAATACTAAAGCATGGACGCTAGTTTTTTTTGTTTCCTTTAGTGATTCCTGTTAATCTGTTTTGTGTATTTTAGTGGGCATTCTGGCAATCTGGACCAGGAATCTCAAAAGTCGGAAAGAATTCTGGCCTTCATTCATATCTTGTGACGAACTAACGGATCTTTGACCAGAAGGCGAAGTCTCACTGTTGGCAACAAAGATCTGCAGCCGATCGATGCAAATTTGACTTGTGCAGAATGTAACTAGTCTTGTCACATGTTATCAAAATGTTTAATTTTCTTTTGGCAGCAGCCCGTGACTGATTAGCCAGTACACATTTTAGAAATGTCTGCCTGCAGGTTATTGAATGAGTTGGAACTGAACTGAACAATTTTCCCGTGTACTAGCGCGTTCAGATGTCGCTGAATATACATACATTTTATCAAGAATGAAATAATCGTGGAGCATGCGTGACATTGATTGGTCATCGATCGATCTGATCTGACAGATCAAAGTGGAGAAACAAGAGAAATGCATGAAGGCATTGGATTTGTAGCTAGCTCATGGCCTAATGCTCGATCGATCGAGGTTTGCAAGCAAATTAAGCTCATCAGCTCTATCGATCGGGCCAAAACTCAAAAGTAGCAGTAGCATTATGTAGTATTGGATAATGGTGACTGCACACTAATTTCCACTTGGATGGATGTTCAGCGCGCGGTGCAGAGACTGTCTTTTCGGTGTTTTGGTTGCTTTTTGGCTTCCATTTCTTTTAATAATCACTATTTATTAAACTAAAAACTCAGTCCACTCTACTTAGCCGATTTTCTAGTACTTTTTTTTTGTTTCGTATGCAGCACGTGCTCTCTCTCTCTCTCATCTGTAATTAATCGTGCAAGTTCGTTCTTACACATATGTAAATACGTAAGTCGACGATTGGTAAAATTATCGAGTCGATCGACAGTAGTATATACTACATGCACCAGTAGAGTCGCGAGAAATAACAAAATGAGCACACAACTTATTGTACGTGCTAATCGAGGGTGAGCTTAGCAGGAACCAGCAAGAGGTGAAATTAAGGTCTAGTTTTGAACAGCTTTTGCTTCTAGTTTTTAAAAGTCAAACGACATTGAAATGAATTGATTTTTTAATATATTGTTCCCTCTCTTTTTTTCTTTTCTCTTTGTATCGTCCGGAAAATATAACGGTGTTTTCTTCATATTATTTTAATTGCATGCATCATAAAATATTAATCGTGCTATAGTATCATTTTAGCTGAAAATTATCAGAAAAAAAAGCTTAAATTGAACCAGGCTAAAACCAACACGTCATGCATGTCATGCATAGCTGTAGTGATCAAGCTAGCTAGTAGCAGTCAAGTCAACAACGCCACGCGTGTTAATTTTGACTAACCCAGGACCATTAGTTTAGTAATTCGTCACGTTTGGAATTTCTAATCCAACAAATTACACGGGAGGATATATATCATCAAATAATCTAATTAATTACCCGTGCGCGCGTATCTTCCCAGTTGGCTGGCTAGCTAGCTGCTTAATTTCGATAGAGATGCATGGGTTAGAGATAGCCATGCGATCGATAGAGATATGATGCATGGGCCTCTCTCTCTCCATATCGATCCATCTCTCTCTCTACCAAACATAAACGCGTTTCTTTTTTTTTTTCCTCTATGGCAAGCAGTGTGAGGTCGCACGTACGTTATTTGTCACAGGTTCCTAACCATTCAATGGAAAATCTACATACCATGTCAATCAAACTCTGGTCATCAGTTAGAGAGATAAGATACCACACTGCTAGGCTATGCTATGATTTGCTCAATTTATGCTCACCTAGGCAGTGAATATATATACTTCATTCTTGGCTTGGCGTGCTTTAGGTCGCATCGTGCCGTGTCAGCTCGGCTCGGCTCAGCCATCCTGTCGTGATGTGTCGTGCCGGACTGCCTCACCTCCGGCCAGGCCCAAGCACTGTCTAAAGCCCACCATGCTGGCGCCGTATCGTGTCAGCCATAGCCCAACCCTAAGTAATTATAAACGGCAAAGGCGGCAGTGACGATGGTGGCAGTGGCCACTATCTTCATTTCTCTCATGCTCGCCTCGTTAAAAATAGAGTTAAAATTGAATTAGTTGCGTAAAAACATGGGCACATAAATATTTGGGGGAAAGTGAAATTTTCTTGATATTTTACAGATACAATGTTACTTCCTCATTAAAAGGCTTACACCCCAGAGTGGGGTTCTTCAAGTAAGAAAAAGAATATAGTAACAACATGTGTATATACAAATTATAACAACTATGTACATACTAACTATTCATCAATGTCTAGATCATTTGTGTTCAAGGTCAACGTGTGCCTGCACGATTTCAGTATTCTCCAGTTGATGTTGTTGCCGCTCTTTAGCTAATTCCTAGTCCTTGGTGCATGTGATTGACTCCACCATCCTGGTCATGAGGGATGATCTTCTTTCTTCAATTATTCTCTCTACAGTGTTGAACATCACTTCTGAAGAGATAGTGGACACCGACATCGGGAGAATATCCCATATGAAATGTGACAGTTTAGAAAATATCCGCTTATTATCCCAAGGGAAAAAAGAAAAGCAAAAAAGTCAAAAATAAAAAGGCGACACATTCCAACTAGCTTCTAAAGCTAAAAAATCCAAACAAAACTAAGATTAAGAAGTAGATGTGTTTTAAGTAACTTTTGGCTTTTGAAAATCAGAAGCCGACGTATTTTAAGTGGCTTCTGGCTTTTGAAAACCAAGAACATCAATGATAATCTAAAAAAAGATGATAGAGAACAATTTTGGAGAAGACTAAACTTGACTAAATGTTCATAAGACTCCAGTTAGCGTCCTTTACGAACAAGATTAATTAATTATACCTTTTTCTCACTGCCGGCCTGCAGGCAAGTGCATGATCTATTGGAATAATGGGTTGGCCCATTCTTTTATCAATAATTTCAAGAAAAATTCTAAAGAGTCATGCATGATGACACATAGGATACTTTAATACCATATTTCTAGCCAAGATGAAGAGTCACCATCTTATAAGGTGAGCATGTCTAACCTGGATGAAGCAAGAGAAAGGAGGACTACACGCGTTCGCTCGCCTCACCAGGCTTTGCGGCCGTGTGATATTCGCATGTTTCTGAAAATTTTTCCTTTGCCAGCGTGCACCGGTTGTGAGGAGAGTAGATCTTTGAAGCCATCATCCTTGAGATCCTGTACAAGAGAGGGTGAATTAGGTTTTTGGGAAGTGACTCGCGCAACTACTCGCCGTTCATTGCAGCGACTGCCTTTACAACGTAGTTTTCTTTAAATTGTCAGCATAGATCTATATGCTTCATTGTTCATACTACTTATCTTGTTAATTCATGCTCATGAGAGACATAGGCGTACGACCCAGTTTAATTTATGTTTATCCATGCTTAGTATTTATGTTGTTTTTGTATTCATAATTTATTTTGAGAACTGTTTAATCACTATAGTGCTACATATTTTAACATGATCGAGGTGTGAATTAATTGTATATTTATTTCTCCATCAGGTGATGCATAGTCATGCATATTCTTGTGGAGTAGGGAGTAGGAAGAAAACCTTTGTGCATAGTCTCCAGCGACTTTGGACTAGCTAGCTAACTGAATAGTTCCAAGACGCAAACTAATCATAGCGTCGTAGAAAAGGTATCTAAAGTCAATGCGAGCTCTCCACAAAAGCTGCAGGACTTTGCTAATCATAAGTTGCCTGATCTTTGCTTACATACAAGTCGATTACGTAAACTATAGGCCGTGGTTTAGGGCTCGAGTTTATCGGAGTTAAAGCCTATTCCTTTTCTTATGACGTATAATTTATGATTTTTACTGACTATATCGATATTTAATTTGTTTTGCTGCATATAAGTATTTGTACTAGAATTAAAAATCATAATTCGTAGTTTTAAAAATCCATATAAAATAAAGGGTTCACGTGGAATCATTTGGGAGCTAAAGAAGGCCGGGTACGTATATTTCTGTTTCACCGTGTAATTAATAGTTTAATACTAGTGCTGCACGTCATCCCTGTCGTCACCGGCGGGCGGCGTCTTAATTTTCCGCCGTCGCTCGATCCAGCAAGTCCAATTAACTGACGGCCCGTGCGCTAGCTCTCCGTGCCGTGCATGTTTATTCAACAGTGGTGTTTAGAGAGTACCTAAATAGTATTTAAATTTTTATCCTCTTAGATCTAGATTAAATCACTTTGCCTCCTTGTACCTCACTCAAGTACTATTTTGTCAAGAGTATTTAATTATTTACATGTTGGATGTATATCCGTCTTTTTTATACACTAGTTTGTTCATTAAATTATTAGCATGTAATATAATACATTAAGCAATGCTCTAATATACATTATTATTTTCTACAAAATTATATATAAAATAATGTGACAGTTTCTACAAAATAGAAACAAAGCAAACTATAAAAAACACAACAAAAACTATATAAAATCTTACTTGTTTGTTTATGTTATGGCCTCCAACGACACTAAACAAATTAATTACTCTCTTAACAAATTGTTCACTTGGAGAAAAAAATCATAAAGCATACAACATGGATCACAAAACAATATCTGATAAATAAAACACTCGAGTAGTACCGTATAGCATAATATTTCTTGTTCAATTAATTGCAAGCGTGCGATGGGATGCATCCCCGGCGGGCCTTTATAACCACCTCCATCCCGGCCCCCCACCTCGCAAATTTCAGTTCGATCTCCGATCCTCTCAATTAAGCTAGCTGCTTCCCCCTCCGGCCCATCCATTAATTAGGTATAGCGAGCTAGCTATCCCTGCTCGATCCATGACAATTCATGAGCTTGCAGCACGGTCATCGTCACTAGCAGCGTCGGCCGCCGGTTCATCTGCGGGCGGCATGCCGAGCCCATGCACCGCGCTGCCGCCGGGGTTCCGGTTCCACCCCACGGACGAGGAGCTCATCCTCCACTACCTCCGCAAGCGCGCCGCCGCAGCGCCCTGCCCCGCTCCCATCATCGCCGAGGTCGACATCTACAAGCTCGACCCATGGGACCTGCCAGGTATATGAATCCCTACATGCGTACGTACGTGTTCTTGTTGTGACGGCGCGCGTACGTACGTTGTGTACATGTGCATATTGATTTGCATGGTCATGGATCGATGATCTATCAATCGATATATATGTATGTATGTACGATGGATGGATATATGTTACTGCATGCAGCCAAGGCGGTGTTCGGCGAGGGCGAGTGGTACTTCTTCAGCCCCCGGGACCGTAAGTACCCCAACGGCGTCCGCCCCAACCGCGCCGCCGGCTCCGGCTACTGGAAGGCCACCGGCACCGACAAGCCCATCACCCTCTCCGGCGGCGAGATGGTCGGTGTGAAGAAGACGCTGGTGTTCTACAGGGGGCGGCCGCCCAAGGGCACCAAGACCAACTGGACCATGCACGAGTACCGCCTCGCCGACGCCCACGGTACCTCCGCCGCCAGTTACAGGCCCAGCAGGTTCAAGGCCGACTCAGCATCCATGAGGGTACGTACCTAGCTAGCTAGCTACCTATACAGGACAGGAGTATATCCGTATATCAGATATATCTATATATATTAGTATAGAATCATGCATGATCAGTGGTATTCCCTTTCCGCCTGTTCCATTTGTGTTGTGTATACTTAATTGGTTCAATATAGTATATGAGATGCATGCATCAAGGCTAAACTGCTTTTGACGTTTTCTTTGCGCTTATTAATTTCTGCGGTGGCTATATATAGGTCGAGCTCCAATGAATTAAACAGCAAATGATCGAGCGGCTAGCTAGCTTGCCAACTTTTTCTTCCTACCTACCTACTGTTCTTAATTTCTTTTTTCCGTCGCGCGTACGTGTTGTTGCTTGCGTGTGGATGTCAGTAAATTTGAGCAATTATATATATTACAGTTCCCAGAAAAATGATCGAATTTTTGGATCAGTGACTGTATTTCCTCTCCTTTCCCCTCAGATCGATGCTCTCTCCGAGAGAGAGACTTTGTTTCAGCATCCATATATATATATATATATATATGCATGCATCCGACTTTAATTTCCTCTACTTTAATTTCTCCTAGCTAGCTTGTCCCAAATATTGGTGTGCTAGCTTGTCAGATTCAGACCTGCCTTAATTTCTAGCTAGCTAGCGACTTGGTATGTCGTCGTTCTACAGGAACTAATTAACATGGATGTACACGTGCCATGAACTATTGCTCACTACTGGGTGCGTGCGTGCAGCTGGACGACTGGGTGCTGTGCAGAATCTACAACCGGACCAATCAGCAGCTCTCGCCGCTGCTCGAGCCGTCGACGTCCATGGACGGCCTCGCCCAGCAGCAAGGCGACGACGTCGACGTTGTTGTCACGTACGCTAACGCGCCCTCCCGGATGCCAAAGCCTCCATCCATCTCGGACTACCTCGAGGACTACTCCGCCGTCTCCGAGCTCTTCGCCAACCTGCCGGAGACAGACAGCTCCGGCCGGTTCTTCGTCACTACTGCCGCCGGCAACGAGGCTAGTACGCACAAGAGGCAAATGGATGATTCCAACAATAATAATACTACCGAAATATTACACTCGTCCAAGAGGTTGCTGAGTGATGCATCCATGCCTATCAACACCGGCTTCTCCATATTTGGCCCAGGCCAGCCTTCTCAGGACAGAATATGATGCTCTCCCTATATATATGCATGTAATTAGGGATAGCTATAGCTAGGAGAAAGCGATTTAATTACACATTAAAGAGTTGTTTACTGCTGATGCCGAATTGCCGATCGAGGGGATATATAGATCAAGACTAAAGTACATATTGTAGTACTATTGTAATAGAAAAAGAACAAACAATGATTTCGATCACTAGAACTGATTGTAGATGTTTTGTGTGTAGTTAGCTAGGGTGCATATTACGGAGAACTATTGAAAGGTAATAGTAAATCCCCTTAAATTCTCTTTCTTGATTTTTGTGTAATTAATATCTGGAATTAAGTCTTCGATTGGGGCTTATTTAATGAATTGTGTGTAACGGGCTACCTGCTGTGTATTATGATCGATCCCGTAATAGGTCTAGGTGACTGAAAAACTATTTGGATAGTCCACCAAGCATCATTACCATGTAACCATGTTTGTTGTTTCCAACGGATCAATGAACAATGTAAATCATCCCTGTAGATTTCGAATGAGTTGTATTTAATTATTTATTGGATCCATCGAACTAACCTGCTGAAGCTGTAATTAAGTCCATATTGCCGGAAAAAATAAAGTTATATACTAACAATATTAATCGCACGAGGAACCTAGCTACATATATAGCCTGATCTTGTCATTCAGAACTCAATATGATGAAATTGCCAGATGCCTATCGATGAATTGGATTGATCACAATATATATATATATATGTTTGGGGAATTAACTGAAAGAGACGCGCACAAGTGCCAATGTTGGAGTGTCATAGCAGGAGAGCAAATGCCTTGTCGTTTGTTTTGCTGTCTGAAAGGTTGGATTCCTTAATTGTGAGTTCATTGCACCCAAAGAAAGGCAAACAGATCGAGAGAGACGCGTAGCGCAACAAATTAAAGTTGGAAAAAGAAATCCTCATCCGGAAATGGCGATGGACACCGATCACTTTAGTCATTGCAATAGTTTAAAACTATTAACTTTAGAAAGTATAAAGTTTAACGGCATGGTAACTAGCTAGCTGAAAACATAGAACTGTACGTGATGAATGATTAGTGTGCAATTAATATACAGTGGCCAATACTTACTGAACACATGCATCTTGTTCCTTTTGTACACGGACGGTCGGGCATGCATTCACGAGCTAGCTAGAGCATTCGATCGAAAAGTCCTAACAACAGCTCAACTGCGTGCCATTATATATACGACTGCACACGTAATAATCTTAATTACGATCCCGGCACCCATGAAATGAAAACCTCGAACCGCTACGTTTGGCCTTTGTGCATGCATGATGGCTAGTTGATTACATCATTGAGAATTCTCTCACGTAATGAGATCGAGCTAGCAACGTTCAGTACGTAGTAGTTACCCTTTGCTTGTGGGATGTGCATTACGTGAAAGCTAGGATCAATTTATTAAAGAATAACCTTTGCTTGATCGGAATATTGAAGAATATATTCTGAAGTGTTTGACCAGCTGCAGGTAGCTAGGAAGGGCGTTGCTTCCTAAGCCGAAGCAAAAGCGTATGCTTGATTGCTACTTGACATAAAATCGATTAATTAAGCACAAGGGCCGGGGCCCTACCTTGTGCTCAAAGCAATTAACTGACGGATACGATGATACTGTCTACCTAATTATATACTGTCCCACAAGCTATCCAAATGATCGATGTCAAACCTATATATATATATAATATATATATATATATATATATATATATATATATATATATATATATATATATATATATATATATATATATATATATATATATATATATATATATAAAATAACTAGAACATCATGGTGCCTAGATACCATAAGCTAAAACAAGTATTTCCTTTATATATATCATGTACAAAAAATTTTAGAATTTTTTTAGATGCCGAGTTTACTAACCATTTCAAATAAGTTTAAACTAAAATTTGAATTGTAGTTGCCTTCTTAGATGATAATTTGATTGTAGGTAGATACTAATTATACATATAAATCAGCAAAACATGTGATCTAAATTTATTCAAAACTTTAAAATCAACTATATCTTTTTCAAAAATATATGTTTTATTCGAATTCTTGTAGATGGGTATATACCTTAAACTGATATTTTCAAAAAATACATCCGAATTTAGATTGAATTTTATCTCGGTTTTGGTTCAACCTTCCTTCAAAATGAAAAAGGTCTCAACTTTAGTCATGATTTTTATGATCATTTATTGTTATAAGTTCTTAATATTCTAGAGAAGATTCCTAAAAATTTTCATATCTTGGATCTACGGTTCAAAAGTTCCATCAATTTTAGTTTTTAAAATCATGCTGAAAATACTATCCACTCTTATTTTACTGTAGCAGCGGTAGTTCCGTGATTACTATAGCGGTAATACCGTAATTACTGTAGCAAGTAGTAGTACCGCAAGTGCAGTGGTGGTAGTTCCGTTTTTGCTGATTTTTCTTAGAATTTCAGTGTCTCGATTTGCAAGTTTTTGTCACGGCTTTTCACCCTAATCTTCATATCTCTGTAGCTATTGAAGTGAATGATTGATAAATACTTAGAAAAAATTTTAAGACATCATTAACCCATCCTCTCTTGCCACTTTCGGTGCTACAGTTTTGTCCGTGTATCTTACCGTGTAAACAATTTAGATAAGCTATGGCCGATGATGTTCATATGACACCACTTCTATGGGTGTCCATGTGCATTTGCGTGACACTAGTCCTCAAATAATCGGTCCTTGCTATGTCATCCCAATGCATCACCTGTTCATTTTTCACTTGATTGTGAAGCATATTTCAGTGCCGAAGGACTACTATTCGCCTAAATTATCACTAGGATTGTAGTGTGTTTGGGGGGGGGGGGTGTTCTGAATGGTACTTCTCCTTTTGGAATAATATTTGCTTAATCGTTGTCATGTTTACCAAATATGTAAAGAAAAAAATCAGTGTACCTTAATTCGTCAACAATTTGGATATACGATGGTGTTTGACACTAGTCGTAAAAATTAAAATAATTTGATAATTTATATGTTGTGGCATGGTTACATCATTATACTCAGCACTGATGCACGGTTCCAATATTGTGATCCTGCTAGGTTGGTTCCTCATGGATTTTGTTAGGTTCGGCTACAATCCGGAGTAGATGGATATATGAGTCCGTCCTCTGAATCATTTATTCTCTAGCTTGCAAAAGGTCGATTTCTACTTTAGCGAGTCAAAAAAAACAAACAAAGGCGTTTGGGCCTATTTCTCGTTCCATGGCCACTAGTGACTACGGAGCTAACGAGCTTTTGGGCTAATTTGATCCGTTTGGGTTGACTAACTGGGCCTGTTTCGGTCCATTATGATTGTAAATTTATAAGGCTAGACTAATTTGGGCCACAATTGAATTTCCAGGAAAAAAATCACAAATTTCCAGGCCCATTTCTAAGTTCACTCCCGTGTGGGATAGGGGGCCCCTCTTCTCCAGGGCTTTCAGCGGTGTTGAGTGGGTGGAAAACCCGTTGGTTTTCTAAAGGTTTCTTTTAGTTACCTTTTGTTTTCTTCCGATTCTTCTTCTCTGGTGAGTACTTGGTCGGATTTTATATAGCATTCGTAGGTTTTATTAGATCTAGACGATGATGATAACGTCTAAATCGGAGATAGACACTAGGCCGAGTTAAATGCAAATAAATCATCTCTGATTTTCTTTCCGACGAACAACATGTTACCAAGGCATATGTCGTATACATCAACGGAGGTGATTAACAATCTTCTCTTGCTGCTGATGGTACCTGTATGTAAAAGTTGAATACTTATGTACTTTACCCATGAGTCGTTAATATAAATCTGAGGGTTTTATAAAAGAATTTACTTGGTATGTTTAGCATCTCCTACACCCGCTGCTTCTTAGAGGGGAGCAACAGAGGATTAAATTAAAAGGGGAAAAAACACTCTCCCGCCATTCCCTACCCTCTTATCATTCCCTCTGTTATTAACCGGTGAAGAAAAAAATGAGCATGCACTGTTTTACCAGTTAGCCTCTTGGCTTGTACATTGCGGATGCGATGGCATACATTTGCTATGGTTAATGGCAATACATGTACATATTTGATAGATTCTGGAATATATGTACAAGCCAGTACGTTGTTCTATGGCGTACACGCCCTCAAGGGTACATACATACTCCTCGTACTACGTACATGCATTATTGCCTGATGCATGTCTCGATCAATCACGTACGTATGTACGTGCTGGACAGTACAGTATGGTCACTTTTCCTGATGGATCGATGTTTTGTCGGCGGCTTCGATCAGCTTAGGCTTTAATCTGCAGTTGCTGGGTGGCCTGTTTGCTACCGACTTGCATGTTGAGGTGTACTTATATCATTCCATTTCGTGATTAAAATTTTTCATCTATGATTGAGGTTTTTCATTCATGATTAAGACTTTCTATCTTGATATATTATATATCATTGCACTTGTACGCATCTAAAAATGATATAAAGGCAAAGAGGCTTTGTGCCCATACACCATGGTGCCCCATTTCAGCTATATATATATATATATATATAGTGCACGTATGGGCAGAGCCAAAGAAGCCTGTGGGGTGCACAGGACGGGTCTGTTTCAATTTTTTTTCTTGCTACAGCCTGTGTATGTGTAGGTGTGAACCTCAATTATAATTTATACATGTAATTATATGTATAGTAAAATAGTGAACACCCCTGAGTGCACGCTATCCATCTTGCGGCGCAACGCATGACGATCGATATATAGTCGTAATTAATATTGCTTGCTCGATCATATATATGAATGTTCCTAGGTGGCTGCATTGGCAATGGCAGCCACACAAACCGCTAGATCGATACATAGTCGATCATTTCACAACCCATGCATGCATATACATATGTACTATGTTCATGTAGCAATCGATCGATCACGTTATTACCAAGGAAACACGCCTCGATCACCATTTAATTAACGTCCCATTATTTCAGGCCGGACATCGTATTATAGTACATTCTGGTACTAGTTCTTTTGTGGCTAAATTAAATGTGCATGCTGCTGACAGATAACGAGGGGAAAAAGGACAATGAAAAACATATCATTGCGTGTAGCTCTCCGTGCACGTAGATAAATGAGCGTACGCATTACTAATTCACCATGCATTAAAAAGGGTTTAGTATTAATTCCAGGCTCTAGCCGGCAAAATATAACACTTGTACTATATATAGGTACACATATATGCATGCTCCTCGATCGATCTGGTAGCTAGAGAACGTAACTGATCACAAACTTAGCTACTACGGACTCCTACAGATTAACACCTGCCATTACTACTGAAGTACGTACGTACTACTACTACTAGTGTTTAACCTTGATTGATAAACGTAATTCAAAGGTTTTCAACTGAATATCTAAATTTTTTATATAATACTCAATATTTAGTAGGTATATTACACATATATACTGATAATTAAATAAAATATTTTATATATATACTTCCAATTTATTCCAACCCACTCTCCCATCTCCCCTCCCCCAGTTGATCTCAACTCACTCCCACACCTCCCCTCTCCAATTAATTTACCTAAAATAGCGCAACTTAATAACCCATCCACTCACTCATCAAACTGGCCCATTGGCCTATCCGTAGACCCTCAAACCCTAACTTATCCCTTCCCCCCTCTCTCTCTTTGCATCTCTCTTAAGCTCTAATAATCTAGACCAAAATTGTCAAACTCGGTGGCATTAGCGCACGAGATTGAGGGGCAATTGGCCTCGGTGAGGGGCTAAGGGCAACTCTGCCTCTGGCTTGGCCTCGATGGCAAGGAGCATAGCCATGATAAGCAGCGATACATCTGCAAAGAGCCAAGGAGGGAGCGTGCGGCAGTGGTGGCCGGTCGACGAGGTAGTAGGTACTAGACAACGACCGCACGATGTCGTGCACTGGTGCATTTAGGCCATGCACATCAGAATGCATCAACATAGTTTTATCTTAAATTATTTTGTAATTTTTCTAAATTATTTACAGATGTTGTATCTAGGATGAAATATTTTGTACTTTTTTTTTGCTATTGTGGCCTTTTATATTTTTATTTGTCAACTCTAAATATTTATTTTAGAAATCCTAAGTCCGCCACTGTCGATATCCTTACTAATATAAAAGGAGTTGGTAGTGTTGATCGTCATGGTACGTCACCCCTCCACTCCTCGTTCCACTTGTATACAAAATCTCTAACAAAAAATAGAAAAACCATCTCCCATAAATTTCAACTCCCTAAAAGATATCAAACAAAACACAGAAGCATGACACTAGCTTTGTCGGAGCTCAACCGATAGGTAGCTGGAGCTGAGGTTATGGAGCAGCCTAATCTCAATAGCTAGAGCTGAGGTTATGGAGCAGCCTAATCTCAACAATGTCAACTCGACATATTAGAGTCTTACGATATTTTTTATACGTAGCAAAGCACAAACATTTAGTTAGTTTATTCATATGGACGACATCCACGTAAGAAAGGCAACATATTCCCTCTATTATTTTTTACTTAATGTCCTATAATACGTGCTATCAAACTTTCTAAAGTTTGATCACCAATCAGTTTAAAACTATTTAAATTGGCTATATAAAAATAATATCATTAGATTTTTTTGTTAAAGATACTTAGAATTTTATTAATAATATTAATATGAAGTTACAAAAGTAGTGCTTAAATTTACATCTCGAAGACCTAAAATGTAAAAATGAACGGAGGGATATCAGGACAGTTCCAGTGCAGAAACTCACTTAAGTAGTTTCTATCTATTCCATATCATATAGACACTACTTTAGACACTATTGTCTTCAATGCACCATGTCTATTTATAACCCAAGCAATTAATTAAGCATCAAAATCTCTCTCTCCTCTCCACCAATCATAATTTTTCTCCGTCTATCATGAAGATACCACCATCTCTCCAATGCAAAATTTGGTAGTGTACGTCTATTACATTGGTTTTCTCATAGAAACTAGGTCTTGCATGAGACCCAGTTTCTTCCTCTTTTTCTTCTCTCTATTATTTAATATAGCGACACATCATATAAAACTCCTACATGGCAATCTAATTAATGTCATAGATACTATCCTACGTGGAGCACTGGGACTGCCCTCTAGGGACTAAAAAGTCAAAGAAAGTTCGTCGCAATTAAGTACGCAAGTGTAAGCTAGCATGAATGCATGGGATCGGTTTTTTCAAGCGGCGACCATGAATTGAATGAAAAGAAAAGCTGCGACTCCGTTAATTAACCGTAATGCCCCACCCTGCATGGTTCTCCATTGACCTTAATCTTATCACCATCACTTGATCGCTGGATCCACGCATATATACCCATCCATTCGGTACTGCTGTAGGCTAATAAATAAAAGTGAAGTGCATAATTCTCCTGTAGGGACATTAAATTCTACATTTTAGCTTGAGCTTTTAGCTTTTGACATATTTTTCATTATTCCTAAATTTCGTCTCTTACTGACCTTTTGGTTTTTTTTATTTTTTTATCGGTTCTTTTTTCCATATTCGTTTGTATTGTCGGTTATTGGTTAACATGTTTTTTTTTCAATTTTTAAATTTAATTACGCCAAATAAGCCACCATTAGTTCAGTGTACTTTCAACCAACTACAGCACAATTTTAATTCTAAGCCATATTTTTCAGCCAAAACGAGCAGACTGTTACGCTAGCTACTCCGACAATACTAATTAAACCTTTCTGATCGATCGGGAGCATATGATCAACTAGCTACAAATGGCTCCATCGATGGCTTCTTGATTGGTCACTAACTACAGTATGTACGTGTTGTCAACCAAGAGAGGTCCCTTACACCGTCTGTTTTTAGGATCGTCTATTGACAATTTGACTGTTTTGTATCAAATTTTGGATCATCGGATGAAGATCCAACGTTCAAAATCCTCTCCCTTTGTCACCCCATCTAATGTGAAGACCTAATCGCTCCGCCCACTTCCTTGAGCTCCTCGCCGGCGAGCCTCATCAGCATTGGTGAGGTCCGCTAGACCTCCGTCGGCTCACCCTCCATCGCCCCCCATACAGTACACCACCACATGCCTTCTCTTTCTCTTCCCGTTACTGCCACCGTTTCTGCACTGCGATAAAGAGTCACCACCTTGATCTATTATGGAGTTGTGACAAAGATAGAAAATGACATTGTTTTTTTTTGGCTTTCGGCTTCGACTTCTTCGAAAGTCGAAACAAACGAGACAGCTTCTTCAAACTGCTTTCTGAACTCAAAACCGTGTGCGCTATCTGTCATCGTCTTAAAAAATATAGATAAAAGTTATTAACTATAGAAAAAAGAACAGGATCAATGTACGGTGAAGAAGGGCATTCAACAGTGGAGCATGCTGCGAGGCGCCCGTGAGCCATTCGGCTTCGCCGAACATGACATGCTTGTGGGTTCGCTGAATGTAGCGAAGGCGTGCATGGTGGAGTGGGAGACAGAGGTGATACCATGGAGCTCAAATGTTCTAGCACATTCAAAATTTAGAAATTTGATTGAATTCCCCCTAAAAATAGAAAACAAACGTATAGCATTTTTGTTGTTTTCGCGCGGTTATCTATTCGTTCATCCTACAAGAGTGCATAGAAATGGAAACTGTATCACTAGGGAGGAATCTTTTTTTCCAACCGTGACATAGCCTAACAGCGTGTGCATTTTGTTTCTCTGGCTTAATTATGACCATTTCAATTTGAGTAGATTTTTCGCTATGATTTCTGGAATTTAATGTGGGTATACGATGAACCGGTTGATCCACGTGCCAGAATATGGATGCTATATACTAGATGTCGCCACATGTTTTTGGGGCGCGACTAGATCGTTGGGATTTAGCAGCGATTGATAAGCTCGTGTAGTCACGTACACCTGGGACATGCATGGACGAATATATATATCGTGCCTGCCCTTTTTCTAGAAAAAAAAAAGTATATATGTATGTATGATGCATGGCGTGGCGTGGCATTTGACGCCTGGAAAGTAGACCAAACAAAAACGGACGTAGACAAACAAGGATGTGTAAACCCATAAATCGGCTGTACTATAATTATCATATATGATTTTATAAATATGATCGTATACCGTCTGTTATTATGATGATAATTTAGATCGGATGTTACGCGATGTAGAAGAAAACTATAACGAGAGAGAGTTCGGGAAATTTGAAGGCTTGCTGGAGGATCTGGAGAAACATTTGTTCCCTGACTGCAAGCCGCAATACACAAGGTTTTCATCTGTTCTTGAACTGCTCAAATTGAAGGCAAGCAATGGTTGGTCCAACAAGAGTTTCACGGCGTTGTTAGGTCTCTTAGGAAACATACTTTCAGAAGAAAATGTATTGCCGAGAACCACCGAACAAGCCAAGAAGATTCTTTGTCCATTGGGAACGGAAGTAAAAAAAGAATACATGCATGTCCGAATGATTATATCCTCTACCATAAAGAGTATAGAAAATTACATCTTTGTCCAGTGTGCAAAGGATCCTGATACAAACGTAAGAATGACTCCGATGACGGCGAGGGCATCGAAATGAAGTAAGGACCTCCTGCTAAGATGTTGTGGTATCTGTCTATAATTCCCATTTGAAGCATTTATTTGTAAATCGAAAGGATGCAAGATTGTTACGTTGGCACTCGGAGGAGAGTAAGAAAGATGGAATGATAAGACACATTGCTGATTCTGCCTAGTAGAGAAACATCGATAGGATGTTTATAGAGTTCGGTGAGGAACTGAGGAATATAAGGTTTGGGTAGGGATGGCAATCGGCGCGGCAGGCACGGATAGTGCTCGCCCATATCTATACCCACGACCCTGATTTACGTCCACGGGTATACCCATGAAGGACAACGGGCGAAGAACCTCACCTATACCTGTCGCCCGTGGGCTTGCCCGTTTACTCATGAACTGAGAGTCACCATATGAGAGTTGAACTAATGACAGATACATATAAGCAGGAGCTATTGCTAGGAAATATAATAGCATCACATTCACATTCACAAATACATATAAGCATTACATTCACATCAAATATATATGTCCTTAATAAAGTAATTTCTTCAAACGTAGTGATTTAGCGCAGGGATTTCTTCAAACCATTAATTAACCAAAACCAACAAGAGATTAGTTTCACTCACCGTGAGTAGCAGCACCGGTACGAGCCAAAATCAAAGCCAAGTGTCCTCCTCCTTCTCCGCCGCTGCCGCAACCTTGTCCGTTGGTGCGACCTTCGGTGCCGCCCTCGTGGACTTCCTCCTGTGTGCCCTCCTCGCGGCATCCTCCTCCGCCTCGATCTCCTTCTGCAAACTCTGCCTCGTCCACCGTGCATTCCTAGCGACGCCCCACGGGCACCACGCACTGCTCCCCAGCCCTGCGCCACCTCTGCCTCGGCGGTGTCCACGCCATCTCCAGGCTTTCGTCCATGCCCACGCCCGCCATGGCCCACTGCCTTGAACGGTTGCGGTACGAATATGAATTTTTAGGTGGGAGGAGGCTTACCTGCCGTGAGGAGGGGCGGCGACCGGGAGGAGAATGGGGGGGCGACGGTCGGCGACCAGGATCTAGATCTGCAGGTGGCCTGGAGGAGGGGTGACGGTCGGGAGGAGGATGGGGGTGACGGTCAGCGGCCGGGATCTGGATCTGCAGGCAGCCGTGAGGAGGAGCGACGGCCAGGAGGAGGATGGGGGCGATGGTCAGTGGCCAGGATCTAGATCCGTAGGCAGCCGTGAGGAGGGGCGGTTGTCGACAGGAGGATGGGGGGCGACGATCGGCGGCCGGGATCTAGATTTGCCGGTGAGGAGGAGCGACAGCAGGGTGGGGGGAGGGGCAGCCGTGTGGGGGTAGGGGCGGGTGTCTGGCGATAGGGTAGGGGAGGGCAGTCGGGTGGGGGAGGGTGCGGGCGGGCGGCAGCTGGCCGGGAGCCCGGGAAGAAGATGCAGAGGGAAGACGGCTTGGACTGGGGAGATTTTTGGAGGTGGCGGCTGGGAATTGTGAGTGCAGAGTGGGGATGGGACTGGACTGGCCGACTAGAACTAGGGTTTCTAACTTTGGTAGTGTTGAGTGTGTTGGTCCACTTGTCAGTATATAGGTCGTGGGTAAACAAGCAACACGGGTACTTGTAGAGTTTACCCATACCCGTGCCCGTCTACCTGATGGACAGAGAGTTTCCCCTATTTTTATACCCATGAGCAAAAACATCTCATACCCAGCTCCGTTAGGGTATTTACTCATGGGTACATGGGTAAACGGGCACAATTGCCATCTCTAGATTGGGTTAAGTACAGATAAAACGAATTATTTTGGTAGCATGAGCAGCCGACATAGCACTTGGCCCGTGAATGTATGCATGTACAATCTTTCTCCTTTATTGTATATGAAGAGAAAGTATATTTTGATGTTACTACTTATCCAACGGCCGAAGCAACATAGGAACGATATTGATGTGTATCTAGCACCATTGATAGAAGATCTTATGACACTGTGGAATGAAGGGTACAGGTATGGGATGCGGACAAACGAGAGAACTTCACTCTGCGCACCATGTTATTCTGCACCATCAATGATTTTCCTGCCCTTGGTAATCTGTCGGGTTGGAGTTGAGTACGAAAGGAGCCATAGCCTGTCCACACTGCTTAGATTATATTGCAAGTGTGTGGTTGAATAACTCACGCAAAACTTTGTACATGCGTCACCGTAAGTTCCTTCCGCGGTATCAACCATACTGCAAGATGAAGAAACGATTTGACAAAAAAGAAGTAGATGACTCGGCATCAAGGCCTTTTAGCGAGAAAAAGGTATATGATATGGTCAAGGATATTGATGTTGTGCTTGGAAAGAGACGTAATTTGAGAACCCATCAGAAGAACATGTGGAAGAAGAAGTCAGTATTTTAGAACTTGCCTTACTGGGAGTACTTAAAAGTTTGCAATTGCATCGATGTCATGCATGTAGAGAAGAATATATATGACAACTTGATTGGTCTCTTACTGAACATTCGTGACAAAACAAAATATGGTGTCAATGCACGGCATGACTTAGTCGCTATGAGCATCAGGACCGAGTTAGTACCGATAGAGACTGATAAAGGCCAGACGTACCTTCCCGTAGCTTACTACACTCTAAGTCCAAGAGAACTGAACTGTGTCAGTGCTTACATGGTATGAAAGTTCCATCCGGTCACTCCACCAGCATGAAGAAACTTGATGAAAACTTGTTAACAATTGCTTTCTGTTGCAATTATAAGTATTTTGTCGAACAATGTTCAAGTGACAATAATGAGGCTATATTATTTCTTTAACGCAATTTCTCAGAAGTTCATCAATCCCAGTGGACCAGATGCTCTCCAGATCGAGGTGGTGATGACTCTATATCATCTTGAGATATACTTCCTTCTGTCATTTTTCAATATCATGGTCCATCTCATTGTTCACGTTGTGAAAGAGGTACAGATATGTGGCCCCGTGTTTCTACATCATATGTACCCATTTGAGAGGTACATGAGAATTATCAAGTCCTATGTACGCAATTGATCTTGGTCGAAAGGCGGCATCATTGAAAGTTATGTAACCAAAGAGATCATTGAGTTCTATATATATGGTATGTTTGCTTGTTTTCAAAGAGCATGACTAGCATTTCCTGAGGCTAGCCGAAAAACAAGAAATAATATAGGTATTTAAATAGTTATCACAGACGATTTTTAGTATTAACCACCTGTAATATCTAAGATATCACAAACGACTATGTCCGAGAACCATCTGTGATATATAACATATCACAAATGGTTTTGGGTATTAGCCATCTGTAATACTTGATATATCACAGACGGCTATATTAAAGAACAGTCTATGATACTTGATATATCACAGACGGTTTTTTTCGAAAATCCGTCTGTATTGGAATTATTACAGACAGTTTGAGAGTCATCTGTAATAACCACCTATTATCGTAGACAGATATATAAATTCAAATGGTTCAGAAATTGTTTGTGATAACGGTTTTAAATTATATATGATAAGCCTTTCTGTAGTAGAGCAAGCACAACGTGATCGACCAACTTTAAACTTGTTGAAAAGAAAATCAGGTCCCGTGCATGCCCAAAGTAATACCTGGCGCCTGTCCCCTAGTATACATGGTAACCGCGTCATGGTTTCAGGGATCACATCAGAGATAAAGATCAAGTGCCTGCATGAGCAACGTGAGATCAACTCGATCATAACGTAAAAGCGCGTATACTTGCCTTGGCGATCGATTGCTGCTGCTCCTTTTTGTTATCACGTTAATCACACACACAGTTTTTGTGCAACCAGCAGGCTATGCATGCATGTTGGAGCTAGCTAGTAGATATATACACCAATCGTCACACAAAACAACAGACAGCACGTATTTATATTCTCTTTACAGTGAACTCGATCAATGTGAGCATCTGTCTGCTTTGCATCATGCATAAAGCTAGCTAGGCAGCAACTAAATCGTAGAAGCAGATGCACGGCTGAGCAAGCGTAGGACCGATAATGGCGATTCAGAGGGATAAATGATCTTTTAAAATTTTCTCACTAGTATTAGCAATGCAACCGCCGGACAAAGGGCGGTCAGACTGCTCGGCCGGTTGGACTAGATCTCAAGGGCTGTCTGACCATTCTACGAATAGAGGTAAAAACAACACTATCCACAACTAAGAAAAATGCTAACTTTTAAACCACTGATTCAAATAAGATGAAGCTGGTACAAACCATCCCTAGAATATCATAAACCTATTCCAGTCATTGATCGTGAAGATTATAAAATCAAACTCAAACGTCAACAACGAGCTGGTACAATTAAAATCAAATATATACTTAATACATAACATATAATAACATTCACATGGTCTCACACCAACGCATATATATACACTTAGTTTCCAAGTATGCAGATGAGACAATTAACTAGGGGAAGCGTGAAGAATGCATGCGTCCACAAGAACCACAAACGAAGACAAACAGGCACACAATATACGTAGTGAGAGCTGCGCTGCTTCCAGAGAGCTGGCTACTAGGTGTGGCCACCCACAGAGAAAGGCATGCAAGCAAGCGAGGACAAGCATGGCACAGTTGGAAAGAACAAGTTAAGCATGCATCCATCCGTCGCCGGTTAGAAACAAAAACAGCAGCAGAAATTAAAGGAGAGATGGAGGCTTGCCTAGCAAGTGGCTTGTGTGTGCACGCCTCCCCCCTATTTAAGCCTGCCCTCCTCTCCCAGCCTGCTAATTATATTGCTTCATTCGTAACAAATCAACATCCATCTTAGTTGTATCTCCTTCGATCTGATCTATACTGGGAAACAAGGGTTTTCTTTTTGATTTATATGTGCGTGGTGTGGTTACCCCCCTTTGCACTCCAGATTCCATTTTCTAGTCTAGCTTAATACATCTGCTGCTTGTTGCTTGGTTTGCTGGTTCTCCCAACAAGTAGAGAACCATGGGAGACCACCACCTGCAGCCGCAGCGGGAGATGAGGCGGGGAGGCCTCGACCTGCCCCCCGGCTTCAGGTTCCACCCCACCGACGAGGAGATCATCACCTTCTACCTCACTCCCAAGGTGCTCGACAGGAGCTTCTGCGCCACCGCCATCGGAGAGGTCGACCTCAACAAGTCCGAGCCATGGGACCTCCCGAGTAAGTCTTCGATCTGTCTATCATCATGCATGCCATCTGTTGCAAATCGATCATGCCATGCATGCTTGTGAACAAATCAGAAAATATTACAAATTCTAGACCTGTTGCATATATATAGGCAAGGCGAAGATGGGGGAGAAGGAATGGTACTTCTACTGCCAGAAGGACCGCAAGTACCCGACGGGGATGAGGACGAACCGGGCGACAGAGGCCGGGTACTGGAAGGCCACCGGCAAGGACAAGGAGATCTACAGGCCAGGGAAGAAAGCGTTGCAGCTCGTCGGCATGAAGAAGACGCTCGTCTTCTACAAGGGGAGGGCTCCCCGGGGCGAGAAGACCAATTGGGTCATGCATGAGTACAGGCTCCACCTACACTACCCTACCACGAACTCCACTGCTGCTGCTACTACCATCAATGCATCTAATTCCTCCAAGGTATACATACTACTTGCATATATGCATCATGTCAAAACCTAGCTAGCACCTTAATTATGGGAAATTAATTTCTTGATTTAATTTGTATCTAGCTATTAGTTAGTTTGTGATTTATTTGTAACTAGCTTGTGGATCGATGTTATATGCGAATCATGTGCATATATGATTTGTATACCTACATATATATATACGTAGGACGAGTGGGTGGTTTGTAGGATCTTCCACAAGAGCTCAGGGATCAAGAAGGTGCCGTCCTACCACATGGCCATGGTCGCCGGCGGCGGCGGCATTACTGGTCAGAGGAGCATCCCCATGCCCATGGGCGCCATAGGAGATTATCAGCAGCAGGGCTTCCCAGTCAACTCCGCCACATGCATAGTGCCTCCTCTCATGGACCCCTCCTCCTTGTACGGTGCGAGCACGTCGTCGGTGGCGCCGCCTGCTTCTTCGTACCTTGCGGCCGGCCCGTCGTTGTCTGGCGTGGGCAACGCGGCGCTCCAGATGAACGGCCAGTACCTTGGGGACCCGATGGAGGCGGCGCAGGCGCAGCCGATGTTTTACCAGCAGATGGGGGCAGCAGGCGGCTTCATGGCTGGGCCGGCGAGCGGGCCGTCGTCGATGGTGTCGCAGGACACCGGGCTGAGCAACGAGCAGAACAACGCCGCCGCCGCCGAGATCTCGTCGGTGAACATGGCCATGGATGGCATGTGGAAGTACTGATCAAGTATACTTACATATATAGCATCATATTGTGTGACGAGAGAGAGAGAGAGAGTATTATCCATGGCTTGGCTTGAATGCTTGATTTGCTTGTGTTAATTTCGGTCATAAAACTAGCTAGTTTGATTTGTGTGTATGTGAATGCAGTATGCGTGTACCCGACCTGTATATGCACCGTACATACCATTATACCTAGCTAGCTAGCTACATGTGCATGCATGCATGTGTTTGGGTGGTGCCTAGCTAGCTTTTAGCTAAGTGCATGCATGTACTTGTTCATTCCCTGTGTTGTAAATACCTAGCAGTATGCAAACATGTGTTATTTTGAACCGAGATGTGAATTAATTATTTTGTTTAATTAAAATATGGCTGATTATTATCATATAATGATGAATGAATTTGTATCTGTATTTTCTTTATGAGGTTGACACGTACTTTGACATGTGTATCATGGAATAAATTTTATTTTAAATCTGACCAATTAACGATTTTAATAAAAGAAGTGGAAGACGGGAAGACATGTGGAGGTAGCCCCATGAGAGTGATAAATATTTGATATTGCTTGTGTCTTGCTTTTGTTAATTGAGTTTGATTTGTGTTAAATTACATTTTGACATGTGCTTTTTTTGTAGCACCAGTTAGACTAGCCTAGGATGGCAATCTAACTGTTGTATGGTTGCCATCAGACCGGCCAGAGGCCGCAAACTGACCAGTGGGGTGTGACCAGCCATTGCTGGTGGCCCAACCAATGTCTAGGTTGCGGTCTGACTAGCCGTTGTGGCGGTCTCGTGCTCTGGGCGGTCTAACAGGCATGTCTGCCATGGTCAGACCGGCACCTGTTTCTGAGAGGTGTTGGTTCTGAGTAGGTTTTGGTTGTGAGTCATGGTGATATCTATGCAATATTAGTCATGGTGTGTTCATGCAAGTGTTAGTCATGGGTTTCCATGCAAAGGTTAGTCATAGGTCCATGCATATGTTTTACTGATTGAGAGTCAAATACATGTCATTTGTGCTTAGATCGATTGTTTTGTCTTTGATGTGCAAGTGCCTTGATGATAGATTGTGGCCAGCGACAAAACCAGGCTTGGTGGTCATAGAATATTGTGTAAGTTCAGATGGAGCATCATCTCAAGCAGAGAGCACAGGAGAAAGATAAGGATCGTAAAGAGGCAATACGTGTATGTAGTATGCCAATTGGTTTTGTGTGTTTCAAGTGGTAACAGTTCTTGAAGCAGACATACGATCTTGGTGGCAAGCATTAGGCATCACGAACTATAGTGTTATATTGGTGTGCCATGGAACTTGGCCATTTCAAGTGGTGATGACCTCGGTGCAGCCATGCAATCTTAGTGGCAAGTCATAAGCATCACATCTTTGTGAAGACCGATGGTTAGAGCAGCAGTTTGTAAAACCACACTGGCCTAAGTGGTTTAAGCCATATCTTTATGGATGAAATATCTTATCGGGCTATAGGAGCCTATGCAAAGTTACGCTTTAAAAAACATGCAAGTGTATGAGAAAGTAAAACCCGTTTGTGTATGAGTTATCAGGTTTTCCTATATATAAGTGGTGTGATCCACTAAGGAAAAGAGACTGAGGCTGTTGAGTACAATTTGAGACACCATGAAGGCAAAGAGGTTGTAGAAGAAACTGAAATAGAAGATGAAGAAGAAAATGCAAACAATCAAAATAAAGAAGAAAATGCTAGTTCTGAGGAAGAGCCAGTTGCTGTTCGCCTTGATATCCCTAAGATGAGTCATCATGATTATGCTACCTTAAGGCATGATGATCAATTTCAACTTCCTCATAATGCAACAAAACATCTTTTTCACACCCTGTTTTAACAAGACATATATCATAAGGTGTATGCAATAAAGAAGTTTGTGAAGCATAGATTTGTCACATAGGATTTCTTGAACAAAAACTCTCTCTTCAATAGTTTATACTCTCTCCTTCGCGTGTTCACTTGGAAGATTTTTGTGACCCTGAAGTGTGACTATCATGTCAAGGCCCTTAAACAATTTTATGCCACCGTGTATATGTCTCCAGAGTATGACTTTCTTTGTTAGATGACTAGGATGATGCATGTTCAAGCAACCAAGGAAGAGTTTGAACACTCCTTGGGCTTTCGAGTTTTACGAGAGATCAAGGTGCATCTCAAAAATCCTGTACCTCTTACTCATGTGGATGAATTCTATGATTCAAACCAAAGATTTGTGCATGGAAGAGTGTCAGGATTTCTCCCCCTTCCAAGCATTATAAATAGGATCATGAGAGCTCCTTTCTATCTAAGAAGTGGAAACAATAATGAAATTTGTGGAAGAGCTTGGAATGTCAGAAATATATAATGGATGGCACTCATTTTGATATTATAGATTTAATGATTCAAGAAATTGCAATGTCAAAATGAGACAATGGAAAGAGTATCTATCATGCTCCATATATTATAAAACTCGTTATAGATAAGACTGAGTTTAACATACCTTGCAATATGAAATACAAAGAATATCGCCGTGGAGATTCTCATCCTCCACAAGTGCCTCCACAATAGCATGTCAGGCATCTTGAGCATGTGGGATAGCCTCGTGAGAATTTAGGACAACAGCAACAGCTTCCACAGTTGCATGGAAAGCAACAATTCTTTGATGATGCCTTTATAAATGAAGTCCGCCAAAGTCTTAACCGTCTCTCCACAGTGCTTGTTAAAGTTTATTCTCGAATGGAGAGCATGGAAAGAAATCAACATAATGCAATTTTCACTCAAGCTAGATGGAATTCAAGGTTTGAAGTAGTTGAGCATGAAGTAATTGATTGCCAAAATAGGCTAAGCTGTGTTGAGAAATATGATTCTCCTCCAGTGTATCGTCATCGTCGTGATACATATGGTGGCTCCTCCTTTGGTGCTCCTCCTCCTCCACATGAATATTCCTCTGAGTAGATCATCTAGGACTCAAGAGCAAGAGCAGATCTAGGTTTTCTTTTTTTTGCCCAATTTTAGGGCAACATTCCTTCAAATAGAAAAGGGTCATAACTTTAGCAACAATTCTCTCGATTGTTGATTGGAATAGGTTAATGACATGCTAGAGAAAGTGGATGCCAAGTTTCAAGTCATTTGGATCATCGAATCAAAAGTTACATGAATTGTTAATTTTGAAATCGCGATGATTCTACTGTTCACCGTCTAGATTCCTGATTGCTAGCCGATAGAGTTCTGATCGGTGGGACTTTGTATTTTAGGAGTTTTGTCTTCTTCGGTTCAGGGCTTTGATGAATTTATAAATTTATATTTTTGTTGTATATCATTGTTGCTTTTTTGAGAAAGATTTTAAAGAGCCATTTACTCTCGCTCTGACTCGCCGTCCCCAATCCTGCCTAGACTAAACAAAGCGCACGGACATGACTCTTATTGGTTTACTGTTGCGCTTGTCTGTTCCGCTTTTACTACTTTCTGGACATGCGACATATATGACGTGCTAGCTAGTAACATGCAACCACGCACGTAAGTGATCTAGAAAAAAAAAACATGTACGTAATTAGCAACAAGAATTGAATATATACATGTAGAGTGGTACCATGTGCGTTAATTCCTGATATATCACCAAGAAGACTTGAGATCGATCGATCGATTTTCATATGTGACTGATTCACGGATTATCATTATACATTTACTGATCGATGGATTATCATTATATATTTACACGGACGATTCGAGTATTCAATTTGAACTGAAACAGGTCTAATTAATAGGATTTTTACAAAAACCTACATGTAAGTAGAGGAGTTTGTCAAAAACTCACCTACATCTTAAAGACTATTAAAAATTCACCATAAGTTCGATATGGCTGCAAATTTCCCCCTCCCAAGGGTCAATGTACTAGCTGAAGCTCCTAGAATTCGAGATCTGCTAATTAACCTTTGCTGGTATGTCTTGCCTGCTCATAGTATACAAAAGCTTGCTTGGATTTGCTTGGATTTTCGACAAACTTTAAGATATAGGTGAGTTTTTTTTTAAAAAAAAACTCCTCCACTTACATATGAGTTTTTGCACAAAAAAAACCTTAATTAATTAATTTAGTTACCGATTCTTTAAGGAAAGGCGACCGAACATGTACAAACTACGTACTGTATAATTAACTACGTATGTATGTACGTATAGATTCCATCAAGTACTTTTTTTAACTTTGAGGACTAATTATTTCAATCGAGTACTGATCGAGAGAGAGAGAGAGAGAGATTTACATAGATAGGAAATTGATTGATTGAAAATAATTAACGGTACTGCTGCGTACGTACGTACTAGCTAGTCCTCGCATTTGATGGAGATATATATACACACATGCAGTAACACAAATGCAAGATCGATCCTAGCTTGCAAGTCACAGCAAGATTTATCCTTTGTTTTGTTTTGGTTTTGTTTTGTAAGTAGCTACAATGCTAATGTCAATGCCGGCTTTTGTTTCTGCTGAAGGTTGGCCCAAGCCCACGTAACCGAGCCCAACATATGGGCCGGAGATGTATTGTGTAGGGCCCAAACCGAACAGCCCGCAAAGGAATGGGCCATATGTTCCGCTGAGAAATTCCAACACGCCGCCGAGTTCACTTGAGGGAAGATGTATGTGCCGTGCGCCTCTGAAAAGTGGATGGAGGAAAGGAATTTGATTTACATATGTGAATGATGGGATAGATCAATTCCCTCCTGTAAAATCCATCAATTCTGTCGCCTTCAAACACAAGAAGATTCATCAGTGCGCGAAAATAGCAAGGCTCACTCGTCCATATATAGGACTCCAAACCTTGTTTTTTTTAGCATTCCCTTTTTTTTCCTATAACGAAAAAGGCATTGGTAATCGATGCCCTCCTTTTAACTTCGTTCCTACTTCTTTACAGCTTCACAAATATGCATGTATATAATCAATTCAATTTCCCTAGCTTGCCATGCTTTAATTTCCTCCTCCAAATTGCAAGGAACTAGGGGTGAAAACGGGTCGGATTCGGACGGATATTGCTGTTACCATATCCTAACCCATATTTTTTTCTCCGGATTCGGTACCAATCGGATTCGGTGTCGGATCGGTCGTGATTAACCCATTTCGTTTGCACCCCAACTTGTTTGTAAGGAATGCATACAGTGCAGTAAATGGAGTAGGATGCACTGACTTGATGTTACTATTTAATAGCTGATGTGGAAGATTTTATTTTACCATTGCAGAAGAAAATGAAACGTCAAATAGTAGCACTAACCTGAAATCAAACTTGAAGATGTATCGGATTCGAACGGATATTGCTGTTACCATATCCTAACCCATATTTTTTCCTCCGGATTCGGTACCAATCGGATTCGGTGCCGGATCGGTCGGGATTAACCCGACCCGTTTTCACCCCTACAAGGAACTAAGCTCACCAATGCATGCTTCCTACAACGAAATTTATTTATATGACAAGCCCATAGCACTACATATTAAAGTGCAGACATAAATACAAGATCGATGCGCCATCCCATGATTTATTAGTGGAAAAGTCCGATTGCTTTGGGATTCAATGCCCCGACCAAAATAAGAGCACAAGTTTAATATATTGATCATGTATAGCGTGAGAGCTTTGGAGTCCTATATATGGACGGACATAAATAATATACGCATGGATCGGATGCGTGCATGATGAGAGAAAAAGGTGTGTATACTATACATATATATAATCAAATAATGCTTTTCTGGAAGAGCAGGGAGATGGGGATTGGAGGTGGTGAACACCTAAGGATTCCACGAGGAGAACAAAATGATTTGATTTGCTTTCTTGCGTCAATCTTCTCCGCTGAAGAGCAATCATTCGGGGATAATAGATAGAGCAGCAGCTGCTACTGCTGCTGCTTTACAAAAAGGTTAGGCCGAGATGAGATCGATGATGAATCTTTAAACCGGCCACTAGATAGTTGGATCGATCGCGTATCATCGCCATTTCCCTTTTTTTTTTCTCATGCTTCTCTTCTCTCGCGTCCCCAATTTTAGCACCTATAGGCTGATACCCTAAACCCTAATATGTATCAGCCGGCAAAATTTCCTTCAAATAAATTAGGTCCCTGTCTGGGAATGCGGTATAAAATTTATGTATTCAGGCTAGCCCTAAAGCAGCTTCTTTAATTTCGTTTCAAAGTGAGATCGATGTTGTTGCTCCCTGGTGGGCTATGAATGGATCGCGAGAGTGATCGGTATCCAGATCTTGGTATGGATCCGAGACGATTAGATTAATATGCATAAATGTGCATCTAGTGTTGTGATCACTGGGATGGGACCCATTTAGATTTGCGCTCTCGCAAAGCTCCAAAGTCCAAAGCGGCATATATGCTATGCAATAGGCAAGATACTGTCAAAGTCGATCTATTCTTTTCAGAAGGCTCAGGCTCAGGCTCAGGCTCAGGCCTCAGTCAGTCAGTCGGTGTTGATGATCGAGAGAGCCACCAATTGAATGGAATCGGAAAGAGCACCGTGCATATGGGCGAGCCAAGGAGCAGTGTCCATGCTGAATTAATTGCTGATCGACAAGTCACTGGCTGCCGATGGATTGGTAACAGTAATACTTTCTCCTCGACCTCCTCTAGGCCGTTCTGCCTATCTTATATTGTTGCCTCTGATACAGGGTGCATGAAGGTGACACATTTCATGTCATGGGCCTTTGAGCCTTTCCATGGAAAAGCAGGGCAAAAAGATTCTCGATCGCTCGCTAATTTGTCAGCTTCATAACCATCAGCATTCAGCAGGGACCAGGCATGCATGCAGCCTGCAGCAAAACATACATTAGTTGTTCTGTTTCAAAGTTTAATTAGCTCCTCAACTGCAGCAGCTGGGGCAGTAGGTATTATTAGCAGAGAGCTGCTAGACTGATCGTGAAGGGCGAGCTTAGTTCATCCTGATCGATCTCAACAATAGCATAGCGTGAACAGAGACTTGCGATTGTCTTTTTACAACCACCACTCGGCCGCAATCTTTCCGAAACGCGCTTTCGATCGCGGGCCCCCTTTTAGACCCAGCTAGTGTGTGTTAGTGCTGGAAGCTTCAGTCAGATTTGCAAGAGATACTCTGCTGAAAGCTATTCCTGATTGTCATTTTGGAATTGGGTTCCATTTTAATCGGCCTCCTTCCTGCTATATGGAGTACTCCTGTTGTTTGTACGTGGATCACTGTTCCTTAGACAGTTAAATCAATTTAACTGGCAGACGACAGGTGAGCGATGGAGCATCTAGCTGTAGCTGTTGCTGGTACGAAAAGAAAAGGCTGGAGCAGATTTGGCTGAAGAATCTGCTGCGAAAGCAGCTTAATTAGTCCCTCCCAGCTTTGACCTCTTGATTGCTCTGAGCTCGACAAGGCCGGCAATAAAGAAGAGATACTCCTATTCCTATTCTCCCGGGCCTTGCGATCTATATATACCTAGCTCACGGCAAATATGTACGTAGCTTGCGACCTACAGGACAGGACAGGACAGATTCGATCGATGATCCATCTCCATTTCCTTGGAGGATGGGCTAGCAGTAAAGAACGGCTTGCCTCCATTCGTCAGCTGGCCTCGATCACTTTAGCAAATGGTGCAAAGATCAATCAGCAATTTAGCAATAGAATTGGTGCTACTATCTTGGTGTAACTAACTAAAAAGTACCAGCTAGCATGGGAGTCGCCTTTTCAATCTATAATCACTTGCAAAGTTGATTCCGCCTTTGATTAATTTGTTTCATCAGAAAGTTAAGGGTTATATACTCCGCAATGCTTCCACTTTACTAGCTAGATTTAAAACTAACTAATTAACAATCTTGAGAAATAAGACGATAATTAATGAACTATATATGGAAATACTACTATTTGCAAGGTCCCCATAAAGGATAATGCATGCGTTCTGAAGCAAATGAAGGATTAAATTTGATGTCTGGTCTGCAGTCCGCACCAACCCACTATGTATGAGTAATTTTGTTCAAGATGGCCTCAAGTCAGAAATTTATATGTGTTATAGATGTTCTTAGTTGTTGTTTATGGTGGCGCTCCAACTGGCCTTTAGCATAAGCTTGTGACCATTACTTTTAGCTGAAATTGTATTATAATAGATATTTTCTTTTTCTAAAAATAGAAAATAGAAAAATCTATCTAAAAAAGTGAAAAAACAATTATATCGTCACGGACAACGCAACAAAATAAATGAGGAAAAAAGAAAAGTCAAGAGCCAAAATTAGAAGCCGATACATTTCAAATAGCTTCTAGTTTAAATAAGCGTGAAGTAAAAAAAAGTCAGAAACTAAAATTGTTTGAAACGGGTCATATATAATTCAGATCAAATAAGCTCGGTCATGTTGGGCCTGTTCGGTTGGTGAGAAGCCGGCCGACTTCTCGCAGCCGCTACAGTACCTAACTTTTAAACGGGGTATTTTTTTCAAGAGGGGATCTATAAGTTAAACGTAGTACACGTTAAAAGCCCAACATCTGTACCAGTCAAAATCGCAAGTGAGTATTGATCTCTCCGTAATCTGTACCGTAAACAGCCAAAATTCAAAAATTTCAGTCAAAATCCATAAGCCGCAGCAAAAAAGAACAGACCCATAACTAATAGGAAGGAACGTCACTAATATAAGCTTGGCACTTCACAACACCGAGATCAATAATCATGCTTAGATCGATGTCCTTGGCACTTTAGCAGTGCTAGTGAAGTGTTTCCACTCATATCGACCACCCTTTTGCCAACTTAATCATAGTTTACAGGGACAAAGATGAGTTCTATGGTTGCCACCTAGTACTTTTAGCTTTGATGGAGAAGACAATCACAGTAGTAGTGTTCTTTTCAAGCATGCACAAAACCATTAATTCAAGCTGTGGTAGATAACACGCGGCATGGCATCGCGCGCTAGCTTGAACTGTACATACATACGCCGATGAGACATTGGGCCTGTTCTTTTCCTCCAAAGTCGGTAGCTTTTGACTTTTGCTACTGTACCTAACTTTCAAACGGAGTATTTTCTCAAGATGGGGTCTACAAGTTAAACGATCTACACGTTAAAAGCCCAACATCTGTACCAGCCAAAATCGCTAGTGAGTATCTGTCTCTCCGTAATTTGTACCGTAAACAACCAAAATTCAAAAATTTCAGCTAAAAACTATAAGCCGCAGTCGTTGCCAAACAGGCCCCTTTGGCTATTTAGCAAAGCTAGCACTTCAGAAAGAGAAAGAGAGAGGTCACCAACAGACAACTGGTTGTGTCGTCGATACAAAATTAGATAGAAAACTTATGACACCCTCTAATAAAATACGTCATTTTTAAAGAGAGAACTCGATATAAAATAAACACAAGAAGACTACGGGCCTGTTTGACAACGGCTACGGCTTATGACTTTTGGCTGAAATTTTTGAATTTTGACTGTTTACGGTACAGATTACGGAGAGATAGATATTCACTTGCGATTTTATATGGTACAGATGTTGGGCTTTTAACGTGTACATCGTTTAACTTGTAGACCCCGTCTTGAGAAAATACTCTGTTTGAAAGTTAGGTACTGTAGCAAAAGTCAAAAGCCGCTAGCTTTGGAGGAAAAGAACAGGCCCTACAGATATGTAGCTCAAGCGTTGGGAGAATTCAAAGCGGCCTCCCCCAAGGGCGTGAAGTTACATTTCTACCCTCCAGCCCTCATACATCAATAGGGGCGCTTTGGTCAATCCCATGCTAAATGGGTCCCGTCACGCCTCAACCAAGGTTCGTGACGTCGCTGACCTTCCCGCAAAGGAGAAATTTTGTTATTTAACGGCTACACATATCCATTTGTGTAATAAGCAAACCACATGATAACACATGACAACAACACTGTAGCAAGTACCAAAACACTGTAGTAAGTACTGTAGCACAGAAAAGAAACCGACAAAATGCGACGCAGTGCTATAGCACAGGATAAAAAACTTTTTTCTGCCGTGCTACAGTGTTTTGATACAGTATGTTGCATCGTGCTTTTGCCACGTATCATCACATGGTTGGCTCATTACACAAAGTCGCAAATCGATCTATGTAACCGTTAATGTGACACCCCAGCCCATATTGGCCTATGTGTGTGTGCATATGAATTTCTGGGTTAGTCCCAACTTGCTAGCTTAACTTGAGTATCCCTTACATATAAGCCTAGGAGATCCAATGGTAGCACCCCGGTTAACCGTTTTGCGCGAAGCGAGGACGAAAGTGCAAGCGGGTTGCTACGTGTGTGTGGCCTATCCAGAATGTGCTTAGGTCTAACCCAGTTTGGACCCTAGGGCGTTAGAAATGGTATCAGAGCCGACTCTCGTGGTTACATGGACGCGTACGGGTCAGGGGCGTGGGCATATGACGCATGGCGCGTGTGGGCCCGTTGCGGACACACGGCATGGCATATGTGCTGGCAATGAACGTACGGACATGTGCCAAAGGAGGAGATCCTTATCGTTTGCCCCAGTGTGGGTATGTTGGTCCGACAAGGACGCCGGGTCCTTTGAGGGGGTGTATGTGACACCTCGGCCCATGTTGGCCCATGTGTGTGTGCACATGAATTTCTGGATTAGTCCCACCTTGCTAACTTAACTTGAGTATCCCTTACATATAAGCCTAAGAGTTCCAATGGTAGCACCCCGGTTAACCATTTTGTGTGAAGCGAGGACGAAAGTGCAAGCGGGTTGCTACGTGTGCGTGGCTTATCCAGAATGTGGTTAGGTCTGAGTCAGTTTGGACCCTAGGGCATTACAGTGAAACAGCAAAATTTCTCCCCCACAAAGATGTCGACGTGCTACCCTCGGCATATTTGGCGTGACTAAAGTCGCCGCAGGTTACCTCTGCGCACCCTGCCTCACCCAAGTCATCATCGCCTTGAGGTGGAGTCTATCTGATGGGTTAGTACAAGGATCGATATATATTAAACCCTCTTGTTGGTTAATCGGTCGGTTCTTTCTTAAAAACCACTAGATAGGGTACCGCACAACGTTGCGCCGAATAAAAAAACACAGTTTATTGTGTTTGATCAGACGAGAAATATTAGCCTCTGTAATTCACAGCACAATAGCTGTTTAGGGCATCCACATAGAAGGCAGAATTATAGCATGCATATGCAGAAAATAGGTGTAATTTTTTATCAACAACATATATCTCCTTGAAAAGGTATCCAAAAGTATAGATAGATCTCAAGACTTTTATGTTGCAGCTACATATAGGCTACATAATAACCTAGTTGGAGCGTAGTAGCCGAAGCAACGTGGTCGATGGGTCGCGATCGAAGTCAAAGCCACGGTTGAAGACGAAGGCGCCATCGAAGTTGAAGGCGTGGTGGAAGGCATGGTCGAAGCGCCATGGTCGAGGTGCCGCGGTTGGTGCCATGGATAATGGCCGTGATCGAAGTCAAAGCCGCGGTCGAAGACGAAGGCGTCATCGAAGTCGAAGGCGTGGTGGAAGGCATGGTCGAAGCGCCATGGTAGAGGTGCCGCGGTCGGTGCCATGGATAATGGCCGTGGTCAAAGTTGAAGCCATGGTTGAAGTCGAAGCCGTGGTCGAAGTCGAAGGCACATTCGAATGCGTAGTCGAAGTCAAAGGCATGGTCGAGGCGCTGTGGTCGAAGGGCTATGGTCGAAGTTAAAGCCACGGTTGAAGTCGAAGGTGTGTTCGAAGGCGTGGTCTAAGTCAAAGACGTCGAGAAGCTGGGGTCAACATTGCGAATCAGCGTCGTGGTCGAATGGGCGTGGTCGAAGGGGTCGTGGTTGAATGAACGTGGTCCAAGGGCCATGGTTGAAATCGAAGCCATGGTCAAAGACGTGGTCGAGGCGTCGTCATCAACGCCGTCGTCGTAGGGTCGTGGTCGGAGGGGCGTGGTCGATGTCGAAGGCGTGGTTGGTGTCATGGTTGAGGTTGCGATTGAAGTCGAAGCTATAGTCGAAGACGTTGTCGAAGTCGGTGCCGTGGTCAATGGCATGGTCGAAGGTGTGGCCTTGGTCGAGGCCGTGGTCGAAGAGCCATAGTCGAGGCTATGGTTGAGGCACTGGGGTCGAAGGGCCGTAATTGGCCTTGAAGCCGTGGTCGAAATTGAAGGCGTCATTGACCACGAAGTCGAGGGTATTAACGCGCTGTCGTCGGGACTATGGTCAAAGGGGTGTGGTCGAAGTCAAAGGTGTGGTTAGCGTCGTGGTCGAGGCCGTGATCAAAGTCAAAGCCACAGTCAAAGTGATACGAGGTCACCCGATCTTCTCGATGTAGGAACTTGGCAATGTTCCTTCATGCAGATGCGGTTCGACTGCTTTGAGTTGCATGCATGCGTGTCCTTTTCTTTGCCCATCTCTATATGCTCTTGATTCAAACCTGAGAGCAATTAACATACTTGACTTAGGCAGTATAAAGTTCTCATCAACAATATTAACTTGCGTATTAACGAGTAAATTCACCTCTTTATTTAAAAGCTTGGCTCGTACTCTAGTCATCGGACCTTTTGGTGTGTTATGAACACTTGGTGGAAAGGTAGATGACGTTGTAGTAGTAGGGATGTCCTCATCACAAAGTCGAAGCCGCGGTCGAAGTCAAAGGCGAGATCGAAGTTGTGGTCGAAGTCAAAGTCATGGTCGGCGACGTGGTCACCGTGGTCGACGTCAAAGTCATAGTCGAAGTCGATGTCATGGTCGAAGTCGAAGCCATGGTCGGAGTCGAAGCCGTCGAGGTGCCGTGGTCTAGGTGCCATGGTCGAAGTGGCGTTGTCAAAGGGCCGTGGTTGAATGGGTGTGGTAGAAGTCAATAACCTGCTTTTAAAGAAGGTGTGTGCACTGTGACAATTTTCCCGTCGTCGTGGTTGAAGACGTGGTGGAAGCGTCGTGGTCAAAACGCCAGCTAAAGACAAAAGATTGTGGGGCTAAAAAAAGGAAGGGGATTCCAGCCGGTGGAGTGGCGGTGATGGTGAGACATTTCGTTAGTCAGCACCGTCGATTGGCCTACACAACCGGCCATGGGCTCCGCACTCTCGAACATGGTGGTCTCCAGAGTGGTGTATGTGTTCTCCCCACTCGGATGGGTGAACCTACCCAGCGAAACCCCCCAAAAAAGGGATATAAAGCACAAGCCGAAAGCGTAGAGCACGAATTCGAAACAACGGAGACAATATAGAGAAGGGAGAGAGACCCAGACCAAAAGCATGGCCCGGAAAGGTATAGAAAGCAGAGGCATATAGGGCCCCCTAAAGAAAGTGCGGTACGCCTACAAGAGCCGCCGCATGACAGTGCCTTCCTGTTGCACGTGGCTCCTTGCGCAGCACCACCCGCCCCTCTTCTGGTGGTGGCTCCAATGGGGCTCATCGGTGACTCCCCCGATATAGAAGCCTTGGATCCAACCGGATCTAAGAGAGACAGTCTGGATCCAACTGCCTGTCATGAACTCGAAGGCACCGAGACACGAGCAAGCGCGAAGGAAGTCCTAGAGGCAACAAGGCGGCTCGAGAAGGCCCCTGAAGAAGGCGCTGCAAGAAAAAGGGAGGATGCGGGAGAGCGGCGAGACGGGGCAGGGCAAACAATAGAGATAAAAGGGAGTAGGTGGCATAGGATAGGCAAGTAGGACGAACTGAGCCACACAACGTGAGTTATCAGTGAGCAGGCTGTGCAGGCAAAGCCAGCATCGCATAAGTGGACGGTAGGGATCTAGCCGTCTACGTGATCAGACAAAGCTAAGCAAAATAGGGATGTGGACGTCTGAGAAGCAAGAAATACGTGGATGGTCTGAGCGCTCATGAATTTCTTCAGCTTTAATAGATTTAGGATGAGCACGTATATTCTCATGTTAATTCAAACACTAGTCACCTCTTGCATGTAGTACGTGCAGAAGGGGAAAAGAAAAATTAAGGAGCACGCAAGATGATCGAACCTTGAATTCAAAACATCCAAATTATTCTTTTTCAATTTATGGTTTATAGTTAATAGTTTCTCTCGAAGGTGAAACGGTTTTTCTCGGCTGCTATTTTAAAACGACTTACCGAGATTATCATTTAATTTATTTACAGTACGTTTATCTTAACATCAAAAACTATCAATACCAACCATAAGCTTTCTGAAATGGCCCCACCCGACCTCTACTGCTGCTTGACACGACACAAAGAGTAGACGCAAGACTAAGCTAGGCCGGCGTGTCAGCTAGCCTTAGGATACGATGTGTGTCGTGCTACCTCGGATCCCTCCGTGCTGCTGCTGCTTCCTGTCGTGCTCCATGCTGTCCACTCCCTTTGGGTTGAGGTGGCAGCAGCAACAGTGCTCGAACCTCTCGGCGGCGGCCTGCGGGACTGAGACGAGCACGGTGACGCCGTTGGGGTCGCCGACCACAGGAACGAACACGCAGTATATCTCGCTGGTGAGCGGGCCCATGTGCGCCGGTCTCCCCGCCCCGAAGTCCATGTCCTCCAGCCCCAGCCGCGTCCACGCCGAGATCACCAGGCTCGCCGACAGGTCCGGCTTGCCGGCCCGCCGCTCCTCGAGCAGGTCCACCATGGAACGCACGTAGTCGTCGTCGATGCACTCCTTGGCCTCCTGCACCAGCCTCACCCCGTGCCGTGCGCCCGACGCCACCAGCTGCCCCGCCGTCGACTCCGCGCACCCGAGCACGAACCCGTTGCCGTAGTAGCCCCTGGGGAGCTCCGGCTTCACGCGCCGCCGGACGTTCACCGAGAAGAGGAGCTTCACGCGGAGGGCGGCCGGCGGGTCCAGGCAGCGGACCCAGGCGCGCCACACGTGCGCCGCCAGCGCCTCGAAGGAGGTGCACTTGAGCGACGGCGGGCACTGCTTCTTGAGGTGGAGCACGTGCGCCGCCGTGAAGGTCAGCGACACCGGCGCCAGCGGCTGGCCGAGCAGCTGGGCCAGGAGCTGATCATTATTGTTGCCGTTGGCGGCGTTGTACTCGGGGTGCGTGAAGGCGACGCGCGGGGGGCAGCGCGGGCGCAGGGCGCGGCGGTCGTGGACGACGGGGTCGGCGGCGGCGGGGGAGTCGGACCGGGCGGCGTGCGCCCAGGCGTGGAGGAAATGCGCGGTGCCGATGCCGTCGCAGAGGCAGTGGTTGATGGCCGTGCAGAGGACGAGGCCGCCGCACCCGAGGTGAGTCACCTGCCACATAGTAGCAATCACAGTCCATCACCATCAGTGAGTGGAGAATTATTATTAGGGTATTATTATCAATCGCGACGCTTCTTGATTAGTAAGTAGATTATATATTGCTAGTGCAAGCAAGAAAGATTAATCGCAGCAAATGATGATGATGATCGCAACAAATTAGGAGTACTATAATGGTACGGTGGTGATGGCAGCCCAACACGACGAGACTGACATGCATATATATTGGAAGAGCGGTTTTTCTATTCTTGAGGAGGTACCAAGAGGTACAAGGTACCAAGAAGTACCAAATTAGATTCAGTTGTTCAATCAGTGTGATCAACAGTTCAAAATTTGGTACCTCGCGTCCGGTACCACTAGGTACTGCTAAATCTCAGCCGTTCGATTAGTGTGATCAACGGCTCAAATTTGATACCTCTTCCTCCTCCTCCCTCCCTCTCTCTCTTCTCTTGAAAGCTACAATTGCAAGAACCGTTACATTACATCCCAAAAACAAATTTATTATACTTCCACCTCCCGTACATCGTTTTATCAATTTTTTAAACTGTTCTCTAAATATAAGCCGAATTCGAGAGACTTAAAAGTGAGGTACAGGGTACTCTTGGTATCATAAATTTATATATAACCTAATGGCAATATATTAGTACGTTTTGATATCTTTTTGAGTGAGGTACCGGTACTCTTGCTATCATAAATTTGTATATAATTTAACGACAAGATGTCGGTACGTTTTGGTATGCAGTAAAAACTCTGAAAAGTGAAACCACTGGAGCACAACGCTAGAACGACTCAAGGTGGTGATGGTTCGGCTGAAAAACTCATGGCTTATGGCTGAAAACACTGTAGCTGGCTGAAAAAGCACTGTAGCTGATAAATGTTTATTTAGCATAATTAAATTTTAAAAAATATAAAAAAAAATATGTTAGCCCATTACGTATAATACAAACAAATACGGGAAAAAAAGAACCGGCAAAAAAGCTCAACAAAAAGCCAAAAGTTCAGAAAAAGATGAAACTTATGAATAGTGAAAAATAAGTCAGAAGCTAGAAACCGAAGCCGAATTGATCAAGGATCGGAGGGATGGAGTGCAAAATTGGTGTGCAATTAGTATTGTCCATGAAAATTGAATCAGAGATATCTACGGCCGGTCCCCCAACTGATAGCAAGGAATGCTGCTCTACAGTACTCTACTAGTGCGCATAGTTTAATTTAAAGCGCCACAATACACTGTCTGTACTTGCTAGAGCGTTCAAATTGTTTGTGCAGCTAGCTAGCACATCACATGAATGGAAATTTTTAGGGGGAAGAAACAATTTATTTACTTTTCTTGTTGTTTTCATAATAGTCCTAGTTACAAACTTATAAGGCTGTGTACAATAGTTTATTCCTTAAGGTTATCTTTAAGGTTTTGAAGTCATCAAAAGATAACACTAGAAACAACTACTTCAGCAGTAAATCGCTCATCTAATTGTTCTGTACTATTTTTTATCATAACTTCCTGTCTCATATACTCTCACTATTTACATGGATTTACATGTTTAAGTTATCTCTTATATAAGAGACGGTATATAATATCTTCTCATGTCCTCTCTTTTTCACATAGAACTTTAAAATTTTAATATAACTAAGAGACAGTTAAAATTATACTATAGGATTTCAGCTTTTAGTTTTTAACTTTTGAATTTTATTTGTTTGGATTTTTGGTCTTTCTCATATATTTCTTTATATTGTTCATGATGGGAGAACCTTTTTTCTATGTTAAAATTTTTAATTTTAATTATGTCGAAAAAGCTTACAGTAGCTACAATGTGAAAAAAAGCCTCAAACAGTGCTAAACAGTAAAAAAAACTCAAAAACCAAAAGTTTAAGCCAACTTAAGCACCACCTTAATCTAATTTGCAAATGAAAGTAAGATCTCATTCTCGTCTGATCCAGCTAGACACACGAGCACGCGCACATATTTGTACATACATATGTAAGACCAAAGTCGACCGGGAGCATATATACATATATTGGAGGAGAAATTGTGCATGGAATCATGGAAAACTTGAGTAAAGTGGTGGATTGGTGTGTCTGGATGGACAAATTAAAGATACAGCCTACCCATATGCCTGCCTAGAAAGGCACTAGTATAGAGGAAAGCTTTCTTTTGAGAAAGCAGGTTGGACTCTCCTAGCCCTATCCTTCTGCTTTTGCCAACTTTAAGAATGGCCATGGCCAGGCCAGCACTTGCATCGATCCATCACTTCGGAATAAGTGAAGTCGATCTAGCCCTCTGAGCAAGACTAATAATACAGTTTTCAGCTGATTGTATGGACACTTACAGCTCACTTATCAGCACATTCATATAGTAGTTTACAGCCAGCTGAAGGCTGTATGACCCACCCCTTTCTCTCACAAAGTTTCTTGGTTCTTGTGCTTCAGCTGGCTGTAAACTTAGAGCAAGTATAATAAGAGGCTGTTAGTAGGCTGTATGCTGAGGTGGAGGAGAGAGAAGAGAGGTGAGCTGTAAGTTTACAACCAGCTGAAGCACAAGAACCAAGAAACTTTGTGAGAGAAAGGGGTGGATCATACAGCCTTCAGCTGACTGTAAACTACTATATGAATAGGCTGATAAGTGGGTTGTAAGTGTCCATACAGCCAGCTGAAGGCTGTATTATTAGCCTTGCTCTTACAGTCCACCTCTATTCTCTCTTCTCCTCTCTCTCCTCCACCTCAGCATACAGCCTACTAACAGCCTCTTATTATACTTGCTCTAATTAGCTCTAATCACTAGTAGTTCTGGTGGTGTCACAAGGCAATTAACCAACTACGTACTGATACATGTTCTGGACTGGCTTGCCTGGAGGGATGAAGAAGGCTGCCTATTTACTGCCGGTGGCTGATTATATCACAGTCGATCCCAGGAGGAATGCTAACATAAATTAGGAGTAGCAAGTTCCATCTTAAGCAATGTACTCCACCAGCAACAGGCAAATGATCATCAACAAATCAAGAATGGTTACACCAATTCCGTAATTGGTTGTGTCTGTAATATGTAAACTACTTCCCATTTCATTACTACCTCTACTCAATTCCTTGTTCAACGTAGCACTAATCCTATCTCGACCAATATATCTTAAAGCATGATGCAGCTACAAGAAAAATCAAACCTACCTACCAAGTACGTAGTGGCACATGCATTAATCGATGCATGGTAGTGTACATTCCGTAGTACTGATGATTAAACCAAAGGGAATTTGTAAAGAAGAAATTAAGAAAACTAGTAACCGATTAGCAATGGGCGGAAATTAAAATTGCAGTAGTGATCCAATGTATAGAGTGTTGCTAGCTACTCACTTGGACGACGAGAGGGGGCACGGCCACGAAGCTGTGCGCGTCGACTCTGTAAAGCAGCTTCCTCCAAGACTTGTGAGGCTTGGCGCGGCCGCGCAGGAAGTCGGCGGCGGTGAGGCCCGGCAGGAAGCCCTCGGCGAAGAGCGCCCCCTCGGCATTGCAGTCCACGACGAGCTTGGCGTCGTCGTCGTCGTCGCTGGGCCTGAGCCTGCCGGCGAGGGGGTAGTAATCGACGAGGGCCCTGGAGAGGGCGGCCCTGAGGGCGGCTGCAGGGACGGAGGCTGAGGCGGTGAAGACGTACAGGTACTTGATGGAGAAGCGGAGGAATCGCTGGTCGTCGAGGTTGGAGAGGTAGAGGGTGTGGCGCGGCGTGGGCTGGCTCGGGGGCACCAGCACCGGCTCGCTCCGGAACTGGCACTCGCCGGGGATCTCCATGGCCGCTAGCTACCGTGGAATTAATGGATCGCCCCTCCCTAATCAATTTGTCATGGCTGGCGAAATTCCCTTGCTTGTTTTAGTCAGCAGCTGCAGCTCGTTTATATACACATACGCTAACGCAGGGAGAGATGCATTGCAGGCAGGCACAGTGCTAGCTAGGAGATTGGAATTCACCTAGCTTACATATATGATGTATGTGCGTGAGGTGATGGACCTGCTTGCTTGCTGATTGTAGATCTGCAAAAATGCTGCTACCAGTATCCTCGGTTTGGGCTTACATATGATGCAGGCTTCAGAAAAACAACAATCAAAACCAGCTACCAGATAGATAGGAGTGTCAATGTTCGTTTCAGTAATCCTACTTTAGTACCTGCTGGAGTAGGTGACATTATTTTTCTAGGAGACGCATTCGTCGAGTACAAGGCCAACTCCTTTGTTGGGCCTGAATGATGTTTGACGGCCCACAGCCTATCCAATACTGAGCCCAACCTCTTAATGGGCCTCAATCAAACATGCAGGCCCACTCACCACCACGCGGGCGCGCGCTCTCTCTCATGGCCACTGCCTTTCCAATTCGCAATCTTTGGATCAAATACTGCAGCTTCATCGGTCACTACTATTCACTAGCCATAACCAAAAGTCATCAGCAAAACTCAATGTGAATAGAACCGATGTCATTATCTTGCCTTCCCGGCCGGCCGATCAAGGAGGAGCGTCATTGATTTGTTGTAGTTGTACCGCCCTGAATTCTGAAACCACGTCTGTGTTTGTCTGAGAGAACGCTAGCTAGGTGCAGATGAGTTCGCATTGCTACTTGCACCCTAGATAGATAACAAGTTTTTTCTTCTCTTTCTCTTTGATCCTCTGGATCTCTAGATGATAGCTAACTAGCTACTAGCTCTTTAATTAACTGTAGCATGCATGCCGATACTAGACTCTTCTTCTTCATGGATCCTGACCTGAGTGGGCGGGAGAGTGGGGGGACAGAGAGCCTGCAAAATGCAAATCTGCAGTGCGAGGAGCGCACGCGCATGCGTGAAGAAAGTAATGGTCCCGCTCCCATCCATTAGAATTAGATGTATCACATTATTATTACTACTACTGCTGCTGCTGCAGCTGCTACAACAACAACAACAACATATGTAGCTTATGCATCGATCCCTGGCCTGGATCTTACATCCTCCTGACTGCCTCTGCATTCACGCTGCTGCAGCTTCATGTATCAGTATATATATATACTACTAGCTAGCAGTACCTAATCCTTTTCTAGCTTTCGATCTATATTGGCATGCAGGATGATTGAGTATATATCCTGCATCCGGCCGTGCATGCACATATGCACGAGTACGTACTAGCTAGTAGCTGCAAGCAGCAGGTTCACAATTTCCTTCATACTGGGGAACTAGCTAGCTAGCTAGCCACTGTGTATATAGTGAGTCTACAGGATGCGCGCATGCATGTATGCGTGCAGGCTGTACATGTTGCAGAGGACGGCTGCAGCAGTAGTACTACACAGTGAAAATGCAGTGCAAAGCACGCACGCAGCAAGACACCAACACCTACAAGACAAATGAATGCATAATATATATAGCTAATAAGCCCCATGCATGCATGCGTTCTGGCCTGTCAAAGCGCGCGCGCGCGGTTACTCACTTCCCAAAGAAGCAAAAAGAGCACGCAGGGTGCGAAAACGTCCTTCTCCTACTGCGTGTGGCTACATGCCTTAACGTGGCCGTCGATATTGCATCCAGATCCGTGCGGCTGGCCCTCTCCTCTCGGCTCCGGCTCTCTCTATGGGCTCCGGCGGTGGTTTCAAATGGTATACGGCGGGGGCTCGAGTCGCGGCGGGCATCCAGGCACGACGGCGGCGCGGCTTCGCTGGGAGGAGGCGGCGGCGAGAGAGGAGGAAGCTAGACGGAGATCAGGCACGTATCTCAGAGCACGTGGACGGCCTAGATAGTCAATGCAGCTACGTGCACTTGTGGGAAATCGATCTTCGCTTTGCAGGCCGGCCGGGCGGGGTGACTACCGAACGATCGATAATTAACAAATGGATGATCGATCGCGGCCTTAATTCATGCATGCATGCATGCATACTATATATATATATATATGTAGCGACAGCGTAGGTAACTAAGAGCAAGTATTATAAGGGGCTGTAAGCTGGCTGTATGCTGAGGTGGAGGAGAGAAAAGAGAGGTGGGCTGTAAACTTACAGCCAGCTGAAGCACAAAAACCAAGAAACTTTGTGAGATGAAGGGGTAGGTCATACAGCCTTTAGCTGACTGTAACTACTATATGAGTAGGCTGAAAAGTGAACTATAAGTATTTATACAGCCAGCTGAAGGCTGTATTATAAGACTTGCTCTAAGTAGTAGTAGTATATATGCATGGGATGGGAGCTATATATACAGATACAGCAGCTAGGACAGGGGTTAGTTAAGCGTGCAGTGCTCACTCGATCGAGTGGCAGCACTGGCCGGCCGGGACTCGAGCTAGCGCGCTTACATGCAACGCGATGCAGCATATAATTGAGCCTCTCCGAAAAAGCCTGCACGTTGGTCGGCGCGCAGCTGAATGCTGCTTCCATATATTGGGACCCAGCCATCCATCCATCGTGCATCCACTCATGCATCTTTATTTATTATGGATTTCCTAAATCTTAGTCCCCTGAAATTTTGCTAAATCTCAGTTGATTTTACCCATCTTCAAATTTGCTTGAAGATTTATACTACGATGAGCTTATCGTCATCCTCTCCGACACTGCCATGTTATAGGTTGGGGTGTTGTTTTTTAGGGGCATTTCAGTAATTTTTCAATTGAAAAAGAAAAAACAGAGGTGAGGCCCACTGGTTCGTCTCCTCCGTGCGCGTGCGTGTGAAATCGCGTGCGGTCCGGAGCAGCATCGACCGCTTCACCCGGGGGAGACCGAGTATAGCAGCAGCGATGGATGCATCACGTCCCCCTTTCAACCACTATCCCCTTCAACCACGGCCCCCTTCGACCATGGATCTACCCCCTTTGACCACGTCCCCCTTCGACCACGGCCCTTCGACGTCTACCACTTCCCCCTTCGACCACGGACCCCTTTGACCACGGTTTTAACTTCGACAACGGATCTCCGACTTCGATCATGGATCTTCAACTTGGACCACTTGCGCCTTCGACCACTCTCTCCTTCGACCACGGCCCTTCGACGTCGACCACTTCCCCATTCGACCGTGCCCTATCGCCCGACTACCAGTGCCAGCCTGCTCGGCCCTGACTTCGACCATGACCGTTCGACGTCAACCACAACCCCCTTCGACCATGGCGTCGACTTTGACCTCAGGCCCCTTCGACCACGGTGTCGACTTCAACCACAGCCCCGAGAGGCTCATCGAGCGTGCAACCACTGGGGGCGGCGGCGGGGGAAGAGCCACGTGGGTGGGCGTAGGAAGTGGAAGCTGCCGCCGCCACGCGGCACCGAGCAACAGCAGCAGCAGGGGGAGGAGGACCGTGGCAACACAGCGCGCAGGGGGCGGGGCGAGGAGGCAGCATGGGTGGCTATCGGATCCAATGGACGTCGTCTACAAGTGCCCGTCTCTCGGATCCACTGGCCACCATCGATCATTGCCTTCTAGATCCACCGGTTGCTGTCCCCGAGCATGCCTCTCGGATCCACTGTCCATCATCGTCGAGCGCCCTTCTCTTGGATCTACCAGCCACTATCGCTGAGCGTCGTGACGCCTCACGGTTCCCACTAGTCTGGCCCGGTGGTTGAAGGAAGGAGGGAGAGGGGAGATGGGGTGGTGGCGATAGGGAGATACTTGATGGGCGGCAAGGAGGGAGAGGGGAGATGAGGTGATGGGTCTGCGAGGGTGAGAACGTGGGAGAGAGATCTGGAGAGAATGAGAGAACATAATAACCAAAGGTAGAAGTGGAGAGGAGGGACAGTTAGCACGAGAAAGAGAGGGGATATAGATGGTTAAGATTTCTGTGCTTAGATCGGACAACTGAGAAGAGAGGAGGGAGAACACACCGACAACCACCAACTCGCATTTTTACGGAGCAAAGATTTCTATTATAACATATTTATAGAACCTAATAGTATTATAATATTATAAAAATTATTTTTGTGGTAAATCTATACTTGTTATTTCAATGCATTTAATCTAACTACTGGAAAAGACATCAATAGCCAAAATAAAAAAAAGGTCCAAAACGACGTTCTTGTGTCACACCTCACACGCGGACGAAGTGGTGGTAGTAGTAGCTAGTATCGTGTTGCATGGATGTGACACCGCCTGCAAGCATGTCCATGTCACCCGCCACGCTGCATGCTTTGCTGCAACTGCTCGCTCGAGTAGACGCCCGGCCTGCAGGTGGGCCCCCATGACGCCCCAGAGAAGAGAAGAAAAGGCAAACAAACACGAGAACGTGATCGAGGCTGTCAAGCCAAAGCTAGCTTTGCTGCCCTCTCTCCTTAGCTTCGATCTTCTATGTATACTGCATGCAGCTGGGCTTATGGTTTTAGCTATTTACGAGAGAGAGTATGAAAAGATAGAAGATTTACGTGTGATTTTGATTAATATAAATGAAGTTGCTGTAGTGTATTTTTATAATTAACTTGTAGACTTTGTCTTGAAAAAAATACCTTTTTAAAATGTAGTTACTGTAAAAAAAAGTAGTTTACTGTAAATCTCCCCCCTTCAAAAACAAATGGCCCTTTGGTTTTTAATTCAAAGATCGTAAATTTGGATGATAATTAGAAAGAAAACATCCGGATGATACCTAGACACCCTCATTTTTTTTCTGCATTTTCTGTTGTGCCCACGGCCTGCATCTCCCCTGCCTTTGGTTTCATGGCAAGGGAAGAAAAGACGATCGACATCCATGGGCCCCTGAACGATGCCTTCTGCATCATGCATGGCCCTAGAGCTCCAGAGGGTCGGAAGCTTGCTATGCATACGCACCGATGCCTAATGAGCAGAGTAGTAGAGTGACTAGCCGTGATTTCAACGTGAAAGAAAGAAGTGCCGTGCATGGATTAATGATACTAGAATGCCACGACTTATTTGTAATATTTTGAGTGCAAATATATGGGTTGCATGCTAGGGTATATGACGCGCATTTGATATTCCCAGTTGATATACATGGTAAATTTGGAATTAATACGATTGATAGATGGGCTTCAAGAATTAAAGAAAGAAAAATCTTTAATTGTGCGTGGTGTGTGCATTGGATTATATATAGAGAGATGGTTCCATACTTGGAAGTATATATTCCCACTTTTCATATACCGTCCAAATTAATAAGTTATGACTCTTTATCCTTTTGAGTATACTCTAAATTAAAGTGATTATAAGATATTCGAGTTCTATGAAAAATTTCATCAAAATCTATTGTTTATGACATAATTTATGCATATATTCTTTTTACATATGAAAAAAGGGATATAGCAAAAATAAAAGGTTACGATGAAATTTTTTCAACCATATCTCATTACATTATCTTAGAATTAGTATTTAAGGGTGTGTTTGGTTGCCTGTATCTCCTTCGTCCTGGATGGGTGGATCCGTATAATCTGAGAAAGAGCCTGTTTGGTTGCCTGTATGAGCGGATACAGCATGTATGAGCGGATGCAAAAATACGCCACCATCCTGGATGGGTGGATACGCTCAAAATGAGCTTCACTAGCCATCCTGGATGAGTGGATGCAGTGTATCTTATGCGGTCCCACGTGTCAGCCTCTCAGGTTTGGTAGACTGCATCCGCTCATACAGCAACCAAACAACATCTCGCTTTTTGTATCCGCTCATACAGCCTCACCAAACATCTTCTTTTTCTGAAATACGATTTCACTCAGCCTGCATCCACTCAGCCAGGATATACGATGCAACCTCCATCCACGAACCAAACACACCCTAAATATACCAAAGAGGTATAACACCTTGTTAAAGTGGTATACATATATATATTCCCCTCTGACCATTTGCATGATATGGGGAGTCGTATCATTTGCATGAAAAGCATATATTCCCCTCGGACCCCCTTTTGTCATCTTCTCAATCGCCTTTCGATGAACACAATGCAAGAACAAAGCTAGCTCGACGTACTGTCCTTTGTGATATAGGCATGGGTGCACCCCATTTCTTAACCCCCCCAGTATAATCGATCGGTATTTGGATCTTGTTAACAACAGCCCATGCCATGGGGAACACAAAAATATACTATCTCCCCAGTACTAAAAGTAAGAAAAGATCGTACGCAATATGCATGTGTTCTTCTGTTCTCACTTCTCAGTGTTAATTCCATGGAAGATTCCTCCCTTTCATTGATTATTACATATATTACCATTCATGCATCTTGCGCATGTCTACATATATATATGCTGTATGTCTCAATCGCATGGATGCCTTGTCACACAGAGGCGATTGAGTTAGAAACTAAATAAATGATACAGTCAGTACTATTATTACATATATATTACAATCAGTAGTGAGTGAGAAACTAAATGATACATTCCATTATATACATTTCTGTTGAGCCTGTGTGAAAAATATGGATTAATTGTCACACAGAGGGTTGACCACACATACATACACACCTTGAAAGAAAGCAAAGCACGATTATGCATGCATGATGGGCTGGAAGGTCCTCTAAAAGTTGGCAATCATGGCAGCAAAACGGTTGCTTTTAAAATCATGTACTAGTCGGTTTAACCGTTCTAAGTACTAGTCAGTTTAATCAAAAGATCTAGTTGCCCGGCCGGCCTTTTGAAAAGAACTCGGATGCGCTTAAAGCCTTAGAAGCCCTTGGTCACATTTGAAACTTTTCGATCACATTTTTCTCTCTCCCTTTCTCTTCCCCGCGATGCCTTTCAGTTCCTTTTTATATTGATGTGATGTGATGTTAGCACAAGACACGATCATTGATGGACTGATCTGATGTGCCGGAGACAGATACATCGATGTGCTTGAGGTCCTTGGCACCTTGTTAAATGCAGTGCTGGATCGATCCCGGCCGGTTGTATCATCAGATAGACAGACGCTCTGATTGATACGCATGCATGCATGTTTCTTGTTATTTAAGATTCCTGCAGAAATTACGTTGTTTCCCATGAAAATCCTGTAAAACTCCGGAGCGTTATTCTCCTTGCAACAACGGTCGAGATCATGCATCCATGGCCCATGATCAGTGTTAATTCCTCTTCTCTTTTGGGTTTCTCCTAATTGTAAAATGATTGAAACGATGATGGAGAGCATTCTATACATGCGTGCTAGGAAACTCTTATCACCAATAGTAGCATATTATATTAAAAAAAAAGGTTCATAAATATCAAGTGCTTTGCAGTTTGCTTCTTAATTTGTGCCGTTTATTGCAATTTAGGTATACTTAACCATCAGCTAAGCCGTCGTGCATGGGAATATATATATATAGGAAAGTTTTACATGAATGAACCCTAATTTAGCTACCGTGCACACAGACAGCATGTGGAGCCAGTCATGCAGGAAAGCAGGGGTTCTTGTATAGTAGCAGTAAAAAGAGTGAGGCGATGCGCAGTAAGGTGAAGGCGATAGCATTATTTTGCATCTCACAATCTCCTAGCAGCTAGCTCCTCCTTTCCTACTGACATGACATGAATGGATGTGGGCTCATCTGACCAGTCCTCATGCATGTTCCTTTTCGATCTCTTATTGTTTTCTTCTTTATTTTCCTGGGGTTCGATCGAGGACAGGCAGTCCTGCATCCATCAAGCTGGGCATTCTCCAATTTTGTTCTTGGAGGAGGAGGAGAACTTTTTTGCACCCTATCTTGCTGCCATGGAATCACGCATCGCAATTACCGAGACCACAAAGTGTGCTCATGAGGAAATGGGAGCAACTGGTCCCCGGCCCTTTTTTGAAAGAAAAAAAAGTTAGCATGAATCGTATGCAAGTGATTTTTTTTACCAATGAAAAAAGATTGAACATCTTAAAATGTCACATACATTGAATAAGGTATGGGTAATTTAGGAAGATGGATATGGCTATGTTTCGCCTAAAAATTATATAATTAATATCATTTTAAGAAACAAAATTCGCTCTCTAGAGCATCATTTATAAAGCAATAGAGGGAGTAGCAAATCTAAGAATCAGTAAGCAATAAGCCGCACAATCAAATCTTTAAAATCCATCGATTAACCTATCTAGCTTGTAGTTATTGGGAATTGAACGAAGATTTGGAAACTTGAAAGATGTTGCTTTATGTTGGTTCTTCATATTGGGCTTTTTTTAGCAGGACTTGATAGTAGACTTACCTTAGAAGACAACTACCGAATTTCCCGCGCAACTGCTAGCTTAAGAATTTGAATTCTGTTTGCTCCTTAAAATTCCTTTTCTCTCCATGTTCTTGACTTACTGCCATCACGTATATATATTGGACTTCTCCAACCGTGCATATAGGGTCTGTTCTTTAAGTCAAAAGCTGACGGCTTTTAGCTTTTGCTATAGTACCTAACTTTCAAACGGAGTATTTTCTCAAGACGGGGTCTACAAGTTAAACGATCTACACGTTAAAAGCCCAACATTTGTACCATTTATACTACAAAGCGTCTATTATAGTTCATTCTATACCTAATTTTTTTCTATTTTTCAATTAGCAAAATTGCAAGTGAGTATCCATTATAATCCACCATTACAACATCACAAGATCTCTCAGTAATCAATGGAGAGAACAATGAATGCAACATAGCAGAGAACAATCCACCATCACAAGCTCTGTAGGCCTTCTTAGCAGCCTCACTGTAAGCAAAATTCAAAAATTTCAGCCAAAAGCCATAAATAGAGGAGGAGAGCTACGATCCGTGGGGTGGGGTGGGCGGTTTCTATTAGCTGGAATTGGGTTGAGGAGGATTGACGGCCCACTCGATAAATTATCACAGACGGTTCTTGGTAAGAACTGTCAAAAGAATAGGCATATATGACTCGTTTTCGATTTAGGACCTTTTCTACTTCCATTCGATTGCAGCATGATTTGACAGCTGTATCAATTTGTGAGAGACCATGTGAAGGTCTAGAATTTATTTATGATGAATAATTGGTACTTCGGTTAAAATTGAAATTTGCAAAAGTTTCAAAATTTTAGATTTTAGAGTTATTGTCAGGTTTCAGACAGTCTGACCGGACTTTGGATGGCGGTTGGACCGGTCTTGACCTGTTCATTAGGGTTTTGTGCTCGCGCTTTAACCGCCACGAGCGAATAGGCATATATGCGGTCATTTACCTTTTCTACTTCCATTCGATTGCGTGATGAGCCATGTGAAGGTCTAGACCGATGAATAATTGGTACAATGGCACGGTGGTCAAACCGATTTCTCGAGAGGCCAGACATGTCTAGGGTATCCAGAGAGTTTTTGGATGGGCCAGACATGTCTGAGGTATTGATGAAATTGGATATTGAGTTGGTTTGAGTGTGTGCATGGCATGTGTGCCATTTGTTGATTTTGTGTTGTGTTGAGTTGCATGATGCATGTTTTGACTAATATGAGTCAAGTGTGTAGAACATATGCTCGAGATGGTTGCTTAGTATTTGGATATGCAGATGTTTGAAGAATGTTAGCGGACGACGGCAATGGACCGGGTCTAGGCAAGAGAGCTGAGGTTCGTGAGGTCGTGTAAGTCTGGGTGAGGCTACGTGGCTCAAACAAGAAACACAGAGAAAATAAGGATCATAAAAAGGCGAGTTGGTGAATGTAGTGCGCCAAGTGACGATACTGATGCATGTAGAGATGGTTTAGGGGGGTTCCGAATGCGTGAAGATGTGACGGCTAATTGTTTGACACTACAGGCTACATGTCAATGCATGAGGAGATGCTTTGACATGAAGGTGTGGAGACGGGGTCAAGGGAAGGTGTCTGGAAGTTTCGTCAATGGTATTTTAGTAGTTAGCCAATTCAATACCGGATTGGTGCCTTCATCAAAACTGTGTAGCAAGGAGGCACAAAGGAGAAGTGGTTTAGATCAAAAAGAGTTGAAATTACCAAGTGGATCAATCACTAAAGGGTTAGTGGGTTGAGTCTTGTAAACACTTTGAGAAGCTTGCATGAGTGTGTAAAACACGTACATGTTAGTTGGGTTAACGGGTTTCCCTAGTAGTCTTAATGGGTTGGGCTATTAGGGCTTGTTGCTGGTTTTTAAAGGGAAGAAGTGGAGTTGTTGGATCAAAAGATTCTAGGGTTAAGGTTTTTTGTTCTTTCACCTTGCTTGCTTTCATGCTTTGAGAGAGAGAAAGAGAGAGTAAAGAAAAGAGTGGTGCTTTGGGAGCATCTTGTAACTTTCATATTGCTATGATCCTTTCTCTCTATGTGGTAATGACGATCAAACCTTGCCTCCCAAATTGCTAGATATTTATGCCTTGAACTTTGTTTGTATGTTGTGCTCTTGATGTGATTTCTCTCACGAGTTTTCTAGTCTTGCCATGATTCATGATGAGTAAGTGGCACTAGTAGATCCTAGTTGATCAATCATTGCCTATTTAGATCACTTTCATAACAAGAATCAAGATTATGCTTAGTTTGTGAGTGTGTGTCAGTAAGATTTGTGATTTCGTGATTGTGGGAGTTCTAGCCCGAATACTTGCTCAAATTATCTTGTTAGGATATATAAAAATAGATTTGAAGAACCTCATGCCTTTGATTTTCATGAGTAAGAAGTAATTTAAGTTTTATGGTTTTTGTATTATTGTGACCTAGATTTGATTATCTTAAATTTAGTGAACTCGAGCCCAAAAATCTTGTGATTCTTGATTGGTTCAGGTTACAAATGCCTTGAGAAAGTCTCATACAAAACATGAAAGTGTTTGAACGGGAATTGAGCAAGTTCTTGATATTTGAATTTTGACCCGAGAGGTTTTTCGATATGAAAACAGATGACCGGTTAGACCGGGCCTGGACCTGTGGTCAGATCGGCCCCATCGGTCAAACTGACCTTGTGCCTGTTGTCAAACTAGCAGTGTCGATCAGACCAGCCCATTCATAGCAGTTTGACCAGCCTTGGGTAGGAGTTTCCTGATTTTGTTAGTTTAGGTCTCTATCTTTCTTTTGCTAAGCCTAGTTGGTATAGTCTGATCTTGATGACTCTCATAGTTATTTGAGTAAAGATTTTGGATATCATAAGAGAAAAAATTTCGAGAATCATTCCTCCGTCTGAGTGTCGACATCGGTCCTACATCTTGTCATGTGGATAAATACAAGTTATATATAGGTGGCAAGATAAATAATTGGCTTTACTTTGGCAGTTCTCTTAGCCCGTTTTCTTTTTCTGGAGAACAATGTGTACCATAAGTAGTACTGACTGACCGAAGCGGCTGGCGTATACCCTTGTACATGTGGCTAATAATACACCCGATCAAAGGAGAGAAAGACTGCCTCTTTGGTGGCATATGTTGGAGGTTATGCTTCGGGATCTAATGGCGGAGATCCTATATATGATCGTAGCAGAAATGTTATAATGATTCACCTGTAATTGGCAGGCTGCAGGCAGAGAGAGTTTTCTTGTTTGTTTGATGCCTTGAAAGGAGGGAAGGGAACAAAGTTACCCAAGATAAGAAGGGAGAAAGGGAGATGAAGCTTTATGAGGCTTATGGGCATCTCCATTTCTCAAACGCAGTAGTATAGTTTTCCATTGGTGGGGTTGTGTTCTTGAGAGATTCTAAAAGCTCATAGTGTGACCTTTTCTTCCCCTCTTGGAAGTAGCATCAAGATCCCTATAGTTTTAGTACAACCATGATGGCCTCCTCCTCCTCCAACCTCAGTGATCATCTCTTGCAAGATGACCTCCCAAGGCTTTCCCTGCCATTTGCTCCAAATCTTCATAGCACCATTGGAGCCAACCACCAATGGAGCCAACCCCTATTGCTGTAAGCGCCTGCACAACTTTTCCTTATATTTAGTTTTTGGGGCCAAAATTGGACCAAGCAGGTTTAATCGATCTGCTGTTTGCATTTTCAAGTTTTGTCTGTTTTAAAAGGAAGGTTGAGCCATGGCGTTGAGTCTGTATACATGCATATGTTCTCTTAATTAACCTGATTCCTAGGATTTGGATTTTTCTTCTGCGTGCTTGTTTGCTACCTCCTTGTTGTCTCTGTGCATGAGATCCTTGGGAATTGTAGCACAACAAAATGACAACTTTAGAGAGAGAGGAAGAAACAAATGTGTATGGCAACATCGTCGATCTTATTTATTGGTTTCCGGCCTCCAAAAGGTTGCTGTGTGCATTTTTCCTTTTGTCATGGACACCAAATCTCATGCAGCTGGTAATTAATTGTTTTAGTTAGATGAATTATTAACAAATCAATATATATGTATATAATTGTGCTTCATTTTTCTCTTGCAGAAACTGCAGTGATCACTTCACTTCAGACGAGCTTGAGGTACTCCTCTCAGCACAAGGCCACCACCATAGCCAGTCTGCTGCTCCAACCCCTCATCAGCTCAGCTCAGTGATAATGATGCAAGAGCTAGGGTTCCAATGGAGCAACTGCGCTGTTGCAGATGCCTCCATGGCCATGCTCATAAGCCAGCAAGATAGCCACACCATCAAAGCTGAGGAGGAGCTACCGGTGGAATCCCTTACTAATCCAAGGTCATCATGTGGCACAACCATTGCTTACAATGATACCTTCTACGGCGCCGGCCTGCCGCTGGCCGCTCTAGACGGCGTTGTGCTTCCGAGCGTCAACGTGTCGCGGCTGCAGAAGCCATGCCCGGCGGCGCCGCCTCTTCCCGGCGATGCGTTTGAGATCTTAGCTTCGGCAAGGCTTTGCAAGACCCTATTAAGCCAAGCTTCTTCTGTACTCCATAATGGCATGCCTTCGCTAAGAGAGCAACATGTGCCCTATGGCCCTCCTGCTCATCTTCAAGGACCATCCATTGACAACTACAAGGTCAGTCAAAGCAGTAGCGCTCCAGGTCTAGCTAGCTTGCACAGTACTAAGTGTCGTAACAAAGATAATTAATTGAAGGAGAAGAAACGAGGTAGTTAAGTGTAGTGCTAGTATGGTACTTGTACTATATCAGTGTACCAACCACAACTATATATCTAGCTAGGGATCCAGATGAGAACGGTATTGCTTGCAACATATATCCGACATTATAAGTTTACTTTAGTATTAACTATTTAAAGTTTGATCTAGAAATTTTAAGAACCACGAAATTCAGAACACTCGAGGCATTTATAATTGTTCATATAATTAAATTGAGAGTTTTAAAACTCAAGTAGGAACTAGTTGTTTACTTCAATTGATCCTAGCCGAAGTTGTCCTATTATTGGTGATAACCTAGGATCATATTTTATTAACCTACTAATTAAGTGCATACTAATTAAAAATGTGTTGTGGCATGTAAAGATGGCATTTCTATTGCTTTCCTCAAAGAAAATATCCATCTCGCTTCAGTTTTTTCGCTGTACAAGCCAAATCATTTGCTTTGTAAAGCATGGATGATATATAGTTATAGACCAAACATGCATGTAGTATAGCATGTGAAAGTAGGCAGCACTGAAAGAGTTCCATGATATCCCGATCGGTTGAGCTTAAGCTTCTGGCTTCCAGCTTATTTTTCACTATTTATAAATTTCGTCTTTTTCTGAACTTTTGGCTTTTTGTTGAGTTTTTTTGCCGGTCCTTTTTTCTCGTATTTGTTTGTATTATACGTAATGGGCTAACATATTTTTTATATTTTTAAATTTTTTAAATTTAATTATGCTAAATAAGCCTATGTCAACTACAGTGCTTTTTTCAACCAGCTACAATATTTTCAGCCATAAGCTATGAGCTTTTAAACCCAACCGATCACCACCAAGTCTGTCATGACCGTAACATCAGATTTTAATCTCCCCCCCCCCCCCTCATTTGATCAAATGTTCCCAGACTAATAAAATGGTGGTTTCCTAGCTAGCTATATGGAGTAACGTACGCACGGTTACAAGACATACTTGTATGTCTAGATCCCATGCACATTAGCACTGGTTCAAAGGTGTACATGTTGCGATGGTTAGTTAAGTTTCGACAACCAGCCAATGAATGGCATATACTGATCATTGCCTTGGGAGCTAGTCCTACATTTCGTTGATACTGCAGTTGAATTAGCTATGAAGGAATACGACTGCTATATATAGTTGGGGTAAATTTAATGATAATGCATAGGGCATACAACACTAGAGGATCAGTGGAGAGTTTCATGACGTTATTTTCAAGACTGCCACATCATGTAAAATGAAATGAAACATGGATGAAACATCCATCCTCAATGCATAGTTTCATTCTATTGTTTCATAGACATTTAATTTCATGACTCATATAGAGTTGGTAATCGTACCACTCTTCTTAAAAATGTTGCCATATCATCAAAAATACCTATGTGGCAGCCTATTAAATGCAGATGAAACTCCCACTAAGACTGACCTAATGTGTTCTCCAAAAGACAGTGGAGCTAGTTTTAATTGTAGGATCATTGATTTGGTTTTAAGGCCCGTTTGCTGCACGGAAAATTTGTCCGATTCTTGTAAAAATTAAATTGTTTTCTATCAAATGTCTAAAAAAAAGAAAATGTGAAACTTATGCGTTCCAAGCGGGGCCTAATCGGGGACAACACTACGGTAACAGCACATCGCGTCCCTGCCTGTGCTGTGGTACCATCATGTTTCTGGCCGGCCGGCCGGCTTTCCCTCGGCCAGAGCAAGCTGAGGTAGGCCCGGTGAATGCCTTGTTTGTAAGTACAGCTTTAAGAGTGACATGCCATATCTTTTTCGTTCAAAAATACTAGTCTATGCTCCTGTTGTACTTGAAGTTTTGATCTTCAGCTATTCTATTTATACTTGTTGTATGTATGTTTTGGACCTAGATATATTAAAATTTCATCTCGATATATTGCTTCAGATTATCTCTTTCTTAGCTTCTAACTAATTTGTAACCATGCATGTATCATGAACGTGTGTTGAAGATGAGCACGCCTACAGTGAGTGGAAACAACAGTGCAGAGGGAGGCAGTCCGCAGAAAGCAGCATGCCAGCAAGGAGCACCACTAGTGCCGTCGTCAAAGAAGCATCGGCTTGTGTCTCGCTCCTCCACCGTCGTCCCTTCTTTCAAGGTATATATGACCTTTCTTTCATTTCGAGTACGTATATGCATCGCGATTTGCACGGGTACGTAGGACGTACTTTTGCATATCGATCGATCTCTCATTCGATCTCGGTTGTGTTTGTACTGTACTACACCCAAAAGAATGTTTTGTTTTGTCACATCTCTAGACAGTCTCTATATATGGGGCTACAGCTCTCTCTCTCTCTCTCTCTCTCTCTCTGCGTGTTTTTGTGGAGCTAGCTGTTACTGGTTGCTTTTTTCTGCTGGTTAATAGCTCTGTGTTGTCCTTGAGTTAGGTGAGGAAAGAGAAATTAGGGGATAGAATCGCTGCTCTTCAGCAACTGGTTTCACCCTTTGGCAAGGTAACAAACAAGCTTACTCACACAGATTTATCGGTTTTTCTGATTAGCAGGCGCTTGATAATTTTTTGTCAAAGTAACTAGTCTCATTTTTCGGACGTCGGATGTGCTTGGAGATGTGTGTGCTTATTGCTTAAGGTGAAGAGACTTTGACTTTTCCGTAAAAAAAACAAGCTCCTGATATATATAGACAACATCAAGATTTATATATGCATGCGTGCTTCAATCCTAATTCTTGCCGCCTCCATCAAGATTTAAGTTGGATGGAGACGAGGACCGCGTGCGTGGCCTCCGTTGCTTCTCCAGTAGCTTCCCGTGCTACTGACGAGGACAGTAGCCCTAGGCGGCGGCGGTCCGGTAGAGGCTGGCGAGCCGCGGCGGTGGAGCACATGGGCGGAAGACGTCACTCAGGGAATCTGCCATGGAGGCAAGTGACTGGCCCACAGAAAGAGCACTCGAGGGCGAGCTGGACACAACAGGGTCCATGGCCGGTGGTGGAGGACGGGGAAGTAGTGCGGCAGTGGGCGTTCGCAGGAAGGGAAGAAGAAGGAGCTTGCAATGATGGGTGTGTTCTTTTTAACTATAACTAATGGCTTTTAATTTTAGTATGAGTTTTATACAAATAAATTGAATGTTAACAAGACACTTCAAAAATACTGTCCCGATAAACCATTTCAAAAAAACGACGAAGAAATCATCCGTTTATTTGTTCGGAAGAAGTCATAAGCTGAAAAAAGAGGGATTGATACATGAGCCAACGACCATTGACTGTTTGGTGGGGGGTATGATTGGTATTTGCTGAAAATTTTACCAGGCTACGAAACTTGATGGCAACTTGAACTAACAAATCTAACTAGGGGTGGCAATTTGCCCCATGGGGGCAGGGCCTTGCGAGGCACGGGGACCAGGGATGGGGGTCCATTACTATAGCGAGCGGGCCGCGGGATGTGCCATGCTCCCATGGGGGCCCGTGGGGACCCAAAAATATCCCTAATTTCTGGCCCTGGGCGATCGGGCTGTAAAGATTAATTATTCCAGCTCCCCGGCGGTGGCTTGGCATTCTCCATACGGGACCACGACTCGCCTCACTCCCTCACCTCTTTCTCCTCCACGTTGTCCACGACCACGACTCCGAGACCATCGGCGATCGGCCTTCGGCCACCGCCGCACCGCTCCGCCGCTTGGTCTGCTCCACCGCTGGGTCATCGGTCCACTCCACCACTCGACGACTCCACCACAAGGCGCTGCCGTTGCATTGCAAGGTACTACTCAAGGATGGCGCCCAACACCGACTCCCAATCCCAAATCCGGAGATCCCCTTTGTATTCTCCATATTTCTCTAAGTGTATATTTGCCCTCTGCGGCCTGTGGGAGCAGGACAAGAGCAACCGATTATCGAGCAAAGGAGTATGTTGATTTTTGCACTTTGGGATAGTATGATTGCATTTTGCTCTCCTATGGGGACCCAGTGGGGGTCGGGTCCCCGATGGGGCCAGGGCCATGGGGCTATCATCCCTTGGAATACCTAATAGGGCCGGGGCTGCCTAGTGGGGGTTGGGGCGAGGGCGGGACTGTCTCTCCCGGATGTCCCGTCTCCCTTGCCGCCCCTAGAACTAACGAGAGTGGCACCAAAGGAATGAAAGTTGAAACTCGGTGATATAGGAGGAATCATAACTTTTTAATGGCAGATAAGCGATCAGGATAACTTTTAATGACGTGCAAAGAATTTTCTTTATAATTAATTACTGCTTCTTTACCTAACACGTGTATGTTTCTACATCTGATGAGATGCAGACTGATACCGCATCAGTACTGATGGAGGCCATTGGTTATATCAAATTTCTTCAAGATCAAGTTGAGGTGATACTAATTAATTATTCTTACTCAGTGGAGTAATGTATCTGACTAAAACTAATTCTCTCTCGCTAGTTAAGAATGGCAAACTTGCTGCAGGCTTTTGGGTTTGATTAATCCCTACACATTGCATGCATTTCTGTGTGGACGCTGTAGATATATCAGTGATGGTAATATTTTATACATGCATAGAAATTAACCAGCTGCTGTCCCAGGCTACTACATGTACGTACTGCCTGTCTTTTCAGGAAGTATTCTGTAACATAACATAGCGTATATAGGAAAAATACCTTTTGCTTCAGTGTAGTTACTTCCTTATCTGATGTCACCTAAACGAATTTGATATACTCGTTTATCACTTTGAATATACTCATATACTAATTATAAGATACTCTAATATAAACTACGCGAAAAAATGACAAGGTAGTCTATAGCTTTTAGTGTATTTTACAAATACCTTTATGTACGTATGTACAAAGATGTATATCTAAAAAATATATATTACGAAAAAAAAATACATATCACGAAAAAAAATACATACGATAGCTACTCTGGAGAGAGTACATGTATAATTGCTCAAAGATTCAGCCTGACCATCGTTGTAATTACCCGTGCAGACTTTAAGCGGTCCGTACATGAGATCATCCAAAAATAAGAAAGCCAGGACAACACAACAACGGGTACGTACATGCATCGATTAATCTTCTCCTCCTCCTCCTCCTCTCTCTCACATACAGATAGAGAGAGAGAGAGAGAGAGAGAGAGAGAGAGAAGAAGAAAACTATGTTGACTATTAGAGCTCTGTTACATATGTCTGCCTGATTTGTTTGTTGCTTGTGTTAGGGGCCGTCAGCAAATGGAGGAGAGAATAAGCAGCTTGATCTTCGCAGTAGAGGGCTCTGCTTGGTGCCCCTCTCGTGCACGTCGTACGTCACCAATGAGAACGGAGTTTGGGCGCCACCACCTAATTTTAGGGGAAACTAGCTACCTAGCTACAACTGATCCGTCGAACACAAAATGTACTACTCAGAAGTAATCGTTAATTAACTGCACATCTCCAGAGAAAAATATGTTCTTACGATCGCTCTCTCTCTCTCTCTGTGTCTCTGTGACTTCTCTATGTGGCACAAATATTGATTCGGTCTCTGCTTAAGAGAACATATCCACAGCCGTCGAATGCTATACCAGAGGACGGTAGAGATGTATCGTATTGGCCTCCCCATGAAGTCATCTGAAACAAGGTAGGATTATCAAGCCTAGACTTGTGCATGCATGCTGACTTTAGGCAAAATCCGATCATCATCATCATCAGTACAACACCAACAACCAACAGGCCGGATGTAATATCTGGGCCGTATAAGCCCGGCCCGACCCATTTTATGCCACGTATATGACAGAGAGAAATACAGAGGGAGAAGCCAAAACCGGATTTTGCTCCTTCCCGTGCCTTCGAGCTGCTGCCATCTCCCGTGTTTCTGCCGCTTGCGCAACCATCCGCGTCGCCGCCGCTCGCTAGCCCCGCTCCTGCTGCTGCTCGCTGCTGCTACCCTCCCCTCGCGCTGCTGCCGTCGCCTTCCCCCGAGCGCGCGCCGCCGTTGCTGCCGCCGCCTGCCGCTTGCCCTCGCGCTACCGCCCGCGCCTTGCCTCCCTCCGCCCCGTAGCCGCTGCTGCCTCGCTCCGCCCGGCGCTCGCCGCGCAAAGGGTCAAGGAGAGAGCGAGGAGCTGCCGTGAGGAAGGCAAGGGCGGCGGCGGGGATGAGGAAGGCGCAGGAATCGCCGGCGGGGGAAGAAGAGAAAGAGGGAGGCGTCGGCGTGGGAAGAAGAAAAGAGAGAGGGGCCGTCAGCTGTGCAGAAAAAGGGAGGAAGAAGAAGAGCCACCGGCGTGGAGAAGAAAAAGAGAGAGCCGGCCGGAGGAAAAGGAAAAAGAAAAGAAAGAAAGAAAAGAAAAGAAAAGAAAAGAGAGAGAAGGAAGAGAGGAAAATAAAGAAAGAAAGAAAGAAAAAGAAAAGAGGAAAAAAAGAAAGAGAGGAGAGGGGAGGCTGATCTGTGGTCATATCTGCCCGATCCGATTGAGAAAAAGAAGGCTGTCCCGATCCGATCGTTCGGGGCCAGCGTAACGCCTTGAAAACCTTTATCTCTGTGTATTTTCCGAGTTGGGCATAAATAGTATACCGATAATTAGAGTCGATGCATGTGACTATTTAATTATTGTTATTAATATAAATGCCTGGTCGGTACAATCGGTACTGCCACTGTTAATCTGATCGATCCGTGGCAGAGGAGGGAGGAGAGAATAAATTGAGATCAGACAGTGTAGATGATTAAAGTGAGATTAAACGTGTAGAAATTGATCGGCGAGTATAAATAATGTGATCGCTCAATTTATAGACTGGTTAAGCATCGGGTTAATGAGAGGTTGCCCGATGAGACAGGAGTGGGTAATGTCGATTGGACTTAGAGCGATGTTATTTACTCGTAATTGAATGTATTGCATGAGTGATAAATTGAAATAATTAATGCTGGTTCAGGTGGCGGTTCAAGTTTGGTGCCGTCCACGCACCGTCCGCCAGGTTAACAGGCAAGTGCATGGTAGACGGTAAATTGTGATGAATGTTATTCGTGATTCCATGCCATGATTTACAGTATTTATGAGAGGATGCCTGTGATTGTGTGATAATCATAATTTGATGAATAACATTTATGATTAGACATTCACATTTGGAGCATATTGCATCATGCAATTGCATAAGAGTCAGGTCGGTGAGAAAGTCTTACGACTAGTCCGGAGCGCTCTTGAATAAGACCTACAGAGATAGACACTCTACGGGAGTGGAGGTTGTGACCTCGTATGAAAGAGGACGAGGCGAGTGGTCCATCGACGGGTGGACACTCCGCTATACCGGTATAATCTACAGTTACAGAGCATACAGATGCATTGCATGATATTGCATTACATTACTGATGTGAAAGAGATACAGATCTGACGGTTGTGATTTCTGATTCTGAGTAGATTTACTGATTACAATTACAAATTGATTTACATTTCTGATTCTGAGTAGATTTGATTCGATTCTGAGTTGATTTACTGATTTCTGATTCTGAGTAGATTTACTGATTACGATTCTGAAATTAATTTACTGATTCTGATTCTGAGTAGATTTACTGATTCTGATTCTGAGTTGATTTACGATTTACTGATTCTGAGTAGATTAATTTACGATTCTGAAATTAATTTACAGACATAGAATTGGTTTCTGATCTGAGACATAGAATTGATTTACTGATATATAGATTCTGATTTAATTTACATTCTGATCATAGAGTGGATATCTGATTTCTGATTCGTGAAATTGATTGAACTGCGAGAGTGATGTTACTGTTTTATCGTGTGCTTGCTGAGTCTCCGGACTCACCCTTACTTTGTCGTTGTTTTTAGGTGAAGGATGACGACATGCATGGAATGGGATAACACTTTTGGCACTGCACATATGAAATAACAGCTTAGCCGTATACGGAGTCTTTATGTTTGTTATAATGCTAAGACTTGTGGCTCGCTGTTTGGTTTAGCTTAACCAAAACCGATCGTTCTTCCTTAAAAAGAACGTTCAGTTGTACAAATTAGCTAGAAACCGTACTTTAGTGAATCGTCGACATAATCCATCTTGGTGCTGATAACACGCATAAGAGCTTTGGGGTCAATTAATACTTTAACTCTTTCTCTTCAACAATCTCATCGAACTTCCCTTTTCATCTGAATAAGCAGAGAATGTTATTTATCAATATGCAAGAAAAGAAATATCAAAAGGAACCAGTGGTAGAACAAGTGACAGATAGTTAAATCTTCATAATACAACGCGTGAATGCGATGATGCTTCAGTCCCCCTGAACCAAAGATATCCATTTGTGAATTGGGAAATTTATTAGCTCAATACATTCACATATGTATATAGGGATAAAAGGAACCGTACAATGCTGGGAACACGACATCAGTTTCTACAAACATTTGGCCAATAGGAGGGAATATTCTACGGGCCGGTAACCGGTTTTACCGATGAGTTCTGGTAAAATTTGAACTGGTCGAATTTTTTTGGATGAATTTGGATTTCAAGAATGGGTTTTGTTAAACATCATCCGGATATTTTCTTCATAACTATCATCCAAATTTAAAACAGTTGGATTAGAAATTCAATGGCCATAAATTCTCTCCCCTCCCCTCTTAATTCTACCCCCTCCTCCTTTAAAAAAATCTCTCCCTTCAAACAAGGGACCTTTGATTTCTAATTCAAGAGTCACAAATTTGGATGATAGTTAGAAAGAAAAAATTCAGATGATGCTTAGACACTCTCTTCAAGAATAAAAAGTACAAAACAATAGTCTAAGCACATCCGCGGTGCATGGGTTTAATCCCTAGTTCTGCTGAATTTTGTTTCTTGTATTCAAATCCAAAGGTCAAATAGTACTAGTTACCATGTGCAGTAAACAAAGAAGCAGATGGTGGCAAGGCGAGAATGTGCTGGCCTGGTTCGAGTCCCTAATCTTGGCCGGATCCCATTTTTTCCCCAAAAACGAGGTAATTTTCCCTGGCCATTAGTAATGTTACGCGTGGAGGCCAGACCTTTGTTCACATGGGCAAGGTTTTTTATGGCATTGACCAATGTTTAATGCAATAGTGCAAAAACATCAGAAGGAGAATGAGCCAATTCTTTTTTATTGTGTCTTATACTAATTACTGTAGAAAAATTGAAAAATAGATTTTAAAAGCTGGAAAGAAGAGAATAAGTCGTTCAACAAGGTACTAATAATATTGAACATGGTATACATTGTGAACATTATGGCCTCAGTATGAATTGTTCAAGAAAAATAGCCTTTTAATAACAATATATAGAGAGAGAGAGAATGGAATTGGGCAAATTAGATGCTGGGCCAGCTGGATGGTAGCGTTAAGGGCATCTGTAGTGTATATAACTCAAGTGACCTTAAAGTGGGTCCCATCTAAACCTTAAGCTCGACGCTTTAATGTATTTAACCCAAAGGGCTTTAAGATGGTCCCACTCGGCAGATAAAAAAAATTGCATTTTAATGCTTGTGGCCAGGTCTTTAGCTTGAGGACCAGTCTCAAGCCTTTTTTGCTTATAGCTTGCTTAAGGTCATCCCTGTAATGTATAAGGTTGACCTTAAGGTGACTTAAAACCCTCTATTTTCATACGCTATAGATGTTACACGCGACGGCGGAGGAACGACGAAGTAAACAAGATCAATCGCAGAGAGACACGAGATTTTAACGTGGAAAACCCTCCCAATGCGAGAGGAAAAAACCACGGGCGCGGCCAAAGAACAATCTTCACTATATCGGGTGAGGTTACAATGCGGGATTTACAACTCTAATCTCATATCCCAAACGACGACTTACAGGGAATATATATAACAGGAAACCCTAATTCGACTAGAATCCATACCGCGGGGCTTAGCACTTGAGCGTCCACGGGTGCACTGCCTTGACAATGGGCGCCGGGAGACTCGGCTACGCTCCGCTCCGTGCTGGCCTAATATATAGAATTTGGATCACAAATCAACATACTCCACCTTGAGACAAATTCCTTCCTCGTAGCATAAACCAATCCTTCACCCTCAACACAACAAAGAAAGAAATACTTTCGGCGCCACACACCTCTTGGGCTAAGTGTAATACCAACTAAGCTTGAGCAAAGCTCAAACTTAGCAACAGAACTCGCTTTGTCAACATATCAGTTGAGGATTTTCATGAGTGCTAATCTTGCATACCTTTAGCTTACCCTTTGCAACAATATCTCGACATAATTATATTTAATCTCAATGTGCTTTGTCCTCTCATGAAACATCGATCTTTAGTGAGATAAATTGCACTGATTGTCACAAAACAGATTAATGCAAGAATCAACTCCAGAAAGCTCAAGAAACAAACCTTTCACCAAATCGACTCTTTACTTGCTTCACACATAGCCATATATTCCGCCGGTGGTGGGCAGCGCAACAACATCCTCGCAAATGTGCCTTCCACTCACAAAGACAACCTCCAATGGTAAATACATAACTGTGAGCGACCTACGCTTATCCAAATCACCAAAGATAATCTGAATCAACATAGCCAACGAGTTCTTTTTCAGTCTGCCAAACTTCAAACAAGCATTCGATGTGCCTCGCATGTACCGAAAATCCACCGAACGGCTTTCCAATGCTCTTTACGTGATTAGCCATATATCTACTGACCAAACTCATAGCATAAGATAAATCGACGAGAGCAAACCATGGCATACATCAAAGACCCTACAAAGACTAGCATACGGAACTGGACATGTACTCAACCTCCTCATCGGTGCTAGGACATTGTGAAGTCGACAATTTAAAGTGAGGTGCAATGGGAGTACTCACGAGCTTTGAATCATGCATGTTGAAACGATGAAGCACTTTCTGAATATAATTTTGTCGACTAAGAAACAATAAACCGTAAGCACGGTCTCTAGTAATTTCCATACCTAGAATTTTCTTAGCAAGACCAAGATCCTTCATCTCAAATGCACCGCTCAATCGAGACTTCAATGTAGTGATTTCTTTCTTGCTCTTGGCAAGAATCAGATATCATCAACATATAACAGACAAGTATATAGGTGATCCATCAACAAATTTAATGTAGACACAACTATCATAATCAGATCTTTTAAAGTTATTTGATAACATAAATGAATCAAACTTCTTATACCATCGATTTAGGAGACTGTTTCAAACCATATAAGGACTTCTTCAATTTGCAAACATGATCCTCCTTACTGTGCACTATGAACCCTTCCGGCTGGTCCATGTATATCTCCTCCTCAAGATCTCCATGCAAAAATCTGTCTTCACATCTAGCCGCTCAAGCTCAAGATCACGCATAGCAACAATACTAAAGAATGTACGGATTGAGCTATGCTTCACAACCGGGAGAACACATCATTGTAATCAACACCCTAATCGACTAAAACCTTTAGCTACTAACCTTGCCTTAAATCTTGGAGGCTCGCTAGAGATAGACCCTCCTTCCTCTTGAAGATCCATTTGCAGCATACGGTCTTCTTATTTTTAGGCAAGCGCACCACGTCCCATGTGCCATTTTTCTCCGTGGATCTGCATCTCTTCTTGCATAGCTGAGATCCACTTCTCATGATCTCCGAAACAATGGCTTCGATGCACGTAATCGCTCATGAGTGTTCTCCACTGCTCAAACAACTAAGAGCATAATGAATCAAATTACACTCTTCAATTAATCGGGATCGAGGAGCACAACTCCTCTTTTCTCTGCAAGTGCAATAGGTGATCGTCTTGCTGCAAAACAGAGATAAGTGCTGAACAAGATCAATAGTATCATCAATAAATTCATCTCCCGATCATCCACGTGCTCCACCGCACGCTCATATTCTCGCTCATCATCGATCATGCGGTACAATATCTATGGGTAAACTGTCATTAAACATCACAGATTCATTAAAAACAACACTTCTGCTCATGAAAGTCTTTCTTGTATCAGGATTCCATAGCTTATATCCTTTTACTCCAGAACCATAACCAAGAAACAGACACTTAATAGCTCTAGGCTCCAATTTTCCATTATCAACATGAGCATAAGCAGTGCAACCAAAAACTTTCAGCTGTGAATAATCAGCAGGTGTACCAGACCATACCTCAATGGGAGTTTTCTTATTGAGTGGAATAGAAGGCGACCTGTTGATCAAATAGCATGCGGTGTTGGCGGCCTCTGCCCAAAAACGCTTGCTCATCTTTGCGTTGGACAGCATGCAACGAGCCTTCGATATGATGGTTCTGTTCATGCGCTCAGCCACACCATTCTGCTGCGGAGTGTGCGGGATGGTGTGATGCCTCACAATGCCTTCCTTCCTGCAATAATCATTAAACTCATGCGAGCAAAATTCACCACCATTATCGATGCAAGCGCCTTTACCTCCTTCTCGCTTTGCCTTTCTATCATTACTTTCCAATCTCTAAAAGCAAGAAATGTATCATCTTTACCTTCGAGAAAATAAGGCCACACTCTTCTAGAGTAATCATCAATGATAGTAAGCATATAATTTGCACCACCATACGAGGTCTTACGAGAAGGCCCCACAAATCAGCATGTACATACTCAAGTATACCTTTGGAGCGATGTACCGAGGCATTGAACTTTACCCTCTTGTGCTTACCAAAAATGCGGTGCTCACGAGTTCATCTTACTCGAGTGCAGCCATCCAGCAGAGTTCCTCTTCATCAATTCTGCCATACCAAGTTCACTCATGTGTCCAAGACGCTTATGCCGAGGTTAGTATTATTATCGAGACAGATGTGCAGTGTGGCGAAACACGCAATGCACTTCCTCTAAGCACATATAACTTGGCGAATTCATATCACCAATCATGTAAACGAGAACCTCTTGATACCTTTAAAACTCCACCCAAGCGGAGTACTTGTACCCTTCATCATCGAGTGTCTTTGAGGAGATGAGATTTCTTGCCATCCTTGGTATATGTCGCACATTGTCCATTAATGCGAACCATGCCATCATGTGTCCCGATCGAACAGATCCAATGCCCACGATCTCACATGGGTTGTCATCTCCCATGCGAACGACATCTCCACTCTGCACAAGCTTATAAGAACTAAACCATTCTCTGTTAATGCAGATATGAAACGAACATGCCGAATCGAGTAACCATCCATCATGACCAGCAACACAACCAAAGAAATACGACAAGGCAATCTCGGAATCATTACTATCAAGACCTGAGACAACAGAGGCATTACCTTGATTTATTTTTCTCGTTGGTGTGCAGCATTCCTCTTCTCCTTATTCTTTAACTTATAGCAATCCTCGATGAAGTGGTTCGCTTTTCTTGCGATTGCTTGCGAACTTCTTATCCTTGGACTTTGAACGTCCTCTACCATGCGGCTCTTGTCGCGATTGTTGTTATCATAGGACTTCGCCGGATCGCCACGGACACGCAACGCCTCGCCCTTGAAGGACGACGACTCACCCCGCACCATACCTTTCATCTTCTCCTTACTCGAGCGCCTCATAAACCTCCGCTAGGTTAGTTCATCACGGCTTAACAATATGGTGTCACGGAAATTTGAATGTGAACTAGGCAAAGGAGCATAGTAACGAAGACCTAAATCCTCATCATCAAATTTTACCTCCATGGATAACAGATCGCACGATCTCCTTAAAGACCGATATGTGGTTCAACACCGATCCTCCCTCCCGCAACTTGTGAGAACAACTTCATCTTCATGTGCATCTTATGGTGAGATCTTTTGACATGCAGATCGATTCGATTTCACCCAAAGTTCTTGCAGACTTCTTGCAAAATATCATTAGAAAGATGAAGTTGAATGAGCGAAAGAGCCTTACGATCTTTACGCTTTCTCCTCGAGTCCATTGATCCTTCTCCTTCTTCCCGAAGCACTCTAGAGCCTCATCCAGATCTCGTGATTGGCGAGTATCGCCTCATCTTCACTTGCCACAACGAGAATCTCGTCTTGTAGTCGAGTAGCGGTAGATCAAACTTCACCGACGCCATCGCGATGCCCGATCTGAAAGACCTAGGCTCGATACCACTTGTTACACGCGACGGCGGAGGAACGACGAAGTAAACAAGATCAATCGCAGAGACACGAGATTTTAACGTGGAAAACCCTCCCAATGCGAGAGGAAAAAACCACGGCGCCACCCAAAGAACAATCTTCACTATATCGGTGAGGTTACAATGCGGGGATTTACAACTCTAATCTCATATCCCAAACGACGGCTTACAGGAATATATATAACAGGAAACCCTAATTCGACTAGAATCCATACGGCGGGGGCTTCGCCCTCGCACCCCCAGCGCCCTGGGTGCACGGTCCTTGCACAATGGGCCGCTTCAGGACTCCGCTACGCTCCGTCCATAAGCTGGCCTAATATATAGAATTTGGATCACAAATCAACAATAGATGCCCTAAGCAACACAATAGCAATCGCACAATGTAAACTACCAAATATGAATATGGTAAATTTCCACCAACTGAAAACTCGTATCCAATGGCAGTTGAGGTTATGTGGCCAATTGAATTATTTGGTTGCTACCTGTATCACTCAGCCATGGGAGGAGTTCCCGTACCTGCCGAGTTCTCCTGACTTGGCAGTCGCCAGTTGATTAGTATGTGTGCTTTAATTAATGTTAATTATATTTAATTAATATTAAATGTATTTTAATCAGCGCTAAACCATGGTATTGAATGATGCCGTTGTGTCATGTTGTATTTGTAAAAATAAGTGTTTGAAGGCCAAGTTAAAAAAATTGCTACAGTGCTATGTAATAGATTCGATTCATTCATTCAGGCAGGGTAGTTTAGTTCCATTCAACAAAGGCAATCAATTATCAATGTGCCTGCGCTGCACGTTCGGTTCCCGGCCATGCCAGAAAACCAAAGCATGGCAGATTAAGGAAACAGTCGAAGCAAGCACTTGCAATAAGCAATCGATCAATCGATGGCTTCAAAATTATCTATCGATCGCCCTCTTGTCATCTTCTTGATTAGGACCAAGTAACTACTAGCTAGGGCAGGACAGGACAGGACACAACAAGCTTTAGCTTTAGCCGCTGCATTTCCGACGAGGGTTCAGTTCACTTCAGTTCTTGAGCTCTGGAAGAAGCAGGCCCCTGGCGTTCATCTGCTTGTACATCCACTGCCAGTTCTCCGGCCTCACCTCCCCGCCGAGAGCCCTGATCACCGACCCGCCGCTGCACGCCCCCACCTTGCAGCACTCCTCCAACGGCAACCCCTTCACCAGCCCATACAGGAACCCGCTCGCAAACAGATCGCCTGCGCCAGTCGCGTCCACCGTGCTGCTCTCCCCAGTGGCTGCCACTTGAACAACCTGCACACATCGTTATTTGAGGGCTCAGCTGAATCTTCGGTGGATGTGCAAGCTGAAAGAGCCTTGTTTTGCTCTCAAGCTGATCGCAATCTCACCTGCTTGCCATGCTTTGCCATGCATCCTTTTGAAGCAAGGGTCACCACGGCCCACTTGCAGTACTTGGACAAGAAAGCAAGTGCCTCCTCCTCTGGATCAGATGTCACCCCTCCCCTGCAAAGCAAATTACACACGCACAAGATGAACATCGGACACATAAATTTGCATCTCAGGTATGAAGACAGGTGCAGCATAACAATAATAATCCAATCAGAGGGAAACCGTTGACAGTTTGGCACTCAGAAAGTTGGGGAAAATACTGTTTTTTCCGTTCTTTGAACATACCCTGTTGTTTCTTTTACGTACTTAGATACACATATTGGTATATGATAGTAGAGAGAATCACCCTATGAGCTCTCTGGCTTCATCCTCATTGGCGAAGCAAAGGTCAATGTTGCCTGTCTCCAAAAGGCCAATGAGTTGCGACCTATAGTCACGAACCATCTGCATACATATCAAATATAACCAAAGAAACTAAATCAGATTGTCGTTACAAAATTGACCTCGAATGAGGACTGGGTTTCGTAAAGCCGCAGTCTGACCTCAAAACTAGCCAAATCTAATGATACTGAGAGACCTTCTTGTTTAGCAATCCTAATAGCTTCAACAATCTGTTCCATGTTCTGTTGTGCATATCTCACAACTAGCCACTGCATTACAGCAACAATGAAAAAAAAAAGGTATCCAGGTTATACAAACATATATGCCAGGGTTTTTTTTTGGTGGTACACTAATATATGATGGAATATATGTGCACAGAATGCGGACTAAGAGGAAAAAGAAGCCACCTTGGAGCCTTTGAAATCCTCCTTCCTGAACTCATTGGCCTGTCACATGGACAAATGTGTTATGAATAGCGCATGTATTCATATGAGGCCAATGGGCCAGAATATATACACAAAGTACAAGTGGTAAATATGCAAAGAACCCCTCATAACAATGGGGAATAACAAACTATACATATATCTCTAACACCCCCCTCAAACTCATGGTGGATCAACAACACTGAGTTTGGAGAGGAAGAAGCATCTTTGTGCTCGAGTCCAGGCCTTCGTGAAGAAATCCGCTATCTGAAGCTCAAGGCACATCAAGAGTAATCACCGATCATGCACACAAGTCCTCATGAAAGAAGCATCAACTCCAATGTGCTTGGTGAGCTCATGCTTCACGGGATCACGAGCAATCACCGATAGCACTGTCTTTGTCGACAAAGAGGGTCGGTGTAGTGACGAAACACCAAAATCCTCAAGTAACCACCGTAGCCAAGTAATCTCTGCTGTCAAGAGAGCCATAGCTCGCAACTCGGCCTCTGCACTCGAGCGGGACACTGCGATCTGTTTCTTCGTCTTCCGTGCAATAAGAGAACCACCAAGAAAAACACGATGCGAGAGATAGACCGCGATCGGAGGATCGCTGCCCAAGTAGCATCCGAATAGGCTGAAGTCAGAACGAGTGGGCGTGGAAAGAAGAGACGGCGAGAGATAGTCCCACGAAGGTATCGCAGAACTCGAAGAAGGTGGTGTAGTGAACTGAGTGGGAGCTGAAATAAACCGACTCGAATATGAACTGGATAAGTGATATCCGGACGAGTAACACAAGGTAGACAAGACTCCCAACAAGGTGACGATAGCGAGTCGGATCGAAAGAGGCTCGCCATCGAAAGTCGGAGGTGAACATTGAGCTCCATGGGAGTCTCAACGATCTGTGATCGATGAGAGAGCGCGATCAAGAAGATCCGAATATATTTCTCTTGGGACATAAAGAAACCATCTGGAGTGTAAGTAACCTCAATCCCAAGGAAATAACGAAGAGGACCAAGATCCGACATAAGGAACTGCTCACTAAGACGAGCATTAACAAAGGCAATGTACTCGAAATCATCTCCGTAATGATCATATCATCAACATACAGGGAGAAGAAGAGTCCACCACGAGGCGAAGTGTGGACAAAGAGCGCAGATCATGATCACTAGCTGAAAATCCAGCACCAGTAACCACGAGAGAAGCGCTCAAACCAAGCACGGGGCTTGCTTAAGGCCATAGAGAGAGCGGCGAGGCGGCAGCACCATGCCCTCGGGAACATAATACCCAAGTGGCGGATGCATGTAGACCTCCTCACGCAGCTCGCCATTAAGAAAGGCATTCGGACATCAAGGCGAGAAGCAGACGATGGCGACAGACGCCACCAAAAGAAGAGTGCGAACGGTGGTCATGTGGGCCACGGGCAAAAAAGTCTCGTCGTAGTCAACACCATGCTGCTGCTGGAAACCACGAGCAACAAGACGCGCCTTATAGCGCTCAAGAGAGCCATCAGAGCGAGTCTTAATCTTATAGACCCACTTACATGTGATGGGATGAGAATGGGATGGAAAAGGAACAAGATCCCAAGTACCAGTACGCTCGAGGGCAGCAATCTCCTCGGCCATGGCAAGCTGCCACTCAGGGTGAGTAACAGCATCCCGGTAGGAGACAGGCTCACGAGTAGCTGCGCCAGCAAAGGCAAAACGGGCAGGAGGCCGAATCGACTGGCGATCGCGGAGAGCGTAGCGAGGAGAAGATGACCCATCAGGGGAAGATGGAGCATCAGAAGAAGATGGAACATCAGAAGAAGATGACTCATCTGGAAGATCCTCAATACGAGGTCGACGAGTGTAGACGATAGTGGGAGGAGCCTGAGGAGTCGTAGGAGACGACACAGGCGGCGACAACGGCGGAGAGGCCACAGGGGGAATATGTGGAGACTCGATAGGACAGTGGGCGAGGCAAAACAGATATAGGAGTATCTGGAAAGGTCAAGAAAGACAAAGACTCCACGAGAGGAAGCGAAGAGGCGGGGCGTGGGTAGAATGGGCGAGACTCGTCGAAAGTCACATCCCGAGAAACCCGTATCCGACGACCAACAGGATCCCAGCACCGATAGCCCTTGTGCTCAGATCTGTACCCGAAAGACACACTCAATAGGTCGGCGGTCGGTTTGAGTACGTTCTCGAGGCGAGAGAACATAGCAAACGCAACCAAACATATGAAGGCGAGTAGTCGGAAGAAGACCACGAGACGCTCAACGAGGATCGCACCCTTAAGAGCGAAGAAGAGGCTGAATGTTGGCGAGATAGGTGGCGATGGAAACGACCTCGGCCCAAAAGTGAGGTGGAATAGAGGCGGCGATCATCGAGCACGAGCCGTCTCAAGAAGGTGGCGATGCTTGCGCCGGCGACACCATTCGAGCATGAGCACCGAGACAAGAAAATCGAGCAAGAGTGTCCTGCTCGGCAAGGAAGGCTGCGCAGTGACGAGAGAGTACTCGCCAAACAGAATCGGCCACGAAAGACACGAATAGGAGTGGAGAACGTGTGTGTATCATAGTGGCAAATTGTTTATAGATAGGCAAGGCCTCACTACGAGAAGACATGAAATATATCCAAGTGTGGCGAGAGAAATCATCTATAAAAATAATATAATAACGATGACCCCTTTCAAAAGAAGGAGCCGGACCCCAAACATCCGAATGAACAAGATCAAAGGACGCCGAGACACGGTCTCACTATGAGGATAAGGAAGCTGAATCTGTTTATCTAACTTACAGCCGACAATCTAAAGACACGTCTCCGAGAGACCCGAAGACCACGACGAACTAAGGGCGGCAAAGAGATCCACACAGATGGCCAAGACGGTGATGCCACCGCTGAAAGAGCCGAGTGAAGCGAAGTGGCGGCGGAGAGAGGCGGCGGCGGTGGTGGCGCGGAAGGAAGATGAAGCGTCAAGCTCCCGAGACGCTTGTGAGTCACGGCGCCGAGGGGCGAGAACCAACCGAGCTTCCGTGTGGCGATCCACGAACACAACAAGAGTCGAGTCGAGAATAACTCGATAACCAAGGTCGATGTCGCCCGTGAGAAAGAAGGCGCAAGGTAAGGCGAGGAACATGAGCAATAGAAGAAACATGAAAAGATGAGTTGCTAAGAGATCCTCGACCGAGACAAAGAGATGTACCATCGCAGTAAGAACACCGGCGGGAGAATCAAGAGGTGTAATAGAAGACAGTGGAAGAATCGGAGTCATGTGAAAAGATGCTCCGAATCAAGAATCCACGGGAGGTACTGATCGTAGGAGGTGGTCTCTCGGTGCTGAAGAGTCGATGCGTAACTGCGCAGAACACTGCCGAGGAGAACACAGGCGGCAAGTAGGCGTCGAAGTCGGCTATCTCTGCTCGGTGAGAAGCTCTGAAGAAGTCGAGGCGACGTCGTCGTAGAAGCACTAGTGCCGATGAAGAACGGCGTGAAAGATGCCGCTTCTTCTTATAGCACCGGGACTCGGTGTGGCCATCCTTGTCGCAGAGGAACAGTGAGGACGGCCACCTCAGGCGAGGACGGCCACCACCACCGTGGTAGCCGCTGGAGGAGGCGATGTAGCGAGCGGACGAGCGGCGAGCACGCAGGGGAGTGGCATCGCACCAAAGCACCACTCAAACGAGTCTCCTCTGCGCGTATCTCGGTAAGAGCCTCCGGAGAGTGACACGAGGTGGCGTGCAAGGAGCGGGCACGCCTTTGCTCGAACTTCGGGGCGAAGCGAGTAAGGAACTCGTAAACCAGCTGAAATCGCTGCGGTCGGCGCACGTACCTCCGACGGCACGGGCCAGTGCAGCGGCCAGCGCGGTGAGTCCAATCGACGCCGCATGCAGTGAACTCGAGCGTAAAGGCGTCAACGGTAGCATCACCTGCTGAAGAGAGTGCTCTGGCGGACCACGGACGAGTGCAGGGCATCACCGGAGGCTCGTAGCGCCGACGAAGATGAGTCCACATCCGGAAAGCGAAGAGTCCCACAACCTCGTAAGAAAACTAAGGTGGACATCGCGATGAAACAAGCGGCGGCCGAGCGTCGTCATCGTACCACCGAGTGTAGACGGTCGACGATCCGTGTAGGAATCGAGCCTCTGGTAGGCGAGCGGCTTTATCATCAGCGTCATCATCGCAGCGGCCTTATCGGTACATCCGGAGGCAATGCAACAGCGTAGGCTCCGTCGGAGGAATAGGGCAAGGCGGGCAGGTGACATCGCCAGAGAGGACGCCCCAGAGACGGAGACCACGCATGTGAATGCGCATGTGAGACACGAAATCGGTGTAATTAACACCATCAAAGATCACCGGCAATGAGGAGAAAGCGGTGCCCATTGGTAGCGGCGCCGGGCGGCGCGCGACAAAACAACGAAGTCTAACAGCGGCCGGCGGCGCGCGCGGTTAGAACAACGTTTTTTTGCTTTTTTTTTCTAAACCCTAATACTTACGGGCCTTTGGCCCGTTAGACCACCCGCCACGCAGAGATCGGCGGCGGTGGCCTCTGGCGCGCGACGCGCAGAGCGGCCGCGAGCGAGCGCGGCGGCGCGAAGCGGCCGCGCAGCAGCGTCGGGTGGAGGCCGAGCGGCGGCTTCAGCGCGGAAAGCGGTGCTTCGGAGCGGAGGAAGCGGCCGCGCGAGGGAGGCGGCGACTTCAGCGCTGAAACAGCGGCCGAGCGGAGGAACGGCAGCGCGGAGGAGGCGCGGCGTCGCGCGAGGAGGCGGCCGCCGGAGCCGGCGCGCGCGCGAGCGGCCGGCGGCGTCGGCGGAGGAGCGACGGCGACGCGGCAACGCGACGGCGGCAACGGAGAAGCCGACAGCGGCGATGCGATGAGGCCGTGAAGACCGTGGCGGCGGTGATGGCAGCGGAGGGCCGAGTCGGCGGCGGCGGAGAGACGGAGTCGGCGGCGACGGCGGAGGCGGCACACGAGCGCACGGAATCCTAGGTAAGCCAAAACCCTAGTTTTGGCTCTGATACCATGTTATGAATAGCGCATGTATTCATATGAGGCCAATGGGCCAGAATATATACACAAAGTACAAGTGGTAAATATGCAAAGAACCCCTCATAACAATGGGGAATAACAAACTATACATATATCTCTAACAAAATGATCTCGTCAGGTTTAAGATTGTTGAGAGACAAGTAAGTATGTAACATTCAATACAGCATCAAAAACAAGGGGTTACCTGGAGCTTGACTGCGCTAGATAGGCATGGGCGCATGGTGCGATTGCCACTTGCATCGACCAAGCATGCACACTATAACAGGTATTCTTTTCAGCCTTATCCACTAAGCAGCAAAAAAGGAGGACAAAAAAGATAAATTTTGGCTTCGGATTTTTTGGCTACCTGTGCAGTGTGCCCTTTTTTTGCCCTTAATCTTGTGAGATCTACACCACTAAAGCTCATGTTGTTGACAAACAAAAGGCCCTGGTCATCGTCTCCGCAAGCTCCAATTATTCCAGTCGACATCCCAAAACCGGCTGAGAGCCCCCGAATTGTGTTGGCAACACTTCCACCGGCTATAGTTCTTATTGCGGAGATGTCATCGCGGGAAGGAAGAATATGGGCATTCACTTCAGTCAGAATATGATTCAACTCCTCAATAGAGACCTGTGCATCATAAAAACAATTGTCAAATGAAGTTCGCGACCTAACCACATGACATAAGGTTCGGTTTCCCCTTTAGTTATGTCAGATCTGTTCCATTATGTTTGTAAATCTTGCCACCACATACCTAATCCAGGCCTCCTAAGAAAATAATGGAGCCTCAAAATAATGTTTTTTTTTAATAATAGAGGCCTCTCCGATCTCTATTATTGGAAACCAAACTGTTTACAGAGTTCTAGCAAAACCAAAAGGAGAACAGAACATAAAAGGCAAAGAGCTCCTCAAAACACCATGCGTCTCAGAGAACTCTCTCAACAGTACCGGGCCTCAAAATAATGTATGATGTAGAATTATAGATGGAGGAAATCAAAGGACAGACACATTGTTCTTCGACATCCTAATAGCTAAGAGGAAGTGAAAGAATGTGCAGCTACAAACCAGTATATCTTCGTTTTTCCATTGATATTTTTTCTTCAAACTGTTTTTAATAGTATGGAAATACTCCTGCACATGTGTGCATGTGCTTTTGCTACATGTGTACAAAGTAACCCATATGCCTTGCTCCTGGGCTTGAACTAAAGCAACAAGAAAGATATTGACAAGGCTCCAGCATGGTGAACCGTGGAATCTCCTGCCTCAGTAGGAGAGAGGAGATAAACTGATAGATACAGTACAGTGCTGTCATAATCCGATTACCCATCTCAGTCTACCCGAATTTCCCTGGCATCAAGTGTTAAAACTCTAATCGGATGTACCTAATTTAGAGAGCATACAGACAGTAAACTTAGCATTTCAAAGTCAAAGCTGGAATCTAACGATACCGAAACTACAGTATCCTCTAATAAGTATCATATTGACATCAGGACTCAGCAGCTGCACTATAAAATATAAAAATAAAAGGTGCCGAGTGTCCGAGCCATAGAATGATGGTATTAAGGTCATCAAAAGTACAGGCTTTTCTGCCTTGATAATACATTGGAAATGCACCTTTTGGATTTCAAAGACGACAATGGCACAGTAAGTATGGAAAATCTGACAAGATGCTGAGCCAAGAATGCCGGACGATTGTAACAAAGAGTGGTGGTTTCTTGCGGTACGAACAAACCTCTACCAACTCTGCAACCTAAATAATTAACATAGCCGATGGACCAATCAGTTTGAGCAACATAAGGCCATGTTTGACAAATCAAGAAGTGGGCAGGCAGGCCAAACTATCAAGCAAGCTATTTTACAGTGAAAGCAACACTAAAATATAATGTAGCTGCATGCCTGCATCTAAGCAAAGTACAAGCCACGTCAAATGTAGGGATATGTCTGTACGTCCCAAAAGGTAGGTGCTTTTATCGTTGCCTCTGTTTTTCTATTTGAACTGAAACACAGGAAGAGTACAACAGTATGGAACAAAAGAACAGCTCATGGTTATGACATTCTGGGCAGCACATGAATGAGTATAGGATATATATTCGTTCATCAAACAAACCTCCCAAAAAAATGTTATCAATCGCAAGACCGAAAAAAAAGTGCAACAGCAAAAAAATTATTTGAGGGACAGGAAAAAGGACAGGAGATCTAAAAATGTCACACGGCCGGCCCGCAAAGTAACCGGGAAAAGAAACATATGGTCACGGCACAATTGGATTGAAGGTAACTGCAGAAGAATGGCAGGAACACATGACGGTAACCGATCGACCAAACAAGTCAACAAGTAAAGGCAAAAGTTAGGAGATGAATCATGGTGTCCTAAATAACAAGATCAGAAGGGCATTTCTGACGGCAGGGGGAAAACGATGTCATAACAACTCTACTAGGGTGACTCGATCAACAAGGGACGATTTCTATGCGTAATTTGGGGTTGGAATTACAGGATGAGTGCGCTGCGCGGGGAACAAGTGAAGTGAATGAATTATGGTAGATTGGGTGGCTGTTAGGAGGGACCTGACCTGCTGTGAGCCGCCGCGGTCGCCGGGGATGCGGTCGAGGAGGGACCAGTCGACGCGCGCGACGTGGTCGATCAACGCCGACAGCTGCAGCCCCACCACGGCCGGCGCATCCCTGCTGGATCCCCGGAAGGAGGAAGCTGCAGGTGGCTGCTGCTCTGCCTCGGCGCCCATATGAGGGAGGGGCTAGGCTACCTCTCCGTTTCGTTGGGACTTGGGAGGATTCCTCGACTGTGTGGATGGATGGGTGGGGTTTGGCAACAAGACATGGATTTAGGGTCTTTATTTATAGACAGAGCACGACACACACTCCACTCCTAGCAGAGTGACCGGACAGACACTGGTGCTGCTGCTACTGGTGTACTCTCTCTCATGAAGGCATGAACCTTGCTTGATAGATGATGCATCCTCCTATTACTTTTTCGGGTATTGATAAACATCATTCGGATATTTTCTCTCGCAAGCACTGCACTCTCGCTTTGCTTTATAGGCAGATAAATTTTCCTGCTGATATTCGCGTACACTCATGCTTAGGGCTTTGGCTTATTTTGTTATAGAGCTAGCTTTTAAATGATGAGGTTTTTAAGGTGGGTCTATAGAAATATTATAGTAGACACTGTATTACGTTCAACTATACCGATTAAAATTATATGTAACTATTTTTCTCTGATGGACGAACAGAGAGAATTCAAGAATCACAAAGGACAACCTAAAAAACACAGCCTTCTTCACGTTTTGTTTTTATGAGTGGACACCAATAGCAGGCACTGTTGCTGCGAAAGAGCGGAAAGAAATTGCAAGGAAGGAAAAGCAGAGATATATCTTTAGAAGGTTAATTATCCAAAGCACCTGTGAAGTTTCTCTGTGATTGTTGGTGCACAAGCCCGTGAAAACGCAGTGGAATTAGGCGTGTACGTACAGAGAGACGAGAGAGACATTTCATCTGCCGGTTGACCGTTGACTTGCGTCAGACCTCCTACGTGGATCATATCGGCTCGCCTCCATCGAGTGTTACGATTGGGAATTTCTGAGCAGCTAGCCTCTGTCTGTTGGTTGGATAGATACCAATTAAGGACAAACAAAACCACGCACATCGATCCCCTGATTAATTATCGGGCCACTAATCCTAGAAAGTGGGACGCACAATTTGCATTTGGAAGAAGGGTAAGTAAGAGCTAGCTACCTCGGGTAACGAGCTGGGGATATTTTTCACGTCCATCATCCGGTCCGGCGTGCATGGTCGTCGGAGCAAGATTCCTCCCTCCATTAGCCAGCCAGCTAGGTTAGGCTTAGAGCAACTCCAGTGAGGCCTCTTGAGCCTCAAAACTCAAATTGAGGCAGAGCAAAAAACGAGCTCCAGTGGAGCTCTACTAGAGCCCTCAAATTTGAGGAGGCCTCAAATCACCCTCCCACCCTCATTCCTAGGGGCCCCCTACTCCGGCTCTCATTTTTCAGTTTTCCTCGTTTTTTGTGGAACATTTGTGCTTTCAATTTAAATTCGGAACAAATTTGAATTTAAATTTGAATATTCGTATTTGAATTCGTATTTGTGCTTTCAATTTAAATTCGGAATAAATTTGAATTTAAATTTGAATATTCATATTTGAATTCGGAACAAATTTGAATGTTATGTGATGAACTTTGTTCTTTCAATTTAAATTCGGAACAAATTTGAATTTAAATTTGAATATTCGTATTTGAATTCATATATTTAAATATTGTCCCTCATTGTGAAATCATAAATATTTTATTGTGTATTGTGCTTTTGTCCCATACATACGCATATAGTGTGTGAGGAAATAGAAGTAATTGAGAAGTAGGGGCCCTATTTTGAGGGCTCCTGCTGGAGTGCAGCCCAGAAAACAGGGTCCTCAAAAGTAGAGGGAGCTCTCAAATGAAAAGTAAAGGCCCTGTTTTGAGAGCTACTGCTGGAGTTGCTCTTAACAAGCAAAGAACCAGAGAAAGCTACTACCCTACCCTACCTGCTTAAAAGAAGCAGAGAGATTAGTCACCCATTCTCTCGATCAGCTGTACAGTGGTATTTATGCCAAAGAAGGCAAAGAAATCCGGAGTGTTTGGCTCTGAAAACTGCAATGGCAGCACAGGAACAGGAGCAAGAGAGAGAGAGAGAGAGAAGATCTGGAAGGAGCAGCAAGGTGGTGGCCAATGGTGGGGCGACAGCATATATAGGCCCCAGCGCATCTGCGATTGTGGCAGACAGTGACAACCTACCTAGCTAAGTGACATGCCTACATACAGACGGACGGTGCACTGCACTGCTTACGATGTGATCCAGATGATGATATCACTCACAGTCACAGGCACCACCGTACTACATTTCTTTCTTTCGAAAAGGAAGCCATGCTACCGTGTTACTTTTCTTTGCAAAAGGAAGCCACGCTAGTAAGTAAACATGCAGGTTGCTATCAGCTAATAATAGTAAATAATACGTAGAGCTAATAATTAATATAACAAGAAAAATACGCAGAGATATTTCATGTTACAAGTAACATAGGGCCTATTCATATTAGTTTCTGCTTAAACATTCGGTTTTCTGAAGCGGTTTTCCCACTCCCCTCACTCATATCTTGTGCACATATCTCTCTCATTTCCCCGCCGCTCGCTCCTTCTTTTAAAATCTACTTCTTTCGTTCAGCCACTATTGTTTATTTTGAGCCAAAAGCCATCAACCGCATTCGATGTGAATAGGCTCATATAGAGTTAGTGACTAATATAGAATTCGATTGCTATCAACTAGGTAAATGAAATCTGTAACTACTAGAAGCAAAGAAACGCTAGTTGCTAGTTAACTAGCACCCAGAGTTGTTAGTTGCTATCACTTAGGTAATAAAACCTATAATTACTAGTACCTGAGAATCACTAGTTACAAGTATCTAGAATTTTTAGTATCGAATATCTAGAGTTGTTAGTTGAGAAATAATTTTATCAGTATGTCTATTAACCATATTCGATATAGATCTTGTTTTTTTAAACTCATCGTGACGAAACACAAATCAGATAACCCATTTAAAAGATATGATCATTCAAAGAAAAACTAACGAACAATTACAAAACTTAAGTTACGTTTGTTACGTGATACTGCGCTAACACGGGACTGCTCGCGTCCAACAATATATCGTCAAAAACACAAACTGGCTTGTCATTTTTAAAGCTGCTTATCGGCTCATCATTATTAGATTCGTTAGCATAAGTATTTATGATAGAACTAAAAGTCATCAATTTATAGATGGTAACTGTAAACCACGATAGAAAAGAAGGCATCCGAAGTAGTAGTAACCCCTGGCAAAAGGGAGCTCTAGTTTAGGACAATATTCTAAATTTGCAAGCAGACAGCAGAGTCAGTGACAGACACGTGCAGCCAGAATCAATTATGTCAGAGAGAGAGAGAGAGAGAGAGAGGTAAGCTGCTACGTACCATCTAGCTAGCTAGATACTCCTCCCAATCAAATCACGGAGCCTGGCTGCTGCAGCCACCCGTATGGATCATTAGATAACTCATCCTGATGAGCCGCATGGGATTGGGACTGGGATCATGGTTTATGCCCTTATTAAGTGGAGTATGTATTTTGAGGTCCAAAAGAAGGAATGCTTTCTTTCTTGTTACTGGCCAAAAGGGAAGATAAAGGGCTCGTTTATATTGGTTTTTAGTTTTGGTTTTGGCTTATAGATAGTAATAGTTTGTAGTGAAATTTGCAGAGAATAAGATACTTGTGTGCGATTTTGGTTAATATAAATGAAGTCACTACAGTGTATAGTATAATCGACTAGTAGACCATGTTTTGAAAAGATATTCCGTTTGAAAGCCATATACCGTAGAGAAAACCATTTACTGTAAAAAAAAAACAGCCTTTAGAAGCCAATACAAACAGAGCCAAAGTTGCATTGTATGCATGATTTGTGTTTTATTTTCTTTTTTGTATTGCATTTTTTTGGATTCAACTGCCATGCCATGCGGTCATGCTTTCTTTTTTCAAGTGTTTGTGTTGGATAAGTATAAATGGAAGTGCAATGGAGTAGTCATCAAGTCTATTCTTCTTAGCTTCGGTTTATAGATTATGGTTGTTTGTATGAAAGAATACGGAGGCACAAATAACTTCTTGTACGGCTTTGACTGATATAAATAAAGTTGCTATAGTATATACTATAACTAACATGTAGGTTTTGAAAAGACACTATGTTTAAAATTGAAAGTAGGTACAGTAAAACACAAAGTATCTACTGTAGAAAACTAAAAACACTTTTTAGAAGCTTGAAAGAAGAGCCTACTGCGCTGGAGAACCTGACAGGAGTAAAAAAAATTGTGGACTGAATGATTGACGATGATTTCTGGCATGCGTGCATGCGGGCATGTGGCCGGCCTTGTTGTACCAAGCTAGCTACTCCTAACTACTACTCAGTGGTCGGCGGGGCTCTTCCCGGCCGGCCGGCCGGCCGGCCATGACGATCAGATTCCTCGCCTGCACCGACGATCCTAGCCCAGAATTTGATGCATGCACTCGTACTGATCGATCGATGCGGTTCTTCGTGTGCTAGCATAGCACTTGTCAATCTAGGCGGCAGCACAAGATTGTCATATCCCAATCTTGTACTAAAACTGTATGAGTGACGATGATTCATTGGTGGCAAATGCAAATTAAGCAATCCATCATGATCGATCAGCAACGGGGCAGAGAGAGAGAGAGAGAGAGAGAGAGAGAGAGAGAGAGAGAGAGAGAGAGAGAGCACATTGCAGCCTGCGCGGGCCACGATCCACAACAGCAACTGCCTCCTTCCTTATAGCCTGGCCGGCCTGCTAACGCTCCACAAGCGCAAGCGCTGGGCCAAAGCACAAAAACATTCATTGTTCAGCTTCTTCGCCAGCCCATCCATCCTGTTTAACCGGCTTAACGCCTTGTTTTGAGCTGTATTTCATCACGTTCTTCAAAAATCCTATAAAATTCATACGTTTCCCTCCCCTTCCTAAGGTTATCAAAATTGTGATCCTAAATCAGATCAAAAATACTCTGATAAGACCGTATTATAGGATCAAATGGTAGAATCCAATATTCTACCCGATTTTACCAAAAGCATATTTTTTTAATTTACCGCATATTTCAAGAGTGATATGAGTGTTTATTTAGTCATTTAACATCTAATTTGATTAATAAATGTATCTTAATCATGACTAGAATCGTGCTTTAAATTATATGACATTGAGAGCTACAACTAGAAGAGTGATGTTATCAATAGTAATGCCATAATATGGTCATTTTACATAAAAAAAATAAAATAATTAAATTAAATTTATTATTCTAAACCTCCAAATCTTAATACCTAAACTATTAATTACTTAGTATTTAACATACAACTTGAATTGAGGGATAGGACACAATCAAACACCTAAGCCTTTCATAATCTTAGATGATGCATGATTCTACATGATTCTACTATGATTCTACCATAATCGAGGGATAGTACATAACCAAGCACCTAAGTATTTTGAGGGTGTCCTTACCATAACCATCTTGTGGACATGGATCTTTGGCATGTGACACGTGCCCCTTCCAATGCATTTGATACCCACGTGGAGCTCTTCGAGTGACCGTCATCTGCACTCCTTGTTCCTTTCCTCTCTTTGATTTCTCTTGAGCAGTCGAGCGCACACACACACCAAGCTAAAGCATCAAATCCTGAGGGGTAGGTCCTTGCTCCAGCTCGAGTCGATTTTTCTTTGAAATTTGAGTGCAAATACCCATCAAATCTAGTAGAAATCCCTTGAAATTGATTTAATTTTTTCGAAATCTTGTTGAAATTTCTTCGATGGACCATGTGGAGGTGACCCCGAGTGTGTGATGAGTAAATTGACATCGGTTTTAGGAAAGTCGAGTTTAGTTTGTGAGGTTCGTGCCTTATCATTGTGTGGTGCAATCGGTTCGGTCGGACTTGGTCAAACATGGTCGTATGAGCTTAAGATGCTTATTCTCTTGATTCGACAGGTTTGGGTTCTTTCATGCATAAGTATGATTCATTGATGCTATTTATGCTTACATGTATATGCGTAAGTGTTCTGCTTCTCTCCTTCGTTGTGTTTTTGGTTGTTCATGAGTTAGTGAGAGGGAGAGATGAGTTCTTAATTTCTCTAAGCATATATGGGATTGTAGGGATGGTATGAGTTGACACTCTATGCAATCATGTATCTCTCCTCCTCGATATCAATCCAAGATGATTTTATTTGAGATGGACTTACTTCCTGCTCTCTGCTTCGATGCTTTCTATGCTTGATTTTTGAGTTTTTGTGTTTTGGCTCGATTCTTGCTGGGGAGTGGCAAAATGGGTTGCTCTGTGATGGAATTGCATTTCTAGACCCGTTGGTCAGTTAGTTCCAAGAGCAAATTGATTGAATCGCAAGAATCACTTTTTCCCTATTCTGTGTTCTTGAGCCCGTTGTTTTTCATTTCTAGGGTTTTGGAGTAGTTCGTGTTTCCCTTCATGAGATGGCATGAAACTTGGCATGATAAGTCCTGAGGCTATTAAGTAGCTATACTCAAAGTTTCATGATCAAAGGATCAAAGGTTAGATGGGAATTTGATTTTTGGGCAGCTCTCTGTACTCCATCCTGTTCTTGGCAAAAATCTGAAATTCATGAGTTTTGTTGGTTTCCTGTGATGATTGGAGTCTCTATGAGTTAGATTAAGTCTTTGGTGTCTTGTTCTGAAAAGAAAAGGGGTACTTCTCTCATTTCCTTGAATTTGGCAAAAATCTGAAAAATCAGGGTTTTTCAATCGAGTTCTGTAATTGTATCGGAATCGGGGACCGGTCGGACACGTTACTGCGGTCGATCGCTTTATGGCGGTGATCGGACCGGCATTAGATCAGCGGTTGACCGCATTAGGCGCGGTTGGCCGGCGGCCGACTGCAAGCATCGCGGTCACGACTTGCCTACTGTTGTGTTCAAACCGCCCCTTTGCTGATTTCTTTCCGGGTCATGTTATTTCTTTGGTCTTGTGTTGGTCTTGCCTCTTTCTCTAGTAGGTTAAGTCTTCAGTGTGTTGGCTTGTCTTCTTCATAGTTTTCTATAACTTTTGGAGAAGTGTTCTTGGGGGATATGTTTAGGGGTTTTTAAAGATCAACATTCACCCCCCCACCTCTGTCGCCGTTTGCGATCCAACATTCTTCAGTGCGCATGTGAGGGGGTTCGGCGACATCCATGGGTAAGAGCATTGTAGAGAACCGAGGCGGCAGATCATAAGCAGAAGTGATGGTATGGAGTAGTCATGTGGGGGCAAAGACAAGGTCTTAGGTAGGTCGCTGCCTCTTCCTTCACCGAGGTCAGCCCGTTGCCGCCAGCCATGCACTCTTCTACTTCAGTAAGCTTTTGTTGTAGGCGTTTCCTTAGAATTGTTGCATGAAGTGTTTAATTTTGTTGCATTTTTTTCTAAAAATTTATTGCTGGAGGTATTTTGTTGTAGCCGATTCGGCCGGATGTCGCCTCTTGTTTTCTGCTCGTTCGAAATGTTGTAACAAGTAAGCCGAATTGTTGCAGTAGATCTTTTTCCATGTCGCAATACCTTTCCTAAGCTGATGTAGTTGCTCCAATAAATGTTTCGTTTGTTGCAATGATATTTTATTTTTGTTAGGGGTAGTTTCTTGTGTTGTTGCACAAATAGTTCTCGTTTGCTGTAAAATATGGGTTTGTATTTTGTGTGTTGTACACGAGACAAAATTTTTTGTTGCAAACCAAGTAACTTATTGTGGTGTTTTACACATTTTTATTTCATCGGATCGAATGGGTGAGATCGATCCTCTTAAATAATATCCAACGTGGATCGAAGTGTACGATAAAAAGCGCTTCCATCGTACATCCAGGGACCAGTCGGACAACTCCAGAGTGTGTGGTTATAAATCATAACTAGTAAATTTACCGTGCAACTACGCAGATTGATATTATGATACAGTTGTCTTTGATATACAACTCTGTTTCCTATAATTGAAATACAAATATATTTGTTATATAACTCTAACATCTATAATATGATTGATCTGTACCGTTATAATCTAGTCCTACTAAAATATGTGGTGATGATTTCCTTTTTCTTTTTTATTAATGTGAGATTTTTTTAGATTATTGCAAGATTTTTTTTGCTCTTAAAGCGAAGAAGGTGTGTGGAATATGACCCTTTTTCTTGCTTTGAAAATGAAAAGGATGTGTTAAGCAGGGTGGGGCTGGGACGGACGGGAGGTATATGCTGCCCATGCGATGCGATGCCCCACCCACCCCGGCGCGGCGGTGAGAGACGGACGACGGTCGCATCGCATCGCATCGTCCTCTTGGAAACAAGACGCAGAGCAGAGCAGGGCCGTCTCGTCGCCTCCTCCCTCCTCTCAGCTGGGCTAGGCTAGGCTAGGCTAGGGTTCCATCCCATCCCCCATGGACGGCGCCGGGGGCGGCGCTGCGGCCGCGGCCAAGTGGCGGAGCGACGCGTCGCGGGCCTTCCAGTACTACCTCGACCGCTCCACCCCACACGCCACGGGCCGCTGGCTCGGCACACTCGCCGTCGCGGCGATCTACGCGCTCAGGGTCTACATGGTCCACGGCTTCTACATCGTCACCTACGGCCTCGGGATCTACCTCATCAACCTCCTCATCGGATTCCTCTCCCCCATGGTCGACCCCGAGCTCGACCCCTCCGCCGCCGCCGACGGCCCCGCCCTCCCCACCCGCGGCTCCGACGAGTTCAAGCCCTTCATCAGGCGCCTACCAGAGTTCAAGTTCTGGTACGTACCACTTCCACTTGTCCCTCCTCTCCTCTCCTATCCTTCGGTGCCAATCGCCCAGATCGACCCAGATCTGCTGTACAAGGAATCAGCTAGCTTCGTGCGCCCTTGTTCTTTTTGGTAATATTTAACGCAACCAACCGATCCCCTTCTGCACCTGTATATAGCGGGGCTGATCTGCCTATTTTAGCTTTACCTCGTGCAGATCGCCGCCCTCCTCGATCCTAGCCTGCTCATTGTTCAGTCAGATTAATTGGGCATTAAGCCGAAATCTCTCTGTTACTCACGGCCTAGTTTTACCTAAACTGGTTTCCCCTTCTCAACTACTGTTGATCCTATCTTCTCAATGAATTACCTGTTTCTTCACATTTTTGAACCAACTGGGGCATGTCATACGAATTAGATAATAGCAAACTGGGCCGAAAGACTACTGCTTGTCACTGCTGCTGCAGTGAGAAATGAAAAGGCCCCCAAATCACAAACCCGTGCTATTCTTAACTTAATATATAATTACGGGTTGGGGTGCTACCCTTGTCAAGGTCATTTAATTCCAAGTCAGGCTGCCATGTACTCCAATTGCTTACACGGTCCTCGTCGATTCGTGCTGAAGCTTGCTGCATTAGAATAATCTAACTACTTAGCACCTTTGTTCTGTGCCCATCGTTGCTACCTTATCACTTGTTAATGTAAATGCGTGGTTTACACACCTTGTCATGTTTGCCTGCACAGCATTAAGGCAACACTTAGGCACAAGGAAATGCAAAACTTGCACCGATTGCTGCGCAAGGATGTTCACCTTATTCTTATTTTCTTGTACACCCTAATTGTTGCCCTGTGGTAGTCCAAGTGTAAATTCTGCATGCCCATGTTTCTTGGCTAATCCGGCAAATGTTTGCGCAAAAAACATTGACACCAGGGAAGAAGGAACCTATGCCCCTTGTGTGGTTGTGCCTACTGTCAGTGTCATGCGAACCATCTCAAGTGTGGGCCCTACCCCAACAAATTTCCAACAGATTGTAGGACTTCATGTTCCCTTGGACTTGTCCACCAGCAACCCAACAGAGTCTTGAATCCTGTCACTACTTCCCAAACTGCATCTGACTTGTCTGAATAAACCACTCATAACATGCTACCTCTCTTCAATTTCACCATCTCTCTCCTTGGGGATTCCAATGGATGAGGTGGGAAACAGTGACTCCCCTGCTGTTGTGGTATAGTACTAGCTAATATCAGAGTAACTGCACCTATTGGTCCACCCCATAAGCAGCAACCTATGACCAGTCAGACCAGATAGGTTGATGACATTGCTCTATGCACTGCCCATGTGCTTGGTTCAGGGGGTTATGTGTTGCAAATTACAGCCTTACGACCTTTCTCCCTAACATCCTTCTGTGTACCCTTTTTTTGCGATCGAGATGGCTGATTGTTTGGCAGAGACCTTTTAGCTACATGGGATGGATTTGATGTTAAATTAGCTACATTATGATTTACGTTCATGTTTAATAGTTAAATTCATTTTATAGGTTGGTGTGTTTCCTACCTTTCCAGATACTTTTGTGAAGCTCTCCTGGTAAATTTGCTGTCAGGACAAATTTGAAGTGTTTTTGTCTTGATTACAAGTGAACGGTTACTAATGATGTCTATCTGAACTAATCAAACTAAGTTTATGAAATTTACAGCGATGCTTTTTGAGGGATTTTCCATGTTTGTTCCCACTCGCCTTCATTAATAGTTGATCATCACTAATATTGAGTTTACATGTTCTCTGACAATACAATTGAAGTACATCCATTGTGTGCCCATGAAACTGTCATTAGATGCAAGGTTTCCTTGAGAAAGTGCCAACAGTAACATGCACAAATAGGTGCAGCATGCGTAATGCTCATCTTCATCTATGTATGTAATGATTATAGTTTTATGTTGCAGCCTTTCAGATATGTGATAATGCGAATTTAGATGCGGTTCAACATACAGCATCTAAAAGAGATATGCGATTGCTCATCTTTCAGTATTTTATGAGCTAGTTCCTTTGTTTTACTAAATCTGAAAATTGGGCATGTAGTTTCGAACCGGCATATCCATAATATCCATTTGCTATCTTTCAGGTATGCAATCACAAAAGCTTTTGTTATAGCTTTTGTGATGACTTTCTTCTCTGTATTTGATGTTCCTGTCTTCTGGCCCATACTTCTCTGCTACTGGATTGTTCTTTTTGTCCTCACGATGAAGCGCCAGATTCTGCATATGATGAAATACAAATATGTGCCATTCAATATCGGGAAGCAGGTTAGTGTATTGTGTTGATCCACTGTTAAAATTGTGTACCCATGTTTGTTCGCTGCATGTTCATCTGTTGAAGGTCAATTGTTGCGGGTTTCATGGGAGTTGCATGTTTACCAGTTAAACATCGTGAAAATGTACAAATCAATGGCGTTAATCTATCTATTCAAGTTTGGGTTCTTTAGACGTCATCAGTTTGATGCGTGGATCAACTTTTTTCTTTTTTTTGTTTGTGATGTTCAACAGGTGCCTGTGCAGTTGCAGCACCATATTATTCATTCAAGTGTCAGTTATCATTTCATTTCTCATAAGTTGTCCAAATTGTGTTGGCAGAAATATGGCGGGAAGAAGAGTGGCGCAAGCAGCAGTTCTTCGAAAGACTGATTGCCAACCTACCCTGGTAGGAAAATGAAAAGGGCGACAAGATACAGCCGATGATATTTCATGTGCTAAATATCAAGTGTAATACTTCATTCATATCTAGAGCTAGAAGGATGGTCCATTCACTTGTGTTTCTGACTTGGCGTCACGGTTTAATTTGATACTGTGCTAGAGTGCTTTCTTCTATTCGTACATAGAGTGGTTATTTTCACCAACAGACGTAGCATGTATCTGCATCTTCTGACAATAATATTCTGTCTCCTGTAAGTGTCACCTGAATATTCATGAGACCAACTGACCAAGTGCGCTTGCCTGACCAAGTACTCGAAATATCAGATCATTAGGATGATGCCTGCGTCGCTATGTGAGCCATTGTTACACCGGTAGACCGACCCGACAAGGGTTATAAATCTGGTTCCTGGAGACATTTGAAGCTGACTGTGCTGATGTTTGGCTGGTCCGGTGGGGGCTGACTGTGTTGCCTAGGGGGTAACTTTGCTAGGTTAATTTAGAGATTACAACGCATGATCTGATTACAACAGCTGATCCGGTGGGTCCTGTGGTCGTAGAAGCTGCTTAGTCTGCCAATCCGCCGCCACTCAGTCCACCGATACACCACCCCCATCTCCCCGCCCGCCGGTGGTTGAGTCTCCCGATCCGTCACCCTTACTCCTCCTCGCCAACCGGTCGCTCAGTCTTGCCACCGCCGCCCCTCCTTCCCCCCTACCGCCACTACTCAAACTCCCGATCCATCGACACCCTCCTCCCCACCCATCGACCGCTTATTCTCCTAGTTTCTAGCCGCTTAGTCTCCTGGCTCGCCCATGCGCTTCTCCTTGGCTAGTGCCTGTGTTGTGGCTAGCTTGCCCGCCACCTTCTGTTGCGCCCGTAGCTTCATTCTCCTAGTTTCGCCCTCTGCCCAAATCCTCAATCACATCATGGACCGCCAGCCGAGCATGGAGTCTTGTGTGCGTCGAGACAAGAAGTCAATCTTTGTTGTCCTTGTGGATTGCTGTTTAGAGCTGCTACATCACCCCGCCCAACTAACGATGACCCCAGAAGCCTCGGTGAGTCTCTCATCACCCCGCCCAATTGACGATGACCCCAGAAGCCTCAGTGAGTCTCTCTCTCTCCAGTGGAAATGTCTCACTCTCTTAAGTATAAATGTTAGGTTTAATTTAAGGTAAAAGATCGATGCAAGTTTACTTGTTGGCAAGGTTCCTAATTGGGTTATTATCTTAATAATGTTGCATCGATTCAATTGTCGGGTGAGGAATCAGACCGTAAGGTGGTCATTGGGATTGGGGCATGGCTGATGTTGATGCTGATGCTGATGGTAATGAGGAGGGCGCACCTTCACATGTTTCGATGGATTCAAGTGAGAATAAGGAAGCAATTGAGACAGATGATACAACTGTGTAAGAGAAGGGCAAAAAGGAAGATGGGTTCTCCAAAGGCTCCCCTCCTGATTGCCTGTTGACTTGCATAGTTCTTTCTTGCTTAATTCTTTGGACATCACTCATATCATTGTTCACCGTCCAGCAAAATATCATGAGCATTTCACTAGGCCGGAAAGGCTGAAATGCAACTGATGCTTTGATAACTAATAGAGAGTGTTTCTGATTTCTGTTTAAAATCACGGTATCATTTTTAGGTGGTCAGCCTTTGTTGACAATGGGAAGATCAAGTCTTTCAACGTTGAGAAAGCCCCTTCTGACCTCATGGTTTTTGGTGCCGAGGTGGTCCTGTATCAAATCTGATCTAGTCAACGAAAAGCGGTGTGTTTTGTTTGCTCACGCAGCAGCAGCAGCATACATGCTTCGCTGTAGCAAACAAAAAGAAAGAAAACTCGAGTACTTGTGTAAATATGTTTTCTGTTGTGCTACAAATCAATCAATGGTTTGCGTATGGAGTCTGTTGGCTACAAATCAATCAACTAGATGATGATGAATGTGGCTCTTGGTTTGCAAGGAGAGCCGATCCACCTTTTAGATTTCATGTTACAATTGTATCTTGCTTCTCTTGGCTTCTCTTGGTTTTTTTGTTGTTGTTGGGAGGCTGGTGGTTGGGAGATTAAAATTGTGGATGAACTGCATGCTTGGTGTTGGGAGTCTATGAGCATGGCACTCAAATGCGTGCAATATGCTGTATAGTTGATGTTCTTAAAATCAATTGTATTAGGTCACACATTTCTTCCTTGCATAGTTCTTTTTTGCTTAATTCTTTGAACCTGCAACATGGAATTTTTCGTTGTGGTCGTGTACCTCGAAGCGTACCTGGGAGCACAAGTAAAATGGATGGAAGCAACTAATTTAGCTCCATTATCTAAACTAATAATCCACCAGTTCAAATTATTTTATATCCACCCAACAATTACCTGCTCCACAGTCATGACCTTAACTACGTCCACACCATAATATGCACCCATAAATACACCATCATAAAAACATGCGCACCAGATTAACTCTCATCTATTCTCTCTCCTTATTCAACCATATCCGACGGTCATTCTTCAATGGATTTGCAGTACCCCTCCCGCGTCCCTACGCTCGCGTCTTGGTCGATCGTCTCCTGCGCTCCCCCGCCTCCCCCGAAGACAGCCGCCTCCCCCGAATCGTTATCGTCTCCTGGGCTCCCGCCTCCCCGCCTCCCCCGAATCGGCCCTCCTCCGCTGCACTCCGCCCTCGCTCCTCCTCCCCCGCTCCGCCGCCGTCTCCTCCTCCCCACCCGTCCACTCCGCCGCCGCCTCCTCCTCCTCCCCACCCGGTGCCGCCGCCGCCTCCTCCTCCCCACCCCGCGCCGCCGCCGCCTCCTCCTCCTCCTCTTCCCTACCCCGCGCCGCCGCCTCCTCCTCCCCCACCAAGACGCCGCTCTGGCGCGGTGGCCCCAAGGTGAGATCCGATCTGATCTTGGCTTTGGGTTTCCCGATCTGTGCATTTATTTCTTCGCCTGTGGTTTGCGGGGCGATCCGACCGATCTGTCTATTCCTTGATCCGATCATTGCACGCAACGCGTGCGGATCCGTACGAAGAAGAGAAGGGAGGCGCTGGCTCGATGCCGCCGAGGGCGCCGAGCAGCGAGAGCGTAAGAAGAAGACCAAGAGGAGCGGGAGGAGGTGACGGTCGAGCTCCGCATGGTGGGGTTCGGCAGGAGGTGGTGCTCAGCGGCGGCGGGATGCGGCGGAGGAGACGCCTCGGCGAGGAGGAGAAGGCGCCATCCTCCTCATGATCGAGCAATTTGTTAATTTGGCGGCTTCACTCGCGATCCTCAAACCCTAACCTTAAATTGGGGGACAGAGAGGAGAGGCATAGAAGCGGCGAAGAGCGCAGCGGCGCCATACAGACGATGGCGTGGCGGAGCTCTCGAGTACCCTCGGGAATCTAAAGGTGAGGAGCCCTTTTGTCCCCGGTTCTTCCTCGCCGTGGCTTGGCGTCTCATGGGGTTGTTGTTTGTGTGTGTGTGTGGTGGTGCAGTTTATGCAGCGCGTGGCGTGTGTGAAGGTGGCTGAGAAGAGTCCCGAGGTGGAGGCGGCGGCGGAGGTGGAGATGGCGGCGACTGGAGGCGTTGGCTCGTCGGTTCAAGTCGCCAGGAAGTGGTACGGTGATTAAAAGATTCAGTTTTTTTGTCTCCTGCTGTCATTGTGTTTTAATACAGTGCTAGAGAGAGATTTGGGATTTACGAAAGTAGTATCGAGATTTAGATTTCAGGGTAGCATGACAAGTTTGTATAGTATAGTAAGTTACGGTGAGCTTATATCCGAGTTTTCAAGCATAGTTTTGGTCCAATCAAATTGAACTGCACATGGGAAGTTGGATGAAGATTGCCGCCGTTTTTAAAAAATGTTTTGGCAAAGTGTTGCATGCTTGTGTGTCTATCTTCTGAAGTTCATCGTGTGGGTTACCAGCCTGATCATACATTAAAAGCTAGCACACAGTTTTCATCAATTATGTTGTCATTGCAATTCATTCACCACTTTCCTCATGAGATTTAACGTTTCATTACTAGCTGCTTATATTATGCAACAAAACCTTGATGGAAAATTACTAGCTGCTTATCTTAAGTTTGGACAGCCTGATACTGCTATAAGATTACTTCTACATTATATCTCTTTCCTGGGAAGACTACACCAAGACTTTTAAGTATTGTCCTATTCCTTTTCTGTTGCTGCTAGCATGGTTGTAGATCCAGGAACTCCACAATTCACTATCTTAAAATTTTGGTGCCATCAATTTGTTACGTTGGAGGTTTCATTGACATCTACATACTCATGGTTCAGTTGGATACGTGACCAGCAAGAATCTAAAGGTGTCCTTCCCGGTGAAGATGTCTATATAATCCTCCGTCTTGATGGTCGTGTGAGAAGATCTGGAAGGGTAATTCTTCTTCCGTGGGTTTTATTTGGTTACAACAAAATCTGTTACTCCATGGTACAATTATAGTAGAATCATAAAGTTCCATAATTTGAATGGACCAAGAGAGTCTGAATGACACTGAATCTAACAGCGGAAGTAATAAAACTAACCAAACACATGTGCTTTTTTGGTAGGGTATGCCAAACTGGAACGACATTTTGCGAGAATCGCCACGACTTGAAAATCTGCTGAGCAAACTTGAACGATGAAAAAGGTGCATATACGGCTGCAATTTGACCATTCCTCTGGTTTCTCCATTTTATTCGTCATGCCCTTATCTATGTGGAGGCCGGTCCAATGTATTTCTTTTTGAAGATATTGAACATCCTACTCTGTGAGAGTTCATTGTAGACTTGTAGCTTTAAAATTTGCGAGCCTGCTTATTTGCAAACTTGAACGGGCCTGCTTATTTGCGAGTGGATACCATGAAATTGTGTAGAAAGATTTCCGTTCATACACTGAGTCAGCTGATAGTTTTTGAATGAGACATTTAATTAAAAAATAAAGAAAAAAAGAGGAAAACTGTTATATCTCCTGACAATGCAAAGGAGTAAAAAAAAGGGGAAAACCCGTATTAAGAAATTAACATATTCAAAACGATTTAGCCAAAAGTTATTTTGATTAATAGAGCCTCCAAAGGGTTGTAGCTTATAGTTTTCGATTGTAGCGGTTGGTTTGTAACTGAAATTATACTGTAATAGCTGTTATTTTTTGAGTCATTTAATTAAAGAAAAATAAAATATTACTATATTTTTTTGAGTCGTAGGCGTGGGCGAAGTCGACTTACGACCACGGCAAACGTGGTCGAGAGGTCCTACTACATTGTAGAGCCATTAGCATGCTCATGTAGACTGTAGAGCCACAGAGCTGGTGTGGAACATGCACACTACATTGTGGAGCTGCCTATGTACATATACACATGTGGAATGCCTGTGCAGTTGTCCGTATCTTCTCTTTGCTATCCATTATAGCAATAAACAATGCTGTAAATAAACTTGTGATATCGCAAAAAAAATCAATGTTAATTCTATGGTGCCTTAACTTAGCATTTTGGAACTCAAAAGGTAATTCTACAACATGCTAAAATGATAAGTTACTAAGCGATCATCGAACTCAAGTTTATGGCACAAGTAAAGCTTCATTTGTAATTTGTCAAGTCGGTTGCATGGCTGCTAACACAATTTCCCAACTAACTACTGCTCCCTTTAACTTGGGCACTCGAACTCAAATCGTAGTTTGTCCGTTAGTGATCCGAGACCCTTTGTGCCATTAATTTTGATCCATTTACATAAGAGTTGCCATTGCAATTTTCAGTGGAAGATGTTTTGAGGAGAAATTAAATGGAGGTGAAGGTTTTGATCTGCTAAATTCACGAAACTTGCAAGTAGGAAGTAGGGACTACTAAGCTGCCAAGAAAAGGGTATCTGATTACAAAGTTGACAAATATGCAACCTCGAATAGCTCATGCCCCATGAACACTGCTCACAGCGCATGCTACCAACATTTTCTGAAATCTTTGTATGAACCTCATTTTTGTATGGATGTTATTGTGCATGCTCATGAGCCTACTATAACCTTCAGTCGGACATACGTGAAGGAATCTTTGGTGTAAGTGTAACAAACATTAATATCTTCTCAACTGGATTGCAATGAGTACTCCAAAATTTGTATGTATGCGGTACATGGGAGAGGTGGGAGCTAATTTTGAGGTGTATCGCAATGATGATATCACGGTAGAAGAAATTAAGAAGTTAGTGATTATCCTTTTATCAAAGCTCGTCACTTGTCAATATGTTGATTTATCTTAAGAAAATCACCTCGACATTTTCCTTGTTCTCTGAGATTTCTCCAAGAGGAATACTTATCTCCCAGCCCAGTTAGCATTTTTCTGTCTTATTTCATTCTTAAAATATGAAATGTTGTAGTGCTCAATGTAATTATGACTACAAGTTATGATATAGAGCCATGTTGTTGTCATCTTTTTCAAGTTATACTACACTAAATTTAGCTCTCCTATCGAGAAATTTATTCCAACCGGTTTGTTTGTGTTAGCATTAAATTTTGGAGTTGACTTTACACTGTTGGTCCTAGACTCTCTTTATCGGTTCTTGGTTAGCTTATTGTTGTGGCCTGTGGCATACTCATATGGATTAACCTTGTTAATATTTTATTTTGAGGCCTTGCCAGCCATCCAATTTACTAAGCATGCTTCTCCCACCCAGGAACACCGTTATATATGGCTCCGGAACTTGTGAGGGAACAACCTTATAACCACACTGCAGATTTATGGTCTCTTGGGGTCATCTTGTACGTGAATTATTGTTTTTCTGCAAATCATCTCTTGTCAATGTATTATGTATGCCATACTGTCATGTTCCTTTTTGTATGACTTGTATGCCATAGTGGTTACACGCAAGCATGGTTAGAGATAATCAGATAAGTAAAACAAACCAAAATATATCTGTCATTCCAAACGTGTTCCAGCTCAAGCATGGTCTGAAGTAAGACTGAGAACAACAATCCATTTCATTTTGTCCCACTTTAATATCCCATGCCAGTTTGATGCATATGCCAATTGTTGCCAGGTGACATAAACAAGACACATACTACTCTTCATGGTTTAATAGCACATAATTTGACCAGAACTCTTGACTATGTAATTCCACCAATGTTTTGTGTTTAGTTTACTTTTATCCAGAGGACCATACATAATTGATTCATGAATACCTCATCTGATTAGTATTTTTACTTATCGATTACGTAGCAAGTGCACAGTTCTATTCTTGTAATAAAGAATATTTTGTAACCCAACTTGCTTGGTTTGAGCTACTTTGTATTGTAACACACGTTAAACCATCGTCGCTTTTTGTTTGATAGTCTATCTACTTTCACCAAGCTAACTTAGTAACTTTTCTGTTTGGATGGCAGTCACGAACTATTTGTTGGACAGCCCCTTTTTATACAAATTCAGTCTATGCACTTATACGACACATTGTCAAGGTTGGTCTGTTAACTTCTTATTTCTAATATCTGCTCTTTACCATTGTCAAAACTTATGCATGCTCTCTCTGCATTGTGGCGATCTGTGAAATAATATCCGGATAATATGAGTGCAAACTTTAAGAGCTTCTTAAGGGGTTTACTAAAAGGTCCTAAATGATATATTTTTTCTCCTAGACCACGTGTTGAATTGTTTGATTCCTCCTTTTCTTTGCTAATCTTGTATATGATGAAAGCATTTGCCTCAAACTAGATTAACTCGCGGCATTGTTGGAGCACCCATTTGTCAAAGATGATTCATGGAATCAAGAATGTAAATACCTTGAGATATTTGCTCCTGGACAAATAAAGAAATTTTAGAAATTAGGAGTTTGCATATCATAACGTTATATAGTAACCACATATCATTATTTTTGTTATCATTTTCCTAGGGCACTCAAACCACACCTTTTGAAGCTAAAGGATCTGAGGCTACCCAGAAGGCAGAAGAAATTCAAGCATCAAGGAACCAACCTTCTGTTGCTGATCCACAAAGTAGACAATTAAAATAAAGTTATTTCATTGTGCTTAGGCATTTACGTTACAAATTTTTGTAACTGTGTTTTTTAATAAGCAAACATAGATTAGTTGCCTTAAATGACTATGGACTTTCTGCTCTCATCAGCAATGTCTAAACAAACCAGTAGTGCATTTGTTTTGTGTTGATTTTGAACTAAAAGATGAATATCTATTGATGTAATGGATGGGGCTTTGTTTTATTCTCACCATTATCTTTTTATATCTTGAAAAGTAGGCTAAACCTTTTTTTGATTTCCTGAAAATAGAATTGATCCATCATTGCAGGCAGTCATGACATCTATTGGTTAGTAGTAATATACACTTTTATTCTGTTACTTGAAGTGTTGTTGGTTCGTTAGAAAGCATACATTTTTTTTGTCATGATTGTTGCTACTGAGCTTTGATAACCTGGTATTCCCTCTCACAGGCACTAATAGTGTCCACCATTTTTCTTTCTAAGGTGCATATGCTACTCGTAAGTGGAGTGATGATTGTACGCATGTTCTTGTTGATGAATCATCTCCATTGACACCTGAGCTCCTAGATGCAATCTTGACAAAGAAGTAGATCATCTCAGGAGACTGGTTCAAGGTACTTCCCCTTCCCCTCTTTCAGTATTGTTTGTATGCTCCGATGCTTTTTAAGCCAGCAAATTATTTTTCCTGAATGTTTGCTACTGCGCTCAACTCTCTCTCAGTCTCTCCCTCTCTGTCGCATCGCTGGTGGAGATTGCGGCGCGGCTGCGTTTGTTGCCCTGCGAAATTCGGGCTAAATTTGTCGCTTAATTGTCTCAGTTCATACTTCGTGATCCTGTAGTTTGCAGATGATGTTAATTTGCTCACAATCTCTTGTGAAGGAATTCATGCATCACCCAGACGCGCAATTAGAGGAGGGAATTGTTCGTTCATATTTAATTTTTAGAAAGTGTTTTCCTTTTCGTGTCATGGTCATTGTGCTAGGTGGTTCAAAATTGCATGAACCATAATTTTTTTTCCTTTTTACATAGGTAGAGATGCTTACAAGGCTACAATTTCTTCTCTTTTTCTCCCATCTTAAGGGCATAACAAAGTGATGCTCTGGTGTGCATAGTGCTTACAGTTTTGGATACAGCTATGGTTTGGTTTGATTGAAGCTACTTATTCCTTGCAGGATAATAAGTGGAGGTCATTACATGAACAAAGGAATGATCCTTCTGCTTATTTGAACCTTGACCTTGGAAAGTCCAAGACCAATGTGGATGCCACTGACAATCAGGTATCAATAATTGTTCGGAACATTCCACCTTATGATCCTGCTGCAGATACACCGGACAAGGCATATCTTTTTGACGAGATCATTCCAAAGAATATACGGCCACACCTTTTAGATATTGTGGGACATTTAGAATCGGGAGAATTTCCTTCAAAAGGCTATGGGAGTTTTGTTTCAAATCGTGTGAACAAGTTACATGAGCTTGTGTAAATACGGATAATTTTCTATATGGTTTTTCTTGTTGTCTGCTAGCTTCCATTTGGTTTTCGAGTTACCACATGCTCATAATAGTATCCACTTGTTGCAACAAGGAAATTTTATTCTAGACTAAACCGGAAAGATGAAAGGCAAATCAGATAATTTATGTTGTCATATACAGTTGGATGCTATTAATTGATTCTGATGATCCGATCTTGTAGTCATTTAAAGAACGACTTTTTTTATTGTAGTGGAACTGTTTATAATGTATCCTTAGGCAGTTTATGATGCAAAGTGAGCTAATATTCTTGCTGTTGTGATATTTGGGTAGTATACACTACTAGATGGTACCATGTAGTATGCCACCGCTTCCATGTTTTCCCCCTTTAGACACTTACAGAGTATGGTGCCAAAATAATGGCAACCAATTGTTTGCCTCATGCTAAATTCAGTTAAGAAGGTGCATACATAGAGTTGTATCATTTATTCCAAAATAAAAGCACGTTGCCAATGTCAAAGTTGTGCATGTTCGACCCAGATTTTGTGATGTCTTGAAAAATGAGGAGGTATTGCTTTGTTTTTGTTTTCCATTATCACTTGGGAGTTCTTTGCGAAAGGAAACAAAATATTTATGTATGGATAGTTATTTGCTTGCCTAGCGAATTTATTTTGACGCTACCTTTTTGTTAGCATCTTGCTGCGAGTTCAATCGTGAATAACATGCATCGATAGTCGCTAATGTTGATCGTGCGTAAGTGGGGTATTATCATGCTTTCACGCGATCGTGCGAGCTCCGGTCTTCTTACGGTGATATTTGAGTGCACAAGATACTAGATAGTTCTTGCTATTGCTGAAATGATGATGTAAATCGTATTACATCACATGCTTCCCATCAAAATATTCGGAAAAAGTTATGCAGTAGCTTTACCATTTCATGAGTGGCTTTTAGCTTCGATTTATTCTGGGTCCGCCATCGCTTCTATACATGGCCTTGAGATTTATATAGTTTTGAGATAAGTTCACTATTATGTTGTTCCATTATGATGGTCGGACTATTGAATGGGATGAATTTGAGTGGTCTAAAAGAGCCATCCATGTGAGTGCCAGAAAGCAGACTAAATGGTAGGTTATTGTTATTTTCTTCTGTGTTTTTTACAATATCTTGGTCTCTTGAATGTTTGACTAGAAAATATTAATAAGGTACTTGTTTACCTAAGGTGGTATGCAAAACGATTTTTGCATCCTGATGTCGTTGCCCGATACGATTACAGGGGGAATGGACATTTAACATACGCCGAACTAAAATTAGTACATGATGACACCATAGCTAAAATATAATGAATATATTTGAAATATTCCATAAAGCTCCAGTTCCAACTAATTAAGGTCATGTGTGGAATGTGGGAATTTTGCCATATTTTTGTTGGAATCCGAATTGTTTACTATGAAATTCATGCGTTCCAAAAGAGGCCTAAACATGTAATATACATAACAATGTCAAACCATGCTAATGATGAAGTAAAAGTACCGAAGGAATTGTTTACTATGAAATTCATGCGTTCCAGATGTTGATGTAAGTTAGATTGCAACAATGTTTTCATGTGCATCCCTGAAATGCCGCCGTGGCGTTAGCACGGGCACTATACTAGTACACTTAATTCTCCGGTGGCCTCATGTACAGAATCTTGTTCAGGGCTCTCAGAATAGCCAGTCGCTCTTAAGTCTTACAGTGTAGGCGACAATGTTTTCTTCCACCACAAACACCCCTGCATGCATCAAGAATCAATGCAACGGCGTTTGTGGTACTCACTTAAGAAGTTCAAACCCTAAACCAAATACCAATACAAGGGAAATCGGTACTATTCAGAAAACAGGGGAAACAAAGAGTAGCTGGAAAAGCAACACCGAAATCGATGAAACTCTTGAGGTTGCCTGCGCCTTGGTCCCGTCAGACGGTGAGGCAACCCTAATCACAGCAACGATGTGCAGTGCTCTCCTCCTTGTCCGGCGCCATATTCCCGATCTGAATATCAAATGCTTGACTGGTTTCTGTCTGCTGCAGGGTCTTCTTGCTTGTGATCTCAGGTGGTGACAGGAAATAAGTTGTGCTCTCCTGTGATCCAGCTGGCCATTTCCATCCTCCAAAATAATCGATCAACAAGTTTCAATAACCCCCACTTTCCATTAGGTTATTTCCATCTTCCCTCCTGAGCACTTTCTTATCTGAGCATCAACATCACAATAAAATTTACCAACACAGGAGGAGTTCATTCACATGTCAGCGATTCTTGTACTTTGTTGTTCATCTGCAAAGGTATTTTTGGCTTCTGTTCAACCTCAGTGATTGTAACATCTTAAAACAATGACAGTGCATTTTTATATTTATACTTATTAATTTCAAAACCAGATTGACAGAAAACTCTTTGGCCGTCTTTGCAACGAGAGTTTGTTCTTTAAAACTTTGTCCATTATAATTACCTCTAAAAACAATAACAGTGATGCTTTTGGTAAAGTTTCAGATAGATCAAACAAGTGCCATCATAGGATATAAAATGTTGACTAACTCATACAGAACCAGGTGCAATGTTTTTTTTATTGCTTAACAACAGCTTCTGTTCATAGTGAAAACCATTTGAGACACAATAAACTGTCAGTATGAGACTATTGCCTAAAAAAACAATGAACACAGATCTGTTATCCCTAGGGGAAATAAACACATCAATACGTCAAGACAACAATGAATCATGGTTGACTCAGGGTTTGAACTATAACTTTCAGAAATTCTTATCATTTGTGATACATTATGAGTATTTCATACTACAAAATGGCAAATTGACACAATTAGAGAGAGAGCTTCCGCTTTACAGACTAGCGAGTACAAGACATTAATTCTGCAACAAAGTGCAACAAGCATATCAGTCCAATAGCGTGTGTTGTGTTTTTTTCTTTACATCACCTCCCTTATTAATACGAAGAACAGCGTTGTTTCAATTGACCATTTGATTGTTAGATATGACAAGTCAAGAAAAATCTTTAGAATGCCACAGAAAGTTTCACTGAGCACATTATGCTAAGCATTTTAAAATTAAATCTACAGTTCTCATAAAGCATTTTCTTTATATATATATATATGTTCTACACATTGTCATAAGCACTGATATAAATTAGTGACCCACTAACACTGAAGTAACCACAATATGAAACTGAGGCAGCTCAAGGGACAATAAAAATGTAAATTCCATTGCTACAATAGCATGGCATATGGATTGGATGTCACAAAACAAAACTGTGGAGTCTACAATACCAGAGTGGCTAAAAGACCCCAATCTTGCTCGTACAATAAAGCCTAAAATACAACAGCAAGATCAACCTCACCGCACCAATCTTCATAAATCCTCACACGTTTCCGATCAGTATGGGTTCTCCTAAACCTAATTTCCAGATTGCTTCCGCTGCTTCTTCTTCGTATGCTCTACTAGCTCTTTATCGTTATCATTATCGTCACCTCTCCCCCTCTTCTTTTTCCTCTTCTTGTCACTTCCCAAATCGCCATCGGTAAAATTTTTTTCCTTCTCCTTCTCCTCCTCATCCTCTGCTGCGTGCTTCATTTTCTTCCTTTTCTTCTCCTCGGCAGCAATTCCTTGTTCAGCCGCACCATCATGAACATTATTTTCCTCCACCTCCTTGGCACCCCTCGCTTCCTTTTCCTGTTTCAGGTGTTTCTTCTTCTTCTTGTTCCCCTTCTTTTCATTGTCGATTTCTTCTTCTGGCAGGAAAGCTTGCAAACCACCATGAAGCGCCTTCCCCGCTTTATCTTCCTCTTTCAAATGCTTGTCCTTCTTCTTCTTCTTCTCTTCTCGCTGACAGGACTGTGCAAACCTCTATGAAGAGCAGCAGTGTCCTCCCCCTCATCCTGATTCGCATCCCTCGGTTCGTGATCCTCTTTGGCGCCTTTCTTCTTGCTCTTCTTCTCACCGGCAGTTCCTTGCGAGCCACCATGAGCAACAGCAAGAACCGTCACGTTGTTCTCCTCCTCGCCCGCATTCCTCTCCCCGTCTTGGTCTCTGGCGCGCTGATGCTTTCTGTGCTTCTTGTCGCTCTTGTTGCCCTGGATCTCCTCGGCCTCGTAGGTGCCGTCGATATCGCCGCGCTGCTTCTGATACCTCTGGAGCTCGCGGCGGAAGAGGTGGTGGTCGTTGGTGGCGTCGGTGGCGGTGCGGAGGTAGGTGGCGACATCGGAGGAGGGGAGGTGGGATGCGGCGGAGTCGGCGAAGAGGGAGAGGATGCGGGCGGCCTTGGCGAGGGAGCAGGGCTTGGAGGAGAGGAGGGCGCCGGTGATCGCCCTCATCGCCGCCGCGCCGTGCAAGGAAGGGTGGGTGCGTGGGGTTGGGATTGGGAGAGCGAGAGACAGTGATGGTTAGGGTTTTAGGCGGCGGCGGCCTCACGCAGCAGCAAGCAAGAGGCGAAGGGCTGGGCCTGGGGGAGATGTCGTGGGCCGGGCCGGCCCGGCATAGAGGAAATTTTCTACTAGTCACTCCGTCCTAAAGACTCCCCTGGATCTCTTCTATCGTGAAATTAGTAGTGCCTGCCTCAGTTTTGATGACATTCGACATGCCTGTGAAATGAAATCTCATTGAATATAAGAGTACATGAAACAACTCAGATTTTAAAAGGAATTTGAAATTTTCTTAAGCCTTGATTTTGTTTGAATCTTCATTCAATTTGGCCCTCTCTCCACCCTTTAATACTTTATCTGTTGGTCCATGCCTCCGCCGACCATTGGTGTTTCGCTTGTTCTCGCCGCAAATACTGTTCATAGTTTGACAAAGCCGTCGCAACCTTCATCGCCTTCACACCTCTTAGCCAAACGCTACCACACTCGGTCAGTTGCAGTGCGCATCGTGTGCGGTGCCCTTAACTACCCCCTGTTCGCGCGTCGAAGCGGCCAAAACCAAATTTGCCACCGCCACTCCCTTCTATCTCACAACCGACCTAACACCTCCTTACTCCAATGACCGCCGTACTTCTTCACCCAAGAAATGCAGAGCCCAACGCGCCAACTCACCCTGTCGACCTCCTCACTGCCAAGGTCGAGCCTCCTCGAAGCCTCTCGCACTCCCCTGCTCTCGCAAGAGCTCGACGCCGAACCGCCTTAAGCCACTATAAAAAGCCCTGAGCCCTTCCTTTGAGTAGCATTGGCGTCCAGGTAGTCTTAAGACACCCACACACATCCATCGCCCATCGCAACGTCGCCATCATCGGAGACCCCTCAAGTCAAAAATAATGAAAAATAAGCCAAAAACTAAAGCTGAAACGAGCGGAGCCTGCATCTGCAGGTTGCCAGTCAAGTAATCCACTGACTTTATTCAGAAGCTTTGGTTATCGGGATGAATGTGACTAGAGATTTTATGTGCCTTCACTTTGATCTTGACCAAAGCGAAACACTTGGCCTGGTGGCACATGTCGACCAGATGACGCAAATGGGTGCATTTCTTAGTACCTAACAGTTGATCACCCGATGGAGGACGGGAAGATGGGCCTGTTCTTTAAGTCAAAAGCTGGTGGTTTTTAGATTTTGCTATAGTACCTAACTTTTAAACGGAGTATTTTCTTAAGACGAAGTCTACAAGTTAAACGATCTACACGTTAAAATCCCAACATCTGTACCAGCAAAAATCGCAAGTAAGTATCTGTCTCTTCGTAATATGTACTGTAAATAACCAAAATTCAAAAATTTCAGCCAAAAGCCATAAGCCGCAGCCGAAAAGAACATGCCCGATGTCAACAGATAATCCGGAGCTAGAGAAGCGTAGGTTTTTAGGGTATCTTTCGCTTGAAGTGCTGTACTATACCTGATGGACCTGATAAACAGTCCACTTAGTTTGAAAAAATATGGCTTACGACTGAAATTATATTATAGCTGGTTAAAATAACACAATAACCAATGACGATTTTTTGACGTAATTAAATTTTAAAAAATTAAAAAAAATAGAAAATAGGTTAGTCTATCCTAGATAATGCAAATAAATACGGAAAAAAAGAACCAACATAAAAAGTCAAAAAGTCAAAAGGCTAGAAAAAGATAAAATTTAAAAATAGTAAAAAAAATAAGTCAGAAAATAGAAGCTAAGTTGAGATTAGCCAGGCAAACTTGTGTACAGGGGTGGATCCAGAAATTTCAGAATGGGTATTCGAAGTTACAAAAGTATTGTCCAATAGAAAACATAAAAGTCTACAATAGTGAAAATTAAAGTAAAAATGTTCATACTACAGGCCACATCTCAAATAATATAAAGAAATTAAAAAATCACAAATAAAATCGATGATTCTTTGTGCCTTGAAACCGAGTAAAAGGTTACAATTAGTTCCACTAATATGTAATTTCACTTAGCTCCTATTGTCTCTTCTGAAACTATCTATATTTACTATTCACATTAGGATAGTGAAAATCGACTTAAAACTATTTGTTCGCACTTGTGAAATACTTGGTATTTGTTTATAGAATCACAAGTAAGAGGTGGAGAATATGTATTTCAATAATTCCTAAGCAATAATTTGTTTGCTGCTAAGGATCTTATTTCACAGATTCACAGCAGAAAGTGCTTAGATGAAGGTATAACATGAAACTCAGCAGCTCACATCTCACACATCTCAGCTGCTAATTTGTCTTTTGAGAGCACGTAATGCCAGGTATTTTGTGTCCTTGATTGATCATGTGCAGTCACTTGACCAAGAAGATGGAAGGAGTTGTTTGCGATCCGATCTTCCTGGTCGTGTCTTTTTTTCAGCGAAGGCAACGTATGTGGATATTTTGCGAGTTTTTTTTGTGCTTAGGTTGCTGTGTCTTGAATGCACTGATGTCTTGTATATAGTACTCGTATGATGATATCATTTGGAAGCCCTTTTCATGCGTAAATAAAATTAAGGGGAAAAACGGCTAGCCGGGGAAAGAGGAGACGTGGAGGGGTGGTGGTAGAGGCGCATAACCTCGTCGGAGACGAAGGAAGAAGCGCTAGAGAGATATAGCGGCGTTCAGTCTGTAGCTATAGCTATGGAGTGAAGAGACGCGTCCTGCATATTTTCTAAGGTGGTGCTTGTTGCCTACCTGTGTGCGCTCCCATTTCCTCCCAACTACGGTCCGTTGATATTGAGTTTTGGCTCTACCCTTTAGATTAGCCAAATAAATAGCAACAGTTTATAGAGGAAGACATAGAGAAATATATATTTAGTATAATTTTAGCTGATATAAATAAAATTATTATAGTGTATATTATAATCGCTAGTAAATCTTATAAAAAATTATATTTAAAAGTTAATACTATAAAAAAATTATTTATCCTAGGGAAGTAGCTTTTACAAGCAAAAATATTCTATTTAAAAGTTAATACTATAAAAAATTATTTATCCTAGGAAAGTAGCTTTTACAATTAAAAATATTCTATTTAAAAGTTAATACTATAAAAAATTATTTATCCTAGGGAAGTAGCTTTTACAAGCAAAAATATTCTATTTAAAAGTTAATACTATAAAAAAATTATTTATCCTAGGGAAGTAGCTTTTACAAGCTAATTAATAGGCTTGTTCTTTTTGGTTGAAGTTTATGACTTTTGGCTGCGATTTGTGACTTTTGTGCTGTTCATATGAGAGATTACAGAGTAACAGAACTCACGTGCGGTTTTTGCTGATATAAATGAAGTCGGTACAGTATATACTACAATTAACTAGTAAACTCCATCTTGAAAAGACACTTTGTTTAAAGACTAGTTACTGTAGAAAAGCCAAAAGTTGAAAAAGAACAGGGCCTTAAGCTTCAACTTTTAGCTTTTCTACAGTAACTAGCTTTTAAACGGATTGTCTTTTCAAGTTAAGGTCTACTAGTTAATTGTAGTATATATTGTACCGACTTCATTTATATCAGCAAAAACCGTATGTGATCTTCTATTACTCTGTAATCTCTAGCATAAATAGCATAAAAGTTATAAGCCACAGTTAAGAACTATGAGCCTATTTGATATGGCTACGGCTTATGGCTCTTGGCTGAAATTTTTAAATTTTAGCTATTTGCGACAGAGATTACAGAGAGATACTCGCTTACGATTTTGATTAATAGAGATGTTAAGCTTTTAACATGTACTATAATTAAATTGTAAATTCTATTTAAAAATACTTCATTTAATAGTTAGATATTGTAACAAAAAAAAATAAAAAATGCTTTTAAATCCGTAAAGAATATGATCTATGAGCCGGACCATACCCTTAGATGAAAAAGAACTAGGATGAAATTGTTAATCCCACCGATCCGACATTGACCGAATCCGACTAGTACCGAATCCGAGAAAAATATGGGTTAGATATGGTAACAAGAATATCAAATCGAATATCCGTCCAATCCGATACATCTTCAAGTTTGATTTCAGATTAGTGCTACTATTTGACGTTTCATTTTCTTTTGCAATGGTAAAATAAAATCTTCCACATCGCCTATTAAAAATCAAGTCAAGGCCCTACTCCATTATTCCTTACAAACAAGTAGGGGTGCAAACGAAATGGGTTAATCTATGACACGACTAATTGGTACCATATGGGTTGGATATGATAACAAATATCCGATGAAAAGAACAGGGCGCCGAACAGGGCGCCGCTGTCTTCTTTCCCTCCCCAAGTTCCCATCCCTGGCCCCCTCGCTCCCTCTCCGCCGCCGCCGCCGCCGCCTCCTCCTCCCCACCCTAACTCCTCCCGCCGCCTGCCATGGCGACCTCGCGCGACGTGGAGGACGTCGTCCAGAAGCTCTCCTCCGATCGGGCCAGAGCCCGCGATGTGAGTACGCTAGACTAGCTGGAAAGAAATCAATCAGCTCCAGGGCTCAACCAACCGCGCTGCCTTGCAGGAAGGGGTGAAGCTGCTCGGCACGTGGCTGCAGGGCGACCGCGCCCTCACCTTCTGCCGCCTCCTCGCCCGCAACACCGCCAAGATCAAGCCCGGCCACCTCCCAGGATGTGAGTCAGACCGCGCCACCTTCGTTTATCCCGCCCGATTCCTCATCCTCGCATTGCCTTGCATTGCTTCTCGATTATTTATATTCTTGTCTGCAGCGGTCACGTGGCCGTTCCTCATCTTGGCGGTTGCCAAGTGCGTCATGTTGGACATCTCGGGTAAGAAGCGTGGTGCCACCAAGAGCGCCGCCGCCAGGATGCTCCGCGTCGCCGTCCAATGCGCCGAGGACGTCCGCCTCTCAGGTTAGCTTTGGTTTCAACGCCTTCTTCTTCGTCCTGCATACTTTGCAATGCTCAACTGTTTGCTGCTCTTTTCTCCCTTGTACTGGGACAGATTGAACTTTCACTAGGAGGCACGGGTCTATTGATCACATGGCTGTAATTCAGTACAAATGAGTTGATGGTGTTATGCCGCTTGTCATATTTATCTACCTTCAAAAATCAGTACGGAGAGAGAGATTCTCCTGACACGTCAATAGCATTTCCTATGTAGCACGGACACGGATACGTCGACACGACACCGAAACGGGAATTCGTCGTTTTCCCAAAAAGACCGATACGGCGACACGGCTATATATATTTAAATAATAAATAAATTGTATATACATGTATGTATTATTTTCTATGTTTCTACGGCGAGTGGGAAAGAAGCCGGCGGGCGGCGCAGGGAAGAAGCTGGTGGGGCTTGGGGAGGAATCCGACGGGCGGCGCTTGGGGAAGAACTGAAGAAGCCGGCGGCGCTTGGCGATGAATCCGGCGGCGCGCGGGGACGAATCCGGCGGCGCGCGGGGAAGTAGCTGGCGAAGCTTGGGGAGGAAGCCGACGGGCGGCGCTTGGGGAAGAAGCGAAGAAGCTGGGGCGCGCGGAAGTAGCCGCGGCGGTCGGGAGGAAGCCGACGGGCGGCGGTGTGTGCGCGAGGCGGCGAAGCGGCGGCGCGAGCGATGAAGCGGAAGGCGCGGCGAGCGCATCGCGCAATGGCGGAATGACGCGCTCGGCGCGTGCGATACTGCGATGCGTGCGTTAGGGTTAGGGCACGCGTGCGTTATGGGTAATGGGCCGGCCTGGGCCGGCTGTGTCCAGGCTGTGTCCAATTCATGTATTTAATGTGTCCGACACGTGTCGAGAATTTTACTAATTAAAATTAATTCTAAAATCATCCGATACGTCTCCGACACGTGTCGAAGACGTGTCTGTGTCGTATCCGTGTCGGACACGGTGTCGGACACGGATACGGCTGTTTTGCCAAGTGTCCGTGCTACATAGAGCATTTCATACGAAAAACCATTTCACTAACATGCTAGAGTGCGCCTGATGTTTCCTGATCATACTATAGTGTTTCTGAGTAAATATTTCTTTTGGCTTTTGTTTGGGCCATTTTAAGCATGAATTAAATCAGAAAATGTACCAGAATCCCAAGAGCTACTGAAAATTGCTGTCTATAATGTTTATTTTGACTCCGTCACAAAGAGATAATGTAATCTTCTTTGGATATGCAAGTAGTCATGTTACAATTTCTTGTGCATTCTACTGCTTATGTTCTCTGAAGTGTCAAACACCATGTAACTTGAAAAATCATATTATTCTTTAACATTAGAGTATTTGTGGTCAAGTGGCAAACTAATGCGATGATATCCAGTTTAGGATAATATTGAAAGGTTGTGGCTCAAAATTCACCTCCATATATATTCTTACTAGTGTTGATTATAGCTTAGTGTTGGAATCATGGACGGTAAATGTCATATATTCGTCACCATTTGTTCTCGCTCATAATTTTGTGATAATTGTAAGCTGGATAGTATGTAATATGTGTTGGTCTTATGGGTTGCGCCATTCTGGTAAATGCTGGATATAGTTATGTGTGTTTCCACTGTTTTCTTGTTTACCCGGATGCCTTCTGTGCACACAGTTTTTCAATTGCTTTGATGTGGACTATATGGTGCATGCCATAAAAGAAGAGGTTCACTGTCTTTGCAGGGCATTCCTTACTTTTGATTTCAGTTGCTAAGCAACTTTTCAGTCATATCTGGGAAGTTTTAAAAGATGCTCCCAGCTTTCAGCTAGACTACAGCATAATTCTTAGGCAGCTTTTAACTGTTAAGGAGTACCGGTATCAGATGAGACCTCGAACATATAGCAGTGAGTTGCCTTATCAAAGGTCCTTGTTTTTCATATCATAACACAAGAATGTCCCATTCTTAGATTCCATATGTTCGTCAGGTTTTGTAATGCTCTACACGAAGAAGGTTGCAACTGGTTTTGATGCAAAATTGAGCAATCAGGCCAGCTCCAAGGAGGAATCGTTCCGCTGTACATTGACACTTCATGTTCTACTTGAAAACCCACCTGGTGATTACCCTGATATCATGAGGGAGGAGGTTCTTAATGGATTTTGTTCAATCTTCTCACATATTAGGCAAGTAGCCTGTTCGACTCTCCTGTTGAGCCCCTTTACTTCCTAAGAAGAATGGCTTGGATATTTTACAGCATTGTCTCCTATTACTTTTCTGATTTGCAAATTAAATAGATTTATTTTGTGGAATCAGGGAGGAGGGAAAGCTGACTCGCAAGCTTATGGAATGCATTAATACCTTTTTATTGAAGGACGGGCCAAACCTGGGATACAAATCTGTGGAGATCCATAATGCAGTTCAAGGTTTTATATTCCATTCTTGGCTGACGACTCATGATCAGGCCTTGAAGGTTCTTATGGCCTGACTTGCACCATTGTAACTTTGTTGCATTATTTTGATGAGAATTTTGTTATATTTTTTTATGTTTCATTCATTTTGAAGTTATTGCTCCTTCCAGAGTTTGTTCATCACCTATGCAAAAGTTCAGCTGAAGCTTGGTAGGGCTATTTCAGAGGTTTTGGAAAAACTTCTTGATGTCATCATTAAGGAACTAGACCAAAATGTTAACACTGGAGCAGGTTTACTATGGTAAGGCTACTGTTCTGTTATTGACAGTGCTTTATGATTTTGAGTTCGTCACTGATGAAATTTAATTAATGTAGGTGTGAGGCACCTCGAGATGAGAAAGCTGGGTCCTTGAGATGCTTCCAGGAAGAATTGATGGATCTGTCTGCCACTGTTTTTTATCTGGTATCAGATCTGCACACACCTCCACACTAGTAGTCACTAACATTAACTTAGGCTTCTTAATCTTGTAGTTAAGCGGTATTTCGTTTTTGCTCAATAACAACTTTGCTCAATAACAACTACAACTGACATTGTTACACAAATTTAGGCCTATAAATGCACACCGAAGACACCAAATAGGGAGAAAAGGTTAAAGACGGAGCATGTTATGACCCTCATCATGGATGGCCTGTTGAAAGGATCTCTGTTTTGGTAAGTCATATGCAATAGGCATCATTTATCTCCTTCAAAGAAAACATCATTTATCTTTTTATATCTGACATCTCAAATGTGTACCCTCAGTATAGTTCCTTCCAGACTTGGAACACTCTTATAACTGCAGTTACTTAGTCAAGACTCAAGAGCCTCTTCTATTAGGCATGCCTCATTTGGTGTATTTTTCCATGCCTCTACTTGTTGCTTTGTAATTTGAGTAACTTTTGACAAAGGAAAAATATTTGTTGTCACAGTGTTCCCCTAGGCGGCCGCCTAGCCCGCCTAGGCGGCGCCTAGGCGCTAGGCGCCAACCTCCCGCCTTGGCCGCCTAGCCGATTTTGCCTGCCTAGGCACCCGCCCAGCCCGATTAGGCGCTAGGTGTCGGTCTGCCGCTCGACTAGCGCCTAGGGGAACACTGACCTTAATATTAGGACATAACTGTACAAAATTAGTCAAAATTTTCGTATTTTGTATTATTAAATTACTAATCATTGGTACCACCTTTTTGAGCAATTAATAGTTAGTATGGTCTGTCAAACTAGGTGAAGTTTGTGTGGTGGCAGTAGCTTATTCTGAAACGAAGGAGAACATACAATTTTTCAACGTGTATCTGTGTAAACCATAAATGCTTGTTATTCGGTTGTTCCCCTTTGAAAATGTCATTCGATGTGATCACATATAGCTCCTGTCGATCTCCCCTATCTGAACTGAAAAATATTTCACCCCATGTTAAGTCTCTTCATTTCCATATATTACTACTTATATTCCCCTAACATAAATGTTCTTGGAGGCTAGTATGATATAACATGCGCTAGAAATTTCCATATCTGCCCTATGAGCTTGTTATTTCTTGCTTGCCTCTTATTATTATAACCTTGCTGTTAAGTGTGTATGATATATAGTAGCACGTGTCACGAACATTCTCCGTGGTGAAATGTTATATACTATTCCTTGGTAAACACAAGGACTATCACATCCTTTGTTAGCTAGTGTTTGATTTTGTGTACATGTTATGATCTTTATTTTTTCACAGGAATGGTACTATTTGTTTTCTTATTCACAAGTATGGATACCGAGTGGACAAATCTTTGTTGATCATTTGGTTTGAAGCAAGTTGTAAAGCTTTGAAAAGGTAACTGTGCTGTCATAGTTTTTTGTTAAGATAATTATTTGTTGCAACTTCTAAGTTAAATAGAATGCCAATTCTGCTTTAGTTTTTGCTATCTCATGCCTGATGCCTGCTTGTTAGTAAGTATATCTGCTGTTATGTTTGTTAAGGGTATATGTGTCTTTTCCCATTGTTCTAGGATTTGAGTCCTTGTATTATATAAGCCCTATGGGCTATTTCAATATACAAGCTTCATTCATATTGGAGGCTAGGTTCTAGGCTAGGCTCTGACACCATGTAAATAGGAGCGTCTCCACTCCCGGGGGCGGCCATCTCCTGGTCCCGTCCGCCCACGTTTGGCGCCGCCGTCGCCCGCGTCTGGCGATGCCACCAGGCCCCCGCGCACGCGCCCGGGCCTCTGTCGCGCTTCGGGCTCCCCTTCGGTCGTGCTTGCCACTGTCACCCCCGGATCCCGCTGTCCTAAGCCACCGTTGGCCTTCCATAGCTAAGCCACGACCGCCGCCACTCGGCCCTCTGCGTCTCCACGTCGCGCTCTTCGGGCTGCCGCCGCCGGCCCCGTGCGCTCTTGGTCGGCTCGATCTCCTTGCGCACCCACTTGCTCCCATCGCCGGCGGTTGCCCTCCACCGCGCGCGCGAAATCCTCCATGGCTGGAGCATGGAGGAGCCCGTGGCTTAGGGCTTGGGGATGAGGAGGCAAGAGTGGAGATTTTTGTGGAGTGGGGGGGGGGATGTGGACGTGTGGGAGACAAGGAGATGCGAGGACGGGGCTGGTTTTTTAGTGTTTTGAGTTGTGGAAGAATGTTGCTTAGAATCCGCTGCCTTGGCTTTGAGTCCTTTTCGTTTTGCGTCTTCTGTTGCGTCGATCCAAGTCCGTCGCCATCTCTCTATTAGTTCGTCAAAGCCGTGCGAGCCCACAAAATCTTTATCAGTCAGACGACTGCTTTATTAGTCACATTTCATCCTCTCGGATAAGTGTGGTCCTCTCCTTCCTTTTGCATAGCCGCAGTCGCCGCTCTTCTCCTCGAGTTGCTGCAGATCATAGAAGTCTTTATGATACCACCGTTTCTCTTTGAGCCGCTGCGCTTCTTCTGCACTGTGCCTTAGTTGCGCTTCTTGTGCACAGCGCCGCCGCCATCTTGGGCTTCGAGTGCTGCTATGCTTCTATCTCCTTCTTTGGCTTGATTTGACAACTCTCTATTTGTGTCACCTTCCACATCCTCTTCGTTGTGTTATTGTGGTCGACTTTACTCCTGCTTACCTCTACCTTCTCGGTCTCTGCACTTTGTGCTTTATAGGCTCTCGCATGATTTTGGATGGAAGGCGATCTTTCCAATACAAGTTTCCAAGAGCTGCACGCTATGGCGACGTCTTCAAGACACGGACTTTGGATTTTTTCTATTTTAGTGTCAACTCATTTCCAATGTAATGCTATTGCATATGCCTTCCCATTTGAGGAGGTGTTAAAGATATATGTGTCTTTTCCTATTATTCTAGGGTTTGAGTCCTTGTACTATATAAGCCCCATGTGCTATTGCAATATACAAAAAGCTTCATTCATGTTTACAATGTTCTTGTGTTTTTCATACATATTGTTCTCACATTCTAGACATGCAGTATTTGGATTTCATCTAAAATGCACATCAGCACATGCATAAAAGATAATACAAAATTACTCCTATAAACAAAACAATTGTTCTTCAACTTTGAGATACACAATTACACATTGTTCTGAATATTATGAATATAGTTGCGCATGCCACTGATATACTCGGTGAACAAGATGGTTGGAGCATTATGGTAAAGGAAATCACAGGGTTATTATCAATGTTAGAATGGTAAAGACAAGAATAATTAATTCCACATAGGTGCTATTAAAGCTGGACCCAACGAAGTTATGCCTAAACATTATTTTTCTTTCTGCTCAACACTCAAGTAAAATATGTTATTCATGCAGGTGGTGCTATTAACTTCATGTATCACTGAACTTATGGCCTACATTTTTTGAAATTGAACAATAATTAACATATTTGATTACCCTGGAGTTCAGTTTTTTTACATGTTTTTATTAACTACTAGTATGTCGTTATTAGTTGCTCATGTTTTCTAGTTTATTTGTTGATAGAATGTATGCAATTTGTTACGATTATTCCCTTTCTGCGACATATATTTGATTGACTTCTTTTATGTTTATCCAGTGTGTTGAGCAATGCAAATGCCATACGGTTTCAGGATTCACTGCTTTGGATTATCAGGTTTCTTTACTTTTTCTTTTTATTCTGTGGGTGGGCTTTGGTTGGGGGCGTTGATGTCTTCAAGCATACTGCTGTTGTTGTATGTTTTTTGGTGGATAAAATTATGGTACACTATTTTACCAGATATTTAGAATATCAATAAACTCCAAGTTACATGGTGCTGAGTCGATTCCTTCAGCCACTGTTGGAATCTTTTCCACCTTTTTTGTCTTGCTATTTAGTAGAAGTGCCTAACTTATCACTGATCTTAACAGGGCACTCAAGGAGTTCTCTGCAATGCTCATATTGAATGCTAAGGAGACACCACAATTTCTGTTAACAAAAGGCGAGGTTGAATTTTCAAATCCATCTTTTCTTTTTGGATATGCAGTTCGCATTTTAGTTATTCTTGGTACTTTCCTTTATGTGTGTGAAGCAAGTGATGGTTAACTAGCTTGAGGCTGCAGAGGGTCCACCTCTTATATCATCCCCATACCACTATGAGCATGTTCTAGAAGAATTTGGTCCCATCGTTTTCCTGTTTTATTTTTCCGAAAAAACGAGAACATTAAAAAGTTAAAATAATAGGGGAATATTTGTTGAGGGATAGCAACTTAAAAACTGCAAGTAACTCCACATGAGATTGGATTTAGCAGTCGCCCCTTAGGAAGTTCTCTTTGTATATTGATTTGGAAAAAAACTTCTCTTTATATTTCGTTCTGGAAGGATGAATGTTTTTCTCATCTGATAATATGGTGGAAGTGCTAGTAGCCATCTGTATATCCTCTTCGGTCATCTCATAATATAGTGAAAGTGCTATTAGCCATCTGTATATCCTCTTCGGTCATCGCATAATATAGTGGAAGTGCTAGAGCCATCTGTATATCCTCCTCAGCTATCCCATAATATAGTGGAAGTGCTAGTAGTTATCTGTATATCCTCTTCAGTCTTCCCTTTGATTTTAGATCTAGTTGAAAGATCATCTTTCATTTCTTGTCACCATGCCAGCTAAGTTGTGGAGATTTTTAGGCCAGCAATGGAGCAACCTATTATTCTCAATCTTGCTGTGAATTGCTTATATCCAAAGTTACTCTTGTTGATGGAGGTCAAAGAAACCGACAATTGCTAGGTGCTGAGATATCTGCACTAGCATGTGTGCATAAATAAACACTTCTTTCTTGTTTCCTTTTTTCGTTCGAACCCACGCGGGGGGTGGGGGTGTCCATTTCCTTGAAAGGGCCTTTACCATTTATCACTTGATGCATGTAACACCCTGGCTTAATAAAAGCCCAGAATGTCACCTGAACTACAACAGTTACCAATTTGAACCATTAACTACATATTAACAACAACTAGGCCTTAAGTATAATTTCTCAACATAATCATGAACATATAAATATCAGTAATACGGAAGTCATTGACTGACTTCAAGATGAACAAAATAACAATAATTTGAATCAATAATAAATTTAACTAAAGGGAATTTCGGAATTGACAAGTAGCAAAAATATAATCCATTATGTGCTAAATGAATATCATTATTCATCTAGGGAATTCATAGATAGTGAGATTTCTTTCTAATAATGAACAAATGATCCCTAAGTGAAAGAGAGAAGTGCTAAGTGCAATGTTAACTTGTGCTACCTCTTGCCCATACATGTTGTCAATAATGAGCACCTAAAAACAATAACTAAGCAAGGGTGAGTCCATGACTCCGTAAATGCACAATGGAATAATAAATGAGACAACATCATATTAACAATTCATACCTATTCACCATTATCCCAATTTCATATATCCATTTTCATCAAGTTCCATGCATATGTCTTATTATCTTATTTCTCTTTTCATGAATGCAATGTACATGTCTCAATATCTCATTTGCCTATACCGGTATAGCGGAGTGTAACACCCGTCGGTGTTCACCTATGCCTGCCATCTTTCATGCGGGGACAAATTGCCCATCCTCTTTCATTGGGGGAACCACAATCCCGTTCTTTATAAACAGGGACCTCATCCTACTCCCTGGGTCACATCTTTCCATCATGAATGCTCAACATGCATATAATGGTTATATCTCTTTTATTTCATTTTCAACATTAAACAATTGGTATAATAATCATTCTATCATATTCATCAATATCATCATCATTGTGAGTAATATAAAAACAAGCATAGTCATGTGAATAATCATGGTAAGTATTCATTTAACAAAACAATAATTTCAAATACTCGAATACCATTCTGCCATATACTTGCCTTTTTTAGTTGTGATGGTTGGATTGATTAGAAGATGACACCAACCCTAATGCTACCCTTTCTATAGTAAATACCCAATCTCAATACAAACCACAACAATACAAGATATCAATTAAACAATAACTACAGAAAGTTCTCTCTGTTTCTAGTTATGCCTAAAATTCAATTATACCATCTACCAAGCCAAATTAATAATTTCCCACAACTGTGTCCAGCAGCAACCAGTTCTGGACAACAGTCTTCCAAAATTCACAGCTTTTGTTATACCCATCCAAAATTCATGTTCTTGGACTCTTTGGAATCATTAGAAAATTACCCACATTTTTCATATATATCAAAAACCCAAGTTTATCCATTTACTATTTTTGATCTACAGTTTACTACAATGTTGCCATTTAACGACATCTAACCAAACCACTGGTTTACAAAAATCATAACTCGAAATTTAACCATCCAATTGATGTGATTAAATATTCTACAGAAAGCTAACAAAATTATCTACAACTATATTGTAGATGACATTATCAAATTATGCACATATAGCGTCCCAAACACAATAGAAAATTACCGTAGTTAAATCGATCTACTAATCAAACCCCTGGCAAAACTTGCTACTCCTCTCTCTAATCTGGACGCAAATCTCTAATAAAATTAACAAAACAGAGAGGAAACATCCAGATCTTTACCCCGGTGAGGAATGCCAAAAACACCAAAATGGCGTGCTCCTGCTGGCCCTTGGTGACACAACAATTGCTAGCGATGGTGACCAGCCGAGCGACGTGCAGGTGCGGGCGAACATGCATGTGGAGCACGGGCGAGCGCTTGCACGGCGTGCACTAGCGAGCGCACGAGATGCTGGCGGGCGGCGACACGGTAGGCGTGTGGCTGGCGTGCACCCAGGCGACGCAGGCGGGCGGCCTGGCGTGTGGCGCGCACTTGCGTGGGCGGCAGGAAATTAATCACGATGGCAGCCGAAACGCTGGAGTGCAGCAATGGCGATGGGATTTGCTACGACGCCAGGAAAAGTGGCTCGGATTTAGGGTTTGGGTCTTTCTCTTCCTCACGATTCCTTTTAACGTGGCACAGGACCGACTCGAATTTCTGGTCTTTCTCTTCCTCACGATTCCTTTTAACGTGGCACAGGATCGACTCGAATTTCTACTTCCCCCGTACGACTCGTCCAGGAAGCCAATTCCTCTAAAAAATCCAAGCATTCCATTTTCACTATCACTTTTTCGCTATTTACGCATAGGTCCTCGAGAGGGGTAATTTCGGAATATTACAATGCGACACTTTATTTTATATAGGAAATATACCTTTGATGCTAGTATTTTTCAACTGCCTTATTTCAAATTTGAACAACCAATATCTGCCAGCTTTAGTTCAACATGTCCACTTTTACAGCTTAGATATATTAACAACTTTTTTCACTCTTAACTGTTGTCTATTGTTTTGCTTGTGGTTATCAGCTTGTTGAAACTTGAAATACGGCATTGCTTTGTTTTTAGATGCTTCAGTGATTGTGCCAGCCATGTCTTGCCACTATTGTACAAAGTAAACTTATGATGTTGATAATTTTATTACATATGTGACAATCGATTGCCTGTTTACTTGCAGATGTCACTTGTTGAAGGTTATTGGCAAGATATCTGGAATTCCCTTATTCATGCACTTCCTTTGTTTAGCACCACAGCTCTAGTTGTGAGTACCAGTAAATTACTCTATTTGACCTTTTTCTTATAAAACTATTAAATTTTATAACATTACTTATTAAAAAGGTGTCTATCCAGCTGTTGTGCAATGTTTGTTGAGCAACCAAGCACTGTTAAATTAAATCATCAATTAAAGAATAATATAAGACAGCTCTTTAGGCTCGCATTTTTTTTGGCTTATTTTGGCCTTTTTGGAAACTATTTCAAAAAATGGACCCCCTGGAAACTATTTATTTCCAGGAATGACACCTTTCCTCAGCTTGCTTTAGAGTTGCTGTTAATACTTGTTATAACTTATAAAAGTAGAACTCTGCATACAGAACTCTGTGCCTCACAGTAGCAGTATTTTGTTTGGGGGTATCGCTTGCACTTCTTGCAAATATCTGCTTTAACTTGTTACAGCGTACATCTATCTACTTTTACACTCCGATAATGTACTCTGCACTTTTGTAGGCTGATGCAGTTCTGAGTTTGTTGGGTGTAATGATCGTGCGTGTGAGCTTCTTATCCTCAATTATTATTCATGACATGTTCTACATATCCTGTGGATAACTTCTAGCTAGCATTAGTTGTTTCTAAACATCTATGATTTTTCTTGATTTCCTTCTTTCAGGACCAAGTTAATACATCATTATTTGTGTCTGAAGACACATGGGACTTGCAAATATTTAAACAATTGCCATCAGCGTATGCCTTCTTTTTCATAACTCTCGATCAATTTAAATCCTGCCCCCTATTTCTTCAATAACAGTATTTTAGCTGCTATTTGTTAGTTCAAATTTGCATGTTTTGCTTCTTCATTGATGGAATTCAGTGATCAGCCAACCTAGAATTTATTCTTGTGTGTAGAGAGATCAGTTGCATGTTGTCTATGTAACTGTCATTAAAGAAGTTTCATATGTAGGAGTACAATATCAGTTGTATTTGTAGCTGTGATTAAAAAGTTTCGAAATTAATTGTAGCACATTTCAATCTGCGTAATTGAATATATGTAAATTCTTTTTACATGCTATTTTCATGTCTGGCAATGCTCTACTGTTTCATGTAGGCCCCGTTTGGCACAGCTCTAGCTCCGAGATCTATGTTGGATCTGTAGTTTGTTGACTAAATTAAAGTGATTTAAATATTTTATCTAATATATAATATAAATGAAATGAGTCATGTAAATGCACTTAACATGCCTGCAACTCTAGATTCAGGATTTCTTAGAGCTAATCTAGAGTTGCGGGCATGACTCATTTCATATTATATATTAAATAGATTTCTAGAGCTAGAGCTCCATTTGTAGATTTCCTAGAGCTAGAGCTCTGCCAAACGGGCCGTAATCCTACCTTGTCTTTCATTTCGTGAGTAAAACATTTTATTCTGTTGTCAAGAATACATTGTAAACAGGGATATTGCGCCTTAATTTTTAGAGATGATGGACAAATAGAAAAGGCAATGGGGGTATTCTTCTACAATACTAGCAGGCAGCAGCCTCCTTGTAGGAACTTGTAAACTGACTAGTTTCAGTCCCTTCCATTTAATCGCTATCATGTCCCACTGATAAAATAGCATTATTTATACCTAATTAACTGTAGAATGGTTCAGAAAATTGATTGATACTTTGTTGCCAAATAGGTCAAAATCCCACTGTTGTGATCAATATGATGTAATAAATTTTTGTGAACATTGGTTTAGAGAAATGGGTGAGCACTATTGCCTACATGTTGAGTGCAACAATTATCAGTGCTCCATGTTATTTGAATATGTCGCAGCTGTGATGGCATTGATTCATCTAGATTGTTGTATTCTGGTTTTGATGCATTTCATGAGGACTATAAAAATGGACTTGAATAGCTTTGGAGATGGATGTGGGCCGCGTTGGGTTTATCCTTGGATTGAAATAGAAAGTAAATTGCACCAAATATATCAGCTATTTAAGCCTCCTTAGTGCATTGGAGGAGACAAGGAGATGTTTTTTGACATGGAAATTGGAAGAGAATTTTCATCTGATACATCTGAATGTTGAAATAATCTATCTACACTAGTAGATTTAAGAAGGCCATGTACCTACAATTAAATTCTAAACATGTTGTGCTTGATATTTTGCTTGCACACACACACACACACACACACGCACAGGCTGCAATTGTGAAAGAATTACTCGTACTGCATGGTTTCCTTAAGACCGCTGCTAGTTGAAGTCATCTTTGTGGTGGCATAGTAGTGCTATTACTTAATGTATTTTCTTTATTCCGTTATGTCCTTGGTGTTGTTGCCTAACCTTTCCTTGAATTCCTTTACTGTAGTGGAATTTTGGCCTGTAGTTATTTTTTGTGATAATTCTTGCTAATTTTGAGTTAAATTCTAAGAATTGTCATTTTGGTTACGTGGAAGTTATGCTTACAATTCTTTTTGCTCCTGATTCTTGCTCTAGGTCTGCTTTGTACTCCATTGCTTTAAATTTTAGAATTGTCATTTTGGTTATTGTGGAAGCTATGTTTACAATTCTTTTTGGTTATTGTGGAAGCTATGCTTACAATTCTTTTGCTCCTGATTCTTGCTCTAGGTCTGCTTTGTACTTCATTGCTTGTTACTTCTCAAGGATAGGTTTTCAGGTATGTTTTCTGTCTTGTACTACTTTTACTACTTAGAGCCTCTATGAATGGGATCGACCTGACCCCATCCATTTGGACAAAAATAGCCTAGTAGTTGCTATCGCAAATGCTTCTGCAACTATTCTTTTTTATTTAAGAGTATGATAATGTTTCTTAAATCTTAACGCCCTAATTAAGGTAACTCAGCAGGACTGGACAAAAAAGAGAACATTCTGAGATCCTTTTCCCAATTCACTAGGTTTGGTTGGTGCCCGCAATGTTCTAATAGATTTGGTTCCTTGGTTGAATCTGTCCTCCGAAACGGAGTTCTAATTGTTTATATTTTGGTTTTTGTATAATTCGCAATCTCATAAAATATACCCTGGTCATTTTAAAAGTTATTATGTGTATTTGTTGCACGAACAGTTATAGAAGCACACATGGTATCTGTATAATTGGCCAAATTGTTCACATTTCCCATATTCGTTGTGATCGAAATTGAAAAAGTGAAACTGGTCGTGAGTTTTGTATAGTCTCCTTGCTTGGCAAACTTAAGTCTTGAAATGATGATTGTAAATCAGTGGATCATAGGATAATATAATAATGTGGATCAATATACCAAATACCAACTAAAAAATAAAATTAGCTTAATAGTTCAATATACTAGTCCTAATCTTATTAGCTGCTTAGTTAAGTGTCATTGATAGCTGGCAGCTGCTGTCTTATTATTTTATTTCAAATATGCCCAAAGCATGATTTTGTTCTTTGATATATCATTTTATGCAGGGCGTTTTATCAAACTCTATCTTTGTTCGAAAGAATCTGCTAAGATCAGCATTGGAGTTAGTTCACTCAAAGGTGGCCCTTTTATATTTAACGACACAACTCTCTTTTGTTCAAGTTTTGTACACTTCTTGAGTTACAAAGATACTATCAAAGTATGCCTCTTCTCCATTTTTGTGACTGACAAGTAAGTTTATCCTAGAGAGATGATGACTTCTGGTTTAGCCACATTGATGTTCTAGAATGTGGATACATGGTTGTCTATGGTGATAGATAAGTGAACTTTATGAACCAACTGTTTTGGAGTGAACTCCATTTCCATGGGCCATAAGAAGCATGTACATGGCATGAGCAAATAGCAGAAAACACTATATAAAGGACCATGTACATATACTTCTACCCCCTCAAACTTATGGTGGATCAACAACACTGAGTTTGGAGAGATAGAAGCTATATCGAACCCGAGTATGCGCCTTCGTGAGGAAGTCAGCTAGCTGAAGCTCTGAAGGCACATACTGAAGGATGACAACCTACTGTTGCACCTGCTACAACGATATATAGGAAGCATCAACCCCAATGTACTTGGTGAGCTCACGCTTTACCGAATTTCGAGCAATGCTGATCGTTCTAGTGTTGTCTGACAGTAACGTAGTCAGTACAGAAACATAAAGTCCTCAAGGAGCCATAGTAACTAGGTAATCTCAGTTGTCACAGATGCCAAAGTCCTCAGCTTAGCCTCAGCACTCAAATGGGAATCTGTAGTCTGTTTCTTTTTTTCTAGGCAACCAAGGTAAAACCAAGGACAAAAAATAGATAGATCGATGATTAGAAGGATCATTAGCCCAGGTTGCATCAGAGCACGTCTGAAGCTGTAAAGAACTTGTGCAAGGGAAGACAAGGCCCCAAGTGATGGTCTCACGAAGATATCGTAGAATACGAAGGAGGTGACTATAGTAGAGCTGGGTAGGAGTAGAAACAAATTGATTTACAATGTGAGTAGCATGAGAGATATCAGGACGAGGGACACCAAGGTAAACCAAGCTGCCAACAAGGTGGTGATAGTGAGTGAGATCCTTGAGAGGGGTACCATCGGTAGGACCAAGTTGAAGGTGAAGCTCCATAGGAGTGTCCACTGTACGTTGATCAGTGAGACAAGCGCGATCAAGAAGATCCTTGTTATACTTCTGCTGGGAAAGGTAGCAGGCATCAGGCGTAGAGGTAACCTCAATCCCAAGGAAATAGCGAAGAAGATCCAAATCAGATATCTAGAACTGCTCACTTAGGCGTGCCTTCACAAAGTTAATATACTGAGGATTATCTCCAGTGATGAGCATGTCATCTACATAGAGAAGAAGCGTCCAACCATGAGAGGAGGTGTAAACAAAGAGAGTAGATCACTAGCGGAGAAGCCGACAGCAGTGACAACAGAGGTAAAACGCTCAAACCAAGCATTGGGGGGGGGGGCTTGTTTGAGCCCATAAAGAACGACAAAGGTGACAAACCTGACAGTCGGGGACAAAATACTGAGGAGGCGGGTGCATGTAGACCTCTCGCAACTTATCATTGAGAAAGACATTCTTAACATAAAACTATGAGATAGTCCATTGCCGAATAGAGGCAACGACAATGGCTTCCTTCTTTTTCACTTATGGCTTATGCTATAGTAATTAGCTTTCAAACATTGTGTTTTTTCAAGACGGGATCAACAAGAAGATTGTAGTAAAAAGTGTACTGAGTTTAGCTGTATCGGCCAAAATTGCATGTGACTTTTTCTTTGCGTACTGCCTCTCGCGAATAGTCAAAATTCAAAATTTTAAACCATAATCTATAAACCACAGTCCAAAAGAACCCACCCAATAAGAGTGCGAACAATGGTGATATGAGCAACATGAGCGAAAGTCTCATCATAATCACACCCATACTCCTGAAAACTACGTGTGATGAGTCACGCCTTGTAGCACTTAATGGTACTATCAGAACGAGTCTTGATCTTATAGACTTGCACATGATAAGAGTAACAAAAGCATGAAGGGGAACAAGGTCCCAAGTGCTAGTACGCTCTAAAGCAACAATCTCTTTATCTATAGCAAGCTGCCACTCAGGATGAGATGCAACATCACGATAAGAGGTAGGGTCAGTAAGAGAAGTAGCAGAAGCTGTAAAGTTGTAGCAATCAGGATGTGAAATCACACTCCGATTACGAAGATCGTACCTTGGAGGAGATGTTGGAGCAAGGCCCAATAGGGAGGAAGAAGAAGTCACTGGAGCAGGACCCAACTTGGTCAAAAGAGTAGAGGTAGAGAGTGACAGAGCTAATGGAGAAGGATCAGAATGAGGACGACGAGTGTAGTGGAATGGAAAGGGAAAGACTTTACAAAAGAGTTGGTGGGATCCTCTGGTGGGGAAGCAACGGGAGCAGAAGGGAAGGAGCCAAAGGTGAAACCGATAGAGGTGGCGGAGGAGACGGAAGCGAAACCAACGGAACAGGGAGCTGTGGATCAGGAAAAGTCAGAAAGGAGATCGACTCAGCAAGAGATTCCAGAGTGCAAGTGGTGTCATGAGGATAGTAAGGCCGGACTCATCGAAGGTGACATCGCGCGAAATGCGCATCCGACGAGCAACAGGGTCATAGCAGTGGTAACCCTTGTGCTCAGCATTGTAGCCAAGAAAACACACTTGACCGGTTGAGTAGTCAGCTTTGTGCGCTTACGGGATGGAAGAAGAACAAACCAGAGAGCCAAAAGCGTGAAGGTGACTGTACTAAGGAGACCTACAATAGAGACGCTCAACAGTAGAACCTTGAAGAGCAGCGGTGGCTGTAGGTTGACAAGGTAGGTGGTGGTAGAAACGGTTTCAGCCTAGAAGTGAGGTGGAATAGAAGAGGCTAGCATCAGAGCGTGGGCAGTCTCAAGAAGGTGACGATGCTTGTGCTCAAACACTGTTCTGAGCGTGAGCACTAGGATAGAAGTGTTATGAATAGCGCTTGTATTCATATGAGGCCAATGGGCCGGTATATATACACAAAGTACAGGTGGTAAATATGCAAAGAACACCTCATAACAATGGGGAATAACAAACTATACATATCTCTAACACCCCCTCAAACTCATGGTGGATCAACAACACGAGTTTGGAGAGGAAGAAGTCGTCTGCTGCTCGAGTCCGGGCCTTCGTGAAGAAATCCGCTATCTCAAGCTCAAGGCACATATCAAGAGTAATCACCGATCATGCACACAAGTCCTCATGAAAGAAGCATCAACTCCAATGTGCTTGGTGAGCTCATGCTTCACGGATCACGAGCAATACCGATAGCACTGCATCGCCCGACAAGAGAGGGTCGGTGTAGTGACGAAACACCAAAATCCTCAAGTAACCACCGTAGCCAAGTAATCTCTGCATCAAGAGAGCCATAGCTCGCAACTCACCTCTGCACTCGAGCGGGACACTGCGATCTGCTTCTTCGTCTTCCGGCAATAAGAGAACCACCAAGAAAAACACAAGATGCGAGATAGACCGCGATCGGAGGATCGCCGCCCAAGTAGCATCCGAATAGGCTGAAGTCAGTAATGAGTGGAACGTGGAAAGAAGAGACGGCGAGAGATAGTCCCACGAAGGTATCGCAGAACTCAAGAAGGTGGTCAGAGTGAACTGAGTGGGAGCTGAAACAAACCGACTCGAATATGAATCGGATAAGTGATATCCGGACGAGTAATGACAAGGTAGACAAGACTCCCAACAAGATGACGATAGCGAGTCGGATCGTAAAGAGGCTCGCCATCGAGAGTCGAGGTGAACATTGAGCTCCATGGGAGTCTCAACAAGATCTGTTGATCGATGAGAGAGGCGCGATCAAGAAGATCTGAATATATTTCTCTTGGGACATAAAGAAACCATCCGGAGTGGAAGTAACCTCAATCCCAAGGAAATAACGAAGAGGACCAAGATCCGACATAAGGAATCGCTCACTAAGACGAGCCTTAACAAAGGCAATGTACTTAATCATCTCCGTAATGATCATATCATCAACATACAGAGAAGAAGAGTCCACCACGAGGCGAAGTGTGGACAAAGAGCGCAGGATCATGATCACTAGCTGAAAATCCAGCACCAAGAACCACAGAGGAGAAGCGCTCAAACCAAGCACGGGGCTTGCTTAAGGCCATAGAGAGAGCGACGGCGGCGGCTGCACCATGCCCTCGAGAACAGAATACCCGGTGGCGGATGCATGTAGACCTCCTCACGCAACTCGCCATTAAGAAAGGCATTCTTGACATCAAGCCGAAAATGACTGTGGCAATGCACGCCACCGAAAGAAGAGTGCGAACGGTGGTCATGTGGGCCACAGAGCAAAAGTCTCGTCGTAATCAACACCATGCTGCTGAAAACCACGAGCAACAAGACGCGCTTTATAGCGCTCAAGAGAGCCATCAGAGCGAGTCTTAATCTTATAGACCCACTTACATGTGATGGGATGAGAATGGGATGGAAAAGGAACAAGATCCCAAGTACCAGTACGCTCAAGGGCAGCAATCTCCTCGGCCATGGCAAGCTGCCACTCGGGGTGAGTAATAAACATCCCTGGGAGACACAAAGCTCACGAGTAGTGCGCGCCAAAAAGGCAAACAGGCGGGAGGCCGAATCGATCGGCGATCGCGGAGAGCGTAGCGAGGAGAAGATGACCCATCGGGGAAGATGGAGCATCAGAGGAAGATGGAACATCGAAGAAGATGACTCATCTGGAAGATCCTCAATACGAGGTCGACGAGTGTAGACGATAGTGGGAGGAGCACGAGGAGTCGTAGGAGACGACACAACAAAGGCGACAACGGCGGAGAGGCCACGGGGAATATGTGGAGACTCGGTGAGGACAAAGTGGGCGAGGCAAAACAGATATAGGAGTATCCGGAAAGGTCAAGAAAGACAGAGACTCCACAGAGGAAGCCAAGGAGAGGCAGGGCGTGGGTAGAATGGACGAGACTCGTCGAAAGTCACATCCCGAGAAACCCGTGATCCGACGACCAACGAGATCCCAAAGACCGATAGCCCTTGTGCTCAAGATCGCACTCTTAAAGACACACTCAACAGATCGAGCGGTCGGTTTGGTACGTTCTCGAGGCGCGAGGAGAACATAGCAAACGCAGCCAAACATATGAAGGCGAGTAGTCGAAGAAGACCACGAGACGCTCAACAGGATCGCACCCTTAAGAGCGTAAGAGGTGAATGTTGACGAGATAGGTGGCGATGGAAACGACCTCGGCCCAAAAGTGAGGTGGAATAGAGGCGGCGATCATCGAGCACGAGCCGCCTCAAGGAGGTGACGATGCTTGCGCCAATGACACCATTCGAGCATGAGCACCGTGACAAGAAAATCGAAGCGAGAGTGCCCGCCAAAGAAGGAAGCTGCGCAGTGACGAGAGGTACTCGCCAAAGCAGAATCGGCACGAAAGACACGAATAGGAGTGGAGAACGTGTGTGTATCATAGTGGCAAATTGTTTATAGATAGGCAAGGCCTCACTACGAGAAGACATGAAATATATCCAAGTGTGGCGAGAGAAATCATCTATAAAAATAATATAATAACGATGACCCCTTTCAAAAGAAGGAGCGGACCCCAAACATCCGAATGAACAAGATCAAAGGACGCCGAGACACGCCTCACTACGAGGATAAGGAAGTGAATCATTTATCTAACTTACACTCGACAATCTAAAGACACGTCTCTGAGATGCACTTCGAAGACCATGACGAACTAAGGACGGCAAAGAGATCCACACAGATGGCCAAGACGGTGATGCCACCGCTGAAAGAGCCAGTGACGGCGGCGTGCGCGAGAGATCGGCGGCGGTGGTGGCGCGGAAGGAAGATGAAGCGATCAAGCTCCCAGAGACGCCGTGAGTCACGACGCCGAGGGCCGAACCAACCGAGCTCCGTGTGGCGATCCCAACACAACAAGAGTCGAGTCGAGAATAACTCGATAACCAAGGTCGATGTCGCCCAGAGAAAGAAGTCGCAAGGTAAGGCGAGGAACATGAGCAATGAAGGAACATGAAAAGATGAGTTGCTAAGAGATCCTCGACCGAGAGACAAAGAGATGTACCATCGCAGTAAGAACACCGACGGAGAATCAAGAGGTGTAATAGAAGACAGAGTGGAAGAATCGGAGTCATGTGAAAAGATGCTCCGAATCAAGAATCCACGGGAGGTACTGATCGTGTAGGAGGTGGTCTCTCGGTGCTCAAGAGTCGATGAGCGAACCTGCAGAACTGCCGAGGAGAACCCGGCGGCAAGTAGGCGCCGGTCCGGCTATCTCTCGCTTTCGGTGAGAGAAGCTGCTTTGAAGAAGTCGAGGCGACGTCGTCGTAGAAGCACTAGTGCCGATGAAGAACGGCGTGAAAGATGCCGCTTCTTCTTGTAGCACCGGACTCGGTGTGGCCATCCTTGTCGCAGAGGAGCAGTGAGGACGGCCACCTCCGATCGAGGACGCCACCACCACCGTGGTAGCCGCCGAGGAGGCAGCAGCAGCGAGCGAGACGAGCGGCGAGCACAGAGGGAGTGGCATCGCATCAAAGACCACTCAAACGAGTCTCCTCTGCGCGTATCTCGGTAAGAGCCTCCGGAGAGTGACACGAGGTGGCGTGCAAGGAGCCGGGCACGCCTTTGCTCGAACTCGGACGGCGGCGAGTAAGGAACTCGTAAACCCACTAAATCGCAGACGCACGTACCTCCGTGCAAAGACGGACAGTACGACAACAAGATCGCGGCGAGTCCAACCGACGCCGCATGCGAGAACTCGAGCGTAAAGGCGCCAACGGAGCATCACCTGCTGAGAGTGTTCTGGCGGACCACGGACGTGCATGCAGGGCATCACGGAGGGCTCGTAGCGCCGACGAAGATGAGTCCACATCCGAAAGCCGAAGGAGTCCCACAACCTCGTAAGAAAATCGAGGCCGACATCGCGATGAAGACAAGCAGCGGCGAAGCGCCGTCATCGTACCACCGAGTGTAGACGGTCGACGATCCGTAGGAATCGAGCCTCCCGGTAGGCGAGGCGCTTTATCATCAGCGTCATCATCGGCAGCACCTTATCGGTGTCGGAGGCAATGCAACAGCGAGGCTCGTCGGAGGAATAGGGCAAGGCGGGCGGTGACATCGCCGAGAGGACGCCCGAGACGAAGACCACGCATGTGAATGCGCATGAGACACGAAGTCGGTGTAATTAACACCATCAAAGATCACCGGCAATGAGGAGGAAACGGTGCCCATTGGTAGGCGGCGCCGGGCGGCGCGGCGACTAAGGCAACGAAGTCTCAACAGCGGCGCCGACGGCGCGCGGTTAGAACAACGTTTTTGCTTTTTTGTTTTTTTTTTTGACCGGTCCAAACCGACCGCCCTATAAAACCGACCGGCGGGCCTCGGTCGGGGCGAAGAGGCGGCGGCGACCGAGTCCGGCGGCGAACGGCGGCCGACGGCGGCGGCTCGGCAGCGCCTACCTCGGCGCGGCGGCGACGAGCGGCCGACGGCAGCAGCGATGGAGGCGCGGACGGCAGGCAGTGGAGGCCGCGCGGATCGCGATGGCCGGCGGCGCGGCGCGAGGCGCGGAGGCGGCGGCTCTGAGCGGAGATCGGCCGGCGCGAGAGACCACCACCTCAGCCGGGAGGCGCGCTGGAGCGGAAGATCGGCCGGCGCGGAGGAGCGTCGTCGGCGCGGAGGAGCGGCGGCGCGAGGACCGGCGGCGCGAGCGGAGCGGCGGCGACGTCGAAGCGGAGCGGCGACGGCGACGCGGCAACGCGGACGCGTCGGCAACGGAGGAAGCCGACAGCGGCGGCGGAGAGGCCGTGAAGACCGAGCGGCGCGATGGCGGGCGGAGTCGAGTCGCCGAGGCGCGAGGTCGAGTCGCGATGACGGCGGAGGCGCACACGGCAAGACGGAACCTAGGTAAGCCAAAACCCTAGTTTTGGCTCTGATACCATGTTATGAATAGCGCTTGTATTCATATGAGGCCAATGGGCCGGTATATATACACAAAGTACAGGTGGTAAATATGCAAAGAACCCCTCATAACAATGGGGAATAACAAACTATACATATATCTCTAACAAGAAGTATTGAGGAAGAGTGCCCTACGCGGAAAGAAACTGACAAAAAGTTGATGGGTACTCACCAACAGAATTAGCATGAAAGATACAAATGGCTGAATCAAACCGAGTACGAATCATAGTAGCAAAAATCTGATAAATACAAAGGACCTAGCTACAAGAAGGCATGAAAAATCCAAGTATGACAAGAGTAATCATCAATGAAGATCACATAGTATTGATGACCCTCTTTCAAAATGAAGGGAGCCGGACCCAATACATTAGAGTGAATCAAATCAAAAGGATGAGCTGAAATAGAGTCACTAGAACCATAAGTGCAGCTGCTTGCCAAGCTTGCAACCCATACAACATAAAGTATCACCGGGAACAGAACTAAGGACACTGCTACCAACTAAAGAAGAAAGATGCGACCCACAGAGGTGACCTAAGCGATGATGCTATTGAGCAAAACTGATGGAAGTGGTCGTGGCGGAAGCAGTGGCAGTAGTGGTCGACTGGCTGATGGAGGCAGCGGATGTGGAAGGCGGGCGCAGCTAGTCGAGCTCCCAGAGACGCTAAGAATCAAGGCAGCGTGGGCTAGTACCAATCAGAGTCACTCTGTGGTCCTGAACACAACACGGGTCAGGCTCTAGAATGATACGACAATCATGATAAGTAATCTGACCCATAGACCTAACCTGCATAGCAAGCCTAGGAATATGTGAAATTGTAGGAATATGAAAACTAGGAGTGGAAAGAGTGCCTCGTCTAGTAACAGGAAGAGAAGTACCATCTGCAGTCTGAATGAAAACAGGTAGAATGGAATAACTCAGAGGTGAAGTGAGTGGATTCTAGTGTTATATGAAAGGAAGCAGCAGAGTCCAGGATCCAAGAACATGATATACATGAAGTGGGAGATTGAGTGGCTGGAAGCTGAGTGGCAAGCACCGGTAGCACCTAAAGAGTCTTAAGGTAGGATTGATGACCAGACGCTGAAGGAGGGAGACTAGCTGCTGAGTGGTGTATGGCTGGCGAGGAGCACCAGCACCTCTTGACTGAGCAGAGCCACGCTGAGGGTGACCACCTCTGTGGCCCTAGCCCCAGCTCCTGGTGAAGGCCACTAGTAGAGGCACTCGTGATAGTTACTGATGCACCCACCAATGCTGAAGGAGTAGTAGTAGATGCTACCGCCATAGGAGTAGTGAGCGTGTGAGCAGCCAGGATGACAGAAGATGGCTGCTGAGTCATGCTACGAAGACGAGTTTCCTCGGAACGAACAAAAGTGAGTGCCTCCACCAGAGACGGGTGCGGTGAGTGGGTCAGAGGTGAGCACGAACCGGCTCGAACTCTAGTAAAAAATGTGTCAGGAAGTCGAAGAGATGGTGAGTCTCCTGGTGAGCCTAGGTCTGCACACAACAAGGACAAGTCTGACAGACATCCGGTCCCAGAGTTAAGCCGGCACCACACTCGAGTGATCTACTGATAGAAGTCGTCAACAGTGGCGTCAAGCTGATGGAGAGAGTGCGCCTGGTGTACCACAGAGAGGTAGAGGGCATCACTGTTCGGCTGACATTTATATGCCTTATATTCCTTCATATTATATCTTAAATATATAGAGAGGCGAATTTCGCAATTCACTGTAACCTAGCTTCTTCATTGAAGGGTGCAATGCTGTTACTAATTTACTTTTTTAAAGGAATTTGAGTGGTTCATGGTTATGGATAATTGGATATTCCAATATGCAGATAGATGATCTCATTATTTGCACAATGGCGTTATTATTTAAGTCTGTCTGATCTGTTGTGATTTAGTTTGCATTTCATAAATATTCTTCCATATGTTATTTTGCTTTTATTTTAATGTGGTGTTTATTTGTTTACTATATACTACCATTGTAATTATTATTTGCCATTTTGGTTAACACTACGTTGAACTAGAGAGCAAAACAGACTTGGATTCATTTCTAGCATTTCATAATGCATGCATTTGCCTCTGTTGTTAGTGTGCTTATCCATTTGCTTCTGTATATTATGCACCACTTTATCCATTTCTAAACTTCCTGTTTGGGAATGAGTCATCCATTTTAAATTTTCCTTGAGATACGTAAGCTGAGCTACTGATATTTTTTTTTATGGCAGGAATTCTGTCTTTTGAATGAGCAAAATGTTGTGATGATTCCGGAAGCCATTTTCTCTCTCTGTGCTGGTTTTTCATCATCAGTGATTAACTCAGCAGATACATCACGACTGTTTGGTGAATGTAAAAACTTTTCCAAGGTATGTTGTTAATTAGTTGTCACAAGTTTTTACAAGCTGCAGCTGAATCTTTCTAAACGTTTCTATTTGGGGAGCCTGTATTAATTCAGTTTATGTTAGTTACTCGAGGATGAGAACTGGGTTCTCAAAGACGAACTAGGCTACTCTGTGGAAGCTTTGTCACAAATCAGTCTTGAAAGTGCTACGAAGGTGCTTTACTCTTAGACTCTTGGGCCTTAATTGTTTTCCTCTGCTTTTATCACATTAGTTTTAGGCCTGGGAGTAGCATGTGTCGATGCACATAAGCATGCAGCAATCTTTTTTCTGTGATGATTTTTCTAATCCAACAGATTACGGCATGTCTTGTAAATATGGAGACTTTCTTATGAAAGGCATCTGATTTCACAGGCAATTTAAAGCTATTTTGACGTAACAGGCACTGCAAACCTATACATTAAAATTGTTAAGATTAACTTGATCTCAATTCTCATTGGGAAACACCCACACAGAGAGAAATGGAATCCTGAAACTGCTGTATCAATGGAATTTAATGAAGGTTGAAACTCACTAGTCACTTTGAATATCATGCTGGATCCCTTTTTTTTTTGCATATTACAATACTGCATCTTTTTAGTTACACTTTGACAATGGAGCTACTGGGATTCAAAAACTTATATGCTCATATAGTCATATGTAACATATGCACATTTAGGTTTCAAACTCTGGAACTTAGTTGGGAGATGGAGTTAGCTGATCTTTTAATGAAATCTAGTACAGGCTAAATAATTTAGTGTGGAAGCTGCTTGCTTAAAAAAGTTCAGCAAACTTTCTCAGCATGATATTTGGTGGCATTTATTGAGTTAAGCGACAACATACTGGTGCATCGCATCTGGTATGTTTGGTATATCGAGTGGTTCAGTAAAGTGTAGGGATGGTAAGCTCATGGTAACTACTGTTGGAAGAATGTTTTATTTTGGAGGATGAAGATAATAACATCTGAAAAATCACTTATATGATCTTTGTTTCCAAAATTCAGAGACTAGCAATACCTAGTTTTGTAGGGACAATTTTTATTTTACTTCTTCCATTGATGATCGTTACAGATGGTTCCTTATTTGTTAAACAGGTTATGTCTGATAAATGCAACAGCACACACCTTCCTGGGCATATCCAGCAACCGTTGCTCCTTGAGCTTATGGAGTTCACCAAAGGATTTGTGGCCTCAAATAAACAATTTGAGAAAGTGGACTTATCTAATCTTGTATATGTTTGCTCCCTTCTCTGCAATCTAATTCATTGCGCACTGTTGTCAAGGTATTTGTTTTCTAGTCATATCTACTTGTCTCCCATCACATTTGTAATCAGCCAGTGCTACAGCATCGACATCTGTCTAGAAATTTTTGACTGAAATGGGATTAAGATCCAAATCTTAATAATTAGTGTTGTCTTGTGTTGATGATAATGTAGTTCTGCCCCTCTATCTCTCTCTCCGTCTCTCTCTCAGAATCTAATGTGATTCTACTTCGGCATATTTTAATCAATGTTGGAGTTATGGTTGTTGGTTTCATGTGTTACTAGTGTTGGATAGTAGGATTATTTATCCAGTTACCTTTTGATCCCCCATAACATAGGTTCCTTCTTTAAATGTTGCCTAGTGAATTTGCGTTTTATTGGTACCCTTATATTGTAATTATCTTCCAGTACCTCTGCTAGAAATCTGCAAACTTGTTTTTTTTTTTCAAATTGCGTGCAGATTATGTTTAAGGCCAGTTTGGCATTGATGTGCTGTGGAATCAAGCACTTTAAAAAAGTAAATTGATTTAAAATGACTGCATATGCCAACTGAATCCTTGAAGTATTTGAACTTGTCATCATGTTCTGTCGATTACATATTATCATATAGTACCAATTACCAATCAGTCTTATAATTTTTGTATAACCCTATGCTTCATATGCTTTTGCTATTCTCTAATTTTTTTCAGGGCCGTAGAAGAAAAATCTATATTTTTGCAAGCAGTATTTGATCATGTCACCAATATCATAAAATATATTGTGTCGGTGGTTATGAAGAAGCAGGATGAACTTTCTCATGGTCTTTCTAATGTAGGCTCTGCATTTGATACAACTGGCTCCGCTTTAGCTTCATTTCAGAGCCTCCTGTCTTCTCCAATTTTTAGTCTGCGGAAAGTTAGTAACAGAGTTAGTTCTGTGCTTATCAAAGCTGTTACTGAATTGCTTGATGAACTCTTGGTGGCAATCTCTCAGCTGTTTTCTAGTCTTGCTAGTTCTATGAACAATTTTGATGGTGAGAACGCTAGTAAAATGCTGCCAATATCTTGTATTAACTTGTCAGAGGACTTAAATCTTGCCATTGACTACAAAAGTAGTGTTGTTGATATGGATCTCGATGCGCCCGACTCTGGTGAAGTAGATTCCGTCACAGCCAGTGGAAGTGGAAGTATGGGTATCTCATCACGCCCTTTGGAGTGGAAGCTAGAACTAGTTTGTGTTATTTCAACTTTTTTCTCAGTGTCTCCACTTCATACATGGGAAATCTTGTACAACTTAGTGGAGAAAGAAAGTGAGGTTGAGGTACAAATTTGCAATAACATCTGCTTAATATTCCTTTTTTATTTCTGTTCTTTTACTTCAATAATATCGTTGTAATTCTTTCCTTTTGTAGGTTTGCCAGGCTATCTTGCTTAATCTTTGCCAAAATGTCTCTGCTTCATCTAAAAGTTTATCTTCTGTGGTACTGTCTGACTTATATGTGTTTAAATTAATTATACTTCAATTTGTACTTGTGCTACTGGCCTTACGATTTAATACACTCAAGCATTATGTGATTTTTAACCTTTGGCTTTCATCATGCAGGTCCACCAGATAGTTGATATGAGGGATATATGTGCAAGTTCACTACTTAGCTCTGCGGACTACCTAGCACTTGTCCATACTTTGTTAAGAACTTTAATAGCTACCCGTGACGTTGGGCAAAATACTGATGGAAAACCACAAACATGTAAAGTGGTTTCGAATGAGGTTGGTATTTGACATATGATAAAATTTAGCATGTCTTGTTTGCTTTCTGCCAAATTTTGCTCTTAATTTTATAGCTTTTGTCCTGTGATACACTGATACCATAACTTTAAGATTTAGAGTTTTAATGAGTGGACATCAGTTTTGCTATTGGTACAATTGCTGTCTTTGATAAAAAATATCAATTATTGGAATCAAATTCCTCAAATTAAGCCATTAAAACCTTGCAATCACAATCAATCATGTTATTGAAGAGTCTGCTGTTTCTTTTTTAATAAAATGTATGCTGATCAATGGCACAGTGGGACCAATTATGTGAGGTGGAATTTCAACTGAATTTGTAGCCTTTTAATGTTTTGACCTTTGGTAGGTATTTGCGTAGCAACTTTTAATGTTTTGTGCTTACTGCATGCTTGCCTGCACTTCTGTATATAGTCAATAGACTTGATTATTTCTGTTTAGTGGTTCAAAGTCCTGAATACAATTAATGTGTGCCAGAGTCAGGATTTAGTGAACTGTTTTCATTAACAATTTGGTCCTCTCTAGTTTCTTGGAAAACCCATAAATTGACTGGAATCAGTCAAATTCTGTAAGAACTGGCCAGAATCGTTCATAAATCAGAGTAATCGGAATAAATCAGAGTAAAAAACGTACAGGCCGGGATATAATATGACGCCTCTGACAGGTTTTACTAGGAAACAGCTGGTTCCTAAATTGTTTTAGGTATCCTGGTTGGATTGATACGTACTAGACCTGTAATTTTGCTAAGTGGTTGGCGACCGTACATCTCTATTGGAAGTTGTGATAACTGATAACTGCCACATATATTCCCACTGTCTGCAGAACCAGGATATCCTATTAGACTTGGTAAATAAGGCTACTGAGATCAGTTTCGCAGATTGGTTTTTCCGCATCAAGCTGATTGATTGCATCTCCCAATTTATTTACCTGTTCCCTGACATTGCCCAGGTGATTTATATTTTCTTTTCTGTTATCAAATACTACCATTTCAAATGTATGTCAATACATGTGTGTCGTGAATCCATCATTCTGGTTGCAGGACATAACTGGGCATTTGCTTAACATGCTGCACGATACTGATTATCGCGTCAGGTTGTATCTGGCTAGGAAAATTGTTGTGCTATTCCAAATATGGGATGGGCATAATGAATTGTTTCATGATGTTTGGTAAGTGTTTGATGACTGTGAAATGAAATTTGAGTTAAATTTCTTTGGGTAAACAAGCTAGTTTACTCCCTACTTTCCTGTCAAGACTACAGACTAGTTTGCTTGTGTTTCTATTCCCTGGCTTATGAGTGTACATGAATCATGAATTCATGATTGGCATTTAGATTGACTACCAATAAGCATGAGTGTTGACTTACCAATTACCAATGTTTTGTTTATATCAGCTCAAATATTGGTGCCAAGATAGTGCAGTTCTCCAATGATATTCCAGTTAAAGCTAGAGAAGTCTTAGCTGTTGGTCCACAGTCTGTTCCTGTTATTGAAACTGCCCTCATTACACTGGCTCATTTGTCTGTGCATAGTGAGGATGTTGAAGTTGAGGTATGTTCTGATTCTCACCACTGCTATTTTGAAACAAGACTGTGTACTTATGTTCTATCCGGTCTAATTGATTGTTACAGGGTATCTTTGTGGCTTGTTGATGGGTATCTTTGTTTTATGGGAATTGCTAGGGTGCATATATTAGGAAGATTTTGCTTAACCTCTACATGCCTTGCCAAGTGAACCCTACAAAATATTGAGAAAAGTTAGGTGTAAATAATATTATTTAACTTTTTTTTTCCTGATACTCTCTAGTTGCAGTTTGTGAAAACCTACATGGTTGCATACACGAGATATGCTGGCCATACATTTGCTACCCCCTATTTCCTCTGTGCTGCTGTTGTTCAGTGCTTCCTCAATCTGTCTACCCCCTGAACCACCCACTTATTCATGTGGCATGCTGCTGCCGTTCCACCTTCCTCCCTGTGCATGATTGCTAGCACCGCTAAACCTACATTTAGCCTGTACATCTTCTGGTCTGTGGATTGCTAAGCTTTACCTGCAAGTGTTTCCCGTAGAACATGTGTCATCACAATTTGCTACACTACTGAGGTCTCACTGACATTGGATTGTTTTGAGAAAAAGCATTGGTCCGATCTTCAATGCATATATCATTTACTGTATCCGATTTGCACTTCAGTTATTCAACAAAATTATGCCCTTTCACTTCTAATGTTGCAGTGTGCATTCATGATTTCTGCTGTTGCTGCTCTAGAGCCTTCTCAGCGGTACTTTCACAACAAATTAACTATTTATGTTGGCTTGTGTAAATGTTACTTTGCTTACTAGTTATTTTCATGACACTTCCTTTTCAGAGAATTAGCTTATGCTTTATTTGATTCTATCTCAAGGAGGCTCAGTTACACTTCACGAAGTAAGGTGAGTGGACATTCTCATAGTGTACCATTTCTCTAGGTTGCTTCTCAGAGTATGGTGAATATGTCAACTGAATCTGAGATGACTAGTTTTTTTTCAGTTTATTGTAAAAGAATATGACTTGGTTGTGACAAATTAAAATTTGCATACCATGATTTCCTGCCATTTATGCAGTATTTGGACCGACTGATGGGTTCAATTCTTTTCCGGTGGGTTGCTTGTGAGGTGAGCCTAGTTTCGCTTGTTGAGGTAATCTTCTGTTCTATTGCTTTTTAGATTTTAATGATTGATCCTCAATATGATTACAATGTCTCCATAGCATCTCAATATGATTTCAATGTCACCATTGAGTGCCACATAATGATACTCACCTACAAAAGTCTCATATGTACCCACTTTTTCCTGGCTGAACATATTTCCTATGTGGTCTGTTGATGCTTTGTTTTCTTTGATAAACGATTTTTTTTAGAGAAACAAGTTACCTATAATTGACCCCATGCTTTTGTCCATAAGCTGGTAAAATTTTCAGCTGTTACCATATTAATGAATTACTCATTTATGTTTCACTGCATTTTATTTCTCATGCCTTTTACAGGTGCAAGAGATGTTTGGTTTTAAATCAGCCGAGCCAAAGAACTTCGTTGAACATTGCTGCTCATGGCTTCTTTCTTTCCTTATTCTCAGGGGTGATACTGCTGATCTTAATTGGATATCAAAGGTGAATGTTCACTGTTATTCTAAAAAAATAGTAGCCTTAATGTAGATGCTTATTTTTCTGTTTGTTGCTGTGGTGTTCTCTCTCATCATTCTACATGTAAGTATCATATAGACAACAAGATCTACAGATAAAAATTTAATAAAATGATCACGTGGAAAATTCTGAACTGGAAATCCTGGATTTTGACTTAACTACCAGCTGGTCAAGGACTGGGATTTCCATTTGAAACCCTGGATTAAATGCTATGGTCTAACCAAGGTTCCAAAACCTGGAACCGGAAGAAATCCCGACCGGCGGCTGGTAACGGTAAAAACCGGTCACAATTAGAAAATCAAAACTTGAATTTTGGGATGTTTTGAAACCGGTACCGGAAAAACCAAAAAAACCGGTCAAAATTCGAAAATCAAAAATTGATATCACGGTTTTTGATTCTGGTCTCCACCAGAAAGCGGTAACCGCGATTCTGGCAGAATCGCCAAGATTTTGAACCACAGTTCGACCAAGATTCCAAAACCGAACGGAAGAAATCCTTGCCGCATGCCAGAATGATAATCGGGTGGTTACTGGAAAAACGAAAAAATCGGTCACAATTTGAAAATCAAAATTTGAATTTTGAGATATTTCAAACCGTAACCGAAAACCGGAAAAACCGCCAAAATTCGAAAAATCAAAAATTCATACCGCCGCTTTTTTGGTTACCGGTCTCCAGCAGTAAAGCCGTAATCGGCGATTCTGCAGAATCACGGATTTTGAACCATGGTTCTGACTCCTTAGTTTGATTCGATGGACCTTGAAGCAATCTGCATATGCAATTTTGTTTTTGTTTGATAATGAACCTTATTGTTTATCTTAGGGTAATCTCGTGCAAAGTGTTGGATTCTGGTGCTGTTTGTTAGGAAAGTGCAAAAGTGGTTGAACTGTTTGTTGATTGATTCAGGAGCAAGCAATACACTGCATATATATAGGCAAGGATGTCTAGGGTTTGGCTAATAGAAGTATATGGGCCAACCCTGAGGGATCCTGGTCTATACTTAGAAGCTAATCAACCACAGTAAACACATATGAGCCTAAAGCCAAGAGCCCAAGATAGTATGTCTATCAAGTATGTCTAACACCCCCCCGCAGTCGAAGCGTCCACAGCCCGGACGTTGAGACTGGACCGAAACTCATTGAAGAGCGAAGACGGAAGACCCTTGGTGAAGATGTCGGCATATTGGGAAGAGGTAGGAACATGCAGGACACGAAAATCACCAAGGGCCACTTTCTCCCGAACGAAGTGAAGGTCAATCTCAATGTGCTTGTGCGGCGATCTTTGGGCGGGGTTGGAGGACATATAGATCGAATCGATGTTGCGCAATACACCGGGTAGTCTGGCGAGGTGGAGTATGCGGCTCAATGAAGTTGACGTAACCGGAGGCCTCGGCAAAGATTGGCCACACCGCGATACTCGGCCTCTGCTACTGGGCGGGACACCGTGTTCTGACGCTTGGAGGACCAGGAGACCAGGTTATCTTCAAGAAACACGGCATAACCCGAGGTGGACTTGCGCGTGTCCGGACAACCGCCCGATCAAGATCGAGTAAACCACGAGCGCATCGTGAAGAAGGTCAAGAAAGAGCCCCAAGTGAAGAGTGCCGCGAATGTACCGAAGAATCCGCTTGAGGCCAGCAAGATGGGGCTCGCGAGGATCATGCATATGGAGGCACACCTGTTGAACTGCGTAAGAGATGTCCGGCCTGGTGAAGGTGAGATACTGTAGGGCCCCGGCTAAACTGCGGAAATCGCTGGGATCGCTGACAGGAATACCATCTGCGGCTGACACCTTGGGATTGGTGTCGACAGGGGTGGTGCAGGGTTTGCAATCTGCCATGCCTGCGCGCTCCAGGATGTCCAACATATACTGACGCTGTGAGAGGAGAAGACCACCGCGACACTTCTGCACATGAACCCCCAAAAAGTGATGAAGCTCACCGAGATCCTTCATGGAGAACTCATCTTTGTAAGCGGTGATGATGCGCGGAGAAGACCGGGGAGGAGGCGGTGAGGACGATGTCATCAACATAGAGGAGCGGTAGAGCAGTCTGAGCGCGGTGGTAGACAAACGATGATGTGTCAGACTTAGCCTCAAGAAACCCAAGGGAGAGCAGATAGGTGGCAAACCGGCTGTACCATGCACGGGGGGCCTGCTTGAGAGTAACTCCGGATGAGTGGAATCCTCGAATCCGGATGGCTGTGAGCAATGGACTGTCTCGGACAAAGTCCCGTGAAGAAAGGCGTTCTTCACATCAAGCTGATGAATCGCCATCGCTCGAAAGAGCAAGAGCCGCCTCGCCCGCATCGTTGTTCGCTTCACAACTGGACTGAAAGTCTCGGTGTAATCAACTCCCGGGCGCTGTGTGAAGCCACGCACGACCCAGCGAGCTTTGTACCGCTCGAGAGAACCATCAGCGTGGAGTTTGTGCTTGAAGATCCATTTGCCAGAGACGACATTCGCCTTGGCAGGGCGTGGAACCAAGTCCCAGGTATGGTTCTGCAAGAGAGCAGTGTACTCGTCCTCCATAGCTGCCGCCAATTGGGTTTGCAAGAGGCGGTGCATGCGTCCGAGGTACAGCGACGGCGATGGCGCGGCGTGGTAGAGAGCAGAAACCGAAGCGGACTTGGCGCGCGTCGTCATTGGTCTTGGTTCCGCCACGGAGACACCGCACGGCACTGGAGGCAAGCGTCGAGGAGGCCGTGCGCCGAGGAAGAAAGTGCGGTGGAGAGCTCGGAGAGAGGCCGGTGGCGCGCGCGGGTGTAGACGTGGCGAAAACGGCGGTCGGTGGTCGCACGGAGCTGTGCAGGCGCCGGAGTCGGAGGTGCCCCGCGCGACGCATTGACCTCCATGGTCATGCGTGGCAGGGCCGGTGGTGCGATGTCTCGGCGATGTCGGGGCGCGCGTGCACGCGCGCGAGGCGTCGGCGACGTCACGGGACCCATGCGCACGGGAAGACCTGTAGGCAAAGAGGTGGGCGACGGGCCTATAGGCACCGGCACCGGATTAGTGTAGTCATCCAGAAAGGCAAAATCAGCCGTGGAAGGAGTGGAAGGAAGAGTGGCAAAGGGAAACGAAGTTTCATCAAAGATGACATGGCGAGAGAGGTAGACCCGATTGGAAGCCATGTCAAGACATCGATATCCCTTATGATGGGTGGAGTATCCGAGGAAGGTACACAAGGCGGAACGAGGAGCGAGCTTGTGGGCGGCTGTGGCAGTGAGATTTGGGTAGCATTTGCACCCAAAGACGCGAAGATGCTCATAAGATGGTGGAGAACCACAAAGAGCATGATGTGGGGTGGAGAAGTGAAGCGTCTTGGTGGGGAGGATGTTGAGAAGACAAGTGGCAGTGGCCAAGGCCTCAACCCAATAGGATGGCGGCATAGACGCCTGAAACAGCAGCGAGCGAATGACATTGTTAATAGAACGAATGATGCGCTCAGCTTTACCATTCTGTTGGGAGGTGTAGGGACAGGACATGCGTAGGTGGGCACCATGAGTGAGGAAGAACGTGCGGGCGCTGGAGTTGTCAAACTCGCGGCCATTGTCGCACTGAACTGCCTTAATACTGGCGCCGAACTGAGTGGAAACAAAGGAGAAAAAGTTAGCAAGTGTCATGAATGTGTCAGATTTGAGACGAAGGGGGAACGTCCAAATATAATGCGAACAATCATCGAGAATGACCAAGTAATACTTGTAACCCGAAACACTTTCAACAGGAGATGTCCAGAGGTCACAATGTATTAGATCAAACTTGCGAGAAGCACGGGATGCTGACATAGGGAAAGGGAGACGAACATGGCGACCCAGTTGGCAAGCATGACAAATAGAGGGGCCTATGCTTTTATTACATGAAGGAAGAACTACAGAGCCTGCTAACTTAGACAAGACTTCATGACCGGGGTGACCAAGCCAGCGATGCCAAAGAGGGGCGGAGGACTCGGCGAGGAAGGACTTGGCGACGGGAAGGTGCAGGGGGTAGAGCGGCCCGGAGCTATCGCACCTGATGATCACGTTCCGAGACCGAAGATCCTTCACAGAACAACCAGTGGGGTCAAATTCGACAGAGCAGTCATTGTCAGATGTAAACTGACGAACAGAAATGAGATTCTTAATCAGTTTAGGGGAGACAAGAACATTGTTGAGGCGAAGAGAGCCATGAAGGTCTGCTGTCCCAGTAGAAATGACGGGAAGGAGGGAGCCATTACCGACAACAATAGAGGAAGGAACGGGGTACCGAGAGAAGGAGGATTGAGAGAGGATACCAGGGTCGGAGGCCATGTGAGAGGTAGCCCCGGAGTCGAAATACCACTCGGGCTGGTGAGGAGTATTCAGTGTCATGGTGGACAAGGCGCTGCTGAGATTGTTCTGGTCCCACGCAGGCAGACCACCAGGAGCAACAGATAGACCGGGAGTCTGTCCAGCAGAAATGCCGTGAAAACCCGTTGGTCCCATCATGCCGTCCGAAATCTGGGTCCGCCGTGGAGACTTGCTTGGTGCCGAGGAGACTCGCGATTGGCCGTGAGCATCGGAAAGCTCCATGGATTACAGGCACGGCGGCAGCCAGCAAGGCTTGGGGCTGCAGCGGCCCCCGAGGAAGAGAGGAGGACCCGGCGAAGCGCCCTTGCGGAAGAGGAGCGAGGGGTGGCCGGGGACCGGGCCACATCTGGATGGTCCCGGTCCAAGGGTTGTAGAAGCTGGGCCAGCCGCCGCCGCGCGGAGCCTTGGGAGGATGCGGAGCTCGGTGGCTTGGCCGGAGCGCTTGCCGCGCCGTCCGCGGAGTGGGAGAGCCACCGCCACCACCTCACCGACTTTGTTTCCGCCGCCGGTGCTACCACTGGAGCCGCTGTGCGTTGAGGAAGATGGGGCACGGTTGGTTGGTGGCGCAGTGTGTTGACCGCCGGAAGTGAGGAGGGCGGTGGCGGTTGAGGACTTCCGATTGGCCATGTTCAGTTCCTCCAAGAGCAGGTCCGCGCGCGCCTCAAGAAAGGAGGGGAACGGCCGCTCCGTTGAAGATGAAGACCAATGGCGGAGAACTTTTCGTTGAGGCCGCGGATGATGTTGAGGACGAGGGTGCGATCGGCGACGACCTCCCCGAGATCAGCAAGAGCGTCGGCCATGGTCTTGAAGCGGCGGCAGTAGTCGGCGATGGAGAGTTCCCCTTGGACGAAGTTCCTGAACTCGGCGTCGAGGTAGAGAGCGCGTGACTCCCTGTTGCCGAGGAACTGAGTCTCGACGGCAAGCCGTAGAGCGCGCGGTGGCGGCGTTCGATGACGATCTCAACAAGGTCGGTGGAGAGTGCGCCGAGAGCGTGGATTTGACGACACAATCCATGCGGAGCCGGTCGGGAGGTTCGGATGGTGGTCGTCGGCGAGCACGTGGTCTTCGAGGAGAACTTCCGAGGCGAGGAGGAAGAGCTCGCGCCATCGGGAGTAATGGCGGAGTTGAGCTCGAGGACCGAGGAACCAGGAGCGGATGTTTTGAACGCCGACCGCTGAGCATGGATGTTGGCGATGGCGGCGGCGTGTAGAAGAAGAGCATCATGGAGAGGAGGAGGTGCCGTCCTCGACTCGCATCGGCAGCGTCTCGAGTGGTCGCTGCGCGCTCGCGGCGCGCGCTAGGGCAGCGCTCGCGTCTGGCGGCGAACTCGGCGTCGGCGGCATCTCCGGTGGCGGCTGCGCTGCGGGCGCGCGCGCAAGGGGCAGCGTGCTCGCGTTGGCGGCGCGGCGCGCGCGCGACGCGGCGGCGGCCTCGCGCTCGGCCTCCCGCCCGCGCAAGAGCGGCGGCCCGAGCGGCGGCGGCGGCGTGCGTGGAGACGGCAGAGCGACGCGAGTCATCTCCTCTGCCCTGGCGGCGGCTTCCTCAGCCCTGGCGATGGCTTCTGCGGAGAGGGAGTCGGCGGCAGGGGAGGGGGGAGCCGGCGGCGGCAGATCACCCGTCATGGTGCCGAGAGAACAGAGGAGACGAGAAACAGAGGAATCAGGGTTGGCAGCGGAAAGAGCAAAAGTGCTCTGATACCATGTTGGATTCTGGTGCTGTTTGTTAGAAAAGTGCAAGAGTGGTTGAACTGTTTGTTGATTGATTCAGGAGCAAGCAATACACTGCATATATATAGGCAAGGATGTCTAGGGTTTGGCTAATAGAAGTATATGGGCCAACCCTGAGGGATCCTGGTCTATACTTAGAAGCTAATCAACCACAGTAAACACATATGGGCCTAAAGCCAAGAGCCCAAGATAGTATGTCTATCAAGTATGTCTAACACAAAGCACCTTCATAGTGCAAACTGCAAGGTACCATAAAAGATTTGAGTTTTTAAAGTATTTTGAATTTCAAAATTTCTTTCAATAGTTTGATAGTACTTTGTACTTTGTACAACTTTAGTGTGTAAGGTGTTCTTTCTATTCTCCACTTAAATGCACTAAATGTCTATAGTCTAATATTTCTTTTCTTTATATATTTATTACTCAGATTGTGTCACAACCTTTGTCTGCCATTATCAAGGGATACTTTGTTCCAATCTTTGGATTGTCCATTGCTGCCAGATGTGGCACAGGGCCGGAGAAGGATTTGGCGGAAACTGTCTTATGTGAATCACTTTTGCAGCTTGGTGAATTTTCTGAGCTTGAGCGTGATGATCTCATTAAAAAACATATGGTATACTTCCTGAGGATAACGTTTTCCTTCAATCTGCATGCACTGTTTGCTGTTCCTTTGTGTCTTCGTGATTTATCTTATGTTTGTCGTCTAGTGCATTTACTTTTCCTTTGCCAATAAGCCTTTTAATTAGCTAATTATGGACCTATCTGTTGCATTACATATACAGAACACGAAACTGGTGTTATTTAGGCTCCTTTTTGTGATCTGGTGTTGTGTTGTGCCACGTGTGGTAGTTATGGCTATGGACTAGACCTGGGCATTTCCCAGGCTGGGCCGGCACTTTGGCCCAGATAACCCAGTCTTGCCATATTCCCATAGTCTTTACTCTTTAGTCAACATCTGGCAACATAAACAAATACCCTCATCTGTGTTTTCTCATATTCATATTCGATAATATCCAGATTTGTCTTCATATCTGACCTGAATCCACGAAAAACCATAGGGAAGGGAGGCTAATGTCTTAACCATATTTGATCCAATCACACCCCTAGTTTGTGACTTTGTGTCCACAACATAGTTGCACTGGTGCGTTACTATCAATGGTGCATTTGAGCAATGATTTTAGGTGCTTTAGGAAAATGGAAATTCATTGAATCTGAATTTGCACTTTTGTGCACAGGAATAAACAAAAGAAGATGGGTAATTTCTGCATTGCTCCAAATTGTGTCCAGCGCTAACAAATTCTTGATCCCTAGTTCTCATTCTTAATTCTTATATTTGGCTTTTCTATTTTGTTGTGATTGCCTGGTGTAGTTTATTTTATAATCTATGATGCTCGAAAGCAGTTGTGAACTTTGGTTCCTTATTACACTTTTTCCTATTTTTAGGTTTCCATTGTTGGCTTTTTGCTCTCAATATCATCATCGGCTCGTCAGCCAGAGATGCCATACTTTTCCAGGGAGATTGTAGCACTCTCGGTCAAAACAGTTGTCGACGGATTTGTGGATGCAATGTATATTCTTGTTTTTCATTTATGCTATACGATGATTAAATGCTAATGCAATAATATCATTGTTATGATTTTTCACATTTCAGGGATGATGATTTGACTGACACAGTTGTTACTGATAAAATTAATATATTTCGTGCTGACAGAGTATTTAAGGTATTCTGTTTTTTTACATGTTTATCTAATTTCTGAAATCTGAATTCAAATACTGCGATCTAGAATGTCTTTCTAGCCCTTATTAACTGCAGTGCTATCTGATCTGATGGATGGATAATCAGGATGCTTTGGATCCACCAGCCAAAATCTTTCCATATTATTGATAAAATATGAAGTTTTTTTTTATATGTTGAATAGATATATATAGTGCATGGTTCTTCTACTCTGAGATTGGAATACTAAACATATTCTGTTCTCTGTTAAAGATAAATCATTCTTGCCTAAATTTCAGTGTTTATTGGAAATTTTCATGGGGTGTTTGCCTTTCTGTTCCATTTCTTCTTTCTCGCAAACCTGTGGACAATACAAATTGTGTTGTTCAACCAAAAGAAAAGATTTAGTCGCAATAGCATGACAAGTGTATTCCTTTAGGACTTGTTTGGATGAGTGGGGATTAGTCCCTGCCTATCCAAACAGGCCCTTATGAAATTAACAAGTGATATGTGCTTTTCTATGGGTGCTCATGGACAATATAAGGACAAATGAGCATTACTTTGGTCTAATCTATGTATTGTTTCTTGCTTGTTTTGTGGTTCTGACAAAGTTCCATGGACTTGCTCTTAATTTGTTGCAGTTTCTGTTGGCAATACATCAACAAGTTGCAGACGCAAGCCATTCTAGGCACATGGGTCATCGGCTTTGTGCGATTGAGGTTTTGATAGATGTACTTGGGCACAGAGTGGTTCTTTATAGCACTTGCTTGTGAGTGTTTTTTCTGTTTCCTTTTTAAATCATTGTTGCACCAGTTAATTCTTAGATGTCTGCCAGTTTGAAACGGAATAAAAACTTCTAATGTAGACCTCTCGAATATCTCAATGATCCACCTTTAGACATGTTCTGAGGGAAAAATTGTTACTCAGGACAACTAGCTTGCTTTATACCAGCACTAATCTTTTCTAGGAGTTAAATTCCTATCTTAAGTTTGATGTTGGTGCCTGTGAGCAGAGTTCAAAATCTCGGCGGTTACCGGCCGGTAACCGTCGGTTACTGTTTTTACCGGTAGAGACCGGTAACTGAAAAAACCAGCCGGTATCAATTTTTGAATTTTGGCCCCTTTTTTTTTTCCGGTTACCGACCGGTTTTTCCAGTTACTGGCCGGTTTTCCCGGTTACCGGTTTCAAAACATCTCAAAATTCAAGTTTTGATTTTCAAATTGCGACCGGTTTTTTACTGGTTTTTCCGGTAACCGGCCGGTTACTGTTACCGGCCGCCGGCCGGAATTTCTTCTGGTTCCAGTTTTTGGAACCTTGCCTGTGAGTCCATGCTGTTCTCTGAGCTTTAGTTTATGCATGAATTAGTATTTATTTCTTTTTTAAAAAAATAATAATACCGAACAGAGGTAAGGTTCATGATCAACAGTCCATTTTTTTTAGCAGGCGGACAATCACACTTCCTTTTGAGAAACATATCCCATGATCATGGATCCTGCCTTTTTTTGTGCCTAGGCCTTCGTATAAGTGTGTGTGCAATTCTGAATGATTACACATCATAGTTCATGTTGTATGCTATTTATTTAAATACCATGCGTTGGAGAAAAATTGTGGGTTTATCTGCTCTTGTGTTAATCAGTTAATCTAAACATTGGAGCTGTTGCATGTTTCGACTGCAGCTATATTATTTGTATAGTGGGGAATTATATCTGGAGGCAACCATTGCAAGGCCAATGCTGCAATATTTTGTCTAAATTGTTGGCTGCTTTCAATGCAAGCTCCTCTACAGAAATAGTTACCGCTCTTGGCAAGCAGCTTCAGGTCGTTTCCACAAATAGTTTTCTGAAAGTTACTTCTTGTACTTCTGTTCACTTACTCTTTTCAAATGGACTGGTACAGCTTTTAGTTCCAAAATTGGTCACTTGTTGCCTACCTAATGAAAAAGAAGGAAGAAACACTATTGCAGATTCATCGAGAGTTCTATCTTTGCTTCGTCAGTTGACAGTGGATGCTGATCCATTGCTTTATGATTACATAAGAGTATGCTTCATCTACACTCTTTACATTCTGGCTGGTAGCTGTGTGTTATTCTTTTGAGTTTTGATTAACTTCATGATCCTTTTTCTCCATTGATTTATTTTGTTCTTGATGGTCTTACAGGATTTGGAGCCACTTCCTGATATTGATTGCTTGAAAGATATACAAGTGTTCCATTCTTCACTTTCTGACTCCTATGCTTCAAGAGATCAGTTTTTAAAGGTTCCTATTTTTGTTATTTTCTTTTTTATTCTTTTTTTAATTTTTTAATTCATTTTGGCTAATGTATTACTTTTTAATTCCTGTAGTTTGTTAACAGGGCTCGTCATTTGCCTCCAGAACTATTTTTGTTGAGGTAATATTTCTTTGTATCTGAAGTGCTTTTTTAAGGGGGCCATGTGGGCAGGCACAGTATATGTGAAATAAGTTAGCTTAGACCATTGTGATTTGTGACATTGTATCATGTTTTCCTTTTGAAGGTGGTATCATGTTTTTCATTGCTCTAACATCACTTCTTTCATTTTGTTCTTGCACTTTGAAGTCTTCGTATGCATCACAAGAAGTTATTATTGGGAGACATCATCTGTAGAGGCGACGTATCTGTGGATGATAAAGATATAGTTAGCTGCTGGCACAGCGACCCAGATGTCGTTTCTGCTGTATGGACTCTTGTTGACCTTTGTAGCTCATCATCTGTAGCCAATGAAGCTTCTTCAGTTCTTGCTGATTTTATCTCTAGGGTGTGCTTTCAACCTTCACCCTTTGGCATGCTCCACTATGTTGTTGACACGTATTTCTCTTGTCAATCACATATTCTTTAACAATAATGCAGGCTGGTATATCTGATGCACATCAAGTAATATTCCAAGTGCCAAATCTTACTCAAAAACATCCCTTACAACTGAGCAGTCGTTGCACTTCCAAGGAGGATAAATTGTGCTCAGACTATGGTATTTCTGATGATATCTTGGTTGGGCTTCTGAAACTTTTGAAGACTTATTTATCAGATGAGTCTGTTGAAATAATAGATGTTACTTCACGAACATTAAGGGTAAGTTATTTGTAATTGTGTTTTTTCTGGTAATTGTTGAGCTCATGTTCCGTTGGGCTAATTAAGATCTGTTCTATTATTAATATTATTTTTTTACTTTGACATTATAATTCCTTAATACTGTGATTTTTTAAGCATCACTTTTTTTTTGCTTGCACATGAAAGGTATCTCATCACCTTTGTGGTATGGTGGATTTTGTCTTCATCAAAACGACTTTGAATATTGTTAAAATTGAGTTTGCAGAATGCTGCTATATTTTAGATACATGAACCCTCTTTTGATCAGCCTGTACTGTGTAACCTGTGCATAATTTTGAGTTTTTTGTTTCACTTTCGAGGTTTTAGCTTACTTAGGTTATATTCACCATTTTTAAAAAAAGATTACATAAAATTTGGTGTATCGATACGTTTTGTATCATGGGTTCATGACAATCTAATGTATGTAATAACTTCGAAACCATTAGCGTTACTTCTCTGTTGAGTTCCTGTCAAATGTGTTTCATTTACTGAATTGCTTGGTATATGATCTTGCATGGGTTGTCCTATGCTTGGTGGCACAGGCAGAGTTGAAAAAAGTAGATAAATCAAGTGAACTAATTGCTGTCTAGAAACCATTTTCCATCAAATTGATCCTAGACTGAAGCCTCTCTTCCTGTTTTGAGCAAATCATGTGTGATTGTTGTAAGCATTTGTCAATTGTGAACAGGAAATGTTTTGAATGCCCACATGGGCACATGCTCACATTTGCAAAATATTCCCGGTACCGCTGTTTCTGACTCCTTATGATGCGGGGTGCCCCGATCTTCTTGATGTAAGATCGAAGATAACTCGCTTCTCGACGTAGGATTGAAGATAACACGCGGGACCTGATGAACCGTAGCTGCTAACCTGCTGCTAGATGCAATGGACCTGCAACTCTTTAGATTCTCCCAACCACATGCTTTGAAGATAAATCCACTGACCACCGAGTAGATGAAATTGAACCCTCAAGTCCCAGCAGAAAAGCAAGAACAGTCTTTCGAAGAAGTAATGCCCAATTCCCCTCAAGAACTTGGTTGTGCCGAACACTTTGAAAGAACTGTGTAGATGCAAACTTGCGATCTATTTTTTGAATTAAATGTGGTCTTGCCAAAAAGTGGCGCATGGACTTATATGGACTCCTAACTCCTAAGACGCTAGAAACAAAATTGGACCCCAACACAAACAAAAAGGGGTAAAAACCAACCTTAAAAAGTATTCGGCCAAATAAGTGGACAAGCTCGAGACCCTCCTCTCTGGGTCACCAGCTTCTTAGCTCCCCCTTTTTTTCTGGGTAGTCCTTGGTCAGGCCTTTTCTTTTTTTGTGTGGCGAGTCTTTTTTCCTCTAGGGGATGGTTGGTTGTGGGTGTGCGTTTGTGTTCGGGTTCGGCTTTTTGCCTAACTCTTTGTACTTGTGTTTTTTTCCTACCTTAATGAAATGACACGCAGCTCTCCTGCGTTGTTCGAGAAAAAAAAATAAGTGGACGCAGCACAGCCAACATCTCACCTGAAGAATTATGCATCTGAATTGGTTTCCTTGAGTTCTCCCAAAAATTGGATTGGTTTTCTAAAGAATCTCAAATTAGCTAATTCTTTGATTTCGGACTCTTAACTGTCATTTTTTAATTCTAAGTTTCTAACACGCAACTTCCTCCAAATCCGAGTGCCATGTGATTTCCTTCCTTCCTTTCTCCTCTCGGATTGGTTTCCCCACGCACTTCTTTTTCCTTATCCATCCTGAACCCATGCGCTAGCGCATAAATAAACCTCCTCTCGGCAGCACGAACAGCCAGCTTACGAACTGCTCCCATGGCATATGGCATCAAATCTCCTCCTTTCTTGGCGATGGCCCCGGCCTCCCTCGTCTCCCTCTCGGTTCCAGCACCAAGTGTTCTCGGCTACTCGCCATCAAGCAATGCTTCACATCGGCACCATCATTATCGATCTCCTTGGCTTCTATGGCATCTCCTTGTACAAACCTGAGAACAGTTAAAGTACTTGCATCAGGTAGTATACTATTCTCATCAACAACACAATTTAAATACCTTACGAACAGATTCACCTGTTGTTGTATTGCCTTTGCTCAAGCTCGGGTCATGGCCCTGTATAAGCTCTATCCTCCTTGTGAGTAGATGCATGCTGTTCTAGTGCATTGGAACTTGGAAGTACTAGAATTACTTAGAGAAACAGCATGTGCAGTGGTAGCATTGTGGATGTCGTCATCACCTTATGTAGATGGAAGTATGGAACACAATACTTATGTTTTATAAATTATAATTGGGTTTCAGAGTTTGAAATTGCAGGAGGAATGGCTTTTGTATGTCCTAGATGTCAGCTATATTATTAGGGTACTGAAATTCCATTAATATTTGTTTGTTTTAAATGAACAGGGAATTCTGTCAACATCAAGGGGCCTCAATGCTCTGCAGTGTCTTGATTCTCTTGATAGGTCTTTGCTGATGGTACATATAAAGTGCTATGCAGTCTTGTGTGTTATGTTCTGATAACTTCTGTGTTCATTTTTCTTACCAATTATCTTATCTTTTCCCTGCTCTAAAATTACTTTACAGATTCATTCAAGAGGCATAAACATTCAGTTAGTTGAACAGACACTTTTGGGGATGGAAAAGTATTCTAGTGGTGAGTGATAGGTTGTGATCCTGATAAGTTGGTGATTTGCATTTTACCTAATTTCTTGTGTGCTTCCAGTTTTACAACCGTAAATTTGTATGGATATGTTCAAAAGGAATTTTATTTTCTTTTTCTGCTTCATTATCCTGTAGGATTTGTTCTTGGTAGTCAGCCACATTCACCAAAATAATAAATTCCATAAATTTTGAATTTGGAATTTTATTAACATAACCACATGATTTAAGTAAATATTTGAATATTATCATTTAAGTCAGTGCAAAAGACAGGCAGCAGACATTCAGATATATCTTATAGGATGAAATACTTCTGATATTGGCTTGCGGGTTTGTGCTTGGTGGCACCCATGTTCTTTTATCAATTCAGCTTTCTTGTCCTCCGTTGATCTCCCGTTCATAAATGGTAGGATATTTTATGATTTTTAATATCGGAAATTACCTGGGTTGGAGAGGGAGAGAGGAAGGGAGACCATTCCAAAATGTTTAATGTACATGTGAACATGCCAAGTTTAATGATTAAATGCATTCATATTGCAGAGTACCAAAGAATTAGCACTGCATCGTGCACTGCTTGATTTTTGTTGTTCCTAAAGTAGTGACAAATTGGATCTTGGAATTTTGTATGCGCATAACATTAAATGCAGTACATCTATGAATATTTTTGGAATTTTGGAGCAGTGCACCTTGTACTTTTCAAAAATAGGGGGGCTGTGCTCATTGGGGATAGAATATTTGCATTGTGATGACATTCATCGTAAATTAAATTAAATGATTGTCTTTTTGGTTAAACTTTGGTTCGATAGTTTCACTTGAAGATTCAGACATCTGGCAAACTGATGGTCGGACTTACGAGCAATGGTTGTGCACCCTAGCGAGCTCACTCATTTGTCATTGCAATGACATCATCTTGAGGTATCATTTCAACTGAAAAGTATTACTATAACATTAACCAAAGCTTAAAAATGATACTCTTCAATGCACTTGTAACATCTGCTACAGCTTGACAATGGTGTTCCTCTTATAGACTTTGTAGAAATCTTGTTTTCCTCAAAGTTGAGGCTGCTGAGCTTTTGCTTGCAAGTGCTCTCGTGGACATTGCTGGAAATGTGGATTCTAATAACAGCATATGCGGATTAATATCAACAAAGGTTTGTTTGGCTCAAGTTATTTGATGCTGGATGCATTTTAGTATTATTCTCAATCAATTGATGACTTGTGATATACTTGTAGGTTGAGAAAATAATTTTTTGTGACTCCAATCATTTGATGAAATCAGTTAATCTGTTTTTGGATGCACTGAATGTTATCAGAACTTTTCATGTTGCTGAAAAAGCCAGAACTTGCCCTTCTAATACTCTCAAGGTATGTTGTTACTGTGATATATTGTATTGCATTTAGTGTGTCATGCTCAAGCAGTGGTTGAACCCATTGGTTTCTCCGACGATCGTTACATGTTAAATGCTGCAAGACTCGCTTCAACCTTAATACATACTTTCTGCTTCCCTCAGTTGTTGTATCTCCAAGATATCACCTAGTGCTTACCTTTTTTATGAGAAATGCTTAAAATTATTAACATCTTCATGCTATGATAAGGACTTGATGTGGTTGGTTACTTTTACATGGAACTCGTTTAGTTATAAACATTCCTCTTCTTGGTTACCTCACAATGTAATGTTGAATTGTTGACCATATGGTCAACACTCAACACATTCCCTTTCTTGGGAATGTGATTGGATAACTTTCTAAACTTGCAACATATCAGTAGGGCACTATTCCATTGTCTTCCAGCTGTCTTTTCTTCTTTAAATGATTTGACACACACTGCATGCAAAATGTGCATAAATCGGCATACAAATGCCATGGGGGTGGGTCTCATTTATTATTTGCTGTTATACTGTAGTTTCCAACAATCCTGTCTGCCAGAAAGGAACGCATGTAGTCTTATCATAAGACAACACCTAGTTGTTATTTGTCACTAACTTAGTGTAATTACTATTTTCCTCATAGTAATGTTGTGCACTTAATATTCTTGTTTCTGTTTATTTGTACTTTTGAACTACCTGTTAAAATTCTTAGGATGGTAGATCCGTTAGATCCAAAAGTCGATCACCAACAACAACCCCATCATCTTCATGGAAGAAGGTACCTTATTCTACTATTTTTCTTTTCCTTTTCCAATTATGAGTAACTTTTGCTACATTTCTTTAGGAAAGCTGTGCATGTTCCTCTAAATTGTTGTGTACGAGATGATATTTGTGGAATATTTACGTTACTTGGCTGCTACATGCTTGTACACGTACCATTCATTCTGTTGTTTTGTTAACTATTGTTGTCACAGCAATGTCTAATCACTTCTCGATGCAACAATATAGGCATAGAAGACTAGCGGACCACTTGGCACTGTGTTGTAACAAAATTTGGGGCACTCAATTTGGGGGTATACTTTGCCACGGAAAATGTAACAGCCAACAAGAGTGGAATCCCCACAACCACATTTTGTTGACAGAACTTTTGTTGACAGAACTTGTGATCACCGAATAAATATGCATGTTGTCCTTTGCACTCCTTTTAATAATTGAGTTTAGATATTACTTGTTAACAAATGATTCCAGCATTTAGCATTTTCTGAATAGTCAATCCAGGCCTTTTTGCAGTTATGTTGTCAGGCTTTTAGATGGATTGTTGTAGGACATGAGGTAGATTCTTGTGCTCTGGTAAAAGGATTATCTATTTGCTATAGATTGCTTTTGCATGTAACGGAGTCCTACTCTTCCGTGCATCTTCTATTTTCTTGTGGTTTATTTGGATTCTATTTTCTTGTGGTTTATTTGGCATATGTGAACGTCTCATGTCAGTACCTTTTTAGGAGCTTGATTGCATTGATTGTATCTAGGGAGAATTTCTGCAGCTGATGTGCATTTTCTAACATGTCATTTATTCTCCAGGTGTACTGGCTTTCAGTTGATTATCTTGTAGCTGCCAGAGCTGCTAATGTAAATGTTCTAACTTTTCAGCAGTTATCAAATGTTTCATCTACATGTTCATTATGTTGTTTGTTTCCTATGTCATATGCCAGGCTCAATAAATCATAGTTCTCTAGATGTCTAGTTACCTTCCATTCAAAATATGTTTGGAACTAGAATCCCTGTTCTTATTCTGGTTTCAACCCTTAGCTGGGTTAATAGAATCTATGTGCTGTTTTGCATGGGTTCTGGGGTCATGGTAATCCTTTCCCCTGTAGCCGAATTGTCCCCAATCCTAGTCCTAACAGTATCCCATCGCTCCTGGTGGTATCTAACAAGAAAATAACTTGGAGCAACAATCAACCATGAAGATTTCTTGGGCCATGGAGATGCTTGCTGCGCCTAATACTTTGTCATGGGCGTGGGCCCTGAGCCCAACCGGTTTATTACAAGGAAGTTAGAGATTAGTTTCTATTTATTAGGAATATGATTAGAGATATGATAGTAGTCTCTATTTGTTAGAGTTATGATTAAAATTAGATTTTATCTGTTAGGGGAAGCCCATCAATATAAGGGGGCAGCCGTATGCTATTAGAACCAAGCAAGAAATAACAAAGTCATTCTCATCTATAGTCTCTCTCTTTACGTCGACGCCGCCTGGCCATCCTTCCGGCGGTGTTTACCCCCTATGAACTAAGATTTATAACAATTTGGTATTAGAGCCAACACTATGGCTTCTGTGGTTGAGTTAACATGTGGCAAGATCATTGCTGGCTATGAAGAAATCATCGCTGGACTTAAGGAAGTAGATAGCATGTTGAAGAAGATGATGGCAACATAGAAGAAGGCACGACGGCAATGCGCGCTAATGGCACAAGGGGTAGGAGCAATGGTGGTCGTGCCACGGCAACGGCGCTGCTACTGCTGCTCCATCCGGCACGACCAGCGCTGCGTCTTCAAGCGATATCAGCATGGCATCTTCCAAAGTCAACGCACCGGTTACAAGCTACACCCCGTGACTGTGGCAGCGCTGCTTGGAGAGTCGGAGGTGGCGGCGGGCAGTGCCGCGACGCCGCAGAAGCTGAAGAAGGTGGTGGTGGAAGGTGGACTCCAGAATGCGCAATGGCGTGCTCGGTAGGAGGAAGAACGCGAGTGTGAGGAGGACAGCGGACACTGTGGCGAAGACGGCGGACGCCCCGAGCACAACCGCATAGCTACCGGTGATCTGGAATAGGGGGGCTTCGGCAACAATGCCTCGCGTTTGGGAGCAGTCCCCGCGTTGGCGTGGGAAAGGCGTCGAGTGGCGGAGAGAGGAGAGGAAGTCTGCAGGGGTGGAGGAGGAAGGCGGCTACGGAGAAAAACGGGGAGAAGGCAACAATGGCAGCGTCTATGTCTGCATCTTGAAGCGCCTGGAGATGCGGGAGTGGGAGGCCTCGAGGTCGCGGACGGAGTCACCATGGAGCGCATCGAGGCGGCGCTTGAGGGAGTCGAGGTGGGACGTGGCGAGGCTCCTTAGGTTGTCAATGGTGGACATGGAGGCGGGGACGGAGAAAGGGGAGGCCGCGGAGGCGAGGGGAGACCTGGGCTTGGGCTTTGCCGGCGAGGAGGGCGAGAGGAAGCTGAGGTCGGCGCTGGGAGACGCGCCGCGAGATGGCGAGGAGACTCTGGAGAGGGAGGCGGGGCTGGGCTTCGCCTTGGGCTTGGCCCTAGCCCTTGGCTTGGGCTTGGAGGCGGATGCAGTTGCTGCTCTCGCCTTCCTCATGGCTGCCTGCTGCGTTTGCGTGGGTGGAAGCGGCTGGAGAGGAGGATTTGAGATTTTTGAGGCGGATCGGATCGGATCACGACGGCTGTGAGCGGATGGAAAGAATGGAGCATGGGAAAGAAATACTGGTTGCATGCGTTTTATGGAAGAAAATTGGATTTGACTTTTAAGCTAACTCCAATTTCCCTCCTTTCCTTGTGCGACCTTGGATAGGGTCCACCTTGGATGGAGTCCACCTACAGACATGTCGACCCAGTCAATGAGATGGCGCAACAAAATAAGTTAGGCGCGAGTCCTGTCATCAACAAGGATCTTCTAGGACTACAATCATGACCACCGTCTAGTAGCTCGAGGACAAGCTGCATGTCCAGAAGGTGTAATGTCAGGGGCATGGGCCCTGGGCCAAACCGGTTCATTATTAGGAAGTTAGAGATTAGTTTTTATTTATTAGGTATATGATTAGAGATATGATAGTAGTTTCTATTTGCTAGAGATATGATTAAGATTAAATTCTATCTGTTAGGAGGAGCCCATTTATATCAAAGGGCTGCCGCATGCTATTTATTAAGTTTTATGCACCAACTAGTTCACTCAAAAGCTTAAGCTGATGAGGAAAGATGAGCAATTCACTTATACTTCAACACTCCCCCTCACGTGTAGGCTCCCTTAGGCCTAATACGTGGAATAAAAGTGGACTACAATTAATTTTTTTAATTGCGTCAGCTAGGTCTTGAACTCAAGACCTCTTGGCTCTGATACCATATTAAGTTTTATGCACCAACCAGTTCACTCAAAAGTTTAAGCTGATGAGGAAAGATGGACAATTCACTTATACTTCAACACTATTGGAATCAAGTAAGAAATAATAAAGTCATTCTCATTTATAGTCTCTCTCCCTACGCCGACGCCGTTCGGCCATCATCTCGGTAGTGTTTATCTCCTATGAACTTAAGGTTCATAACATATTTCTTGGGCATGCACTTTTTTGCACCTTGTGCCTCTGGATATTGAAAGACCTGGCACCTGAAGTGTGCCTTTTTCCTTTGACTGTATTGATTGTGGCTTCCTACTGGATCTTTGCAGCGTTGCTCATGTGACTTCGCTACACTAATGTATGTTGAACTTTGGTGTGAGGAACAATTCAATAGGCTGTCATTAGGACCTCCAGATTTTTCACAGGAAGAGTCGGTCAGTCATCTTTTCATTTCTTCAACTGTTGATTTAAATATTTGTGTGTGGTTTAGCTCTATTGTTATGCCTTCAGTTGTGTCAATTTATATATTTTTCTCTTTTCAGTTGCCACTGCATATTGATCTATTGGTTGCTGCATTTACTCACATAAATGAACCGGACAGCATTTATGGAATTACACTGGCCAACGAGGTTATCCACAAAGGCACAAACTTTTCATTTGTATCTTTTGTTGATTAATTTTGGGTGGGTTCTTATTTTCTGCATGAACTCCGATTATTCTGTAAATGGTAACAGCACATTTTCACTGACACATTTTCTGTACGAACTCCAATAAATTTGAAAACAGTAACGGGAGCTAGTGTTTATCCATCACCACAGAACCTGGCATAGGTGCAACTTGCTAGTTAAAAGACTAAATTACTTAAATAGTTAGTCGTTGAAAATTTGCATCAGATTTGTTGTTTTTTAGGCCCATCAGATTTATTGTTAAGATCTGAAACTTATGTATCTTAGAATTGCTTGTTCTTGCTGTATCTTGAACAGATAACTTCTCAAATCACCAGATATGAGCATGAGGGTGATTGGAGTAGTGCTCTTGAATACTATGATTTACTTGTGAGATCAACTCCAAAGGAGAACCTTGGCAATTTGGTTGGGACCGCGCTGACTGGACCATCTGCTGTGTCTTCTAAAGCAGAAGAGAAGATGCTGAACTGGAAAATGCACAAAGGTCTGATGAAATCTTTGCAGAAAACTGGATGTAGTCATGTGCTTGATTTCTACTGCCAAGGTTTAACCAACCAAAAACCTTGTCTTCAACAGGATTCAGACTTCATTGATATACAAGTTAGTATTGTATATTTCAGATAATCACATTGCTACAATTTTCCAGTAGTTTATTCTATGTTTTATTATCTATCTTGCAGTATGAAGCTGCTTGGAGGGCAGGAAATTGGGATTTCTCCTTTTTCATTCCATATTCTTCTCAGTCTTCAACGCATTCCCGAAGTTACTGTCTTTTCAATGAAAATTTGCACAGGTCAATAATTTCTATTTACTCTTATTTACATATCAGCATTATTTACATGCTCCTAGCTTAAAGCAAAGCTTAAGTATCCTAAGCAATATGTTGAGATATAAATGACATGGTTAAAAGTTATTAAGCAAGTTCAAGGACCTGCTAGGTTAAAATTGAAATTAAGGACCTTAAGCGGCATGGTTAACTGACATAACCAGACAAAGTCAAGGACCCGTGGTTTAGTTTACTGATATTAGATGCATAAGATCATATCCGTACAAAATATAATTGTACTATTCTTATCATGTATGGAATGCCTTTTCTTAGGATCTCAAATTTTTAGGCATCGTCCTCCACAAGCTATTTCAGAAAGTGTGTGCCAGATGTGGGTATCATGTACTTGTGTCTAAAGTGATAAAAACATGCCAATTTGAGAGCTTGATCCTTGTTTTTATTTGTAGGAAAATGTTCTTCAAATATGCATATGAAATGCAGTTAGTTGATTGTTGGGTTACAAAGAAAGTTAATTGTGTAGTTTATACACTCTTACTTCTGTGAGCACAGAAGCTGACTGGGTCGAGAAATACATTACTAAATTAGTTTCGCGTCATGCAGTGGCAAAATGAATCAAGGCTTCTGTTGAAATATTTCTGGCTTCCATTGAAATTGCTGAAGCTATTAATTTCATTTCTTCATTTCAGTCTGACCTTTATAACCTTGTTTCCCTACTTATATATTGATGACTTATTTCTGTGTGCTTCAGTTGCTTAAGAGCTCTGCAGAATGGTGATTCTGAGGAGTTCCATGTGAAACTATCTCACTCCAAGATGGTAGTGTTCACATTAATTTCTTCTATGGGTCACTTGAGTTGGATTTGTCGAGAATGTAACTAAACTTTTACTTTATCCGCTTCTAGGATCTTGTGTTGGCTCTTTCGAATGCTAGCAAGGAGAGCACAAAATACATCCATTCTACAGTACTCAAATTACAGGTACTGGTTTCTTATATTATGATCTACATTTTGGTTAGCATCAGGTGTTTTATTCCTTTTTTTATTACCTCTAGATGCTAGATCATCTTACTATGGTTTGGGACCTACGCTGGAGTTTTTGTCCCAATCAAACATCAAAATCTTATGTTGGAACCGAGGAAATTTCCCCCGTGCCTATTGTTCCTACAAGGAATCAGGTTCTTTTACTTCTCTCATAAATCATTAACATATACGATATTTCAGACAGTTCGCTCATTCTTTTGTTTCAAATGTGTGCAGTTCATTTTGTATTCCGATTTCAGACAATAATATTCCTGGTTGACTAACAATTTCCTGAACTTGTTTTGTTGTAGCTGGAGTTGCTGAATAGAGAGTGGAAATTCATCCTGTGTCAAACAGAACGTAACCTTGATCTTTTTGAACCTTTTCTAGCATTCAGACGCGCCCTCCTTAAGATTTTAAGTTGTGAAGAACATCTCATAGAACATTTATTTCAATCTGCTTCTGCACTCCGGAAGGTTGTAAGGTTGTCTCACTGTTATTTAACTGTGGCTACTGTTTCATGTTCATCTGTTTTCATTGCGATTCTTTTTCTGGTTTCAGGGATTAAGGTTTTCTTTGGCTGCGGCTGCTTTATATGAACTTAAAGAACTTTGTTGTCACAGAGATCAGCAAGCTATGCCAAATACTTATTTCCTGTCAAAGGTGCATATTTTACCTTTCTATCATCCAACTGCTGATTCCATGTCACTATTACTTAGCTATCCTGATTCCATACACAGAGATTTCTGTTCTTTCTGACATCATTTGGAAAGGAAAGTACGCAGTTATAGCTGTTTTGTCTTGGAAAAATTATTTCTAATCCATGAGCATTTCAAGAAATTTGATTCAACAACAGAGCATTTGTGAGAGCTGCTATTCAGTCTCCTTTTTTTTAAAAAGAAAACCAAAATAGCCAATATATTATTTATAAGACTCTCGAGTACGTGGTACTAAAATATACATCATGTTGGGGACAATAAACAGAGGAAGAAATGCACTCCTATTAGTTGTGTGCCTATTGCAGTGGTACAACATTATAACTTTAAATGACCTATTAGATAACTTTTTAATACCAAGGCCCATTGGGAACAAAGGATTTTCATATGCGTTCAAATGGGCCTGAAGTACTTTCCAGATTGGACATAGAGTTATTGCTACTGCAATCCATGCATTGGTCAGCTCCTTAGCAGTTTCTTTGCATATTTCAGGACTGTGTTCTCTACTAAATTGTACTTAGTAATTCCTTTTGCCATCGTTTTTGTGTGTGTGTGTGTGTGGAAAGGCAGAGCAGCACTCATAAGATATTAATGGAAATACAATGTATTTTGTGCTGATAGTAGTGGAATATGATGATTTCGAAAATTTTCTGAAACTGCAGTTTCTTTTGAGCTGAACTAGCCACTGTACTCGTAATCTATCATTCTATCTTTCCTTAGCAGTTTATTTTGAAGCAATAACCAAATTAGTAGTTCTAACTTGCTATCTGTAGAGAATTAGGGGGACCCCCACACCCAAATAGGGGGGGTGGCTTTGATATATATAGCCAAGTACAACTTGTATTACAAGTAAGGGGTAAGTCTATACATATCCCTAATATTTCTCTAATACCCGCCCGCAGTCACAGCGGGAGGGAACTGAACGCAGAGACTGGACCTAAAGTCAGTGAACAACTGTATAGGCAGTCCCTTAGTCATGATGTCCACGAACTGATGTGCGGAGGGAACATGGAGAACGCGGACCTGTCCCAAAGCAACCTTCTCGCGGACAAAGTGGATGTCAATCTCGATGTGCTTCGTGCGACGGTGATGAACCGGATTGGCTGTCATGTAGACAGCACTAATGTTGTCGCAATAGACAATGGTCGCCGAAGGAATCGAGACATGAAGCTCCTGAAGCAATTGGCGCAGCCAACAGGACTCAGCAACAGCATGTGCAACAGCCCGATACTCGCCTCGCGACCGAACGGACATCGAGATCGCCGCTTCAACGACCAGGAGACCAAGTTGTCGCCTAGGAAGATGCAGTAGCCGGAGGTAGAACGCCGAGAGTCCGGGCAGCCGGCCCAGTCAGCATTAGAGTAGGCAGTGATGGAGGACACGCTGCCAGTGCTGAGATGTAGACCGGCGTCGAGGGTGCCCTTCACATAGCGCAGAATGCGCTTGATCAGGGCAAGATGTGGCTCCCGCGGGTCGTGCATGAAGAGGTAGACTTGCTGAATGGCGTAGGCGAGATCCGGCCGAGTCAGAGTGAGGTACTGTAAAGCGCCAGCTAGACTTTGGTACTCCGAGGGGTTGTCGACAGGGGCGCCGTCAGTTGCGGACAGCTTGGCTCGAGAGTCAACAGGAGTCGCTGTAGGATGACACTCGGCCATGCCAGCCCGCTGAAGAAGATCAACGGCATACTGTCGCTGCGACAGAAGAAGGCCGTCGGAGGAGCGCGTAACGGAGATGCCGAGGAAGTGGTGGAGGGCACCAAGATCCGTCATGGCGAACTCGAAGCTGAGGCGGTCGGTGATGCGCCGCAGGAGTATCGGGGAGGACGCCGTCAAGATGATGTCGTCGACGTAGAGCAGCAGGTAAGCGACATCATCTCGATCTTTATGAATAAAGAGAGACGTGTCGGATTTTGCCGCCGTGAAGCCGTGCTGGCAGATGTACGAAGCAAACCGCTGGTGCCACGCCCGAGGAGCCTGCTTGAGGCCATATAGACTTCTGCAAGAGAGACGGAGTCAGGGGCCGAAGGGTTGACGAAGCCGGATGGCTGCTGGCAGTAGACAGTCTCCTCAAGGTCACCATGGAGGAAAGCGTTCTTCACATCAAGCTGATGAATGGGCGATCCGCGATGCGGCGATCTTTGAGTACAAGACGGACGGTGGCCGGCTTGACCACCGGGCTGAACGTCTCGTCGTAGTCGACACCGTGCTGTTGAGAGAAGCCACGAACAACCCAACGAGCCTTGTGGCGAGCAAGAGATCCATCAGAGTGGAATTTGTGTTTGAAAATCCACTTGCCCGTCACAATATTGGCGCCAGGTGGTCGAGGCACAAGTCGCCAGGTGCCATTGTCAATGAGAGCCTAATACTCGTCCGCCATGGCAACACGCCAGTTGGGATCAGCCAACGCGCTGCGGTAGTTAGCTGGCAGTGGCGTGGTCGATGTAGCGAAGAGGTTCCGGTAGTTGACAGGCTGCACTGCCCCAGTTTTCAAGCGAGTCAGCCGGTCGAAGATGGGATTGGTGGACGCAGGAGGTAGCTGCCGGCCATGCGTTGCCGCGGTATGCAGCGGCTGAACTGCGGCAATAGTGGCGTCCCCTGCCGGCGGCTCAGCGGTCAACGGATCAGGGGTGGCGTCGCTGGGCAATTCCCCAGCAGATGATGGAACCGTGACGGACGAAGAGCCAGCCCCGGCCGTGGCTGGTGAGGAGGACGGTTGGGGCAAACGACGCTGGTACACCTTGCCGAACCGGCGGTCGTCTGCAGTAGCGGGTGGCGCCAGTGGTGCCGGCTCCGGCGGACGGTGGTGATAGACGACACCGAAGCGGCGTGACCCGCCCGGAGTACTAGCCGGGGCGAGATGACCAGCAGGCCGCACCACAGGACCGACCGTGATGATGGCCGGGTCGTCGAGCGACGGTTGTTCGGCCTCAGGAGCAACCGAAGAGGAGAGCGGCTGCTCGACACCCGAAGGTGGAGCGACCGCAGCGGAGGGAGTGTCCTGCAACAAGAAGTCAAGTGAAGAGGCACCAGATGGAGTGGTGGCGAACGGAAATACCGACTCATCAAACACGACATGTCGGGAGATGATCACCCACCGTGTAGCGATATCGAGGCACCGGTAACCCTTGTGAGAGGAGGGATACTCGAGAAACACGCAAGGAGCGGAACGAGGCGCGAGTTTGTGGGGGGTCGTGGCACTAAGGTTGGGGTAACACAGGCAGCCGAACACGCGAAGGTGCGAATAATCTAGTACGGAACGATGAAGAAGCTGGTACGGGATTGTCGCGGACAGAGGAGGGGCGCCGATTTAGCACATAGGTGGCTGTAGCAAGCGCCTCGGCCCAGTGAGTCGGTGGCATGGAGGCATGGATGAGGAGGGTGCGGATGGTGTTGTTGATGGTGCGGATCATACGCTCGGCTTTGCCATTTTGGGGCGAAGTGTAGGGGCAAGAAAGGCGAAGCAGGATGCCATGACTCGAAAGGAAGGTAGACATGGCATGATTAACAAACTCAGTGCCATTGTCAGCCTGAAAGCACTTAGGTATAGAACCAAACTGAGTCTGAGCATATGCAACAAAATCAACAAAACGACCATAGACGTCGGATTTATGACGCAGCGGAAAAGACCAGCAAAAATGACTGAAATCATCAAGCATGACCAAATAATATTTGTAGCCCGAATCAGGGATCGGATTACGGCGATTCACGTGCAGAATCACGGCACGAAATACTGCGTGACCGGATGAAAAACCGCCGAGATGCAAATTTCAAAAAATTGAATTTGTAGATGTTTGAATGGGTTCTGGGGGGCATTGTAGCTACATTGGATGCTTAAGCATCTGTTTAGAAACATGTTTATAGCAAGAATCTCTCTATCTTTCTTGAAATAACCATTTGTAGTTATTCGCAAATGAAAAACCATGGGCATAATGCATTTTCCAATGGGCACTGATTGTAGTTCCATGTGGTATGTAATTTTGCTATGGCAGGTTGATTGTTTTTGGATAGCTTTGGTTTGAATACTAGAAAGAATTAACTTCAATTGATTGCCACCAAGTGCATCAAGTGCAAAAACTCTCTTCTAATACAAGTCTAAATAGTTATGATAGAGAAGAGAGCTAAATAGCTTTGACTTACATCTTTGGGTCTTAATTCCACTGGTTTTCCGGTTTTTTCACCGGTTTTCCCGGTAACCGACCGGTAACCGGTCTCCTCCCGCCCCGCGCAAAAAATTCAATTGGCAAATTTTGTCCGGTTTTTTCCGGATTTCGGTTCTGCGGTTCGGCGTTCATCGGTATCGCCGGCGGCGGATTTGCCCTGCATCGGTTTTTCAATCCTTGGCCCGAATTACTAAGAACTGGTGACGTCCAGACATCGCAATGAACTAAGGCAAAAGGTTCTGAAGTAGTGGACACTGAGCTAACAAAAGGTAGACGTGTGTGTTTGCTAAGCTGACAAGCATGACACAAGGAGCGTGCTGTTTTATGACTTTTGAGCACCGACATGTTATGAAGAGAAGCGACGACGGAGGCGCCCGGATGACCCAGGCGGTGATGCCATAAGGTGGACGAGACGGCGAGGCTGCATCTAGCGGTGGAGGAGGACGAAGCTGGTGAGATGGTGTAGAGGTCTCCGCTGCTATTGCAGCGAAGAATCACGTGTCCCGTCCATAGGTCCTTAATAGAAAAGCCAGAAGTGTCAAATTCAATGGAACAGTTATTATCACGAGTAAACTGACGAACAGAGAGAAGATTATGCACAAGACCAGGGGCAACAAGAACATTGTTGAGAGAAAAGGAAGTGTTGGCTGTGGGAAGGATGGAAGTGCCACGACTGATGACAGGAATAGAGTGACCATTGCCCACAGTGATAGAGGAAGAAAGAGGGAGGCGGGTGAGTAAGATACCATCAGCGGAAGACATGTGGGAAGTAGCACCAGTGTCGAGGACCCAGGGGCTGGCACCCTGAAGGGCCATCTGATTTAGGGCGGAAATGAGACCTGCCTGGTCCCAACCGCCAACTAGAGATGCTCCGGAGAACTGTTGCTGCTGAACGTCCATTGGGGGAGAAAGCTGGGAAGGCGCGAATGCCGTATGAGCCTGAGGAGCCGGCCCAAGAAGGCCCTGCCCGCGCCACGGCGTCTGCTGCTGCGCCGCCGAAACCACGATGGTCTGCTTCTGCTGGCGGCGGGCAGAGGACCAGCGGACCCATGGCCGGAGGGGGGCGTCGCTGCCGCCCGGATCTTTGTCTTCTTGGTCGTCGTCGACCACCGCCGCCGCCGCTTCCATCGCTGCCGCCACCCCGGCCGCCGGCCTTCTTGTTGTTGCGGCGGCTGGAGGAGTTTGGTTGGCCGCCCTGACCTTGCGCCGCGCCGAAGCACGCGGAGGCAGAACGGCAAGCCGTGCCGCACGGAGAGGAGCCGGCGGCGAGGAGTGCGGTCTCGGAGGAGACCTTGCCCTCATTGGCAAGGCGAAGCTCCTTGAGGACAAGCTTCTCGCGCGCGGTGTTGAAGTCGGGAAGCGGCGTGGTGTCAGCAATATGGTCCGCCGTGCTGGAGAAGCGCGGATTGAGGCCGCGGAGGAGATTGAGGACCAGCTGCGACGGCGAGACAGCATGACCGACATCGCGCAGAGCATCAGCGACGGTCTTCATGCGCTGGCAATACTCGTCGATGGAGAGGTCACCCTGCTTCATCAAAGAGAATTCCTCATGTAGGAAGACGGCGCGAGGCTCCTTGTTGGCCAGAAAGAGACCCTCGACGGCAACCCAGAGTTGGCGCGCCGATTGATCGTGCGCCATGGCGAGGTCTTGGACGTCGGCGGCGATGGAACTGAGAAGCCAACTGTGGACGCAGGAGTCGTCCATAACCCACTGGGGGTCGGCAGGGTTGGCCGGCAGGGTCCCGTCAATGTGGCCGCGAAGACCGAACTTCCCCAGCAAGGATTTGAAGAATGGCGCCCACTTGTGGAAGTTGGGGTGCTTCAGCTCGAGGACGACGGGAACATGAGATCGCACGGCGAGCGTTGCATAGGGAGCTACAACGATCTGCCGGACGGGGGGCGTGCCCAGGGCGTCGCTGGTGGCGAAGAGGGCCGCGGGCTCAGTCGCCATCGCGGCGGGAAGGAAGAGCAGGCGAGAGGGCGGCGATTTGGGAAGGGCGGCGCCGAGAGGAGGCGCGCCGGCGGGCTGGAACAGAGGAGCGGCGGCGGCGGGTGAGAAACCCTAGAAACAGAGGAAACAGAGGAGGGGTGGCGGCGGCCGAAAAGCAGAGGAAGGGGCAGCAGAAGATGCCCAGGAAAAGTAATCTGATACCATGTAGAGAATTAGGGGGACCCCCACACCCAAATAGGGGGGGTGGCTTTGATATATATAGCCAAGTACAACTTGTATTACAAGTAAGGGGTAAGTCTATACATATCCCTAATATATCTCTAATACTATCTTTTCCCATTTTTACATTAATATTACAACATGTTGGTTTTTTTATATATTGCTTCTTTGTGGTGAAGTATTTGTTTTCTGTATCAATTGGAGTTCATATTCTGATAATTGTGCATTCTTTCATCGTCCAGCTTGAAGAAGCTAAACTGCTGAGAGCTCAAGGGCAGCATGATATGGCTATTAGCCTTGGGAAATACATACTGCAGAACCACCCTGATAAGAAAGATATATCAGATGCCTACCGATTAGTTGGCAAGTGGTTGGCTGAAACAAGATCGAGCAAGTAACCATTTAATATGCCTCGCATATGGTTTTTGTATGAGAACTTCTTTCCATTTGTTGTGTGTGATAACATGAATGTTCTTAATAATTATTTTGTAGCTCAAGGACTATTATTGAGGACTACTTAAGACATTCCGTAGATCTTATTGAGTCTCACAAGAGCTCAGGAAAAAGGTACATGTCCAGGCAGTGTCGAACATATTTCCATCTAGCACATTATACAGATGGTTTATTCAAAAGCTATGAGGAAAGACTTTCATCCAGTGAATGGCAAGCAGCTCTGCGACTAAGGAAATGCAAGGTACCAATTAAGTAGACAATGCCATCAATATTTGACTTCAGACTGTATCTCTAAAAAAAAAACTCGACCTGCGGGGGTAAGACGGCCCCCGGGCATTATCATTAAGAAGAATATCTTCTCACGCAGATCGAGAAAACCCCCAAACCCCTGCTTCACCCTTACACAACGACATCATCGCCCGCGTAAGAACGACCAACAACTTGGGCGGGCCTTAGACCTGTGCTTTGGTGTGGTAGCAGGCGAGGGGATTTTTTCCCCCAGCCTGAAATTCGCTCCCACTGGGAGTCGAACCCAGGACCTGGGGGGTGCTACTAGAGCGCCTTAGCCATTACGCTAGAGACCTGTTCACTTCAGACTGTATCTCTTAATACAGTTTCTGTTTAATACTTTAATGCAGACTAGGGAGTTGGAAACATTGATTAAAAGACTCAAAAGTTCATCCAAGGCAAGTAGATCACTGCAACTTTTCAGGGCGTCCAGAAATGCCAGGTCTTCTGTTCTTGGTAACTCACATACTACTACTTAAATTTTTCAGTGTGAAAAGACTGATTACTCAGTAAAAATCCAAGAGTTGCAGAAACAACTTGCACTTGACAGAGAAGAAGCAGAGAAGATTCAGGTGTGCATATATGGTTTATACACTCTTAACTGTGTATACCAAATTTACACTTTTATGGCCTCTAAATATATATAATCATGCCACATCCAGCCAGTTTTTGCACTATGTTTATCTGGTCACAAATGTTTTCAACTTTTAAGGCCTGACTCCGGCTTAGAGCATAATATATGCAGTCATTGTCAATGCTTCATGTGCTATTTTAATAATTCTGCCCAATAACCATTTCTGCAAAAAAGAAAAATTGCTGCTAATAGTGCATGATGCATTGCCGCATTGGTATAAAAATTTCTCAAAAGATGTATTACATGTCATGTTGTGCAGATGTGCCAAATTTCATGGTAAAATTCATCCGAGCCGGAGAGTACCAAAGAAAAAAAAAGAGAAGCATGGCATCATGCACTACTCTGTTGTGCCGCTTCTCTTTTTTTAGGTCTCTACAGTACTGATGAATTGGACCTTGAAAATTTCATGTGTATAACATTACATGTACAACATCCATGGAATTTCTTGAGAATTTTTGGACCAGTTCATCATGTGCTTTTCATAACTGGGGGTATGGTGCCCATAGGGGCACCAAATTCACACTCATTTATCTATTAGGGTGTTAAATAATTCAAAAACTGAATACCGAAGAAGAGATCCACCACATAATTTTAACTTTACAATTTAGTGGTGCATGTTAACTTCTATGCAATGCGTTCCATGCAATATTATTTCCATGCAGTTTGCATTTTAAACATTTTCTATACTTAAACCCTCTTATTAGGATGATCGGGACAAGTTCTTAAGTCTAGCACTTCAGGGGTACCAACGTTCCCTTGTTGTTGGTGGCAAATATGACCTACAAGTGGTATGTTGTTTCTATTTAAAGATCCAACAATCTTTTCTGTTTGCAGGTTTCTTCTTTGTCTAATGACTAATATGTGCTCCCTCTGGTCATAAATGAATGCCCTGCTTGTGGACAGTTGCTATGGCTTTGAAATTTTGGGACTATTATTTGGAAAAGCGCACCTTTATACAATAGTGCAATGCCTTATTTCTCTACTGTTTATTTTCTTTATGGTGTTTCGAGTGGAATTTACATGGTATCATTTGTTCCGTATTGTTGCTATTGTTCATTGTCAGCTTTATGTCAACATGATTATATTTTTGTTGTGTAACAGTTGTTGTTTCAGTCACAATATACTTGATACGATAAAACTCTTTACCTTCAGTTGTGTGTTGTGTTCTTAATGTTACTATTGTTTATAGCAGTGCTAAACATTTTATATTCAGGTTTTCCGGATGGTCTCACTGTGGTTTAGTCTTTTCTCAAGAGAGCAAGTTGTGAAAGCAATGATTAAAACAACAAAAGAGGTCAGCTTTTGAGTTTCATCTCTTTGATTCCCTTGGTACTTTTGGTCAGTTTCATGGTAAAAGAACTTTCCTTTTGGTTCTATAGGTCCAAACCTATAAGTTCATACCATTGGTCTATCAAATTGCTTCTAGACTTGGAAGCTCAAAAGATGCTCAGGGCTCAACAAACTTCCAGGTATACATTTCATTGGGAACCTTTTTTTCTGTGGGTAAATACGAATCTCTCAAGTAACACCATTGTTTTCCCTAGCAGAATGCATTAGCTTCTCTCCTGAAGAAAATGGCCATTGATCATCCCTATCATACAATATTTCAGGTATTAAAGTTGCAGATTTTTTTATATATGAGAATAATTATGATCAAATTATGCTCCATATTTTTTATATTCTTATTGTCGTGATGTGGAACTAATGATATGTTGTAATATTGGACCATAGCTAGTCAGCATAATGCATGTAACAATCTGATTGCATGTCAGTAATGTACCAACTAATGCTAAAAGCAAATATAGTCTGCCAAACGTGAGCACTCAGATGGAGCCTTCAAACATTTCGGACTTGTAGACCATTTGTTTATGAAGGATGATGAAAAAAAGAAGTAAAGGAACACTTGAACACACTAGGAAACCATTTCCTACCCAGAGGTTTATACTATATCTTTGGCAGGCTGTATGCGTCCGTAATGCTCATTTGCGCTGTGGCTGCAACTAGCTGCATGCAATAAGGACTAATGAGAACAAAATCCATACATCGTACATGGTTGAATTAGATTCGTAAATACTTACAATGGACAAGGAGAGGGAGTCATAAATGCATCCAGGCTTGATTGAAATGATCAAAGCGCACATCTCAGTACACTCACTTAGATCCAACACGATTTTCGCCAGTTAGTCTAGTTAATATGTAGCAACTCCGGTATGTCTTTAGTTATTTTCATTTTTTTCATGCCATTTTGTAGAATTAAGAACTAACTCTTTTGCTGTTTTAAGCATCTTGCGTGATTCTTTGATCCTCAGCTTTTTGCTCTAGCAAATGGTGACCGCGTCAAAGACAAGCAAAGGAGTAGAAGTTCTTTTGTTGTAGATATGGACAAGAAGCTTGCTGCTGAAAATCTATTAAAGGAGCTATGTTCTTGTCATGGAGCTTTGATTCGTCAGGTTTGCCACTTCTTACAGTGATCATTTTTATTGGGGTGTTCTTATCCCTGAAGCGGTTGAATGCATTTGCTGTTGGAAGATATTCTTTATGATGATCATTTGCACCATGTAGATGAAACAAATGGTTGAGATTTACATTAAGTTAGCTGAACTAGAGACCAAGAAGGAGGTTAGTCATCTTTTTCAAACAGTGACTTGTAATGGATTTTTTTATCAATATTCTCCATGTTAACATATTATTTTCATCTATCTTTTTGTCAGGACACTAACAAAAAAATTCCACTACCCAGGGAGATCCGCAGCATTTGTCAACTTGAACTTGTAAGTGGACTTTTTTTTTATGAAATTTACTTCCAGCTGAAAAAATTCTTGCATTGGGAAATAAAACAAGTTTTTGCTAGGGGGGTAGTGCTTTCTAGAACCTATCAAATTTGATTGAGTAATAACTTGTTGGAAGAACTAAATTGCTTTGTTCTTCTGACTTCTAAAGTTTTAGTATCTTTGGTTTGAAAAACTAAGAAGATAGTGTCCTTTACATTATTCTCAATAATTTTGATGCATATGGTCTTTGTTTTCTTTTCTACCCTTAATTCCATGTTTAGATTAATTATAGTGCTGGTCATATCAAATAATTTATGGAAATTTCGTCACTGCCTTGTTTTGGCTTCATTAGGTTCCCGTTGTGACTGCTACTATTCCAGTTGACCCTAATTGTCGGTATGAAGAAGGTTCCTTTCCACATTTCAATGGGCTGGCAGATTCTATTACGTACGTTGGCTTTTGTTTTACACATTAATTGTCACTGAAGATTGACTTTTTTTATCTTTATTGAAACTTGGAAGTCTTCCTTCATGGCAGGATAATGAATGGAATTAATGCTCCCAAAGTTATTGAATGTATTGGCTCGGATGGTAACAAATACCGCCAACTTGCAAAATCTGGAAATGATGACCTGCGACAAGATGCTGTATGTTCTTGTTTTTCATTTTAAGCAAGAGATTGTCTACATCATTTGGCATATAGGGCTTGACAGCTACCAAGTTCTAAATACTGTTATGAATAGCGCTTGTATTCTTCATGAGGCCAATGGACCGATATACACACACACGTACAACTATGACATATATGCAAGTAACCCATTATACAACGGGGGGAAATACACAATTAATAATACACATCTAATAAATATCAAGAAAGCTTTAGCTGCACCTTTTATTTTTTACTCAAACCTGTGTAGTTGCTCATTCAACCTTATATCAAAGTGGTGTACAGCAATATTATGTCCCATGATTCCATTTGTCTAGTTGTGTACCACTACTGCCACACACATCGTTGTCTTCATTTCCAAGATTAGGACAAACATTGGCACAAAAGCAACCAGTATATACCCAATTGCTAGTAACAACCGGTGCAATTAGTATCAACGAAACAGTTGACTCGCTAATGTTTAACCACAATTTAGAACAGTAGTTGTTACCTACAATATGTTATGCTTTATTTAGGGAAAAAGTAGCATGATTTGAGATTATAGCTAACAGTATACTTTTACATTATATCATAGTCTGCTTACAGTGTTACTATAAGACACTGGGTATAGAGTGATGGATTCTATGGCTAGGTATATTCATATTATCATATACTAGTTATGCACTCGTGCGTTGCAACGGAACTTTTTTTTTTCTCAAACGCGCAGGAGAACTGCGCATCATTATATTAAGAAGAACAAAGGAGTCTAAGAAGACTCGAACAATCCTCACCAATTAGGCGAGGCTAAACAACAAAAGGTCAAAACTAGAGAAACGCCCTCCGACCAAAAACAAAGACAGCAACTATGGCCAAATGGTACAAAGGCCTTTGGTCCCCGCCAAACACCACAACTTGGCCTCATCTCTAATGTCTTGCAAAACAATGCTGACATTGGGTGAGGCGCCGTAAAAAATGCAACCATTCCTATGCTTCCAAACTTGCCAAGCCACCAACACGACCAAAGAATTAAGGCCCTTGCGTTGCTGCTTAGGGACTTGGTGCAAAGCTTGACGCCACCACAAGGTGAAGACCAAATCATCTGGACCTGAAGTTAGCCGCTGCAATCCCACCAGAGTAAGCACTGAAAACCAAACATTTCTTGTGAACACGCAAGAAGTGAGTAAGTGCTAAATAGTTTCATCAACTTGTTCACACAGTGGGCAGCACTCAGGGTGAACAAGACCATGACGGGCCAAACGATCAGCGGTCCAGCAGCGATTAAGCGAGGCTAACCACACAAAGTATTTGCAACGAGGAGGAGCCCAGGATCGTCAAATCTCCTTCCATGGTTCATAATCCACCGCCCCCACAAAAAAACAGCGGTACGCTGATTTAGTTGAGAACCTGCCCGAGGAGGATGGCTTCCACACATGCTGATCATCCACGCCAGGGGTGAGCCTCACTCGGGCGAGAACATCCCATAGGCCAAGAAACTCCTCCAAGACTGGAGCAGGTAGACTGCATCTAATATCATGAACCCAAGTATTATCTGTTAGAGCTTCTTGGACCGTCCTTCGATTGACAGTTCTCTTTGGCACATGAGCACAAAGTAAGGGGGCAAGGTCCATTAAGGATTTGCCATGTAGCCATTTATCACACCAAAAGAGGGTCATGCAGCCATCTCCCACAATAGAGATGATCGATATGGAGAACATAGCTGCTGAATTGGGGTGCACCTGAATGTCCAAACCAGCCCATGGGCGATCAGGTTGGGTCTTTTTGAGCCACAGCCACCTCATGTGCAGCGCCCATCCGAGGATTTCCAAATCAAGAATTCCCAATCCACCAAGCTCAAATGGCCTCTTGACCCGGCCCCAAGAAACAAGGCAATGCCCTCCATTTACTCTATTGCGACCCTTCCAAAGGAAAGCTCTACGTCTATGTTGCCCAGATACCCCGATACGGATACGCGATACCGCGATTCACCATTTTCCTAAAAACACCGATACGGCGATACGTGTGTGTGTGTGTGTGTGTGTGTGTGTGTGTGTGTGTGTGTATATATATATATATATAGTAAAGATAAAAATAAGAAATTTATGAATTCTTATAAGGAATTGAGAAACCGAGAATACCTTAATATTCATGTAGCAACTTGCTTGATACTTCAGTTCTCCCTCCTGGTTATTAGACTAATATAATGAACCATCTGCGAAGAATAATAGAATAGATAAGTACATATACACAAATAATGAAGTAAATAGCATAATCACAAGTCATGAATCATGATTGATAGTTGGTAGTAAATTAAGTATTCGACAGACCACTCGAGCCTCCAAATACACCACCAGATGCCATGATTTAATCTAAGCAGCAAAACAACAAATAGCAAATAAACAAGCTAATGACAACAAACAACATGACCACTGATGGGCGACAAATACATTGATTCATCCAATACATTGTCAACAAATAGCAACAAATAGCAAGCAGTGAGCAGAGCACATACTGGAGTGGAGGCCACGGGCGGAGGCGACGGCCAAGGCGCCAGGCGTCGGCGGCGGGAGGATGGCGAGGTGGCGGTGGCGACGGAGGATAGGCGGCGCGCGGCGGAGGCGGACGAGTCGCCGGCCGAGGCGACGGCGAGCGGCGGCGACGAGCGGAGGTGCCAGCGTCGGCGGGAGGAGCAGCGCGGCGAGGCGGCAGCGGCGGCGGCGGGAGGCGGCGGTGGCCGGAGGACGGACGGAGCGCGAGCGGCGGCGACGGAGGACGGCGGCGGCGCGACCGGAGGATTTGACGAGGCGCCAGCGAGGCGACGGAGGGCGAGGCAAGCGGCGGCCGAGGACGGACGGAGGCGCTGGGCGAGGCGAGCGGAGGCGACGCGCGAGGCGGCGACGGAGGGACGGACGACGCGATGGGCGAGGCAACGCAAGCGAGGCGATGGGCGGCCGAGGCGGCGGCACAGGTGGAGGCGGCGGCGGCGGAGGCGCGCGCGAGTTGAGGCTGCGGCGAGCGAGGCGGCGGCGTGGAGACGACGGGGCGATGGGCGTCGAATGCGTGGAGCGCGGGATCCGATCCGAGGCTCGGCCGCGGGTTGGGGTATTAGGTTAGAAGTATCAGAAAAGTATCGGAGAAGTATCGAGAATTAATTTCTTTTTTTGAATAATTAATAAATTCGGATACTTACAGGATACGTATCCGGGCGTATCGGGGCAGTATCCGTATCCGGTACAGTATCCGATACCGGTACGCGACTTTTGTGAAGTATCCACGCAACATAGCTCTACGTATCTTGTCAATTGCTTTAAGTGCCCACTTAGGAAAATCCAGAGCAAAGAGTGGATAAATAGGAATTGCTAAGAGCACCGCTGGAATAAGTGTGGCTCGGCCAGCTAGGGGCATCATGGCAGCTTTCCATCCGGGCAGCTTGTCAGCAATCTTGTCAATTATCATGTAAAAGCCAGATTTGGGGAGTTTCTTGATTGACAATGGGAGTCCAAGATACTTGCAAGGGAATTCTTGAACTTTGCAAGGAATGGATCCTTGCACTATTTCCATGTCCTGTTGGTGGCATCGGATTGGGGTCACCGAGCACTTGCTTAAGTTGGTGATCAACCCCGACGCTTATCCAAAAACTCGAAGAATCTCTTTGATCAACTCGAACTCCTCGAAACAGGGCCGCAAGAAAAGAACCACATCATCAGCATAAAGAGAGACCCGCTGACTAGATCCCCTAGAAAGAAGGGGCTGCAAAAGACCATTCTCACTTGCCTTATTAATTAGCGAGTTAAGCACATCCATGACCAAGATGAACAGCATCGGGGATAAGGGGTCGCCTTGCCGAAGCCCCCGCTGGTGTTGAATTAGCTCTCCCGGCACACCATTTACCAGCACCCAAGTTGTTGAAGACCTCAGGAGCTTGGATAATAAGTTACACCAAATTGGACCAAAACCCAAATGGCTTAATACTTGCAGCAAGAAAGCCCATGACACTGAATCGAAGGCTTTTGAAATATCCAGTTTGAGAAGAACTCTTGGTTCCCTTTGTCTATGCAGCACTTTGGCTGTTTGTTGGACCAGAATAAAATTATCATGGATGCATCTCCCTTGGACAAAAGCATTCTGATTTGGTGACACCATGTCCTTGAGTTTTGGAGCCAACCTATTGGCCAGGATTTTGGTGACAAGCTTTGCAAAACTATGAACCAAGCTTATAGGTCTGTAATCCTTGATTTGCAACGCTTCTGGTGTCTTTGGAAGCAAAATGATGTACGCCGAGTTAAGAAGGAACAAACTACTGACATCACCCTGTAACAGCCTATTAAGTGCAACCATAAGATCAACCTTCACTATACTCCAACAAGTTTTGAAGAAACGTCCAGTGTATCCATCCGGACCCGGCGCCTTCTCTGAAGGAAGTGATTTAATTGTTGCCCACACCTCTTCCTCCGAGAAACCCTGCTCCAGAGCTGACAGATCATGAGCTTCTTGGTAGAAGGACCGCAGGTTCAAGGAGCATTGTCTTTGAGCCACGGTGCCAAGTAAGCTTGAGTAGAACTCATAAGCAGCCTGTTGTTTGTCTTCATGCCCGGTAACAAGTTTATCTCCCACTTTGATTTTTGCCAAGAAATTCTTTCTCTTTCTGTACCTAGCTTGCTGATGAAAAAAAGAAGTATTTGCATCCCCCTCTTTCAACCAAACCAACCTTTAGCGTAAGCGAGCAATTGTGCGCTCTAGAGATGCTAAACCGAGTGCATGCCGTTTCAGCGGCCGCCGCAGCCAAACCTCCTCGCTGGACAGCACTCGGGCATCTTGAGCAATTTCAAGTCGGTGTAAGATTTCCGTGGCATCTCGGAGCTGCAGCTTAACATTTCCTATTCTCTTTTGGCTCCAAGATTGCAGGTCCCTTGCAAGTCTTCCCAGCTCCAGGGAAAGGATTTGCAGTGGGCAAGAAGCTACTACTGGTTTGCACTAGGAGCTTTGCACCTCCTGCAAGAACCCCTCAAGCTTTGGCCAATAGCTTTCAAAGTGAAAACGCCGCTTTCCCTGAACATTAGCCTTCAGACCAAGGATTAATGGGCAGTGGTCTGAAATTAAAGAAGCCGAACTCTGAAGGATGCTGTCAGGAAACAATTGATCCCAATCAGATGTCATGAAGACCCAATCCAACCGGACCAAAGTGGGAACATCCTGCTCATTCGACCAAGTAAACTTACGGCCAAGAAGAGAAATTTCTTTCAGCTCCAAGTCATCCAAGAACCGGCGGAAACGACCCATCATTGCTCTATTCACGTTAGTGTTATTCTTATCCTCCGCCATATATATGAGGTTAAAATCCCCTCCAATTGCCCACGGACCTTGACAGGCTTGCCGAATGTCACGAAGCTCCTGCAGAAATTGCAACTTCTAATCATCAGCTTGAGGGCCATAAACTCCAGTGAACCACCAAGGCAGCCCCTCATGAGAAGCAAACTGAACTGAAACTGAATAAGTGTCAACTCGAGAAGTTAAAGCACGGCAAACACCGCCTTTCCATGCCAGCAACACCCCCCCCCCCTAGATCCGCATGCTGACAATACCACAGATTGATCAAACTCACTTCCCAGCATTGACATGATCAAACGACCGGAAATAGATGCCATCTTAGTTTCCTGAAGACACACTACATCAGGCCGAGTAGAGATTACCAAGCTTCTGACGCTGTCCCGCTTTGCCTTGCAGTTGAGGCCTCTTACATTCCAAATGAGAAAGTTTGACACCATTGATTCTGAAAAAACACCAACGACCTTTCAAAGCACATCCACTGATCACAAATCACCTGTGGCCACACTTGGAAAAATAGCAACATCACGTGGCGCTTCACCTGGTGAAGGAGGCTGCCAACCAAAAAGCGCCGCTAGTGCCGCGAGATGAGCTTGAGTGAACTCATTGAATATATAGAGAATCGTGCAATACTCTGATCGGTTGGAAAGTGGAGAATGGTAAGAAATTAAGGGAATAGAGTGGTTGGAGGAGAATGAACGTACAACCACCAACTCGTTCTTTCATAATAGTAACAATACTATCACATTTTTAAACTCTTAGTCAAACTGAATATTTCTCACGTTTTTAAACTCTCCGCCAAACTGAATATTTAGTTACATTAAGGAAATTGTATTATTTTTTTCTTTATATACCTCGCTTTCCTTATCCGTATATGGCATATTCTCCTGTAATATCCCTTTGTATTCCCTATACATATTACCCATTGGGCTTCTTCAATATACACACAATATTCATAATATAGTATCAGAGCAAAGGTTAGGGTTGGGGTTTTCCGTAGCCGTCGTGGCTGCCTCCTATCCTCCACTCGACTTCCACATCTGCTGCCCCCGGGAGGAGCGATCTTCGCTCCCGGGGGCGGCCAACTCTTCCCCGGCCCCGGCGCAGCCGCATGTCGCCATCCCCCACCGCCTTGATGCCCGTGTTCGCTGGCCACCGTCATCAGATCTCACCAGGACATTGCTGGACCGCCGTCAGATCTCGCCTGGATCCTGGTGAACCGTCGCGGCCGTCCATCTCTTCGCCAACTCTTCCCGGCCGATGCGTTGCCCACGGCCGTTCTCGCCGCTCGCTGCCGCAGACGCCCCGATCAGCGATACGGCCCGCCTCGTTGCCACACCGCAGACCCAACCCGAATCAGGCTGCCGCCGACCTTGACGCGCCCAGATCTGGTCTCCGCCGGCTAAGTCCTGCCTGGATCCAGTCGTCTCCCATGCCCGACGCCGCCGTCACATCGTCTTCATCTTCCACAGCACGAGCTGCCGCCGTTGTCCTCTTCTTGGACCGCCGACCGCCGCCACTGCTCGAAGCAGGAGAGGCGCGTCGCCATCGTCCACGAGGAGGGGGAGAGCGAGTCCGCGTGGCTCATCTCCGAGGCATCGTGTCGCCCAGTCGGATCTCCGGTCGCCTCCAGCCTCTCCGCTGCCGGATCCGGGAACCCCGCGCCAGATCCGGCCACTTCCGGCTCCGGGACCTCTCGCTGCCGCCTCGACTAGTCCCCGCTGCCCTGGCTGACGCCGCCGCCTCGGCCCTCCTGGCCGCCGCGTCTTCGCACTGCTCTACGCCTCAGGCAGATGCCGCCGCGCCCCTGCGCAGGCAGTGCCGCCTCTGGGTCGCCACCTCCACACCTCTGGTCTCCACCGCCTCACAGGGGACTCAGGGGAGGGGGTGGTGATGAGAGGATGTAAGGGAGAGGGGGAGAGATGGATGGGGTTTTTATACTACTGCTAATATCTCGAGTCTTTTCATCCTCAGTGTCATTGCTTCCGTTGCGTCCATTCAAGTCCGTAGATTCTCTTTCAGTTTGTCTAAATTGTGTGAGTCTACAAATTTATTGTCAATCATAAACGTATAGGAATTTTCTTTTATATGGCAGCAGCCGCCGCTATACTTTTTGAGCTGTATGCAGATCGTAGAAGCTTTATGATGCCGCCGCTTCTCTAGCTGCTACCCCGAGCTTCTAAGGCCGCCGCGCGTCTTCTGCACCTTGTGCACTGCACCGCCATGCTTCTATCTATTCCTCTTTGGTTTGATTTGACAATTTATTCAAAAACTGCATGCAAGGACGACATTATCAAGACTGGTATCTTGGATTTTTCTTGTTTTAGTGTTAACCCTTTTTCAAATGCAATGCTATTGCATGTACCTTGCATTTGAGGGGGGTGTTAAGGGTGTTAGAGATATAATAGGAATTGTATTATTCCTTTACTTATATGCTTCGCTTTCCTTATCCGTATATGACATATTCCCCTATAATATCCCTTTGTACTTCATATATATATTGCCCATTGGGATTCTTCAATATACACACAATATTCATAACATAATTTACAGTTAGCCTGCCCTGCCATGTCATGTACTGCTGTTTGGTAATGTTCCGCAAAAAAAAAAATGATGTCTGATAATGCCAATTAAGTTGAATTGGGAGAGAATTTCATCTGCATGTTGCTAGCATACAAGAATATATTTTCTGCAGTATCATATCTTCGGGACAAGTGAGTACTGAGTAGTGCTGTCTTGTGTAAATTTGCAGGTGATGGAGCAATTTTTCAGTTTGGTAAATATGTTCTTGCAAAATCACAGAGATACTTCTGAAAGGAGATTGAGAATCCGTACATACAAGGTACAGTGAATGCCATAAATTTTAGTCAGATCATCTTTTTCTTCATTTCTGTTCTTAAATATTTCATATTCGTCTTAAATTTTCACCATGCCCATTTTGCAACTTATGACAAATTTCTAACTACTTGTTTCTCTAACTTAGGTTGTTCCCTTCACCCCGAGTGCCGGTGTTGTTGAATGGGTAAATGGGACTGTTCCGCTTGGTGAATATCTCTTAGGGAGGTACTTTGCATGCATGGTTCCAGTTATTATATGTAAGTGACATTCTGGATGCTTTATATTTATAAGACTTCATTTCATTGGTTTGTACATACAGCACTAGAAGTGGTGGAGCACATGGACGATATGGAACTGGAGACTGGACATTTCTTCAATGCAGAGAGCACATGATGAGTGTATGTTCACATGTGGAGCTTTTATTTTTATATTTTATAGTAAACCATGACGAGTGTATGTCCACATTGAAAGCATTTATGTTTTGTAGGAAAAAGACAAGAGGAGGGCGTTTCTCAAAGTCTGCAACAACTTTAGGTTTTTTGTTGATCTCTTATTTATCATTTTCTGATTGTTCAGATATGTAAACAGATTCCAGAATGCAGAAAAAGCAATCCGTTTATTTTGCTTACTTCCCCCTTGTCCTGTAATAACCAGGCCTGTGATGCACAACTTCTTTCTTGAGGGATTCTTCCAGCCTGCAGATTGGTTCCAAAGTAGACTTGCTTACACAAGAAGTGTGGCAGCGAGTTCAATGGTAATTTAATCAACATGTAACTGAAGCCATTTGTCTGGCTCTATACTGATTACTGAGGAATGCATTCAGTTAATCAAGATGTGTTGGCTATTAATTTTGTTGGTTCAGGTCGGATATATTGTGGGTCTTGGAGATCGTCATTCCATGAATATTCTCATTGATCAACACACGGCCGAGGTTGTACACATTGATCTTGGTGTTGCATTTGAACAAGGTCTCATGCTTAAAACGCCTGAACGGGTATGTGATTGTAGCATCATATTGTCTATTCCTGAATTTGAGTAATGTTAGCTAGTTACTTCCATTGTATGCAGGTTCTTTTGGCTTTTATTTTTCTTTTGTAACAACCAGAATTAAGTTTATACCTCTACTTGTAGGTTCCATTTCGGCTAACGAGGGACATTATAGATGGCATGGGTGTTACTGGTATTGAAGGTGTATTTAGAAGATGTTGTGAGAAAACTCTCTCTGTCATGAGGGCAAATAAAGAGGCATTGCTCACCATTATTGAAGTATGTCTGTTATCAAAAGGTTTTTTGTAAATTCGAGAGGCAAGTCAATATTTTTTCCTCCTGATAATGGATCTAATATGTCAGGTCTTCATCCATGACCCTCTATATAAATGGGCCCTTTCGCCACTGAAAGCTTTACAGCGTCAAAAGGTAACTAAATGACGTATTCTTGTATCAAAATCTAAAAGCTCAAATTTTGTGCTATGTAAGTTTATTTATAAAGCCTTTCTAGTATCAAAATAACATGGAATACATGTCACATCAATCTACAAGCATATATAGTTATATACACACTGGTAAATTTTGCGGTTACAGCTTGGAGCACCGCCTCCACCATTATATTGGCTGCTATAACCAATCCTAGTTTAAACGCACAACATTATATTTTTCGCTTGGAAAGACGTAGAATTCCGAAATCGTGTAGCAAACCGTTAAGTTAACATATGCTTTTGCAGGAAACTGATGACAGTGACTCATGCTTGGACGACTCCCAAGAGGCTTATGAGGGCAATAAGGATGCAGCCCGTGCTATACTCCGTGTTAAACAGAAGTTGGATGGATATGAGGATGGCGAAATGAGAAGCATACAGGGCCAGGTAAGTGACCCTCTTGGTGATGCCAACGCTTGTGAAATAAACTGTGTTAAGATGTTTGTACTCTATCCATGCAAATCACTTAAAAAAAAATTTTATGTTTGCCTTTAGGTCCAACAACTCATACAGGATGCAGTAGATGTTGACCGGTTGTGCCAAATGTTTCCAGGGTGGGGAGCTTGGTTGTAAGCTCGATGAAAATAGTTGGAAATTCTGAACCAAGGCGATTTTGTGATTGTCACCTTACCCCCTCGGCCCACAGGGGTGCCTCATCATCAAGATTATAGCTTAATTCTAACTGGCTGTTGAATTATAGCTCTGGTGCCTCGTGGCTGTTCTTGTTTGATCAGGGAAGCCTTGCAAGAATCCATCCTACCAATAGCTAGCTGTTCCAACTGGCAAGGCATGGCATGGGACTAGCCTAGCGGAAGGGGCAGCAAGTCGTCATCAAACTTGCACCGAGACGAGGCCAGGGAGATTACTTGGCTGGAGTTTGAACGTGCTGGCTGCTGCTACTGCAGCTTGGCTGGCAGTTGTTTTGTTTGCTTTTGTAGGTGCGTGATGTTCTTCTCACGGTATACAAAGGGTCCCGTCCGTCCCGACATATGTTGTATCGATATGTTTGTTTTTCTCTATGGTGGAAGGAAGAATCGATGTAAATAATCCATGATCGGCATTTGTGGACGAGCGAGAGAGATCCCATTTTTTTTCCGGAAAGCATGCAGCAACTGCAGACTAAACGAGCAAAGCCAATCTGGCTCCATGTCGCCGTTTATCGAAAGAAGAAAAGGTAAAGCTCACAACATACCTGGTGAACCCATCCAAAATGCTTGCATGGTTTGCTACTTTCATCCGTTCACGTCAGTGCTGCAATTTAACTTACGTATGGGCCGGCCGATGGCGTGATCGGTAACGTGGGCAATCTGCGCAAAAATGCACCGCACGTTAGACTGAACTGGACTGTAAAAACTGGCCTTCATCCGTGGCAATCTCCTCCTTATATGACTCTGAGATCCTTAGCAAACCATGCAGCTCGTTTGATAAAAAAAACTAGTAATCAACCCTCCTGATCGGTGAGAGAGAGAGAGATGCACATGCCTCCTTTGGACGCTATCTAGGAATTCCACTTCGTTCCTGAAGATCTGTTCTGTTTCCTTTAGAATTCGTAACAGGTTTCTACGTTTGGGAAATTAGGGTTCCCCAGCCCCCCTAAAATTCAAATAGTGAGAATCCACTCTTACCCTTTTTTTCACCAAATTGAAAATGGTAGTATAGGTTTATTTAGATGTAGTATAGGTTTTAGCCAAACGACGTTTTTCACTAAATCTATGCCAACAAAACAACAAATTAAAATACATACATTCATAAAACTTACACAAAACATGCGTTACCGTTCTCAATATCTATGTAATAATATACCCAACCATCTCTTTTATCCCAACATGTTGGGTTGGTTTTTATCAAAACCCTTTCCTCGCCAAAAAAAAAAAACGATGTTGATCGGACGGCCAGCGCTTGCTTCATATCTAGGGGTGGAAAACGCTAACGGATAATTTGTTTTATCTGATATTTGTATCCGAGAAAACATGAATATGGTAAGCAAAATCCGTATTAAAAAATGTTCGTATTCGTATTCGAGAATATTCGTATTCGTATTTATATTCGAGAATATTCGTATCCGTATTCATATCCGAGACTATTCGATTCGTTTCTAAAAACCCATGAAAAATCCATACAAATTTTGTGATTCAAAATTTGAATTTAGGCGGTTTAAAACCGGTAACCGGTTAAAAACCGGTGAAAAATCGGCAAAACCGCTAGGAATCCGTTTTATCCGATATTTGTATCCGAGAAAATCCGTATTCGAAAATATCCGTATTCTATTCGAGAATATTTGTATCCGTATTTGAAAATATTTGAATCTGTATTTATATTCATTTTAAAAATATAAATTCGTATTCGTATTTAAGACTATTCAATTGTATCCGATCCGTTTCCACCCCTAATCATATCTCGTCTCGCCGTGGCCGCATAAAACTAGACATAAAGCCCCCTCGACTCCCGAAAAATCACAACTCATCCCAGGTCCGAACCGAACCCAAGGGAAGGCTCCCGATGGCCGCCATGGACACCGACATCTACGCGCCGCCGCCTCCCGCCCCCGCCGGCGAGGGCTCCTCCGCCGCCGGTCCCTCCTCCCGCAATCCCAACAAGCGCTTCGAGATCAAGAAGTGGAACGCCGTCGCGCTCTGGGCATGGGGTACGCATATCTGTCCATCCCTCTCTCCGCGCTAACCCTAGATGCGCCGTGTCGATCCCATCTGATTCTCGATTTGGCTTGCCCTCGCGCTCGTGCAGATATCGTCGTCGACAACTGCGCCATCTGCCGCAACCACATCATGGATCTATGTAAGTTTCGCTTCCCGTTCCGTTTTGGTTAGGGTTTGGATTATCGATCTACGACTATAGTTTGAGCGAGTCCCGTTTTGGTTGGCTGCAGGCATCGAGTGCCAGGCAAACCAGGCCAGCGCCACCAGCGAGGAGTGCACTGTCGCTTGGGGTACGATTCCAATCACTACTAATCTCTTATCTATCCCCCTCTCTCTATTAGTATGCTTCTTTTTCAGTTGCTGCGTGCTTACTTTATCTATCCGTGTCTCTTCATCTGGATGAAATCGTTGTGAACTATACTACACAACTTGCGCAAGGTTTCCAGGTTCTAGTACTCTTAATTGATACGCAGCTCGTGACTATGGGTCGGTGTATTGTTCTAGTCAGTGAACCAAGATTGTAACTCTTTTTAGCTAGTGATGCTTTGCGCTTCTTTTTCTGATGAGCTTGTTACATGAAGTTGTGTGCTTCCATATGGAAAAAGAAGTTGTGCACTTTGCTATTGTGCTGCTTGTTACCGTTACCGGCCGCTGGCCGGGATTTCTCCCGGTTCCAGGTTTTGGAACCTTGATCCCAATCACAAATGATGTATCTTACTTGGTATTGATGTATATGATTTTTGGCTTGGTTGAACAGTTGTCTTTAGCGATCTAACATGATGTGCTTTTGTGTACTGCAGGTGTCTGTAATCATGCTTTTCACTTCCATTGCATCAGCAGGTGGCTCAAGACTCGCCAAGTGTGCCCATTAGGTAGCTGCAGTTCTTGTGTGTGGTTTGGTCTTGAAGTTCATTTTGTTGGCATTTGCATACTGACCAAGCTTTCTTGTTCCATCTTGCAGATAACAGTGAATGGGAGTTTCAGAAATATGGCCACTAGACACCCTTCTCTGCTGTTGGAGCTTGTTCTAAAACCCAAGTCTTATCATCTGTCAACGTCTCCATCTTTATCTACTTTGAAGGTTTGCCTCTACGTCCATCGGTTGTCATTGGTAGTACTTCCATCCTGGGATTGTGTTTGGATGAATGGTAGAGGGGATATCATATGATAGTGGGTCTTGCTCATTAATGTTCTGTGGATCTGCACAGATGAGCTTGCTATTGTATTCAGGGATTTCTCCATTTGCCTTGTGCTGTGGTACTGATACCATATCTAAAGACAGTCTGGTGCTTTTGAATGCTTTTACCATCTCTTTTTAATCCGTGTGTTGCCGTTTAGTCTTGTGTTTCGATATGGAATCGAACTCAGGAATGCCGTGGGTCGGTTACCTTTTGAGTTGATATGTTTAGTATTAGGTAAGGTATCAGATTCTGGTGGTGTGGTGGAGCATATGTGTATGTTATCAAACGTTGTACGCCTTACCCTGAAATTCAGTTGAACTTTCTCAAGGCATTTGAATGCTCTTGTCGGTGATGGACAGCAAAGATTGCATTGGTGGTTGGGGTTCGATTTTCATTACAATCTTGTGAGGATCGTATGCGATTGGATTGTCACGCTGAAGGAATAATTCATCCCTTCACTAACGAAGCCCGATCTATAAAAGACATCTATATACAGATCAAGAATGATAGTCATGCTTAGAAAGTAAAATTTTACTCCTTGCTTGTACTTATAAGCTATTTATCTTAGCAAGGCGTATTCTCATCATTTGTACAGCTCTAAGAGCCAATAAATACCCTATATATTCATTTGTAAAGAGGAGCTCTATTTAGTAATAAAGAAGCATATTTAAACTGGTGAGCCCTCGAGGGCTTCTCCCCTAGAGGTAACTCTTATTGGTTCACCGACAAGAGTAGGGCAGTTTTCTTGGACCCCCTGAACCGTTACAAATCATTGTTTCATTTTTACTGTCATAGACGATGGCCTGTTAGATGGTCGTCATCTCACCTCTCACTTGTGTTTGGGTTTCACACTTACAATATTGACACCATCCGTGGGAAACACGTGGCTAATTGACGAAATGCTATGACTCCTACCAAGAAATACTCAAGTCCACGCAGCCTCCTCCGACTCCAGACTACAATGAGCTCGAGGAAGACATGTCTGCTCTCTAGAGAAGCCCCAGGTGTGCACCCTTATCGGAGGTCGGGCCCATCCACCTTGGGATGGACAACGTCCTACATGTCCCGGGGCTTCCAAGTGTGTCCTCCCTTGTGTTGGGTGATGCAAGGTCCAACCAAGGGCGGGAAACTCATGGCGCCCTCGCAACCAAAGCGCTAAGGGTTTTGGGGGGCAAACCATCACCACCGGAATGCATGACATCACAAACTGTAAGGCAATGAAGGCTAACTACGAAAGCTGCCCCTGACATGTTACTGTTAGGGGACAATCCTAACGAAAGCTGCCCCTTGACATGTTACTGTTAGGGGACAATCCTAACCTAGAAATCTCATTGCCCTCGCTTGGGTTCACGAGACACTTTTCCCATATGGGATTTTACCCCCACAGTGCATAGGGCATGCAACATTCGTGGTCTCCCCTAGTAAAAGTTCAAGGTGACTTGGGCGTTTGTTGCCTCCACTATGGTGGCTCGTGTCCTGCAAGATCCAGGGCATGAGCGACAATTTGGACCCAATGCCTAAGTTGATGGATGTGCTGAGGACTCGTCTCCCTTAGACATCAGGCCGCACGCCGAATAACCTTCGGGTCACCACACACCTTGCTCTATTGCTTGGCAAGGATTGAACATTTATCATGCATTCCCGATCACCAGGGAAAATCCCCACCTACAGGGCAAAAGGGCTTCACATCCCTCATACTTTGGTGCCCTACGACTTAGTCTCGTGAGCATCCCTTCGGTGTGTCCATGACTTAGTGTCATAGGCATACTTTGAAGGTGCCCATGAGTAAGCCATGTGGTCGCCCCCAAGTCCACTGAGGGGCTACCACCTCTAGTGGTCATTCAGTGTCTCATGACTTAGCCTCGTGGACACCCTTCCGTATGTCTATAACTTAGTGTTGTGAGCACGCCTCCAAAATGTCCATGAGTAAGCCTCATGGGCGCCCTAAGTCCATTAGGGGCTACCACCCCTAGTGGTTATTCGGTGCCCCACGATTTAGCCCCGTGGGTACCCCTCTAGTGTGCCTATGGCACACCTCTAAGAAGTCCATGAGTAAGCCTCATAGGCATCTCCATGTTCCCTGGGGGCTACCACCCCAAGCGACTATTTGGTGTCTCATAATCTAATCTCGTGGGCACTCCTTAGGCGTGCCTATAACTTAATCTCATCAACACACCTTCAAGGTGCCTCATGACTTAGTCTCACATGCACCCCTCTGATATGCCCATAACTCAGTCTCATGGGTGAACTCCAAGGCGTCCTGTGATTTAATCTCATGGGCACTCTCAAGCCTATCGGAGAATGCAACCCCTAATAAGTTTGTGTTGCTCTTCAGTGACATGCATACACTTCTCCCAAGTAGCTCGAATCATCTACCATCAACCTGGTTCGAATATCAATCAAGGGTTGTCATGCCTACATAAGGCTATCACATCGGAGATCTCAGTATCTAAAGTAATAGGACTATCTATCCCACAGCAACAATTTCAATCATCTATCATATCGAACGAATGCTATCATGATACAATAAACGAGTGTTGATTATTTTTTCTCTAACTTTTGATATGTTGACTCCAAATTTGGCCAATCCAAAATCTCCTATGATTACCATTTGCAATATTCCCTGAATTAGTAGATAGTACTCACAAATACATTATTGAGTCATTTCATACAAATCGTGAATCATACCATATGATAATATTACATGTCAGAGTTCAATGGATCGCAACGAGTCAAGTTTACAGTAAGCCGACTAGGCCAAATATTGTATAACATGCGAAAATGTAGCGGAAGCAAGGGGAAAGGCACATCCTGCCACAGACAAGCAACTAGAGAGGGATCTTGTACGACCGATATGAACCAAGACCTGGTGAATATAGGTGCACGCGAACACCACCATAGCTAGCTATGACTGGGGGAGACATCAACTACAAGGTACAGACCTGGCCGTCTGCGCGATCTGTAACCGGCTGCAACAATGGTGGCCCTACGCTGTGCATCCCACAGTGAAAGCAAGAAAGAAAGGGGCCGGGAGAAAAAGAACCGAGAAGACGGCGACCATGGGCTCACCTTGCCTGAGCTCGTCACTGGTGCACGTCCGAGCAGCGCGAGCTCCGACGACGTACGTCTTCCTCTTTGCCAGAGTTCGGGCCAATGCCCGATGCGCTCGACGCCAGAGCCAGCTCCAGGATGCCTCTGGTCGCCGGTTTTCGCCTCGCCCTAGCGGCCCCTGAGCCAGCTCCGTTGCCCCGGACTTGGCCAATAGATGCAGATTATTTTCTCCCTCTCTTCGAATGGCCAAATCAAAATTGTCTCTTGAAAACCGTTAACCATGCTTATGAAGAAATTTTCGACAGCGTTAACCATGCTTATGAAGAAATTTTCTCTTGAAAACCGTGACGAATAACCAATGGTAGGCCAAACTGTTATGAATAACTCCTGGTAGATTTCGAGCACGCTGAAAGGAATGCATTTGATTCTTTCCTACTTGATTCATCAAAATTTATATGGCGCACACACGATTCATTCATGCGAAGGCATGATTTACATTCAGGAAGGCAACCTAGGTGGGCCTTGAATCCTCATCTAGCTCGGCTTCAGAATGACTAGTTGACCACGGCCCTGGGACTAGTACATGTCGTGTACCTGCCCATACTTTCATTTCGTAGAGCTCCCGCTGTACACCATGGTCATCGTAGGCAAGTTATGCAGGGACAGGGCTCAGGACAGACGATGGTTGTAGGCTGGCTGCGTACTTCCTCGCCCACAGATCATAATGTATGATCTCCTCAAGCGATGGGCTTGTTGCCAGCTCATTCTGATGCGCGTCGCATGTAAGCTCCACCACCTTGAAGATGTCCAAGTAGCTGATCCTGCAGAAACAACAAAGGGACAAGTGACTTGTTGATATGTCTGTGTAAGTTTACATGACAACGACGAAATGTGTGCTTGGAACGTAATAGCAGCAGAAGCAAAATTTCTCCAGTTTGGACTAATTAAGTGACATCAAGTTCAATTTTGCTATTCTATTACATTTTGGAGCGTTTTACTCCCTGCTTGAACTAATGAAGTTCTGCTAGTCAATTCACTGTTTTTCAGGCAGGAAAAAAAAACATATTGTGCCCGTTTGACAGCGCGAGGATCAATGTGGTATTTCCACCTTCAGATGGCTACATTTTGGCATTTGCAACAGCAGGCAGCCCCTAGTTAAGCTACAATATTTAAATCGGGCATGCTTGTTTAAACCAAGATACTGTAGAGTTATTATAATCCATGATATAGGCTAGGCTCAAAAAGTGTTTTGAGAATATTAGCTTTAAGGACATACATTCTCCTTTCAACTCACACTTTCCAAAGTGCAAGAGATACACATGGACTTTGTTTGATACCAAAGTATTTTCATCGCATTGCTGCAATCAGCAGAACATAATTCTCCTTAAAAATTGCAGAACATAGTTGCGTAAACCAGATCAGAATATGGAATCCACTATGCAATGCTTTGTCTAAAAGAAAATTGGAAAAGGGTGATAATACGCAGAAAGAATCATACTTTTCATCGATGAACAACTCCACAGCTTTCTCATTAGCAGCACTCAGAACTCCTGTCATGGTGCCCCCAGCTCGCCCAGCCGCGTAGGCAAGATCCATCGATGGGTATTTCACATTGTCAGGAGCTTTGAATGTCAGTGAACCCAACCTGCATTAGCCAGTTGCAATTAAACCTTGGTGCGTTGAAAAAGTTTAATCTGGTACAGTACTTACAATTTGGGAAGTTCGATTGGGTATAGTTACTTAAATATCTTAACCCTTTGTTCTTTCAACATCCTTAACGTGAAATGTTGTCCATACCTAACAACCTAAGCACGGTACAGGTACTAGCGGTAACTAGTTGGTCATTACTGGTAACCACCCAAAGGAATGGATTAACTGAACAGTTCAACTTTATACCAGAGGATCACTTTGGTCTGAGTTCAGGGCATTGTGCAAGTTCGATAGTTTTATGGGATCTTGGTTAGATAGGTTCTCACACATTTAAACATTATAGGGATGGCTGGCTGGTTGGCTGCTATACTGTTTGCTGGATGAAAGTTGAAACCAGACTCAGATCCATGCCAAACTCACACAAATGCTCACACTGGCTGCAGATTCAGGTGCCCCAGAACCAAGCACAGCAATCAAGCTTACCCATATATCTCAGCGGTTTATGATACTGTAACCAGAAAAATAAGACTCAAATTCTTGGAGATCATTCTTGAACAAAATTGTTGGTAGTAATGCAAACGTAGCATAGCAGTTGAGAGGAAGAGCTTATACCTGCAAAGATCTAGCCGGGGCCAAGTGAGCTCGGAGCAATAGATTCTGTCTGGCCAAGATAAGGTGTATAGGATTGGTAACCGCATATCTGGCCATCCCAACTGAGCCAAGATGGATGAATCCTGAGGAAATAAAACTTCATGAATACTGAAATATAATATAAACCGTATGTGTAAACTCTTACTGGAACACCTAAAGGACATGAAAAAAACCCCTAAGATTCTGCTCAGATGTTCCGCATGCACCAATACTAGCGGAAAAGAAAATGAAAACAACAATACACACCATATCAAGATTAAGCATGCATGTGTTACAGTTTAGGAAGCGTTTAAGAAGCACTGCACTTGAACAGAATCCCTATACATTTGCTTCTTAGGAAAACAGATAACCATATTGTACGACTCACCTGGGTTTCAACCATCGAGTGTATGATAGACTGTGGGTGAATCACAATCTCAATGTTATCATATTCGGCACCAAATAAATAGTGTGCTTCAATAACTTCTAAACCCTGTAAGAATCGAGTTATCACTTTAGTGCTTAATACAACCGATAATATTTCAGTAAATTTCCAAACTTTTCAGGAATCTCCTAATACCTTGTTGAATAACGTAGCAGAGTCTACTGTGATCTTCTTCCCCATATTCCAGTTTGGGTGCTTTAAAGCATCAGCGACTTTTACTTCTTTCAGCCTGTCAACTGGCCAGTCCCTGTCATCATCAATTGATATAAGATGTTGAATACAATGCTTACAGAAGTACAACATGCATATATAACACATATGACAGTAGACTTACCTGAAAGCACCACCTGATGCAGTCAGAATAATGCGACGAAGTGCTCCTTCGGACAAGCCTTGTATACACTAGGATAGGAGAAGCAAACTCTAAATCAGCATATGATAATAAGCAAACTAAACCACAATAACCAACATAAATCGTACTGCCACAATGTCTCGTGTTTCACTGATGAAGCCACCAATATATTAGAGTTTGTTTCAACACCCACTACCATGTACGTACCTATCCCAACCAGCAAACTTGCATCATGATGAAATAAATTACTGTAGTAACAAGTAATCATTTTGTGTGATACCTGAAATATTGCTGAGTGCTCAGAATCAGCGGGAAGTATTTTTACTTTGTGTTTGTGTGCAAGGGGAAGCACGAAAGGACCACCTGCAATAAGTGTCTCTTTGTTTGCCAATGCTATATCTTTCCCAGCTTCAATTGCAGCAATTGTAGGCTGACGGAACAAAGAAAATAAAGTAAGGGAGTCTTAGTTTGCATTCATAGAGAACTTCAACAAGCGCCCTTTAATTTGGCTATATCTCATTCGCCTACATCCACCCATAATAAAGATAAGATAATGCAGTCTGAAAGTAGCACCATTGAGGCATCATGGGTCTCCTGATATTGCAGTATAATCCACAAAAGGGGCCATGAACCATGGTTCTAAAAAGATAAGAGTAGGATATTGGATATATGTACCACCACCAATTAGGTTGTTGCATATCAAACATTCTTTCTAAGGCCTCATAGCTATGTAACTGTAACATGTTGTGGACTCTTATTGGGGAAGTATTATACAAGTAGATCTTCAAGGAGGCAGACTGCGTTGGCTAAAAGTCTGATTGTGCCAGACATCGGTGCAGCGATGACAAAGCATGACGAGCAACAGCGCATGCCGTGATGCGCTACAGTTGGCGGCGAACACATTTCAGTAGAAGGGAAGACATTAGTTAGGAAGGTATTAGTTGTTGCAAGTTAGGATATATGAGTCATATACTAGTTAGGATTCCGAGTTTGCTTAACAAATTCGGTTACATATGATATGTCATAGGCGTGGGCCTTGGGCCCAGTCGGCTTATTATTAGAAATTAGAGATTAGATTCTATTTGAGTTAGAGATTAGTTTCCTTGTATTAGAGATATAATTAGAGATATGTTATTAGTTTCTATATTTGTTAGAGGTATAATTGGGATTAGATTCTATCTGTTAGGGGGAGTCATCTATATAAGAGGGCTACCGCATGCTATTGGAAGCAATCAGAGAAATATCATAGTCTTCCTCATCTAGTCTCTCTCCTTCTACGTCGACGCCATCCGGCCATCTTCTTGGTGGTGTTTACCCTCTATGAATTAAGGTTCATGACAACTTGGTATCAAAGCAGTCGATCCCTTCCCACGACTTCTGCTACCACGGTTTCTGCGACTCGTCCTGCTGCCGAATCGTTGTCCATAATAAAAGCTAGCGCTATTAAGATGGCTAGCATCAACAAAGGGATGGGGGACGTCTTCCTCAACATGCATGCCATCTTGGAGAATCTCTTGAATTTGAGGAAGGAGCTACAAGAGACAGAGCGAGGCACAGCATCATCCAACACCAGATTCCCAACAACAAAAATAAGAATTTCACAACAATGACCAAGGATCAGAAGCACACATCCACCCTCCTTCCCACGGTCCACCGCCAGATCCCGATAATCAAGCACCAACATCCCACGACGCCGCTCCTCCCTCGGTCGCAGCGCTTTCCCCGCCTCCTCGGCCCTCCCGTCATTCGCGACGCTCGCCCTGCGCCCCGCGCCGCCGAGACGTCTCCTGTCGCCGCCGGCATCCGTCCGTTCGTTAGTCTGCTCTCTGCGTTGGCCGCCGCCGCCGAGACGTCACGATCCGCCGGCCTTGTTCCACTTGGATCCGGCATTCTACGTCGCCAAGTCGCCCGGATCCGTCGCCGCCGCCGTCCTCGGTCGCCGGTCGCCATCCGCTACCCGGGTCCATGCAGGTCGCTGTCGACGTCGCCGCCACCCGGGCCGCCATCGCCTGAGCCACTACCAGATCCGCCGCCACCGGATCTGGCGTTCTCCGCCGCCGATTCGCCGCTTCTCGCTCCGCCGTCTCCATGGCCGTGCCTCGACCGCCGACGGATCCGGCCACCGTCTCGCCCGTCTTTGCCGCCGCCGGCCGTCTCTGCCGCCGCTGCCGCCGCCACCTCTCGCCGTGTCGCGCTGCCGCCGCCCGGCCCGCTTCGGCCGAACCGCCGCCGCTGTGGGCTACCCGAGCCTCCGCCACCGCCGTTCTTCGCAGCCGCCGCCCGCCGTGGGTCACCCGGAACAGCCGCCGCCGCCGCTCCTTCAGTCACCATCGGTTTGGGCTTTGTGAGGTGTTGGTGGCCTAATGGGTCTCGGTTGGTTAAAAACCGACCAATTACTTAAGGCCTCAAAAAATAAAAAAGAAAAAATTTCCTTTTGCAGGCATCGTTTAGCTGAAAGCACTACACTTCGTCGACATGGCGCTGCAACCAAGGCCGCCGCCTAGCAGCTCGAGGACGAGCTGTATGTCCGGGAGGGGTGTAATGTCATAGGCGTGGGCCTTAGGCCCAGCTGGGTTATTATTAGAAATTAGAGATTATATTCTATTTGAGTTAGAGATTAGTTTTCTTGTGTTAGAGATATAATTAGAGATATGTTATTAGTTTCTATATTTGTTAGAGGTATAATTGGGATTAGATTCTATCTGTTAGGGGGAGTCATCTATATAAGAGGGCTAGCGCATGCTATTGGAAGCAATCAGAGAAATATCATAGTCTTCCTCATCTAGTCTCTCTCTCCTTCTACGCCGACGCCATTCAGCCATCTTCTTAGTGGTGTTTACCCTCTATGAACTAAGGTTCATGACATGATAAGTCAGAGTTGGATTGTCATGTCCTATATATATGGAACTATGCTGTAACTTGAGATCTTAAGCAATAGACAATCTTCTTAATCCTAAAAAACTCGACCTGCAGGGGTACAAGACACCCCCCGGCATTAGCTTAAGAAGAAAGATCCTCTCACAGATCGAGAAAATCCCCGAACCCTTGCCCCACCCTGACACACCGGCATCGGCCCAAGTGAGAGCGCCTAGGGAGCTAACGCTCGCCTGCACGACTGGCCCTGACCCTAACGACCAGCAATTGGGCGAGCCTTTCGGCCTGTGCTTTGGCTTATGGGGCAAGCGAGGGGATTTTTTTGCCCCCAGCCTGAGTCGAACTCAGGATCTGGGGGGTGCTACTAGAGCGCTCTACCACTACGATAGAGGCTCGTTAATCCTCAGGCGTCTCAGAGCCTCCACACTAGCTGGGAGCAATTCCCACCATGCGCACGAGGGCGAGTACAATCTACCCCGTTATCCTCTCTGTTCTAATCCAGACTCCCGATTTAATCTCCTTCCTCCACTCACCGGTCACCGAGTACCCCAGCAAAAGCTATACCACATCAAACAAGTTAACAACCGCAAATAGTTCAAATTGCTAGGTCTTTTGTATATAATCATTAACTCTACAAAACAAAAAAGTTAATCCCGCATGAGTCCATCCAATTCAAACATACACTTCCCTTTTAAAAAAAACTTGTGCATACCCTCATATAGCCAAGTGACATGTCTGAATTATATTCCGAGTGGTACAGCACTACAGATTTTATAATCATGTAATGGATGCCTGGATGGCCTAATGTTTTGGTGAGATAACACTAGGAATACAACATTCAAGCACATATCTCTTCATTTCTGTGCTCAATAAATTCTTGAAAATACTTGACAAACATCAGTCAATTTTTGTAACACTTAACACCTAATATAAAAGAAAGCACAAAGAAAAGCGTGCAATATAAAAAGAAAATTACCTTCAGTCCTGCACACCCTACTATCCCGGTAACAACTGTAACCGCATCTGGGTGGCGAGCGACCTATTATTGAAGAGTTTAATATTTGCAAAACTTAGAGCAAAGCATCAGTTATTCAAACATATAGGATCATAGTCATAGGAAATGTCTTACCTCTATGACACCTTGCTCCCCAGGAATAATTTCTGGCTTATCTTCACAATCAGCTAAGGCCTCCTTTAGCTCATCAACAAATGACTCGTTCCTTACAGCAACCAGCTTCGGTTTGAATGTTTTCACCTGTAAATTAAATAGTAACATAATGCTCAAATGAGTGCATAATTACAGTTCAAAAAAAGGGTGAAAAGGAAGAATCTTGCTACTCACGAGATCATTGTACCTGATCAGCTAGAACGGTCACATTGGAGCCAGCAGCAAGAGCAACAACCCGGAATTTATCAGGATTCTCCGCAACTATGTCCAATGTCTTTTAGTTATGCCAAAAATGGAAAGATAACACAATAGGTACTGTATTAATATTGAAGAAGATAAATGTCTCTGGTTTCATATCCATCATATTATGGACTTCAATGAATAGCCCAATGTAAGACATGTTGATTAATTTGAAAATCAACTCTTATCAGCAGATAAACAGGTCAACTAGCCCTCCATATCAAATCCAACCAGATCTTTCAAACAGACGCACCAATTCACCAAAGGTTTGATGTCTCAACAATCAACATTATTTGCACTACTAACAAGGCAACAATATGGGTTAAAAGCTTCCGTCCATAAGTCTAATTTATCCCTTTACCTGTGTTCCTATGGAACCAGTTGAACCAACAATTGAGATAGGCTTCGGACCATCGCATGACCTCCTACCAGGTTCAGCAACAGCTCGACCAGGCCACGCTGGCGGTGGAGCTTGCTGCATTGAACAGAACGTCCTTCTCAGTGAAATTGCTCTTTTGTTCCTTCTTTGAAATGTGAAGTCCACTACAATGAAGACAAAGAAAATTAAGATCAGAAAGCAATACTAGTTATCAAGGTTGAAGCTAGAACTAAGCCACTACGGTCAAGAGACCAGGCTGCCTTCAACCCACTGCTATACATCACAATGTGCTACTTCAAAATGCTAAAACTAGACAAATTTTAAATCCTGAGTTATCGCGCCCAATCTTAACCGTTTATCGATGAAAACTCCTAGTTCATGTGCATCAATCATTAGCCCAAAATCACGTCACATGACAGCAGTGCAACTTCCTCTGAATAATATCACATCACTAGAAAGTAGAAACTGGATTGGAATCAACGCAGAATATATTCTAGGAACATTAGATATTCCAAAACTTGAAGCAGCAAACGACAAGATAAGTGTTAGATATTTTAGAATTTAATGCACCCAGTTGATTAGAAAAGAAGGCGATTCCATACACGTAATACCGACAACTGCCAATGTTCCAGATCAAGAAAAGGCGGCATAAAATTCTGGAGCATTCTGCCATTTTATCCGTGTAAGAGAAAATTCTGCCTTTTATCTCAAAGAAAGGAATTCTAACTTTTTTGTGAGCACCGAAAAAAATTCTACCTTTTAAGATGTCAAGATCAAAACAGTTAGGCATCAGAGTTCGCAACTTTACAATGACTATATTCTCCAAAACTGGCAGTTCCCATGCACTGTGAAAACGAAGAGGCGACCGCAAAAGCAATTTGAAGAAAAACTCAAATTTCGAGCCGAAACCAATAAAACTCAAATTTAGAGCCGAAACCAATCCAATCCAAATTGTGGCATAAAACCTTCCAAACTAATAATAATTACTAATTGGAACAACAACACGAACGGCCTCATCTTCGCAGATTGACATCAAAGATTTCCATCCTACCAGAGCAATCACCTTGGAACAGACATTGCTTAATGGCTAAACGGATGAAATGAACTCAAAACTGTCAATCAAATAAACAAAAAGGAACCACGATAGCAAACCCACGGATATCAAACCAGAAAACAACAAGAAAAACTCACACACCGATCCGGAAAGGAGGAAACCCCGCCGGAAGAGGAAAAGATCCAACCTTTGAGCTGGTTGAAAACCCCCCTGTTGGAATCCAGGAAGGAGACCGCGCGCAGCTCCCCGGGGAAAGAGACCTTGAGCGCCATATCGGTACAACCTGTTCCTTGGAGACGCGAAGGCAATGGCCGTGGAGCGAGAGGGATGGAGAGAGAGAGAGAGAGAGAGAGAGAGAGAGTGGAGCCAGGTAATCGTCGCAGAGGTGGAGGCGGACGGCAGAGGAGGGAGGGGAGATCTATATAAATAAAAGGAAAGCGTTAGGAGTACTCAAGTGTTTTTTTTTTATCGAGAATATTTAGATTTTAGGATATTAGATCTTTATGTAATAGATTTCTTATAATACCCTCTAAGAAATAAATCTGGACAGTTGAATTTCTATCCCACGGATTTTCTCGTAAATCTTTTTCAAAAAAAAATATGAGTGCTCCGAATCTGAAATGTTAGATAAAAATCCAACGCTTAAAAAATCTAAATGCTCTCAACCCAAAAAAACACTCGACATCATCCAACGCTCAAAAGATCTGAGTGCTCTCAACCCAAAAAAATACTCGAATGCTCGCTAAACACCACCTAAATAAAACACAATCGGTGATATTTAAGACACTTTTTTGTTTTAAAATAAGAAAATGTTATGATAATTTCAAAAAAATAATTTTAGAAATTATCGTATTAATTGAAAGCAAAAAAAAGGATTTCTACCATTTATTTTAGTTGAATCAGATTATAACGGCGCATATTAATTATTTATAAATATTAAAGTAATACAATAAATATAATTGTATTTTAGTTATAAAAAACTAGAGTTGTATATCAAAGATAACTATATCATAATATCTAATTATATAATTATGTAGGTAAATATGTCCGTTATATAAACAGAAGAGGGGGAGTGGAGGAAGAGTGAAGACCGACGTGAGGAGATAAGACGAGATGGGAATCTGAGACTACCATGGACGCCCGGGGCAGTGGCGATGCTTCTGCTATACTGCTATTGCTAATCAATCCTAATGCTAGTGGATGCCTCCCTCTCTCTCTCTCTCTCTGGGCTTTGTACTTTTTTTTCTTGTTTATGTGCTCGACTTGTGGCCTGATTGCTACCCGGCTGCTAAATACTAGTAGTATTCTATAATCTGTATATTATGTTTCGCTCTTGATTCTTGAAAATACAGTTATGTCGTTTACGGACAGCTCAGCCCAGTTTCAGTATGGTCATCTCCAATGTACTGAAGAATCAATGTCGGTTCGGTTCAAATACAATGCACAGACTCCAATGTATAGAACCTAAAATAAGATAGACTTTCACGTATTGTCGGAACCAAGTCTGTCTAGTGTCGTAGTACTAGTCTTTGATCATCCGTGCGCCGTATCGATGAGGAGGTAACCTACATACGAACCTGCATTTTATTTTCCTATTAAACCTTGCGTTCCACTAACATTATGGCGTTCTCCTGCCGTAGCTCCGTCGTTGAGATGCATTACTTTTAACATCCACACCACCTGCACAGACTACTGCTCTCCATTGTTCATCTTCGATGCACATTCGAGAGGTATAAGATTCGTATTGTATATCCGGAATGCCGCTGCCTGCACCGATTGCAAGCTGCAGGGCAGAGGCGAAGATGGAGAGGCTGAAGAGACCAGTGTTTGGTGGTCCCCTGGCAGATCAAGGCAGGGCCCGCCTATCTGGACACGACAACCATCTGAATTCAATTGATGCGACTTGTTTCTAATCCTCTACGCGTCTAAGATAGAAACAAGTCAGTTGAGAGGAGTTAACGTGAAAGTGGCACACTACACTAGAGAAGATAATAAAATGGAGGCAGCACTTGACAGACACGTGGCACGTAGTTGAGCAGGCGAATGGACCGGCCAAACCTAACCCATACAATCAAACATGCCCGAAGTTCAATCCAACTCCTTGGGGACACGTTCTGCATTTGTCGGCCGAGTTGAACGGATCGTGCTGCTCAACTCAACTCAGCTAGATTACGTACATAGTGGAAATGCATAGCATAGCACTGCACAGCATAGGCATGAGATCGATAGAGATCGATACATTAGGGCCCTAGCTAGCTAGCTAGCCTTCCTTTTGGACTCGCCAAAGTATGCCGGATTCTTTCCAGCCCGTAGGTTTATGGTTTTTATTTATGCTAAAGTAATAAGCTTTTGGGTGCTCAATTTAGATATTGTTTGGTTAGACTAAAAAATAACTTATGACTGAAATTATACTTTAACTAATAGTAGCTTATTTAGCTTAACTAAATTTAAAAATAGAAAAAATAAGTTAGCCTATTACAGACAATACATATATATTTAGACAACTATTTTTTGTCCACATTATAACGATAATGTCTCTAGCAACTAACTACTCTGATAATCAGTAACCACAAGAAGTAGTAAACCATGTTTTTTTTTTTGTTATCTGTGCAAGCACATGAGTACAAATTTGCATTGAGAATAGCAAAGTACCAAGTATTTGTGGAAGAAAATTTTGGTCCAAAATGCCAAGTAAACGAAAATGGAGGGAGTAGTTTACACTGTAACAGTTGGTAGATTTTTGTGTAATTAAATTTTAAAAATTTTAAAAATAAAAAAGTTGTCCCATCACGGATAATACAAATGAACACGAAAAAAAGAAAAAGAACAAAAAATAAAAAAACGAAATTAAGAAATAATAAACTAGAATCCAAAAGTTAAACCCGAAACGAGGGGGACTAAACAGAGTGTTTTTTAAGATAGATTTATAAGTTGATTTTAGTAGCTGTTTTGACTTTTATGTATATAAGCGTGATCGATCGATCGAAGGAGAGGAGAGCACTTAGGAGAAGAAAAAGGCCGCAAATCAAAGGTGTTTTAGTAGGAGGGGCAAGCACGCAATCTCATGTATACGTGGAGATCAAGTAGAAGTGGCAACGAAAAGAAAGAATCCACTGTATTCAGTTATCTATTGATCTGGGTCTCTGGGATTGCGGTCAGTTTGCTCTGGATTCTAGGAAGAAGACGAGCCGCGTCCAGCCTGATTATCAATCAGCAGTTCGGCACGTACTATTAGGTTGACCGCTAATTACTACTTCAGCAGGAAGAGCAAGCATGAACCAAAATAAAAGCAAGTACTAAGACGATGTAAGAACATGTGCTGATGTGCAGCAGCACATGCTTTGAACGTGCATAAATTTCTGCTTCACGTGCTGTCCTAGTTGCGACGATGAACAAGACCGAATGACCAATACTCTAGCTGCAAACCCCTAAAGGTCAAATAATAAGAAACTAGTACTAGTTATGTACAGCGCGCGCGCTCTGTCGGCTGCTTCAATTTCTTTCAGCTGCCCTGCTCAGCCTCTGCTCTGCTACTTGAGTCCAAGGGAAAAAAAAAAAAAAAGAGGAAGAAACAACCTAGGTAACACCTACCCCCACTTCTCTCTCCTTCTCTTTTCCACATGATATTTGTGAACGGACAAGAGCTCATCCGTGCACATAGGCTGTCTCAGCCATCCAATCCGAGTTCAATGGACAAGATTGATACGTGAGAGTCCTGCAGCCACTTATAGCCTTTTCCAACTTGTGCAGCAGAGCAGTGTGTGACCCAAATTTGGGCTAGCTAGCCACCTTTTTGTATCGAATTCAGATTTCAGATTGCTTTCTTTCTGTAAATAGCAAACGCCGTGTTTCAATTCAGATCAAACCCATAAATCTGTCTTACTTCGGATCAACATGGCACTCGCTCAAACCATACATTGCAGTTATTGCAAGAACCGAAATCAAGAAGTAGACACAATTCAGGAAGAGCTGAATCATACTACACAGGCTCATTCATGGTTCCATCACTCAAAAGCAAATGCACATCGATAGGTAATCACCAGAAAATCGCTTGTCATCTTCTAGAAACTAAAGGCATCAACGATGGTATCACGAACCAAAAAAAACCTAAATCATAGCAAGCCTTAATGCCACATAATAGAGGGCCGGCGCACAGTGAAAGAAGAAACTCAAAATAAAGTGCATATTATACACGGCGAAGATGAGCAAGGGCCATCCACCGCCATCACACTTTGTGAGATGCAGATCGTCGGATGGTTATGCAGCGAGGAAAGCACCGGAGACGGCTCTGTTGGCGCGGCTGATGGCGGTGGTGGTGCAGCGGAGGCAGTATGCATGACAAAAAGAACGATGGGTCCTCGTCGAGAGCTTCTTTGTAGCTCTCAAGGATCGCAACGATGTCGTCAAACTGAGGCCTTTTGTCTGGGTTTGTCGACCAGCACTGAGTTATCAGATGGCTTATTGCCACAGGGCATGAAGGAGGCAGTGGTGGCCTAGCATTCTGCAAAACAAAAAGACCGATTCATGAACGCCAGCAGCAAATAGAACCAGAAAAGCTAAGGTATTTGGTACGAGTGATAAAAGCTCACTGAACTAATACTTCCCTGTTATGGTTCTTGGCTCTGGACCGTAGATTGTAGGAGTGAATGGGTTGGGTAGTGTCTTCCAACTCCCCGGCGAGGCACTCCTTGCCTAGCCGTGGCTGAGTTGGCTTGAGGACTAGGGTTAGAGGAGAGAATAACTTTATTTCCTTCTTACCCTTCTGCTAAACCGCAGGGGTGGTATATATAGATCTATTACAAGTGCCAACTGCATGTAACTGAGTCGGATACAACTCCTAGCTAATATCAGCCTTTCCGAAACTAATACACTTTCTATAAATAGTATTAAGTCTGAATCCGAACAGAACTTGATTAGTTCTTGTTGGATTCTGTCACATGTTTAGACCTTCTGCTATCTGGTTTTGCCAAAGAAGGGAGAAAACCGCCCACAGATGGCACAAGTGTTCTGACCAGGAAGAGCTGAAGACGAGAATATCATCGAAAAATACCAGAACAAACTTACGAAGATACGACTGAAGAATGTGATTCACGACAGCCTGGAATGTAGCTGGAGGTGTAGATAGACCGAAGGAAAGCACCAGGTATTCAAATAGGCCTTGATAAGTCCTGAAAGTTGTCATGTGAATGTCATCTGGATAAATCCGTATCTGGTGGTAGCCTGCTCGTAAATCCAGCTTGGTAAAATATGTGGCGTGGTTTAGTTCATCCAATAATTCATCAACTATTGGTATAGGGAATTGATCTTTGACTGTTTGGGCATTGAGAGCCCTATAGTCCACACATAGACGCCATGAGCCCTCCTTTTTCTTGACCAAAACACTGGAGAGCTGAAGGACGTACTGGGACGTATGATGCTTTGGGAGAGCATGTCCGCACATTGATGTTCAATTTTGGTGGGGATATCGGTATGGTCTGACTGCCACTGGTTTGGAGCCTGGTAGAAGGTGAATGCGGTGGTCATGTAACCGTTGAGGAGGCAGCCCAGTTGGTGTGCGGAAGATGTCTTCAAAGTTATCTAGCAATGCTGGCAGCAGGGACTGTGTAGGTGCTTCTATAGCTAGGAAACGCGACACTGGTTTTTGAGGAATGCCTAGCAGATTGACTTGATGACCTTTGTGCCAGAAGGACATTGAAAAAGTAGAGAAGTCTCATAGAATAGGTCCTAAGGTGCGCAGCCATTACACTCCCAGAATTAAGTCAAAACCATGGAGTGATAATGCGTAGCAAGTGATGGAAAATGCTTCTTGATCAATGGTGAAAGGCAAGGACTGACATATTCCTAGGCAACTAACCGTTCACCATTAGATACAGCCACCTGAATGCTTGTTTTGCTGTGCAAAGGAATGGCTGCTAACTGGGCGGCCTCAATGCTGATGAAGTTGTGTGTAGAACCCGAATCAACTAGTGCACAGAACTTGTGGTTGTTGATGAGGACAGTAAGCTGCATTATCGTGTCGACTAAGATCCCTGTTAGTGCATGGAGAGAGATCTGAGTTGTGTTGTCACTGTGATCACCGGGCCTGTCATCTTCATCCAGGATCTCAATCCAATAAAGTCATTTGCAGCAGTGACTGCGAGTGAAATGATCGTCACAATTGAAGCACAGACCTTTCTGTCTGCGGTCGGCCATCTCTGCTGGAGTCAGGCGCCTAAAAGTCCTCTGAGTTGGTGCCGAAGAAGACGCCGGAAGAGCAAGTACTTCCAGCGGCTTGGGCAGAAGTGGCACTGCATGTTGTGCTGACACATGTCTTGGACCGGCGAAAGAAGAGGAAGTTGGAGGTGGCCGAGTGAACAACCCTGAGGTATATACTAGTTTGTAGTGTCGCTCTGCTGCCTTTGCCAGACTGCTGCATTTGCCAGACTGACTGCAGTATCCAAAGAAGATGGGTTCTGCAGCTCAACATCAGACTTGAGTAATTCCCCCAAGCTGGCCAAGAACAACCCAACTTCATGTTCTGGGCTAAGGTTGTCGGTGCGACATAGCACTTTGTAGAATTCTTGGGTGTACTCTTCAACAGAACCTGTCTGACGGAGAAGAGCCAACTTGGAGACAGGATTTGATCTAAAGGGTGGTCCAAAACGCAGTGGACAAGCACTTTGAAATCAAGGCCATGTTGGAATCCCTTATGTGCGTTCCAATTTATAATATCATTGTTGAGCAATACCGGTCATATGATAGGTGGCAAGCCATACCTTTTCTTCCTCGAGAGTGCGATGACCGTGAAAGAACTGATCACAGCGACCGAGCCATTCTAGCGGATCTAAGGAGCCATCAAACAGAGGAAAGTCGACCTTGAAGAATCTGCCTAAGGGAGGACCTTCAGCGTGATCAACAGGTGGGCGTCGTGCGAAAGAAGTTGCAGTGTGGCTGATCGTGGAGGGCAGTGCCACTCGTCCTTCGAGGTCCAGAACTTTTGCCTGCAGTTGTTCATGAGCGGTGGACTGTTCCTCCTGGCGCTTCAGCACTTGACCTATTAGGTCCTTCAGTTCGCGTAGCTCAGTGGAGAGATGATCGTCCGCCATGGAATCTGATACCAATCTGTTACGGTTCTTGGCTCTGGATCGTAGATTGTAGGGGTGGATGGGTTGGGTAGTGTCTTCAAGTCCCCGGCGAGGCACTCCTTGCCTAGCCGTGGCTAAGTTGGCTTGAGGACTAAGGTTAGAGGAGAGAATAACTTTATTTCCTTCATACCCTTCTGCTAAACCGCATGGGTGGTATATATAGATCTATTACAAGTGCCGACTGGATGTAACGGAGTCGGATACAACTCCTAGCTAATCTCAGCCTTTCTGAAACTAATACACTTTCTATAGATAGTATTCAGTCTAAATCCGAACAGAACTTGATTAGTTATTGTTGGATTCTGTCACATGTTTAGCCCTTCTGCTATACTTCTTTCCCCAATGCACATCTATAACATTCCCAAACTTGTGAGGTATGTCTATGGTACTTGACAGACAATATGTTCCTTGTACAATACAATACAATGTGTGGAAAGGTACCATATTTTCAGCACATGCAATGCCCACTGATATCTTAGTAGCAAAATGCTTCCGTTATCAAAGTGGAGCTAACGTGATTTATGATTTCTTCAAGCAGAAAATCATGTCAGATGATTGACAAGCAATTCTACTCTGGTATGGCAAGAGGCCAAATTATTCTCGAGTCTGGGAGTGAGAAAGTAGCATCAGCTTGTCATAATTGAAGTTATTAACCTTAAATTATACCCAAAACCCCATATTAACCCCCTATTTTCTTAAACTGTTGTCCATCTATTTGAAGCTTTTCCAAGCATACATCAACGGCGCATATACACATAAAGATACGTGGGATGTCAAGAACCATACCTTCAGGGCAACAGCTACAGCAGCCTGCTCAGGGGTCATCTCACTGAATGGAACCAAAGCAGTCAAAATCTCCCACAAGACAATTCCGAAGCTGTACACATCAACTTTTCTAGTATGGTGCTTCTCTCTGATCATTTCCGGAGCCATCCACCTATATGTTCCTGTAAACCCCTTACCGCTTCCACACTGTGATTCTAAGCATGAAATCCCAAAATCTGCCACTTTGACTGACATATCTTCCCCGAGAAGTATATTCTCTGACTTCAGGTCTCTATGAAGTATACCCTGCGAGTGTAGGTAGCTCATTCCGTGAGCAATATCTAAAGCTAATTTCAGCACTAACTCAATGGGAACCGAATAAGGTTCTTGCTGATGTAGATATTTCCTAAGGGAACCCCCTGCCATGTACTCAGTGATGATACAGAATACTGGTGGTTTCTTACATGCTGCAACGAACTGCAAAAGTAAAAGATAAGATCATATAACATATCGAATAGAGAATTTACAATATGAGTTGACATGATTAACTAGCTATAAGAATCTCTTTCATTTTAAATCCAACATGGATGAAAAAACATTGTTTAGGGCCTTTTTCACTGACAGATGTTTACAACACACCATGCAAATTTGGTTTACAAGATGGCACTATTATGAAAATGTTTAAAAGTTGGACGTGTGTAAAAGTGCATAGTAAAAAAACAGTCTCCATTAAAGTCCTAACTCTCCAACCTTTTTGTATTGAAGCACTACGCAGTGTTGTTGCCAATCACACATGTCAGATAATTGGACCAAACGTGTATAACTTAATCCTGAATTATGTTTATTCAGAATGTAATTGCACTTTTGCATTGATCAGGAATGATTTTTCTGAATAATTAAACAAAGTGTTCCTCAGAAAAATAAAAAAAATAAAGTGTATAGATCAGCGCAAAGGCTGTGCAGCAACATATTTGACCTGGACAGCAAGGTACTACAACTATTAAGGATGCAACACAGGACAATATTACAAAACAAAGAGATAATGTTCCTGAGATCACATGCAGGCTTGAAAACTAATGTGACAACTATGTATTTTCATGATAGATTCAATAAGAGAAAATTTCTTGCAGAGCTTTGCCAGCCATTGCAAAACATGGACGTGCAGCTTGCATAATAGCACTAGATTTTTCCAGCTTACTCAACTTCAGTTGATTCAGTAAAGCAACCTTTTTCCATGTGACTTGTGGGGTCAAGTGAGCCAGGTAGGCACTTAGTAAAGTGAAAAATCAGATCGATGTTTATCTGTACATGAACTATCACTCTCCGAGTCGATTATCCTTTAATTATTATAAGATGCACTTTTCTCTGCATATGAAAGCAGTTAAGATCAGAGGTCATACATGGTCCACCACCCCTCTTTAATTAGGAATAGCATCTTTTCCATAACTTCTCAACCAAATATCTAATGTTATCGCCTATGGTGCTGTAGATGACATGAACTCATCAACATAGGATAACAACCTAAATACAACCATTGGCTTATGGCTCTCTTTACCCAACTTCACAATGAAGCCAATTCATATCCTTCCGAAACAAAAGTGCTCTGGACACTGACTGAACTAATCAAATAGCCTGAAGACTTACTAACCTTTTGCAACACTCTTGTCCAAAATAGTCAGATTTACCACCATCGACTCCATCAAAGAAACATAGAGATCGAGTTTTCTAAAAACTACCTTTAGTGAACGGCTAAAACTATCTGCAGAGCTTACAGATTTTTAGATGTACTTTGTCATTCACACAATCACTGTACAAACAGGAAGCTCAACCAAGTAATACAGGATCAAGTTGATGGTACACAAAAAGCATTCATAAAGACAAAAGTATAAAGTGCTATTACCAACTAAAAGCGCTCCACTTGATGGACGGAAATGGTGAGAACATAAATGAAGGAGGATAATAAAGTAGGGATAAAACAGTCCTGTCTAAACATTTGTTCCATCAGAATTTATAAATGTCTCAGATTTCGCTGCCTCAAACATCAATTACATACTATTCACAGGAGAAGTCTCTCTCTCTCTCTCTCTCTCTCTCTCTCTCTCTCTCTCTCTGGGTATAGTGTAAAGAAGCATGAATCATTTCCCTCCAGACTTATCTTCTCTTTGGTCCCATTCTTTCCACCAGTCCAAACAAATCATAAAGTTACAACCTTTAATGTGAAGATCGGTTAGCCTAACAAATCCTAGAGCCTACCGCACGCATGGGCACAAATAAAGGCCTGAGATGTGAAAAAACCAATTTAGATTAAAAGGCCTGTTCATGCAAATACTAACCCAACGTCTCATCTCATACAGACAAAACCAAACAAAACAAGAACCCAACAGTATTCATATACTACTAATTACTAAACATCTTTTTTTTCGCGGAATTCACTTTCTAAAGCATGGTTAACATAAACATGGACCCTTGCATGCAACAACTAGTCTGGGAAACAGACATCTAGAGCACAACGCAAACTATACGTTCGAACAGTCCATCCACTGTTGGTTGGAAAAACGAACAGTCGAGACCAGGATGCATCGCAGACAAGAAATTTATTTTCACTGGACGAACCGCAAAAACATTAGTTCCGTTCCTTTAATTCAGAGTCCCCACCAGCGCGTCAAAAGTTTAGCCAATTATTCACCGCACAAGGTAGCAAAGAGATATGACCCAGAAATGCTAACATGCTTATCTCAGCAGCACCGGAACAAATTTATCTAACCCGTAACAAGAACAATTGTGGGGTAAAAGTAAAGAAGAAAAGGTGGTAAAAATCGGTTTGTACCGAAATGATGTTGGGGTGGCCGAGGCGGAGGAGGAGGGCGACCTCGGAAGCGAACTGGCGCTCGAGCTCGGCGGCGAGGGCGGCGTCCTCCTCGGGCTGGCTGACCATCTTGATGGCCACCTCGCGGCCGCCGTACCTGCCGGAGTAGACGCGGCTGTGCCTGCCCGACGCGAACTTACTCCGGATCTCCAGCTTGGACAGGTCGGCGCTCCACAACTCCTCGCCGCCGCCCCGGATCTTGGCGCCCGGCGGAGCCACCAGGTACTTGGACCAAGACACCGCCTTCTTGTACTCCCCCAGCGACAGCCGCCGCTCCAGCGTCTTCCCCTGCCCACCATTACCGGCACCCTGCTTGAAGCATTGCAGGCTCTTCATCTCCTACCTGCGGTTTCTTCTCTTTGCTCCCAAGATCGCAGCTTTTTCACTGCTTATGATGCGGAAAGTTTGGATCTTTGAAGCAATGCGAAACGAAACGGCAGTGGAAACGAATCGGTTTTGTGCCTGAACCGAACGTGGCGAGAAAATTGATATTATTTGGAGTGGCTTCGATAAAATACCACTCTGTAGATGGCAATTGTTAAAATGCCACTTAATATATGAATTACTCTGTGATTTGCCCTTTTTAGGGTTTTAGCCCCTTTTTTTCGTTTTTTCGTTTTTTTCACCGAAATTCTAAAAACAAATGACCATAGTACCCTTCTGAATTCCAAAGATCCATCTCTCTCAATCGAGAATCTCTGCGTTCTTCACTTCTTTTCACAGAGGTGAACCCCAGCGCGAAGGAGGAGACTCGCGAGCGCCGCCGCTCCCGGCCGTGGCGCGCCTCTCACGCCGCCGCCGCCGCACACGCGCCGCGCTTCGCCGCAGCCGCCGCCGCGCCGCGGCGCCGCTTGGCCGCCGCCACGCCGCGCCGCCGCCGCCGCCGCCGCCCGCCGCCGCCACGTGCCGCCGCCGCCGCCGCCAGAAAGACCCGCCGCCGCGAGACTCTCGCCGCCCGCACGTTCTCGCCGCCAGGACCCGCCCGCCGCCACCAGGAAGACCCCGCCGCCGCCGACTCGTGCGCCGCGCACGGTTCTCGCGCCCGCAAGGTAAGGTTCGAATGTTTTTAGTCTTTTCATTCCCTTTGTACGATTAATTGCATGAAATCCTAATTATGTAGACAATTGGGAGGAGAGAAGTGGTTGGAGCAATTGACACCATGAGCAAAGACGTGTCCTCAGGGTAAAATCTTCGACCGATATGAGCACATTGTGGTTGCATCGAGTTAGATGGAGCTAACTCATTTTTTTTGTTGGTTCAATTCGTTTAGGTCGGATTCAGAACAACGGTCTAGAGTAGATGATAAATTGGTTGATTATGCGACAAGTTCAGATTCAGCGGTTTCAGTTGTAGATAAAGAACATCTAGATAGTTGTACAAGTGCACCTTTATTTATTGAGTATGGATCCATTTCAGAAGCAGCGGTTCGAATTGAGCCTAATTCATAGCTAGTTCAAATTGATTGGGATAACTTGGAGATCGAGCAAACACAAGATGATGAGGGAAGGATTCAGGTCATGGGTGATGACCAATTGTTTGCTCTTTTAGGTTTGAGGGATGAAGATGAAAGTGCAAAGAACTCAACGCAAGTTGATAGATCAAATAGTGTTATTGAAACAAGTGGTCCTGCGGTTATTGAGGGCACTGAAGGTGCAGCTCTTCCTATTGATGATGCAATACCGGGTGAACTTGTGATAAGTTATGACAAGAATAACCCTTGTATGGATCTTGGTAGTAAGTACCCATCAATGAAGGATTTTAGGTTGGCTGTGAGACAGTTTGCAATTAACAAGGAGTTTGATCTTGACATAGTGAAATCTAACCAAAGCAGATTTAGGGTAAAATGTGGAGTTGAGGGGTGTCCGTGGAGTCTTGTTGGGCGTAGGCAGAGCGATAAAACTATAATGGTACTAACCTGATATATATACTCTTGACATTACGTAATGGTACTATATGTAGGGTATAATGGTTCTAATTGATTTTATTTATTTGGCATTGCAGGTCACAGTTCATAATGAAGACCATAATTGTACGTCTACTATGAGGATAAAGACAACTACAGCTTCGCAGGCTTGGGTTGCTGACAAGGCTATTGATATCCTCAAGACCACTCCTAACATGGGTGCCAAAGAGTTGCAGAAAAGGTTACAGGATGATCACAAGGTAACAATCGGTTATGATACAGCTTGGCATGGTAGGGAGAGAGCTTTGAAAGAATTGTATGGATGTTGGGAAGAAAGTTTCCAAATGTTGTATAGGTGGAAGGAAGAGGTTCTTAATAGATCACCTGGTAGTGTTGTGGAAATTGACATCAAAGTAGTTGATGGGAGGGCATACTTTCATAGGTTTTTCTGTGCACTTAGACCTTGCATTGAGGGGTTTGTGGATGGTTGTAGACCATACCTTAGTGTAGATTCCATCGCACTAAATGGTAGGTGGAATGGACATTTAGCTGCAGCTACATCAATAGATGGGCATAATTGGATGTATCCAGTTGCATTTGGTTTTATAGACTCTGAGACTGAGGACAACTGGGTTTGGTTCATGACACAGCTCCATAAGGCAATAGGGGATCTAGAACCTCTTGCTATTTGTTCAGATGCATGTAAGGGGTTAGAAAATGCAAGATGAAGGTGTTTCATCAAGTGAACAAAGAGAATGCTTTATCATCTTATGAAAAATTTCCAGAAGAAGTTCCATGGTGACACTTTTGGGAATATGTACCCTGCAGCTAGGGCTTATAGGGAGATGGTGTTCCAAAAGCACATGACCCCTATTATTAATGGAGCTCCTGAAGTTTGGAAATATTTGACAACATATCATAAACTGAAGTGGATGAGGTGTGGCTTCAACGCAGCAATCAAGTGTGACTATATCACAAACAATATTGCTGAAGTTTTCAATAACTGGATTAGTGGTATCAAGGACTTGCCTGTTGTTGATCTAGCTGATAAGATAAGGGAAATGATAATGGTTCTATGGGATAAGAGAAGGAGGATTGGAGAAAGGCTGTATGGTCGAATCCTTCCCGCTGTAATGCACCAACTAAAGGCAAGGACCAGAGGATTAGGACATTTGAAGGTTGTAACAGCGAGCTTACATACCGCAGAGGTGTGGGACAATGGCAAGGATTTTGGTAGGCATGTTGTTGCAGCCACGGCGAAGACATGCACATGTGAGGAGTGGCAAGACACCGGCAGCCTTGTGGGCATGCATTGGCTTTTTTAACAACTCAAAAGAATGTGAACTTAGAAGAATATGTTGACGAGTGTTACTCTATAGACAAATTCAAGGCTGCATACAAGAGAGAGATACTAGCAATGCCCGACAAGTCACAATGGCCAGAGGTGGAATTGCCTTTCGATGTGGGTGCACCACTAGGCAAGAGGAGTGTGGGGAGACAGAGGAAATTGAGGATTAAAGGATGTCTTGAGACCGGTGGCAAGAGTAGTGCAAAAAATGACGAGAAGAAAAAGAAAATGGTTAGAGGACCAGTTACATGCAAAAGATGTGGTGAGAAGGGTCATAGGCAAACTAGCTATAAGTGTCCACTGAATGGTACCAAAAAAAGGTAACATTTTTATCTCTATACGACCTTTTAATTTTTCATTGTTGTTATTTATTAATCCTTTGCGTATGCTTATTTGTAGGAAAAGGAAGCCTAGAAAGAATAACACAAAGTACCCACCTGAACCTTCTACACCAATAAGGACAACAGACAGGGATACAATAATGCAGGAAAGCCCGGGAATGGTGACAAGAAGGTAAGTAAATTGTTTGTGTGTGAATTATATAACTATATTGTTGTCTGTGAGTAACTTAGCTTATGTCCTTATTTGTGCAGGCGCCTTGCAATGCTGCTAGGAGACAAGACATCTACCACTGGAGGAGGAGGAGGAGGAGGAGGCACTATGGGAGAAAGAGCTTGTGGAGGAATAGAAGACACTTTGGGAGCAAGTAGCTCTTCTATCCCCAAGAAGAAAAAAATGACTCCTAAGAAAAAGAAGATATGATCTATCTCCTGTAGCTATCTAAAAACCAAATGAGATGTGAACTCAATGTTTTGTGGACTCATTTTGTACTAAGATGTGAACTCAATGTTTTATGGCCTTATTTTGTACTGAGATGTGAACTCTGTTTTATGGCCTTATTTTGTACTCGATGTGAACAAAGCTATGGATGAAATTGGATCCTCTGATTGTTTGGCTAATTTCATATTTTCTTTTTATGGAAGGGTGGCAGTGTGTTGACTGTGAAAATGATCTATGAATCGGTAGGCAATACAGTTTTTGTGTTGGCAGACTGAATTCTATTGCTTCTCACAGCATCGTTTGTTTTTACATGCTCATTTGAAAATTGATTTAACAGAGCAATAGATATGAATTCATATCTGGATTTCCCTACTATAAGCTCTTACTTTTTGTCCCCATCTGGAAATTGCATTGGCAAAGCTTGACTTTTAGACTGACCATATTTGCAAGTTGCAACCGATATTCACTAACTGTCATAATAGAATATCCTTCGGAAGCACTGAAGTTTGCCATTTCCAGGGTGGGTGAATACTTCAAGCAAAAGAACATTCAGACAATACTCCTTAGTATCCACAATCTGAAATACTTCTTGCACAATCTGAAATTACTGCAGAAATGTACAATCTGAACTATTACATTGCAACTTCATTGCACAATCTGAAATTACTGCAAAATTTACAATTTGAACTATTACAATCTTAGTATCCACAATACTCGTAGTATCCACAATCTGAACTATTACATTGCAAGTTCATTGCACAATGATATCTCTTCCTTAGTATCCAGTTCTTCAGCATTGTCTCGGCAGAACCCAGTGCGGGCGGCAGAACCCGTGCGGGCGGCGGCAGAGAGTCTCGGCGGCGGCGGGGTCTTCCCTGGCGGGCGGCGGCGGGTCCTCTCGGCGAGCGGCGGCGGCGGGTCCTCTCGGCGGGCGACCGTGCGGCGGCGGCGAGAGAGTCTCGGCGGCGGGGGTCTTCCACGGCGGCGGCGGCGGGTCCTCCCGGCGAAGGGCGGCGGGGGTCCTCCTCGCGGCGGCGGCGGCACCGTGGCGGCGGGCCTAGGCGGCGCCCGCGGCGTCGGGGCGGCGGCGGCGGCGCGCGAGAAGCCGCGTGCGTGTGCGGCGCGCGGCTCGGCGTGCGGGAGGCGGAGGCGGCGCCCACGACCGGGAGCGGCGGCGCTCTCGCGAGTCTCCTCCCTTCGCCGCTTGGGGTTCAGCCTCTCTGTGAAAAGAAGTGAAGAACGCAGAGATTCTCGATTGAGAGAGATGGATCTCTGGAATTCAGAAGGGTACTATGGTCATTTGTTTTTAGAATTTCGGTGAAAAAAACGAAAAAACGAAAAAAAGGGGCTAAAACCCCAAAAAGGGCAAATCACATAGTAATTCATGTATTAAGTGGCATTTTAACAATTGCCATCTACAGGGTGGCATTTTATCGAAGCCACTCCAAAGGAGTGGCATAATATCAATTTTCTCGAACGTGGCCAAGGTCTTGGCTAAAATCTCGCAGGATTTTCGTACGCCAAAAAAGCTTCCAAAATCCAAACTTTATGGCAGGAAAAGCCGGCCTTGGGATGAAAAGATTGGAATTTTGATATTGGGGGATTTCGATTTCTGCTGCTTTTTCGATCTTTGGCCCTACATTTCTGTGCCTGGCTGGGCTGAGGGGGCAGCGAGAGATTCATTCGCCTCCGAAGAATCAAAAGACGACGCGTTTGAGACTAGAAAGGGAAGAAGAAGTGGCTGCTGCAAAGCTGGATAATTTGGAACCAGTGAGGAGACAGAGAGGAGGTGATGGGTTTGGTGGTGGTTTCGGAGAGCGAGGTGAGCAGAACAGAAAGTGGAGAGAGAGAGAGAGAGAGTGGAGATGATGGAAGACAGTGACCTTCACGTGTGGCTCAAATTGCCGTACTGCCATCTCACCCTACTTTTTATCACTTTCGATATGTTTTAAATTCATATTTATAAAAATAATCATATTTATGTTACAATATATAAAAATATTTTTACCGTACAATAGTCGAGTGGGAGGGTGACAAATGCCCTCGGTCGCACGGCCAGCATACGGTAGAGAGAGCCGTACGGCCGCCGTGCGGCTCTCTCTATGCCGCTCTGTCACCTGACGACAGGTAATTAAGCCTATTTAATTACCTATCTTAATTATTAATTTATATTTAATGTTTGTTTGAATTTTTAAATATAGCAAATGAGCACAAAAAATACAAAAAAAGTATGTGCAGTCTCCTGATATAACGTACTTGATTGTGTAATTTTTTCATAATTTTATCCGCTCCAAGGGCCTGTTTGTTTCAGCTGTAGATTCTGAGAAGTAGTTGGTGAGTATCCAGCTAGTCAGAATCTGGAGAAGCTGGATAACCCCAGCTTCTGGCTACTAGTTTATTTTCCGGATTCGTAGTTTCTAGCTACTTAGAATCGGATGAAAATCTGATCGTTTGGGAGCCGCAGATTCGGGAGTAATCTGCAATGCTGTGTGAAACAAACAGGCCCCAAATGTTACTTGAAAATTTACACGATTATGCTATTTGTAGGAGTTGTTATATTAGTAAACGAGTTTTAAAAATTATGAAATTTTATGTGCAACCTCTTGACACAGCCAATCTAATTGTCTATTTTTTTTAGAAATTTTACGTACTCCAAATTTACCATGTTAATTTAATCATAATTAGTGATATGCAATGCTTATTTAATTCGCGGTTTAAATCGTATGCCATACGGTCACCATGCAATGGCCATCTTTTGCAGTGCATGACCCTCCTCTTTTGCATATATGTTGCCCCCTTGCTGCTATCCCCTTTCCCTTCCCTCCTTCGCACATATGTTGGCTTATCCATGCCGCCCCCCTTGCCCGCTCCCTTGTCCGCACATATGTCACTATGTCCATGCCGTTCCCCTCGTCTGCTCCCTCATCCATACATATATCACTCTTACCATGACGTCCCCCTCATCCGTAGTGTTGCATGTCGATAACGGGTCTATAATTTCCGTGGCAACACATCAGGTTCTCTTTTCGCTTGGCCACAAATATGGAGCTCTCGCAATCGCTTATCTCAACTACGTTTCGCTTCTCGTTCTCATGCTCGTCGCTGAGAATTGAGAGCACATAGCATAATTAAGATTTTATGGAGAGTAAATATCGAAGCAGTCATCACGATCCTAGCAGTGCTGATTGCTTCCCCCGAAAGGTAGGTAATTTTTTGTCCTGTGCGTTCATCATTATTCCCGTATTCATAGTTAATTAGTGTTATTCAGTTAGTCATAATTAATGTAGCTCGTATTACAAAGTAAGTAGGTCGTAGTAATTTAGCCGTAGTTTTGTACTATTTTTGTATGTACGGTACCCATAATTTATTATTATTGCTAATGAATTACGTGGTAAGGATGACGGGGATCTGATAGAAGTATTAATTAAAAGATGAGATGATCAATTGATTAATATTGTTTTTTATGCATTAGGCCATCTGTGCGTAATGTTGTGATTTACCTGGTTCAATATATAGTATTGTTGGAATCAATTCAATATATGAAGGACTAGGAGGTCGATTCGAAGTATAAAATAATACGAGGGACCGAACCGGTGGATAGTTGGGATCGGATCCAAGAGAACAAATTAAAATCACTAGTATAGTGCCCGTGCTAACGCTACGGTAAAATACAAAACAAGATAAAATTTGTAAAAAAATAAAACGAACAATCAGATTCATTAAGATTCACGTCTCATATATTGTATAACCAAATAGTTCCCCGCGCCACTCGAACCCCGTCCGATCTCCTCGCGCCACTCGAACGCCGTCCGATCTCCCCGAGTTCCCCGTGCCGCTCGGACGCCATCCGATCTCCCCGCGCCGCTCGAACGCCGTCCGATCTCCCGAGCTCGGGGACGCCGTCCGATCTCCCCGCGCCACTCGTTTGACCGCGCCGCTCGGACGCCGTCCGATATCCCCGCGCCACTCGTTTGAGCTGCGTTTGACCACGACCAGAGTGGTCGTAAACAAGACTACGTGGTCGTAAACGGTCCTGATGCCCTTCGACCACGGCCAGAGTGGTCGTAAACCTCTCAGATGACCTTCGACAGATAGCTTTACGACCACGTTGCGGCGTTTACAACCATGTCATCACTGGTCGGAAGCCAGCTGGACCATTTACAACCATAATGTCGAAACTCGGAAGCCTGCCGAAGGAGTTACGACCACTCCAGAGCAATTTGAACATGGTCGAAAGTGTTTACAACCACGTTATCTCCAGTCAGAAGTCGACAAGCACATTTTCGAGTGGTCGGAACACGGACGCTGTTCTCGGTCGGTAGTCGAAGTCAGGCGGTCGTCCACGTTGAAGTCGGCGACCTTCGACCATGTTGACGCGGTCGAAAGGCGATCGATTGCGGCAAAATCGATTGATCGTGAGTCGAAAGCAATACGACCAGATTGGTGAGAAGTCGAAGGTGATCTGCAGCGCATTTACCAAAACGAAGGAAGTTGAACGTGGTCGCAAAGGGTTACGACCACTTGTTTGTGAGTGGTCCATTACGACCTCATGGTTGTAGCGTCGCGAGGGTGGTCGTAACGGTGCCGAGTGGTCGTAAATCTCCTAGGCACAACTTTCGATATTGTGGTACATGCATGTAAGGCCCGGACACTTGCTAATTTTTTGAAGGACTTCTAACTATTCCCATGACCTTTTGCTATCGGGAACTTTGGGAGATGAAAAATAAGAACAAAATTTCTAAGAAAATAGCGGTGATCTTAAACACAATCTATAAAAGGAAGTGGGAATGAATGAACCTTGCAAACATATGGACTATGGTTTTGAAAGCATCCAACAAAGCAGGAAGAAATGTTGACAAATGAGTCATCAGTCGTCTGTGACAATCGAATCACAAGCTGCAAAAAACAAAAATGGGGAACAAAATTAGCAATAAGGGAAGAAAAGTTACTTTATGCCTCACTGCTAATACCACAGTCAAAGAAAACCAAGTGGTTATAAATATGCGAGTAGTGAAATGGACAAGATCAAACATGGGCGCATTCACAACATAATCGACGGATTAGCAGGTACAACTATTGATGTTAACACCGAGCACGTGCCATTGACAATTACACAATATCGACCCACATCAATCAGAAACTTAGGGATGATGATTACCTTGCTCAATCTATTGATGCTGGTAATAAGAATTTTCTCATCATGGCAGGCCAACTGAGAAGCAATTGCTTGTATATTTAAATGAGAAACATAAGATGCCAACAACTGCGAAAAAGGAAAAACAAAAGGAACATAAACAATTTGTCCATGGCGTCTATCAATTCTAGTCCAAAGATGGATTCTGTCAATTCACCGAGATGTTGTCTGCCTTCTCCTTCTTCTTGAGCAGCTGCAGAGCCTCCTGCTTCATGATTTTCTTCTGCTCCTCCTCTTCCTTCTCCAAGCTCGCAGCTTCCTGATACATTCAAACAGCTTCACATTAGATGCCTATCTTTTGTTGTCGCATTAGAATCGAGGAACCATGGACTGTGCACAATCGTCACACCTCGAGATTTTTCTGCTTGTAGTACACCTCCATCTGCTTGCTATACTCTTCCTTCTGCTTCCTCGCAACCTCCTCGTAGGGTGCCTTCTGAGCTTCTGTCATGCTCTTCCACTCCTCCCCAGTGATCTTACCAATCTGCAAGCACACAAGAATTATTAGCATCGGATCCACACCAAATGAAATGGGAGACAACTGAACAATCCATTACCTCAGGCACGTTCTTCTTCTCGGAGACCGGGCGCGCGCCTCTCACGGGAGTAGACGGCGTAAGCGGACATGGGCCGCCGGCTTGGAGGGTCCTTCTCCTTCTTGTTCTTCTTCTTGGGCTTCTTGTCACCGTCCTCGGCCTCCTGCTTGAACTTGAGGTACCGCTCAGCGGCTCCTTGGCCGTCCTCTGCATCTGCTCCTCCTCGAGCAGCTTCATCGCCTCGGCCTCGCGCTTCTCCCGCCCAACCACTGCAGTAGGCCTCCTTCTCCTGCCGGTACCTCTCCTCATACGGCCGCTTCTCCTCGGCGCGGGGCCTTCCACTTGGTGCCGAGCGCGTTCGCCACCTCCTTGAAGTCGGCCTCCGGCTTCTCCTTCTTCATCTGAACTCACCATAGACAATTCATCAAACACCTCACGGGCAAGTGAACCAAAGGAAGAAATGTGCTGATTTGGTTCGGTTTTCTTGATTTGTACCTCGTTCCATTGCTCTTTGCACCACAGGACGTATGCAGGGCGCGACTTCTTCCTCTCATGGCCGGCCTTGCTCTTTCCCTTCTTCTTCTTGCCCTTGTCATCCCCTTCCGGTCCTTGTCCAGAATGGAGACAGATAGAATAGGCGCCGGACAGCAGCGGCGGGGAGGTGGGTTGATGTTGCCGTTGGAGTAGTAGTAGGAGTGGTAGGCCGGGTCGGCCGGAGGTCGTCCTCCAAGAACACATCGGCGCGGCGCCGTGGAGTGCGCCAATGGAGCCCTCGACCGTGGGCTGCGCGAGCCATCGCGGAAGAGCTCGGCTCAGCTCGCGCACCGATCGGCCTCCTGCTCCTCCTCCGGCCGCCACGCACCTCCCCGCATCGCCATCTCCACACAAACACACACACACACACCAAAGCGGCGGCGCCTTTGCGCCGCGACCTCCACTACCACACGGAACTCACAAACGATCGGATTCTTAAGGATTTAGTCGACTAAAGCCACGCGTACCTCCTCCTTCTCGGCGGCGGCCGCCGCGTCGGCGCCTCCTTCCAGCGCTTCTTCTTCGCCTTGCGCCGATTCTTCTTCGCTTCCTCCGGTGTCGCCTCGCCGAAGCCCACCACGGCGTCCTCGTCGACCTCCTCGCCGGAGGACAGCGATAGCAGTCGGCCAACCGGCGGCGGCCGCCGCCGCCTCGCGACGATCTCGAGGCCGAGGTCTCGTTGCCCACCTCCTCGTCCTCGTCGCTGAGGGGGCCCGTGTCAGAGAGAGGCGTCGTCGTCCAGTCCAGTCGCACGGCGAGATGGGGAGGATGGGGGGTGGCACGGTGGAGGATGGGGGGAGGCGCGGTGGAGGATGGGGCGAGGCGGAGGAAGGGGAGGCGCGGGGAAGATGGGGGGAGGCGGAGGAATGGGAGGCGCGGGGGAGGATGGGGGAGGCGGAGGGAGGGGAGGCGTGGGGGAGGATGGGGGGAGGTGGAGGGAGGATGGGGGAGGCGGAGGGAGGGGAGGCGCGGGGGAGGTGCGGGGGAGGCGGAGGGAGCGGAGGAGGCGCGGGGGAGGGGGTAGCGCAGGTCGAGCGGGGGCACAGGGAGAACGGAGCGGTTTCTACTGCTACGGAGGGAGGGGGTAGCGCAGGTGCGAGGGTTTGGGGCGGAGGCGGGCGAGGGGATGGGGAGAGGCGGCGGGCGCGCGAGGGAGGAGGCGGAGCTTTGCTTGCGGGGCGCCTCGTGTTGAAGCCTCGCGTTGAAGCCTACGTTCCATCCAGGCCGCACGATTGGGTTGAAGCCAGGGAGAGTTTTTTTTAGCCCTTGATTTTAATGAAGACAATTTGCTGGGTGCATTTTTGTGGGTGCACGAAGGTTGGTGCTCTCAGCGGGGGACGTATTCTTGGGTGGACTGAGTGTAATTTCAATTGGTCAATTATAGTAGAGATTGGACGCGTCGACTACGTTCAGTCCATAGCTACGGCCTGAACGCCGGTTTTCTCCAATTAATGTCTCTTCCTTCCTTTGTCCCCGGCGTTGTTGCATAGATCGAACCAACCAGGAGCTGCCTTGCTCTTGCCACCGACGAACAGCTTCATCGCCGGCCATGGGAAGGAACGTTGCCACCAGGAGGATGGGAATGCTTGGGGTCCTCTCCAGTTGCCACCACCGGATCGGATCCGGCCAAGGAATCCGTCCGTCGGGAGGGACGAGAGGGTGGAGCAGCCAAAAGGAGGAGCGGAGCAGCAAGAGGGAGGGGCTGGGTGGTGCTAAAGGGGTGCCGTGGACAACCATGGAGAACGGAGTCACGCAGACATACAAACGGCGGAGGAAGGAGAAAGGTGGTGTGTTTTTTCCCTTCTTTAATATTGGCATGAGTGGTTTTTATTTTTATCCTTTTTTTAATATGAAGTGGATCCCACTTAGAGTAGAGGGAGGAGCTAGTTTCATACAAATGAGAGAAAAATGCTAAGTTTAATTTGTTCTTTTAAACTGCGCATATAGTTTTTATCTGTATTTTTAATTTTGACACAACATTGGATGACAAAGATATCGACATGGATGACGTAAATACTTTTGATCTCAAGAACCTGTTTAGATAATCCACTTTAAGAAAACGCCCCATTTCAACATTTGGCTTTTTAACTTTCTGGAAAGCCAAAATAGACATGGTGCAAGTTGTTTTTATGCCGCATGTCTTTGAACCTATCTTAATTCAGTACATCGGTCATGTTCTTTTAAATTACAGCTGATAATTTTTTGTTATGGTTGATAAACAATATAATTTAGGTTAAGAAGGTGGTTTAAAAAACCGTTTCAATCGAATAAGCAAAGGTAACATAATAATGATCGATTACGGACAAAGAACAGACTGATGATCAAACGCGGGGTGTCCCTGTCGTACCTAACCTAGCTGGTTCAGTCTGCGTTCGGAAGAGTGAGAACTGAGAAGGTGCATGCATTGTGGGTCCCACTCCGACTAAATGTGCACGGCGTGGCGGGCCCGGGTTGTCGGGGAGGACGGCCGTATCACCCATCCGTATACGGACGGAACTCTCTCTTCTCTCCTGTGGGCTGTGGCTGCTTGCGGCGGGCCGCTGGGTCTACATCCGATCGAATCCGCCATTATTTCTTCCTAGCCGAGTTTGTAGCTTTTTTGACGGTTTTTGATTTGTTCATTTTAGCTTGATCTTCTACATTCTGATTTATTTTTTATTATTTATAAATTTCATTTTTTTCTGATTTTTTAAGCTTTTTTGCCGGTTCTTTTTTCTCGTATTCATTTGCAATATCCGTGATGGGTTAACCTGTTTTTTTTCTATTTTTAAATTTAATTAGACCAAATAAGTCACCATCAACTACAGTGTAATTGCAACCAGCTACAGTAAAATTCAGCCATAAGCCACTTTTTTTCAACCCAACCAAGCGGCACCTTTTGATCCGTATTTGCAATAATGATGATCGTCACGTAAAATTTGCAAAAATAACATATTTATCGCACATCCACCACGCGGCAGTCTGAGGAGACACGTGCCCTTGACCGTACGACCACCGTTTAGTTAGGTTAATTAGTGCTAATGAATTGTTATTATGGATTTTGTTTAGGTGCAGTGTTTGTTTGATTTTTTTATATATAGTAAATGAACTCTAAAAGTTATAAAATTTTATGTGGAACTTTCTAACATAGCGTACTTGATTGTGTGATTTTTTTATAATTTTACCCATCCTGAATTTCACTCGAAAATTCGTTGAATTATGTTGTTTGTCCGAATTATTACATGTAGCAAACAAGCTCCAAAAATTACAAATTTTTTGTGAAGTCTCCCGACACAGTCGATCTAATTGTGTAATTTTTTGAAAATTTTATGCACTACGACTTTGTAATGTTAATTTAATCGTAATTAGCGACATGCGGTGCTTATTTAATTCATCTTTAATTCGTAAGCCACAAGGCCACCGTGCGGTGGCCATCTTTTACAGTGCCTGATCTTCCTCCTCTGCACATATGTCACCCCCTTGTTGCTATCCCTCCTTGCCCCTCCCTCCTTTGCACATATGTCACCTCGTTCGTGCTGTCCCCCCTTGCCCCATCCCTTCTTCGCACATATGCCACCCTGTCCATGCCGTCCCCCTTGCCCATGGTGTTGTGCATCGACAATGACTCTAGAATACCCAGTGGAAACGCAGCGGTTTCTCTTTTCGCTTGGCTATAAATATGGAGCTCTCACAGTCACTCATCGCTTATCTCAACCGCATTTCACTTTTCATTCTCACACTTGTCACTGAGAATTAAGAGAGTGTAACATAATTAAGTTTTTTTGGAGAGTAAATATCGAAGCAGTCATCTGTAATGTTGATTGCTTCCCTTGAAGGGCAGGTAATTGTTTCTCACATGCCTTCATTGATATCCCCGTATTCGAAGTTAATTAGTGTTAGCCAGTTAGTCATAACTAGTGCAGCTTGTATTATGAAGTAAGTCATAGTAATTTAGTTGTAGTTCTGTACTATTTATAATATAGTCGTACATACAATATCTATAATTTAATATTGCATGATACTTTGTGTGGATTAATCAATTATAATTAATTTAGTGGTAATTAATTAGTCATAGTTAGTTTAGTACCAATTAGTTAGGGTAAAGTAATGAATTAATTAAGTGGTAACGAAGCAGTGGTTTAATAGTAAGGACGATGGTATTGAATTATTTGTAATTAATTTTTGGAGGAGTATTCAAATTATTGGTAATTAATGAATTATTCATATGTAATTACACACATGTAATCGATCACTTGCATACTGCTAACCGTTATTATTTGTTGTAACACTTACTACGGATCAGGTTGTTGTGGCTTTAGGTGGTCTCAAACATGCAAGACCCGATGGGTTGGACCTTTCGAGATGGCAACACAAGGTGGTTTGGGCGAAGGGACTCGACGCAATGAATATTCATGAGTTTCTAAGCTGCATCCGGAGGGAGTTCGCCACAGAGGTAATGATGATGAAACTTACAATTGAGGGGGGTCACTTGCATGAATGGCGTGTGGGAACTCGTCAAGGTGAATGGAAGCATAGCATGGAGCCAATTGTATGATCATTGATGGTAATCAGAGGGAATGAATGATTACAGTGTGCAGCAATTTTTTCTTAAATTTACTGTTTTCTGATTTTTCAACCTGCCAATGCACCAAGAAAACAAAGGAAAAATAGAAAAAGACAAGGAAAATAAAAACAGCAACCGAGACAAGGTAGAAATAGCAATTTCTCTCTTCTGGTACTGTAGCGCCAATGTAGCAATAGCGAACGGGGGCACTGTAGCTACTGTTCATGCACTGTAGCATAGCACTGTAGCAACCTGATAAAAAGTGAAGCCTCTGCTTTCAGACAGCCTAGCTATTGCCCTTTTCTCCATGCATGTCAATCCAAGGTGGAGCCCACAAGAGATAAATTAATGCATCCAAGTAGGAGCCGTCCCTACTCAAACAACAACAAGAAATCAAATACGGATCAAAGTTTAATGCATGTGGACCGAGGCACCCTGAAGTTGCTGCGCTTCGCTTGGACCAAAGATGCACCACGCGTCTGATGAGTTTAGCGATGCTCTGCTAGGCGATAAAACAATGTGTGATGCCAAACGAGACACGTCGCCTCGCGTGAAAGATGCACGGAAATTTCACATGTGAATCGAGACGAAGAAGATGACGCGCTTGATGTTCGCTCTGGGAGCACCGCGCTCTGCTGTCTCTAGCATGCGCCATCGTCGAACGAAGCAAAGCAAAAAAAAACACGACCAACACTTTTTCTTGGAATAGATCTAAACTTTATTTCTGAGTCATGGTGGCTACAAAGTGCCCTCCTAGCATCCCTAAATCTTAGCACGAAATTAGTATATCTAAAAGCCACAGGGTTAGCCCCTAACCCTATCTTTATTTATAGTCTAGGGCCCAAAATATAGGCTGAGCCTAAGCCTGCGAGTTTTAGTCCAATTCCAATAGCAAAGGGACCTGAAACCCTTCCTAACACAGGTTTTTCAAAATTTCAACTTTTCAACTCATCACGTGTCGAAGCCTCTAGGACCACACCTCTCGTAGCTTCTCCACGCACCATCCACCTCTGATCTCCATGCGCTCTAAGCATAAGCCTGACCATCTCATGACATCATTGATCGTCTGAACCTCATATCTCCCCATCCTAGTCCCGGTCCACTTCGTCACCGACTATAATTGTCTCCATGCTCAACCTGCACATGCAAAGGCCAAAGAATATTTTTTTCGGCATAAGTTCGTCCTAACTTAACCAATATCAGTCCACACATGCGCCACACACCTCAAGTAATAGTAAGCAACATCATCAATTATTCATCACAAATTTACCATTATCAATTATTCATCACCAAAAAATCCTAGTCCTAACCACATGATCTAACACGAATACAAGCAGATAGCCTCCTAGCCTGAGGCAGCCATTTACAGGAGATTGATGGTGTACATAAGTTTTGTACGCTGGGCATCGAAAAACCTTGATGAGCCTAGGATCTCTACAACTAGGCAACCGTAGGACGAGCTTCAAGACAGTAGAATGGAATGTGCTATTTCGGAGAGAAGACTCGCACATCATTTCGTGTGAAATGACAAGGCAGACTTGTGGTGGTTAGCCTGCATTGACTGCCACGAGTATCTACTGGACTAGGCTCGGGTTGGAGTCTGACAAGGACGCCAACCAAGGCTCCGATGGTAATGACGACGACACACTAGACGGGTGGTCCAACCGGGGGAATTGTGTCATTGGAGGTGCCCTATGTGGCATGGTATGCCTTGTCCATCAGTCATATGTACCAAGTGCACCGGTCCAATATGGAAGATTGTGCGTGAAGTGCGTAGAGGAAGATTGCCCTGGAAAGGTAAGTGCTCAACGAGTAAAGATTTTTTGGCTCGGTCTTCACAGTCAAGGCACTGACCGACCATACTTGCAAGCTTAATGAGACCCTACAGCAGCATCGAAAAGTGACTTCCACATATGTGGTAAGCCTCACCAGCCACCTAGTTGCAACGAACATGTCCATCTCCCCTAAGATGTTGATGTCGGAAGTCGCCAATCTGGTTGGCTATCCAGTCAGCTACAGTAAGATCCGATGAGCCAAGCAGAAGGTCATCGAGTCTATGTACGAGACATATGAAGAGGCGTACAATTCATTAGCACTATTTACCCTAACTAAACGGCTGCTGCACGGTTGCCGTGCGGCAGAGGAGTCCACTGCACGATGGCCGTGCAGCAGAGGGCCGCTGCACGGTAGTCGTGCAGCCAAGGGCACATGTCACCCCAGGGCTGTCGCGCGGTGGTCGTACGGTAGTTATGTCATTTTTGCAAATTCCACGTGATGACCACCATTGTTGCAAGTACTGTCCAAAAACCGCCAAAATAGCCAAAAACTCCTCCCCAGCCCTGCTTTACAAATGATCCAACGCTAAATAGTTCATGGTTTGGGGTTACTCCTTGCTGTACGCGATGGAACATGTTTGATGCATGTATGCAGGTGACGAATCCTCTTGTCCCACTTAGGTTCCAAGCAAAGAATTTTTCTGGTACATTGTAATGAACCGTCTTTATGAAATTCTTAGGTTCCAAACAACGGACTTTGAGCTTTTTAAAAGGAACCCTTTCCCTACGCGCAAAAATTCGGCTTAAACCCTCCCTCGACCCGTCTCTCTCTCTCTCTCTCTCTCTCTCGATCCCCCTCTGGCTCCAAGGCAGCATGCATATATCGAGCGCAAATCTTTTGAGCGTTCTCTGAAAATCTCATACCAGGCTCCGGCAACGCACGCCCCCATCATCAGGTCATGCGCCTCTTCCAACCAATCACATGCAAACATACAGCACATCATTGTTCTCTTCCTAATAATTATAGAACAATATCCTATTAGTATTAGTTTCTTCTAAAACAAAAACACACCCACAATCATAGCCTCCCTTTCCAATTAATAACGAGCAGCGTTCCTCATGTTAGTCAACACATGAAAGGACCTAGCTAGCTAGGTTAGAATTAGAGAGGAGCAGCAAATTTGGGTCAATCGGATCCTTAATCGCGATGGCTCGATAAGGGAAAAAAGTTTCAGAAATACATTTCCAATCCCGAGACATGTATATTTGTTTTCAAACAATACCGTTGTTAACTGTACCAATCTGTTGTCCTCACACTTTATACTGCAAATCCAAGGCATGTTACTCTTCTTCAGTGAGTGTGCATACATGTTGCCATCAGATGATGACGATGTTTCTTCTTCCATTAGCCCTGGTAAGCTAGCTAGATAGCCGCGTTTGTATTGTTAGACGCCATGCGATGCATCAAACGTAGCAAGTGCATCATCTCGTCAGACATCCAGACTGGGCGGAGGCAGGCATGGTTGCTAACTATGCGATTGTGATGTCTGGATTCCCACTATCTAGCCGAGAGATGAGAGAGATGCATGGGTGCTTGACACATGGAAAGCAGGGTCGAGTGAGTGTCGATGGGCCGGGTGGGTGCGCGCTGAGTCAGTGTACTACGTCAAATTACTGAAAGCATCTCCGACTTCAGCGTCGCTCTTTCTGTTTGTTTTGGGTGCACCAACAATTCTGTTTGTTGAGCAGACTTCTCGCCGGAGGGGATGCCACCCTCTCTCTCCACCCGTGTTAATATTACCCTTTCTCCAGATCAGTTTGATTTTGGTGTACGCGGTTTGGTTCAACAAACCCGTATGTTTCGCTCCGGAAGCGCCACCTAAATTTACCTCCAACGGCGCGGTCCTGGACGAGTGAGAGGAGATGGAAGAGGATGCTACCGCGCGCGCGCTCTCTCTACAATGGACGCCGATGACTCGTTATCAGTAATCAACAACAAGCTTAGTTCCAACAATCAACCCACAAATCTTGTTGTCTTTATTTTGTAAGTACCTCCTTGCTAATCTTCAGAGAAGTGTCGGTTCTTTATCCGGCACAACGAGATACGCCTCTTCCTTCTTCAGTTTGCGGCACTCACAGGCAAAATACCCACGTAAACCACAATTGAAGCACTTCACCTTCTTCCTATTGAACTTGCGCTCACTGGTCAGCGAGTCATTATTGTCCTTGTCGTCGTTGTCATCCTCATGGTCGTTTCGATGACCACGACCATCCTTGATGCGGCCACCGCTACGATCACGGTTCTTCCTCGTGTCGCTACCTAACCCTTCATTCTTCCTCCTGTTGAGAGTCTCCCACTGCGCACGTGTGAGCAACAGATGCTTACTTTGTTTTGCATTGATTCCAACACGCTCGTCGTGGGCCTTGTATTGTCCGACAAGGTCTTCGACTGTGAAAGTCTTTAAGTCCACGTACTACTCGATGGAGGTCACGAGCTGTATGTAGCGCACCGAGGCAGCCTAAAGACCCCTGCGAACAACATCAATCTCATCCACCGTGGTGTCGCCCAACGCTCAGATGCCTGAGACGACCGACGTGATCCGACCCGTGAAGTCTTCAACGGTCTCCCCTTCCTCCATTTTCAGCCCTTCAAAGTCTCTCTTGAGGGACTGAAGCTTAGCTTCTCGCACACGCTGGTGCCCCATGTGCGTCATCTTGATTACCTCCTATGCCGACCTCGCCGTGTCTTTCCTGGCGAGGGAAGACATGACATCCTCCAGCAATGACTAGTATATGGCGTACAACGCTAACCGGTCCTTCTGGTACTCTGCGGCACCAGGTTCATCTACTTCCTACACGTCCTGAGCTTGAAGAGCGACTTGCATCTTCATCGCCCAAATCGTGTAATTCATACGGGTGAGCTGCAGGTACGACAACGCTACCGTGCTCTTCCTCTCAACCACCTATGAAGTGGACAGTTCATCTCGTAGCAGGCCTCACACTGCGGTCGGAGACAGACTCCTTCCTTCTCTCGGCATCTTCTACGACTAACGGAAGACGCCAATGTTATTCTCCGACACATAGAGAATACCAAGACTTCTCCGACACACAGAGGTCTCCCTTTGGTTTCTTCTCCAACCCATGGAAAATCAACAAGCTCTCCTTCGACACATGAAAATCTTCTCTCAGCTTCTTCTCTCGACACAGAATCACCTGAGATACCACTTGTTGACCTGCACCAAAATGCACGCCACAGGTCGTCACTCAATCAACTCAAGACACATAAGAGTTTTTGTCCGCGCGCTTTTTCGATTTTCTCTTCTTATTTATACTATTGAATACAACAAATCAGTTATAAGTTTTTAATGGTGTGTTACCACTAGTAAATACTATCTTAAACATAAAAATATAGCTACTAATGTTTCCGTTGTATACAGTCACTAACTCATTTACTCAGCCGTTACTTAGACCTACAGTGACAACTCACGACCATTGCGTCTCTTCGATCGTCGTCAATTTGTCTTCTAGGCCAACAAGCGGAGCGTAATGCTCGTGCCATATTCCGCTCTTCTCAGATCTGCGAGCAAATTAGGATAACAAGAGAACACGCACCCTTGCGGTGAATTGTACCACCGGCTAGGCTGTGCCACTAGCCAATTAGGTCATCGGCCATATTCCAGTGAGAAGGATCGAAGCACTGATTTTCGGTCCAAAGAGGCAATTGCATACCACACATTTTGTGCCATGACGCATTCCATGAATAGATGGATGGATGTATTGTAACGCCCCATTTCCAGGGGCGCGTGTACGGACACAACATTCCGCAACTATTCACGCATGAACAGTTATGGAGTGTCCCGCAAGAGTATACCATTGCATGCTTACAACAAAAGTCCAGCATATATTTCATATATGGAATAACATCCATTTTGACAGCGGGCGTGCAAGCCCAAAGTATAATTACATTACAAAAAAAACTCCAAGATCCGCTTGAGCGCGGCGAAAACCTAAAGCCACAGGTCCTCGTCGAAGAAGAGATCCTCCGGAGCTTCCTCAGCGGGGAGTCCTTCACCTTCGTCTTGATCCTCTAAAGAGTGGATTAAGCAAGCCGTGAGCCAAACAACCAGCTCAGCAAATCCCAAAGGGATTCTATCTTACTACATGCACTGATTCACAATGGAAGGGAGTATACTTGGTTTATTAATCTGAGTGGATGCAGTTTTATTTGCAAATATTTTAATAAAACGGACCCAAAACTACTCCTTAAGAACTCAGGGGTTTTTCAATCAAGAGTTACTTAACCAGCTAAACAAGTTAAAACATGTACAAAACTACTTAACCTTCGCGGCTGGAATCACCCAAGTGACACAGCTCCAATAACCGGGAGCACGACGGATTCGAATACCATTTATTTGACTCTGCAGAGTTTGCTCAGCTTTACCCACACGATCCCTTAACTCCCGCTAAATAGTTAAGAAAGTCAGGTCGTTTCACTGCTCAATTCTTTATATAGGCTCTACCCGGTAGAATTCACTCGGGTCTGGCACAATAAAAACTCCCGTCCGCTTCAAGTGAACTCTATCGTTGTTAGGCACCATGCGACGCCCACCTAACTTCTTTCGACACCAAGCCTTCTCACCACCAGTAGAGTTTCAATCGAGTTGAGCAGCTACTAAACCAGTGTTGACAAGTCAACTCCTGTGGTTGAGCGATTACTATGATATTTGCTCAGCGTAAGGGTTTCAGTCCTTATATTTTTACGTGGCCCGCAACCTCGCCAGGCCCGCGACCCAACCTAGGGTAAGCGGTGGGCGAAAGCCGTCTCGCGGCGCCCCACAACACCCTTACCCCAACTTCAATCCTAGGGTAAGAGATGGGCGAAGACTAACTCGCCAGCTCTTCCCCAACTCTTACCCTACCTTGTGCACGCCGGCACTCTCCGCTCTAGGGCACGGTGTCCCATACCACCCTACCCTAGAGTCGGGTTTGCAAATTCTATCGGCCCGCAGCCACGACCTTATTAGTGTGAGACTTTGAGTGATAATAATGGTCTACATGTAATATTGCTACACATAATGTAAGTCTAGGGTTACAATGGCGGGGTTACAACTTAAACATGGCATTTAACAGTGGTAGGTCATATCTATATCGCATGTCATTCTAAATCATTTTATTTTACTTTGAATTAACTTTTCAGAATTAGTTCAATGCAAATAATATAGTAACATAATTAAACATCATGGGATACAACATGATCAAAGGATTTGGGACTTGTCGTTGACTTGGACGATCTCGGCTAGCTCGAACGTAGAAACGCCTGGATCCTGAGCTTGCACTTGAACTTCCGGAATCTCCTAAACTAGCGCAAACACATAAAATAACATAAGTCCAGCTTGAGACTAATCAAGCGAGGAAAAATAAACTAATTAAAAAGGAGTAAAATGCATAAATTCGCAAATGGGGAATTTTAGAAATTTATCTGGGATGAATTTGGGAAAGTGGAGGCCAGAAATGGGTCTAGAATAATATTTGGAGCAAAGTAGTGAAATTTGGGAATTTTTGGGAATTTCTGTGATTTTCTAGAATTTATTTGGATTTTCTGGGATTTTGGAAATTGGAAAATCAGGAAAATTGGTGTGAACAGTGCGGAGGCCGGCCCGGCTACTGTGCGGCCCAGCACTGTGCGGTTCGGTGGGAAATGGCCGGTCGGCCCACGCGTCCGTCTTGCGCGCGCGCGCGCGCAGGCAGCGAAGCCGCGCCCATCCGCGCTCCGCGCCCACCCGAGGCGGATGGAGGGCGCGTGGTCGAGACGGACGGCGCTGATGCGGGGGAGGTGATGAAGCGGTACGGGGCGGATCGGACGGAGGAGAGGGGCGGTGTTTACGAAGATCCAACGGTGGCGGGGAGAGATCGATCGGGTGGCTGCGATTAGAAGGCAACGGGAGGATCCGACGGCGGAGGAGGGGCCACGACGTCGTCGTCTTCCTCCAGACGAGCGCGCGTCACAGAGGGGAGGAGGTAGGGGAGCCTCCGCTCTCCGGCGACGGCGAGGGGCTCCAGTGGCAGGGGAGGGTGCCAACAGGTGGAGCTCGACACGGGGAACCCAATTTGGAGCTCAAGGAGGTGAGGGAACTAGCGGGGACGACGGAAGGCAGAGAGGGGGAGTTTGGCTTCCCGGCGGTGAAGGGAGTCACCGGAGCCGAAGGGGATGAATTGGCGGCGGCTACACGATCAGGAGGTCAAGGTGCTCACGATGGCGGTGGAGGACGAAGCTCGGAGACTCCGGAGTGGTCTGGCCACGGTGAGGTGCGACGGCCGGAGAGAAGCTTCGACGCCGGCGCAGCACAGGGCTCCACCTGGCCAGAGGAGCACGCCACGGTGATCAGGGGGAAGTAGAGGAGCTCTGGGCGAAGGCAATTGAGGAATGGAGGGGATGGGAAGAAAAGGGGCTTACGGGGGTCGCCGGCGCAGGGGAGGGGGAAGGGCGGTGCTCCGGGCGTGCGGCGACAATCGGCAGCTCAGGGAGGCTCTGAGGAGCAGTGGGAAGTGAGGGAGGGTGCTGGAGGAGCTCGGGGAGTAACGAGGGAGTGAGGATCCTGTGGTGGGGTTTTTATACCCGGGCGGAGGGGATGAATCCGTGGGGAAGGGGCACGGGCGGCCAAGGGGGAAGAACCGGGCGGCGAGGAAGGAGGGAAGGGAAGGGAGGCTGCAGGTGGGGCTGAGCGGGGAGCGGCGGCGGCGGCGGCGCTGACGTTGAGCCGGTGGCGTCGCCAGGCGCGAAGAGGTGAACCCAGCGCGCAGCGCGGCTCGATCATGGCGCGTGCGCGCGAAGAGGAAGGCGGGGGAAGGGCTGAGGCGCGAGCGAAGGGGAGGGGCGAGGCAGCGCCAGGGGAGGAAGGAAACGGAGAGGGGGAGCGGCGCCAACGGAACGAGGAAGGAGAAGGGCGCTGGGAGAAGGGGAAAGCGGGAAATGGCGGGGCGCCAAAGGAAGAGGGAAGCGCCTGGCCGAAAAGGGAAAGCGGAAAAACGAAGATTTTCCAAAAAGGGAAAGTTTCCGAAAAACACTCAAAATTCAGCAAAATTAAGCAAAAATTTTATTTGGAAATTTAGGGCTTTTCATGTATCCATGGAAGCATTGCACATGGGGCAGAGGAAGGAATTCGGACAACCTCTGGCAAGGAGCCTTGCCGCTGTCTAGACTCTTCTCTATTTTGGAGAACCAGCCAAGAGAAGAACTTGCACTTAGACGACGCCTAGGTCTTCCAAATTCACCGATGGCAGCAAACTGAACTCGATATGCTGATTTTACACTGTATTCCCCGCTCGCAGTCATAGTCTAGGAGAAGGCATCTTCCTGGCCATCTGCGAGAGTAATATGCAAAGCCTTGACACGTGAACCGTTTGATCGGTTGAAATACAATCTCAATCTGGTTTCCACTGGATGAGATTGAGGGGTTTTAAACAAGGCAGATAGCATATAAGGTTTGTTATACCAATATGCTGCTGTCTGTTCAGATTATGCAGCCAGAGCTTATCACGGCAAAGCTGCCGTATCACCCAGGTTGACCGTAGCGCGTCCGGCATGCTGGTTGGGGCGGATTCAGGCCCGTGGCAGAATGGGCTTCAGCCTGATGCATGAAAAAAATTGCTAGTGTATAGCCCAGATAGTTTTAGCCAAGCCGGGGTATAAATTCTATAGTTTAGACCATGTTATTTCTAGTTTACAGCCTTGTCCATTTCCTATGCAGGCCTCTTCCCTCCAGTCTCAGCCTTCTCCATTTCCTTTCATACGCAGGATGCAGCCCAACCCAGCCTCATTTCCTCCGGCGCTCCAGCCCAACCCACGGTCTCTAGCTCCTCTCCAGCTCTCCCTAATATGCCCAGCTCCCCTAGCGCCCCAGCCCCCTTCAACCCTAACACCGCCTCTCTTTCCCATTTGGCCATCTTCACGAATCGCGAGTCGATTCCCACTCTCCCAGGTCCCAGCCGTGGGCTGTCGGCGCCCGGGTCACGCATCCTCAGGCGCCGTGCCACCGCCGAGTCGCCGCCTTCCTTCGCACGCATCCTCAAGTGGCAAGGCCCCTCGGGCATGGCCTAGATGGCTCGCCCCCTTCCCTCGCCGCCTCGCGGCTTCCGTGCTGGCCGGCGCGGCGCCGCCCGGCACCCGGTGGCAAGCCCCCTCGGGCCTCGGCCCCTCCCCTCATGGCTCGCGGCTAGCGTGCTGGGTTGTTGGCCATGAGCGGCGCCCGGCTCCCCGACGGCAAACCTCCTCGCCTCCCCGGCTGGCTTGCTGCTCACTCTCAGGTAGTTCGGTAGTCATGGTCTTATTCTTATAGCCGCCCCCTATGTGTGACAGTGTGAGTAACTGAGTATGATTGTATGAATCATGAATGCAAATATGCAATTGCTAATTTCGATCTTTGATATCTCTGTGAGTTAGTATGAATTTGACTATCTGAGTATTTGACTTAGTGAATTGTGAATCTAAAAATCAAAATTATTTGAGTATGAATTATTTGATTTCATTTGTGAATCAGACATTGATGTTATTATAATTTGCTATGTGTGGGACATTGCAACAATTATATTTAGAAAATTTAGAAACACAATATGAAGAGGACAAAGATGTTGTCATCCTAATTTTCAGTACAGACTAACGATCTCTTACAATGCTTGCAAAAGAAAGATTAAAATATAGTTCATGTCGTGTCTTTGATTGGGACCACATTGAAGACAGTTGAGGTAATAAGAAGTCATGATTGAGATGAGCTTTTTGAAGAGACTAAGGTTTTTTGTCTGAAAAATAATATCACAGTGCCAAATATGACTAATAAAATACCAGTTAGGGGTTGTTCAAGGGGGCGTGATGGCCAATTAGTAACTTATTATAAAAACTACAATGTTAGATGTTGATATAAGAACAACGATATTGGACACTTAAAGTTCAGCTCGGGACATAATATAATCCTAGATCTGCCACTAACTGCATGCGATATTGTTTCTACTGTGATATGAGTCTTATCTCTTGCAACGATTCCTTGTAATCTGTAAACACTCTTGACTATACGATGAGATGCAAAGCCCACTTGATTGGTGCGGCAAACCAAGCACTTTTTTTTCACTTAGTAGTGCTGGCCAGGTAGCTCACGGGAGGGGTCACGTACGCACGCGCTTACATACCGCTATTAGTCCATCACATAACATTTTATTTTACTGATGATCGTGATATATATATATATATGAGTAGTATATTGTTGATTCGTATATTTCTTAATTCTTCCATCCCTGCATGGTTCGGTCGGCCGACCAACGAGAAAAACCAATTCCTAGCTTGTTGCCAATGGATGGATGTGTCGCTACTCTCGTCACTTCAACTCGCTAGCTAACTCCACTATACTGTATGTGTGGCTACATTTTCCTTTTGTGACTGTTCAAAAGTATTTTTGATTATGCTCTCCATTTATCTAGGCTACTGCGAAAGAAAAGAAAAAAAAGAAGACTTCGCATGGAGGCTTGCTCATTCAGGTTGTAAGATTGGCGATGGTAATTAGAGAGGGGTGAATGATTATAATCTAATGCAGAAGTCACCTAAACCTGTAAAGGCAGCAAAAACAAAATAGTAGAGAATATATATTTTTGGTGTGTATAGATATCACCCGGATGTTTTATTCCTAACAATCATCCAAATCTCGGACCGTTGGATTAGAAATCCAACGGCCTCTTATTTTTGGAGGGGAGAGATTTTTTTTGGAGGGGGGAGATTGTTTTTTTGGAGGGGGCGGGGAGAATTCGTGACCATTGGATCTCTAATCCAACGGATACAAATCTGGATGATAGTTAGAAAGAAAACTCGAATACTGTAGCTACAGCACTACTTTGGGTACTGTAGCAGTGTTTGGTTCTCCTGTTCAATGCGTAACTGATGCATGCATGCAACCCCGCAAGCAGCACGGGAACAAAGCGAGCGTACTCCACATGCGTGTCCACGAGAGAGATGAAAAGCCTGAAATTCAGGCTCGAAGACCAAGGAGCACACGCGCCAATGCTTTCTTTCCTGCTTGATGCATTGCCTCATCTTGTCAGTTAACTATTGTCTCATATTTATCATGTTACCGTAGTTCTTTACATTGTTATTGTTTCTGAAATAATTCTAGTTTAAGGTGGTAAGTTTTTGGACCTAAATCTAGCAAAATATATAAAGATGGTTGCAATAATTATTGATTAAAATTTAGACTATTGTGTTGAGGGGGGCTTGTATCTAAATACAAGAGCAGCCAACATGTGAGGGCAATTTCCATCCAAATAACACTTTGAGCAATATTGTAATTGATTACTTGTTTACTCAAGTTCTTGTTGATATGATTTCAATGGTACATGAATTGAGATTGGATTATTATCATATGATGATTTTATTTATGATCTTGTCCTTAAGTTGTATTTGGAATCATATATTTACTCTAATTATTAATTCTAGAATTATGGCTAAATTTAAACTAAAACCGCGTTTATTTCATTAGTATCTACTCAGCATGACATGTACAAGCATGAAAGGTAACAATTGGTTTGATCATCATGCCCAACTGAAGATGCATGGGCGGCATAGTCCTCTTTACTTTGTGGAGTATTTGCATTTGCAATGCATTTCTTTGCAGGATGATTGCATTTCAATCCTCTTCATCAGGCCCTTAATTATCTACTACTACTAGCCATGAACATTTCAATGATAACCACCCATCGTGTTTACTTCTATCAGTAATTATCGAGGGCTCACAATTGCAGGCTTTGCGCTTTCCGAGAGCTCTTAACATAAAGCTAGCAATCCCAAGCGTAGCCAGCCAATGTCCCGTTCCAAACAAGCATGGTTTCTGATTTCTAATTTTTAGAAACTAAAAACCGTTTGAAATACAAACGCTTCTTAACATATTTTTTTCTTTGCATTATCCGTAAAGCACTACGGTGTCACCTCGAAAAAAAAGCAACGGTCCTTGGAAACAGGCGTAAAGCTGGCGGCAGGTTCCCACGAGATGGAATATGTCATGTCGCGATCAGAAATTTCTTTGGTTTCGGAATCTATTCGACGTGAACATGATGGAGCATCATCACCAGTCACATTAATACTCCGTCGATGACATGGCGGAGCCACCCTTTGGATCGATCTTGATCCGCTTTGCCTTTGCCGATGCGATGATGATCACAACATCCCAAAGAAGCACAAGACAGTATGTTCGCAGCATATCCGATTGCATCACCTCTGCGCCAAAAGATCGAGCAAATGATTTGTCACAGCTGCTATCGATCTCTGTATTTTTCTCTCTCTCCTTTTTTTTTTTTGGACGAAAAGTAAAGATTCTGATAGGAATTGCATCTGAATCTTTCCATCAGTTTGTTCTTGCTTTTTCAAACCGTTGCTTTTGACCGGGGTATGTGATCTGTCTCGTTCTTTTTCTACATAAAGCAAGTGATGTATGCTCCCGGCGTTCCCATAATACATATAATGTATTCTACAGAATTATTTGTGTATTGTATGCTCCCTGTGATACGAGGATACCCGATCTTCTCGACATAAGATCGATGATGGTAACTTGGATCCGTATAATCTGATAAACCGATGGCGCCAAAAACTGTTAGAACAGTAGCATGTGATAAAAGAATTCGTCTAACCACACGCTCGTGATCCCGTCTACCTGACCACACAAGTAGACATATCGCCGCTCCTACAAATCACTAGTAATCACAAGAACAACGTGGTTGAGAACATCCAATTCCCCTCTAGATTGCAATCATATACCAAACACTTGGAAGAACATGCGTATACCTCTCTCTGAAAATAATAAATTGGTTTATCATGGTCTCCCCTAAAAGGTTACGTATTATAAGGCTTTATATAGCCCTTTGGAAAGGTCCACAAGACCGCTAATCATGTACGACTCAACCCTGTATTCTTTTAGACTCGAACTCTTACAAAAAAGAAACTAAAATAAAATAAGATAAAAATCCGTGACATTTCAGAAGATGGAGTCAATTCCATTATGTAGTCCTTGAAATAAACTTTCCAACGAGCCCAAGAACCTCTCAATTAGACTCGCATGTGAAAGTTATTGCCTTTAATTCGTAAGATATACCTTCAAACTACTCCAAACACAGTCGATGGTCCGATCGTCATTGAGACCGATGGAATGGATCCACGCGTATCTAAAGCCAATTGAACGGTGCGAACATTTGAACTGGTCCGAACGTCACCAAAGCGATCGGGTGGTCCGCGAACAATTGAACGGTGGCTACAGTAAGGAGCTCTGTCCTCTATGGTGGAGTGAATGTAAAATATTCATCTACAAGTTATAATAGATCTGTCTTGTTCATGCTATATGGTGTGTTCTTACTTTTTTTTTTATTTTTGCACTTGCTTTTTTGGGTGTTTTGCCCTCTCTCTCCTTTCCTTTTGATCTTTCTAGGTTCCAGGGATATGTAAGTGATGGAGATACCTTATGAGAATCATATTCTGTCCATCTAGGGACATGTTATAGTAAGATCTTGAAAGTTGTCCGATTTAGAGTTTTTCTAATGATATCTTGTTTCTAGGGTTTTGGCATCGAATCTTTATGTGTTATTACTTGCTATGATATGCGGAGACTCATTTAAAGCCATCTTGGCTGTGTTCAACCCACGAGCAAGTCATCTCAAGTTCTTGAGTTTTGCCTGGTTTTTGTGCAATCTTACTTGTCTCGAAAAAAGTTTAAAAGTTTAGCCAAGATCTATGCAATCCTTAGATGGATTATGTTTCTAAGATCCTCAACAAGGTGTATGTGCAAAGTTTCTAATCATTTGAAGATGTATTTTTGATATTGCACCATTTTTTTTTGTTTTGGCTCAAGATAATTTCCAGTTCTGGAATCAGGGGTGCGGTCTGACCGCTCCTACGCCTACAGTCCGATCGGAGGCTAGTCAAACTGACCCTCTTCAGCAATTAGACCGCTAGACTGGTCCAACCACTTCCTCATAGCGGTCTGATTGGCCTTGAAGAGTCAAACTCTAGGGTGTGTCTAGGTATCACCCAAATTTGGGACCATTGGATTAGATCTATAATCCAACGGTTACAAATCTGAATGATAGTTAGGAAGAAAATATTTGGGTGATGTTTATCAATATCCTAAACTCTATTTGGTTCCGTACTTTTATGAGCGCTTTGTTAGTGGGTAAATTTGATATTTCTAGTTTTCAATAGCTAGTGAAGTGAAAGATTTAGAATATCTTTTGGATGGTTAAACTTAAAGACATCATTCGCCCACTTCAAACTGTCATATCGGGTCCAACAATTCCATCCGTTCGAGTATAAATAGGCATCCATGTACAGAGTTTCTTATATATAGATCGACCACTGCTGCTGTTGCTGTCTAGTGTAGGTGGCGATGGATAGCTCTTCAGATGCTCATAGGTTGGCTAGTGCTCTTCTCTAGCTCGACCCCTCTCTGCTATGCTATGCTTCTTTTATTATCGTTATTTTTTTTAAGGAATTCTGCTGTGCTAAATTGCCAAGCTGTGTCGGATTCGGACGAGATGACACCTCTTGGCTTAGTTCTGCTGCACATTGTCTCTGAATGAATAGATGACAAAGTGCGTCGACAGTGCTCATTCAAAGAGATGAAAACTTGTACCTGCAGAATTTAAGATTGTTAAAAACCTCCCTATCTATGCTGTTTACTAGTAATGAGTGACTAAGGAGTGCAAGCAAAACAGTCTATCTGTTGTACTAGCTGAATGCTGTAAAATTAATTGGTGCAGCATGCAGCTTGTTTGTGTTTCTCCTGGCCGGCCTGTGCATGTGTCACTGCACATTGCTTGATCACACATATATAGTATATACAATTAAGCGCATATGTATCGATATGTTTTGCTCATATATTATTTTCGCTGGTTTGGTTTTATGTTTGCAGCCGGAACAAGTGCGCGGCGTGCCACCGGCAGTTCAACAAGAAGGAGCACCTGGTGGAGCACATGCGGGTGTCGCACCACTCAGCGCACGAGCCCCAGTGCGGCGTCTGCGGCAAGCACTGCCGCTCCTTAGAGGCGCTCCGGGACCACCTCGGAGGCTCGCTGCCCAAGGAGGACTGCGCCAGGGTGTTCACCGCGCAGGGCTGCACGCTCTGCCTCAGCGTCTTCCCCAGCGCCGGCGCCCTCAGAGCCCACCGCGCGGCATGCCAGCTCTCGCGCGTTTCAGTGAGTACAACCGCCGTCGACATGCATCCATGATCGATCGATGATCCTTAATCGATTTTGGCATGCATGCCATGCAGAACGTCACAGTTAGCCGTATGTCAAGAATGAGCACACAGCAGCAGCAGCAGCAGCACGCGCATGGGGATCATGGTGGAGGCGTGGTGGCGCTGGGCTGCAAGATGGTAGGCGGCGGGAGCGACGGGACGCTGGACGTGTGCGCGAGGGTGTGCGTGATCGACGAGCAGGAGAGGATCCTCTTCGAGACCTTCGTGAAGCCGCAGATCCCGGTGACGCACTACAGGTACGAGACGACGGGGATTCGGCCGGAGCACTTGAGGGACGGGAGCGCTATGACGGTGAAGCGGGCGCAGGAGCGGGTGCAGGAGCTGCTGCTCAACGGCGAGCAGCCGTGGAAGGTGCGGAGCAGCAGGGGCAGGGCCAGGGTGCTGGTCGGCCATGGCCTCGACCACGACCTGGACGCCCTCGGAATGGAGTACCCGAGCTACCTGAAGAGGGACACCGCCACGTACCCGCCGCTGATGAAGACGAGCAAGCTCAGCAACTCGCTCAGGTTCCTCACGCAGACCTACCTCGGCTACGACATCCAGACGGGCCACCAGCATCCCTACGACGACTGCGTCGCCGCTCTGCGCCTCTACGCCAGGATGCGCGCCCTGCCGCACCCCAAGGACGGGCCACCGGCGAGCGCGCCCGAGGCGTTCCCGTCGTGGAGGCAGCGGGAGCTGGAGCGCATGTCGCCGGAGGAGCTCCTGCAACTCTCCACGCCGGACTACTACTGCTGGTGCCTCGACGACTAGCATTCAAGCAGCTCCGACTCAACTGCCAACGCATCGCATATAGTATATTCGCATGACGACGACATGGCCATCGATGCTGACGCCAGCTGCGTGCTTAATTACACTACGTACGTGTGTCAGCTATCTCTATCTATCGTCACAAATAATCACTCCTTGATAGTAGTGGTAGTTATCATCTGTTAAGAGATTGAGATTGTTGGATCGACATATGCATGCATGCGTGTATGAATATGAGATTGAGAGATTGTTGGATCGACGTGTACACGTATGCTTCATGCGTTTATGAAATATGCATGATACGTCTATGATCCATACATGCATATGCAATTTGTACGCATGCACACTCCATAGCTGAGCTAGATATCTTTTAATCAAAGGCACATATGTCATATGCATAATTCTATAGTCTCTCATAGCCTCATGGTGATTTAACATTGGTCGACAACGGCTTTGTGATTTAACATTGGTTGACAACGGCTTTGTTACCACGCGATGCTATGGCCACGATGTCCTAGTTATACTAGTATAGTACCCGTGCTAACACTACGGCGGCATTTCAGGGATGCACATGAAAACAACCAAATGACGATATTTTTTTTCATAGTTTAAGTTTCACGCAATTGTATATCACCATGTATATAATCTGGAAAACACTCATGTATATCACCAGCAAGTTCAGGTCATGAAATTACAAGCCTAGGCCAATTATAACGCATAACAAGACAATAATAAGTCATGTCTCGTCTGAACCATCTATCAAAAACCTTGACGAAACTTGTATGTTGTTTTAGCAAGAGCACTATCAAAATATTTGAACTCATGGATTTCCAAATGAGGAAAACTAGCCGGGAATATCAAAGCTACCATTGTACAAGACTATCCATCCTGCGACACCAACCAAACGACGTCCGAGAGATATATTTGAGAGGTAATCCAGTGCTATCACTTATCGCCTGTGTATTGACAATAGTTACTATTTTCCTATTAAGATTGAATGTAATGTGGCCAAAAACTCCCATTTCCAGCTTTGATCGCCATCTTTGTGGAATTAATTGATCGCATGCTTGATCCTTAATCCTACTCAGTGTGTTGTCCTTTCTTATGTATCACCGCACTATAATTCTTTAGGATTTTGATGTTGAGACTTGAGAATCAACTCAATTTATGGTTGGTTATTACCATATTAGATGTAAAACTAAAGTCCGCCTTTTATAAAAACCAAGAACTACTGTTGGACCTCACAAATATCCTTGCTCCAAGACTTGGTATGCTCACAGCTAGCAAACAAATTTGTTTAGAAAATACAATCAGGTGAAATGGAAATTAGGTTCATGATTCTAAAAAAATAGATTCGATTTGGTGCAGTGGAAATTTTCCGTTATTCTGTTCTGGGATATTAGTTGGTATAGTAGTGTACCCGTGCTAACGCTACGGTAAAATACAAAACAAGATAAAATTTGTAAAAATTAAAATGAACAATCAGATTCATTAAGATTCACGTCTCATATATTATATAACCAAATATTTTTGTCACATAATGAAGGACGTGGATTTGCAAGATATTCACCAGATTCTAGTCAATCAGACCTAGTAGATATTGTTGATTTGAGTATATTGAAATAAGACACAATATTTTCCTCCATAACAAAAATATCTTAGATAAGTTATACCAAAAATAGAAATTGTACTAATACAGTGCCATACCAAAGTTCAGTACATGAAGTATTTACAATTCATGCACACACAGTTGTACAACATTCTGCGCAAGCACTGAATATACTAATGCATCAACCAAATAACATTGCATACTTACTTAGGTTGTAGTAAGTGGTGACCACATATGCGTACATTCAGCTAATCTATATTCATCCAAATTGTTCATGCACAGGATTTCCTACAAATTTCATCTAGTATCTAGTGTAAATCAGTCAGGATAGTGCAAATAAACTCTTTTAGACATAATTTTAAACATGGCATGGGCAAAAATGTCGATTCGTTATGAATATATGTCAACAAATGACCAGGTGAGGGGGTGGATTTAGTAAAGAAAATTTTGGTGTATTATAGAGGGGTAGAGATAGAGATACAATTAACTTGCAGACCCCATCTTAACAAAATACTCCGTTTAAAAGCTAGGTACTGTAGCAAAAGCTAAAAATCGCTTTTAGAAGTTGTAAAGAACAGGGCCGATCGTATGATCATTACAGGCAGGTACAGCGTCATATACCCAAAAGCTCGAACATAGAAATATTTCATTGCAAGAAAAGCGTAGATAGAACTCAAAAAAAGATACATGCAACCATGGCTGCTGCGAAAGGATCTATGTTTTAAGTTGCTCAATAGTCGATACGAAGTTCATCAGCACATGTCAAATGTGGGTACAGTCATACATGAGATGGGAGTTTTTCCGTTGGAAGATAAGCGCGTCTGAAACATACTTGGATAACACAATTCTTAACTAATCGACCACCGCTAGCTTATGATGCCCCATCGGCTGTGAGAAAGGGGTTGGCAATCTTGTCAGTTCCATCAGTTGGTGACACCAGCATGACGGCTGTGCCTCTGCACACCTGCAAGACAAAGTATTAGATGCATGACAGATCACCTCAACATTTGCAAAAGCAAAACACACGAAAAGGTACAAGGAGGAAACAAAGCATTATAGATCCCAAAAAATAGTTGATGCGTGGTTTACACCTAACAATCATGTAGTTTTCCTTCAGGTAAGTACAAGATACTTAGAAGAAACCACTGGGAATAGGGGGGCACTACTACTTGAGAAGATTATGGACCGTATGGCACAATTCAACTTCAGCAAAAATATGAAGGATAACATCCACTCTCAAAATATTCAAGCTAACAGAGGAAGAATCGATTCCACAAGTTAAAACTCAACATTAAGAAGAGCACTTACAATGAGGCCAAGTTGTCTGGTCTTCTCTGATAGTTTCAATGGGTCATCTTGCTCTACAAAATAAAATTGCAAGATTGAAGATTACACACGACATTGCAAAAGAAAATGAAGCATCATTCTCTCTGAATGTGCAATATATTTTGCCTATTTTCTCGTATCAATGAGCTTGAAATGAGCCATTATGATCATGGTATTTAGAATAGGGAACTCCATCATTCGTTGTAATCTATGACTTCATATTGTGCACTAACAAAAGTCACCCTTGGTTCAATTTTAGTAGGACACAAGATTCCACGCTGAACAAACAAGCCAAGCACAGAGATAACGGGAATGCCAATCGTCCAAAAGTATGAGGCAAAATGTGCTCAGTAAATTGCATCCGAATTCTAACTATTGACACTTTCATTGATCAAAAACAACAGATGGACCATAAAACACAAAGAAAGGAATTTGAAGTACCTCTTTCGGACTCAATTGCTTCATCCAAAGACTAAGTTCAGCAATTGGTCATAGCCTTTTAAAGTTCCTCAGAATCGCAGATATGCATATGTGAGGTTAGTATATCAGTTCTAGTAGAATAGAATTACATGCATCCGGAGTCACTTTAGTAGCTTAAATATTTTTCAACAACTAAGGAGAGATAATACATTAAGATCTATAGGCAAACAGCACAATGAGAAAAAGAGTTGCCGCAAGTATGAGTACAATAAAGTACATAATAATACCTGTGATTGCAAGAAGGGCTATCAATAGCAATCAAAGTCATCTTTGCTTTAATCATGTACAACAAATTGCCACCTTTAATACAGAGGAATTTTCGGACATTGGGGAAAATATGGAGTGCAGATCGCAGAAAACAGATTTTGACCACTTGCAACCTTAAAAGTCGGCAAGTGATTATGTTCAAGACCTAATATATGAGAGACAAACAAACATGATTCCCTGAGTTGCACTGGTCAGTGCCCAAGGAGACAAGCTAATTATTTGTTAGATGAGTTACATGCTTGTGTGGGTGTGAGAGTGAGGTTCTAATGATGCTTCGCAAATATGCACACAAACAAAAATCCTTGGTAGAAAATGAAGAGAAATCTGCATACATGTTTAGCCACGCCAAAGTCAACAAGTTTGACATCACCATTAGGGCCAACAAGTATGTTTGCTCCTTTAATGTCTCTGCCAAGCAAGTCATTATGAAGTGATCTTTCTATTCAATTTTGACCATGGAAATGATAAAGTGTAAGATAATTTACACTACTGTGCACGATATTCCTACTATGCAAATAGGCAAGTCCGAAAGAATCGCCAAGTATAACTACGGATCACAGGTTCCTTAAATGGACCATACTCTAAGTAATTTATGAATTGAACCTCCGAAACATATTCAAGATAGATGGAGAGTGCTTCACGACCGCCCAAAACCGTATAAAATTAGGTACGTCCAAGTATAATCGAGTACTTCACAGAGTAGGTTTATGTAAAAATGGTAAGTACTAAAGACAAATGATTTCTCATTGGGATGAAAAGACCCTATATTGGAGAAATAACAAGAAAAGTTAAAGGCACAAGTCAAATGGAAAGAAGGAAGCCAACATGATCCTCTCCTCTTCCGATGAAACTGCTCAATGTGGTCATTGTGCCATACAACACCACATCTGATGAGTTATGTTTGCTTTAATATCCACCATGGTACTTCAATTTTGGCGGATTTATAAATTGATGACAGATTGCTCAAAAGATCTTTTTCTTTTGGCTAAGATGTATGATTGTTAACATTATTTGAAATCAATAGCTTGAAATTAAACAGAAGCGCCAGTATATATATGCGATACCTAAACAAAGTGCTATGGATTTGAATCGGTAGAATTTCATCCTTTGTTATTTATGAAATATAGAACTTAATGTGGATATGGTTTGCGGTTGAGAAAATCTCTTCTATGTACCGAACCATCTCAAACCCACCCTCCAAAGATATGATCGGGGCTAGCCTTTCTAAAACACAAATCTTTCTTTCCTGAAACTTAACATTTAGTTGTAGATTTACAGACGATTTGCCAATTGTAAGGAGGACTAAATCAAAGGAAACATTATTCATATCATTGCAAATGACCATGCTAGTTTCAGATCTACATATTGTTAACTCTCCCGATTCAATTCGAGGTTTTAAAACCAAATAGTAATACACCCAAAGTAGTTCTCACTTCTCACCTGCGAGACATCACAACCTAACCGGATCGCACATTTCGATCGCATCCGGTGACAAATCAAACCTCTTGCTCGCTTAACTTGGACCAATTCCACTGGCCTCTTGTACACATCGAATAAAGCGGTTCGTCCAAATCTAGTAGCGAAAATTAGAATTGGATCTTTAGGGAATTGTATTACCTGCGCGGCAATGCCGGAGACTCCCCCAGGCATCGCCTTTTCGAGAAGGCCCACCTCCCAGCCACCACCGGCGAAGGAGGACCGGATGTGCTCGTAGCCGACGATGCGGAGCGGGGTGTAGAAGAGGTGTCGGAGGACTGCGGGGGAAAGGCCCCGATAGAGCCCGCTGTCGCGGACGAGCTCGCCGGCGACGCGTATGACGCCGCCTCCGCCGCCACCGGCGGGGCTGTGGTGGAGCTGGAGGCGCATCTTGACGGCGTCGATGGGGAAGGTAGCAGCCTTCGCCGCGGCAGCCGAGACCGAGGAGAGGGAGACCTTGGCTAGGGTCTTGAGGCGGCCGTCCTCGCCGACGGCCGCGGCGCGGGCTGACATGGCCTGGGAGTTGGGAGCCTCAAGAGACGCCTCGCGGAAGAAGCTGAACAGCGTCGGCGCCGGTGGAGAAGTGGAGCGGCGTCGGTGCCGAGGTGGGCAGGAAGCTGCCAGCGTTGCTGGGGTGATGGCCGTAGAGCGGCGGCGCGGAGGGACAGCAAGACGCGGCGCACGGGAGGAGGAACGGCGAGGGCGCACGGGAGGAGGAGAATGGAGGCGCGGCGGCCGGAGTAAAGGGATGTGACGCGCCGGCGGATCTGGAGGAGATGAGGGCGGCGGCTTACGGGATGATGCGATGCGGACGGTGGCGCGGCAGAGGAGGAGCGGTGGTGCGATGGAGAGGTGTGGCGGCGGTGGATGCGGAGGCGCGCGGCGGAGTAGAGGAAGAGGAGGCGCGATGGAGGGCGGCGTTGGTGGCGCACGGGAGAGCGAGAGGAGAGGTAGGGGCCGAGATCCGTGGAGAAAGCGAGAAGGGGGCCGTAGAGAAGGAGAGGAAGGCGGCCGAGAGAGGAGGAGATGGATGGCGGCGCAGATGGAGAAGAGGGGGAGGCGACGGCCGATTCGGGGTTTAGGTTTAGGGGGAGGCGGCCGATTCGGGGGAGGTGGGGGAGGCTTTTCAGAAGACGCGCGGCCGATTCGGGGGGAGGCGGGGGAGGCGGAAGGGGTACTGCAGATCCATTGAAGGATGACCGTCGGATATGGTTGAGTAAGGAAAGAGAATAGAGGAGAGTTAATCTGGTGCGGACGTTTTTAGGATGGTGTAATTATGGGTGCATATTGTGGTGTAAACGTAGTTAAGGTTATGACTGTGGAGCACGTAATTGTTGGGTGGATGTAGAATAATTTTAACTGGTGGATTATAGGGGTAGAGATAGGTAGAACGGCCCAAGTATCCACCCTGACTTGCCGAGTGCCGTTCCATAGCACATTGTTACAGTTCTACGACCACTCTCAGGAGTCATACGACCACGTTGCAGTCACTATGACCACCTCCTGAGTCGTTATGACCACTTTGTTGGTACTTTGACCACCCTAACAGTCGTTACGACCATGTTGTGACCTCTTTGATCACGTCTCACTGCTCTGACCATGTAGCCACGTTCACGCCGCTGCACTGCACTTCCTTCGACCATGTAGTAGGCTCGATCACCATAGTCGTAACTCAATTACGACCACGCAGTGATTCTGTCAACCACGTTGAAGGCTCTATCGACTGTCGTGGTCGTAACGCTTTATGACCACGTCTTCCCACTGTGGTCGCTTACGACCACGTCTTCTCGCTGTGTGACCGTGGTCGTAACTCGCTTACGACCACGTCTGCTGCTCCTGCGAACAGCTCCGCTCGATGCCATGGTCGTAACTCCGTTTATGACCATGTCTGCGAACACGATGAACTCGATAGATTTTCCAGAACCAAACCGCTCTTCTCTTCTTTATTTCTTTCTCTCGATCACACCGATCGTTACAATCACCCTGATCACTCTCTTTGTTTTCCTTGCCTCTCGATCACACTGGTCGCATTGGCTTCATCTCTCCTTGCCTCTCGGTACAATGCTCTGCCCTTTATACCCTGCTCTACGACTACAACTCGGGTTCGACTACGACTACTATTACGACTCTGACCCGAACTCGATCAACTGACTCGTACTTGTACACGACCACGACCAAGACGACTCGTACACGACTACGACTTCATACTCGTACACAACCATGACTTCTAAACAGAAAACAAGATTACAAGCTCTAACACACATGACGAACTAGGCTTCAAAGTCTAAGAAGGTGTTCACTACAATGCCCTCGGCCATGCACATGGCTACCATGGCCTTATTGGGCAGCGCCTCACACCCTAGCGCATTGAAGAAGCCGTGGGTTGTGCCCTTGGTCACCTTTATAGGCATCGGCATTCCTAGCACAACGTGCGGCTGCTGCTTGTCACCCGTGACCACTACTACAAAAAGGGTCATTCTGGACGCCTCATCACAGACGGTTCAATACAAATTATCAGTGATAAAGTTATCACAGATGGTTTTACAAGATAGACCATCTAAATCCACTGCGATGGAAAGAATTGTATGTGATAACCTACTTATCACAGATGGTTCTTTACTTAGAACTATCTGTGATAATATTTCAACTTACCCGCTCTCACCAAATTTGAATTTCTCACTCATCTCGTTGGATTTGCTCTTTAAAATAGAAGGCTTGGCTATTCTTCTCCTCATCTCCTCTTCTCACTTCTCCACTCCTCTCCTCATCTCCTCTTCTCGTTTCTCACTTCTTCTCTACTTTTCCTCGCCGAATTGTTTCTTAAAAATAGAATGCTCGATCGGCTCTTCTTCTCCTCATCTCCTCTTCTCTCTTCTCACTTCTCCTCCTCTACCCATCTTCTTCAATCTCATCCATCCAATTTTGCTATAATTTGGATGTCCAAAAATTTAGCTAAGTCTGAATTTTTACCGTGACTTATATGCCCAAAAATTTGGATAGGTTTGAGCCTACGACCACAGCCGCACACGACCACGGTCGCCCACGACCGCAGCCACGTACGACCACGGCCGCCACAACCACAGCCGCCTTTGACCACGACCACCTTCAACCACAATCACGGCCGCTATGACTACGGCCACCTTCGACCATAACCACAGCCGCATTCGACTACGACCACTTTCGATCACGACTACACCCACCTTCGACCACGACTGTCATGACCATAACCGCCTTCGACCATAGCGTCACAACCACGATCGCCTTCGACCACGACCACAACGAGAAGCGGAGCCCCCTCGTACGTGGCTGAGCCTATGACCTTGCTCTACGTGTCAAATATTTTGCAAGTTGAGTACGTTACGTCTGAGCCCTGCTCTAATAGTAAATGTGTTGAATTTTAAGAAAATCTTGGGTAATTTGAACGAATTTTAGTTCAGTACCAAGTTTACACGTGAAACAGGCGAGTGGGCTATAGTTGGATCTAAGTGCATAAAATGAACTGTTTGTTTTGCAGACTAATTTATCATCTAGGATTGCATCTGCCCCCTCCATGTTTTTGCTCCCTGCACCTTCGCCAGCGGAGAATTTTGGAATCCGAGCAACCTAAGATAACGGTAAATTTTACATTTCTTCTAGGGACTAGGCTATGACATTGTAGGTTATGATAGGCTCAACATTGACCAGTTATGCATGGGTCTCTTCTTAAATCTTAACAGAGAATGTTGTGATATGTTCTTTTTAATACAAGTAGAATATCCATAGGTTTTTCTAATAGGTTCTAATCAAAGGTTACTGATACTTTAGGAAAATCCACTAATGGAATCGACCCCTTTTCTCCAAGACTCCAAGAGGTATGTATCTTCTGCTGTATAGACTTTTCCTGTAGCAACTAAAATTTCTGATTGTAACCACTAACCTCCTTACGTGTGAAGCCCATTTCTAGTGGTTCTCATACAAGGAGCTCTGATGTCAGTGAAGAACATGACATGGGTGGCCATGCAGTGCTGCCTCCAAAGCCAGAGGTTGATGCCTTACCCCTCTTATAATATGGTTTCAGTTCTTAGTACTTGGAGTCAAAATAATGGTACAAGTCTTTACTAAGAAGTCAAAATAATGGTACAAGTCTTTCTGTTGGCTTGTCAATTTAGCAGGCACCGCTCTGGTCAACATCAGCTGGTTAAGAGCTTATATATGCAAAGAAAGAGATTGCTAATGCACCATTGGTGTCCGATGATCCTGATCTGTATGCACCTCTGTTCCAGAATGTGTCCGTCTTTAAGAGGTAACGTCTGGTTTGGCTTCATATTCTCCAGCTAACAATTGGTATGCAGCAGATTTCCTAGCCATGAATCATTTAATTAAATGTCCAAGTTACTTTATGGTAAACGGCGCTCTTGTTCTTTCCGTCTGTTCACAAAAAGAAAAAAAAAGTCTTTAATTTTATAGACATTGTTGGGGGAGTGGCCGGTCCATTGCACCAGCAGGCCATTCGGCCGGCCTAGCAAAGGCTGTAGGCTAGGAAAAAGTCATGTTTACCTCCGTACGTGTAGATTTAAATAGGAGTATTCATATAACTCAGTTGTGGAAAAGACATGTTTAACCATGCAAACGTAGATCTAGATAGGGATATTTACGTAACAAACCTCTTTATAGCTATAAAGATATGCCTTATGGCATTATAGGGTACAAAACTCTCTTTTCAAATAAATCTAGGTAACACAGACTTCTAGAACGGTCTCCATGGTTTGTTAGGCTCAGGACAACTCCTTTGTGGCCTCCCCAGTTAACCCCTTTATTTATTATTTGGTCTGTAACCACAAAAAACACAATGATCACTTAAATGCAATTTTTCATTTATCGAGTTACACATTATCTCATATCATATGGTTGGAATATCACTATTCCTACGCCTTCTTGTTTATGGTATTCTTCAATTTATAGCACTTGCGTGTTTCTTATTACTTCATTGTTTGACCTTGCCGTTTACAACATGCAATTTTGCCACTTACCATCCGTTTTCAGTATTATGTCACTGAAAATACTAAATAAAGGAAACTGCAATGGTAACCTAAGTTTCTAATATGGCGCCTTTGTTTTATCACGCCACTGCTTCTTTGTTGGAATGTTCCGTGTCTGTTTCAATTCAGAAGATGGCTTACCAGATACTTTTAACTCGTGCTTCCAGGAGTTATGAACTGATGGAGGGACTTCTTAAGGTATTTACATACCATGATGGAGCAAAACCTATTTCCCATTCTCCGGAGTTGAAAGGCATTTATGTGTCTGAGGGATGGTTTATGAAATTGAGGAGGAGAACCAGAAATTTGTTGTGAGAGATCCAAACAGATCTCATTTATTCTATCTCTCATATAGCTCTCGCCAGCTGGAGCATAATCTTTATGTGCCTGGATTGAATACAATTGAGCCATTGTCTAACTTAATAAAAAAATTACGTAGATATGATCTCTGCCAAGTTCCCGTATTGGAATCGGACGAAAGGAGCTGATCATTGTTTTTGTTGCTTGCCATGACTGGGTATGTTTTTGTCCTTGCATATTGTCATCTTTGAATAATCATCTAAAATAGGAAATTTAGTTAAAAACAATTTTACTGTGTTTTGATCAATTGTGTTGGAGGGCAGAGATTTACATATGAAAGAAGCTAGTATTTTGTTCCTTCCTTTGGCCTTTTTTGCATGGACGTTACACAACCAAATTGCATGATGAATTGCCAAAAAAACACCATCAAAGCTCTCTGTAATGCAGATCTCTCAGGAGGAGTTTTCATCCGTGGAAGAGATGTGTCCCTTGCAGAAACATTTCTCAGATCACCAAGAAGACCTCAAAGAGATGTTGGTGGAAAACCAGCTGCACAGAGATCTATCCTCACGTTCTTTGCAGGGCAGATGCATGGTCGAGTTCGACCTATCCTTCTCCAATATTGGGGAGGCAAGGATGCAGATATGAGAGTATATGGTCGGTCGCCGCACCTGATCACTAGGAGGATGAATGATGTTCAACATATGAAGTCGAGCAAGTGCTGATCTGTCCCATGGGATACGAGGTAAACAGCCCACGGATAGTCGAGGCAATCTATTATGAGTGTGTTCCGGTAATTATTGCCGATAATTTTGTGCTCCCATTTGACGATGCACTCAATTGGAGCACGTTCTCCGTGGTCGTACCAGAGAAAGATGCACCAAAGCTGAAGGAGGTCCTGTTGGAAATTCCTGAAAGTCAATACATAACCATGCAGTCAAATGTGAAAAGGGCGCAGAAGCATTTTCTATGGCATGAAAAGCCCGTCAAGTATGACATCTTCCACATGATGCTACACTCAGTTTGGTTTAGCAGGGTAAATCAGGTCCAAGTAGAGTAGCACCTGTCATCCACATGCCTGAATTACATGCTGGCTGCTGAGCTGATGCTTTCCTGGTAAGGTCTTGGCCTGAAGGAGCTGTTGTAGTGTGATTTGGACAGTAGTCCCAGTGTTGCAGCTTTATTCTTCGAAGGAGGCGCTGAATTGAGATCCTGACATTACTGATCTGACAATAGAACCCTGACATACAAAAAGCACTAATACCCATTTCTGAGGCAGTTAGGAATTTGTCACTTTGATGTTGTTGAGGTTTCCTGATCCAACGGCTTGTATCAGTTAGGTGAAGTGCTGAGAGAACAGCTGAAGATAGGTCTCTTCTGGTACTCCTGTGAATCCTTTTTTATATATATATATATTTTGTTTGTAAGAAAGATTGTAATTTTCGTTCATCCTTTGTGTAAGAGGAAATGTTGAGAACTTGGAAACATTGAAACAAAGAGGGGAGATGAATAGTGTGACAACCGATGCTTTATTCAGTGAAGTATACGTCCCGTGATCTCTGTCGCTGTTTGGTTCACGTTGCGCTGTAAGTAACTATTGTTCATGCATGATTCTCATACATAGGAAATGAAACTTTGTATTTTGTACAGATCCGTTGTAGTCTAGCTGGTTAGGATACTCGGCTCTCACCCGAGAGTCCCAGCAACGGAATTTTTGCCTCGTTGGGTCCTGGCAAGGTAGCAGTCATTAATTTGTAACAACGCGGAAGACCGGCATCTCTGTCCTTTCCAGAATTCCAGATCAAAATTTGGGACAACACAGTGTCCGCCCTAACCGGAAACACACAAGCCATGGTAGCATCACAATACAATATAGACTTTTATTTATCTGTAGCATCAAGTCAATACCAAAACTGGTCTCCGCCGTTATTTATTGAGAGCAACAATGAAGAAACTCGCGAAAGGGTCGGTCACACCAAATATATCTATCATCACTTACACGCCTGACATTGTATCACATGGCAGCTCAATATCACATTAGACCAAACAGGTCAGCTTTCTCTGTAACCTCAAAAATGTCGCATTGATCAGCTCCTATCAAAGTAGGAGTCAGGCATCTCAGGAAGCTCACAGGATGATGGAAAAGGCCACACAGGTAACCTATTTGATCACTTGAAGATGGGTCAGCCTCCTCTGTCTTCATGCAATTTGCATGTGAGAATCAGCTCATTTCGTAGCAATCTCATCACTCTGGAAGTTTAAGCCTGTCAAAGAGAACCAAGAAGCTCTGCTCAGGCACGCTGTACAGGAAACCAAGCTCCGCACCTCCAAGGTGTGGGATTGTACTCTGCAAAGGAATCAACATCAAACGTCAAGGGCAATCTTGCCAAAGGAACTACAACGAAATGTTATGGACAAAATCGGATAGGTGAGCTGGTAGTATTGGTTAAAAAAAGCAAATGAATTTCACTGACAACTTGTATTTTCCTGCTATATAAACACACTCCATGCAATATATAATTTGTACAAAACAGACTTAACAGTGTTAGCTGTTAAGACTTTAAAATACCTGACAGCAACCTGAGAACATGGAGCACTAAAAGTTTTAAACCATGCAAAGCCACCATAGTAGTGTCAGCCTAAGCATAGATCTTGGTGAAATGGACTCCTTTGTTCCAAAAATGATCCGACAAGACAAACAATGCTTGCGTAAACTAAAGATGAACATGAACTATTCTTTTTAAAACTATAACTTTTCTTATGACTTGTGACAAGTTTCCTCCAGTGAAATACAAAACTGTGGGTCCAGAGCCCAATATATTTCAATACAGTTCATAGCGAACTATGATGCACGGACACGGATACATCGACACGGGAATTCGCCGTTTTCCCAAAAAATACCGATACGCCGACACGGCTATATATATTTAAATAATAAATAAATAAATTATATATATGTATTATTTTCTATGTTTCCACATGCTTATTATCTGAAATAATGTAAATTGTAAACTTGTAATTTGTAAAGTGTACACTCAGAATATGTACCTCATGAATTGTTTTGTTAATCCTGGCGACAATTGTTGATGTGAATACCATTTCTAGAAATAAGAACTCCATTAACTTGGGAAAAAGTAACATGATCAGATCAGCAAGACTACACGGGAGGAGATACGGAAGCTAGCGACGCACGGGAGATGTAGTCCGCGGTGAGACGCGGGAGATGTAGTCGGCGGTAAGATGCGTGAGATGTCGTCGGTGGTGAGATGCGGGAACCGGCGGGCAGAGGAGATGCGAGTGAGGAGATGGAAGCGGCGTTGAGATGCAGGAGTCGACGGGAACGGGCGGCGGCGAGATGCGGGAGCTGGCGGGAGCGGGAGGCGGCACGAGCGGCCGATGCGGAGAAGCGCGAGCGAGCGATGGGAATGATGCGCTCGGGAATCGGCGCTTATGGTTAGGGATGGGCCGGCCGTGTCCTGGGCCATTCCTGGGCTGGCTATGTCCAGGCCGTGTCCGACTCGTATATTTACTGTGTTCGACACGTGTCGAGAATTTTAATAATTAAAATTAATTCCAAAATTGGCCGATACGTCGCCGACACGTGTCGGAGACGTGTCCGTGTCGTATCCGTGTCCGACACGTGTCGGACACAGATACAACGATTTTGACACGTGTCCGTGCTACAAAGATAGCGAATGGTGCACTGGAAACCAAAATATTCTTTACTCAGCCAGTAGTAAGCTTGCTTCCTGGTGATATAGCTCGGTATTATATAAGTTTCCAAAACCAGTACAAGTATTTCAGTGCAAACCAAATTGTACGCTATGGCATGTTAGTTTGCATGCTATGCTCATATTTATTTATTTCAGGAGAAATGCAGCTGCAGATACAAAGCAACAGTGTTGGATATTTTATTTTACCTTGCCATTGAGCACCAATAGCTCACCATCCACCCACCGGGGGGTTTTGAATCCAGGTTGAGCTATTCTCCCCTGACCTTTATAACTGGCAATCTGCAAATTTGAAAAATAGATTGTAAACAAAAAAAGAAAAAGAAAAGCATGTAACACATATGGCTCAGGGGAAGTATGCTAATATGCTTAGGAACAGAACTTGCATGTGAAATCAAACCTAAAGCAGGTGACTTCACTTGTCAGAATACAAACTAAATCATTACAGAATACATGCTATATCGACTAACAAACTTTTCAGAATACAAAGTGAAGCATCACAGTATGCATGTTATATAGACTAAAATCCAAAGAGAAACATTAATCAAACAATCAGGACTGTAGGCAGAAATTACCACTCCAAATTCCTCCGGGTAAGCACCACGATTCTCAAGACGCTTGCCCTTCCCAATCTTAGCGTGGAATGTTATCTGTGACAACCTTTGATCAGTAGAAATACAATGCGAGCCTGTTTATAAGAACATGAAAAAAACAGGATGGAAACCTGTCCAGCAGGGACACTCAGATCACCAGTCAACTTCACTGCTTCAACATACTCGAAAAACTCCACTTCGTCGGTACTGTTCCAGTGGCCGAACTTTCGACGGAGTTGCACAACTTCTGGTCCATAAGGACTAAATGCTCCCACATATAAACCTACATGTACACCAGGAATATACCTGTCAGACTAAAAATGTAACAGGTCATCAACTTAACTGAGAAAACTTTACCATTAAATGGATCTGAGCCGTTAGTGTCTGTGATGATCCGATTGAAAATGGTATTCTCAGTCAGCTTGGCTCCGGCCTTGCTTAATGTAAGCTTTAAAAGCTCCTGGACTTCTTTATTTATCTGCAGTGAATCCATCATTTGTCGTTAACTTGATTACATGAACGGACACATTGTTTATAGAACTGGTGGCAATGGACAGTTACCACCACAGAAGAATCAAACAAGCCTAAATTGGGATAGATGAAATGGGTCAAACTGGACAGTTTCTGAGTATTGATCCATTATCAACAGCAAATAACATCCCATACCCACTATTCAAAGAGAAAATAAAATGTTGAGCACTGCAACCAGCAATTTCTAGTTCTTTCTGAAAACAGTTCCAAATCCAAAGACCACCAGGTTGGTGGAACCATTGTCCAGCCAGTTCATGGGGCTTCCCAGCTTTACCTGACCTTTTAGTATACAAGATACAAAGAACTTCATAGTTCCCATATAAACACATCTAGTAGCTACAAAGTACAAACAGGCACCTTTAGAATGACTGGAGTGCCCTTAATTCTTAGAAAAAGGATTTTGTTAAAGACACGATAAGATTTCACCTAACTGTGAACAAACTTTGATATACACAAAACATATCTGGTATTCATTAAATGCTCTAAGCTCCAGACATGTATAAATAAACCAATGCCACTCTTACCTTTGAAGAACTCTTGGTTGTACCCCATAACGCCTTTGCAACATCAGAGGGCATGAGCTCTGATGCTAATTTAGCAGCCATATCTGCAACTTTCTGTTTTGCAGCCTTAGTTTCAGCCAGATCTCGGTCAGAACCTTTTCCAGGAATGTACAGTTCGAATGAGTCCTTCTCCAAGTTACTTATTTCAGCGGGGACTCGAACATAAGATTTCGCTCCAGCATCCTCTTTATTGTGAACCACTCCACTAATGAAAAGCTTCACTTCTGGACTTTTACTTTCTTCATTTGAGTCTGAATCTCCATCTGAAACATCTTCCTGCTGGAATTCCTCGGTGGTGGTAGGCTCTTCCAACGAGTTCTCTGACGTGCTCTTCACATCATCTTGTACTAATTCTTCTGACGAGTCTGTAGCTAATTCAGTTTCGTCAGACACATCTACATTTATTACTTGAACTTTGAATTCAGGAATCCGAGACTTGAAAAAATTCAAAACGCTTTTCAGCCCTTCAACGCTACTACCCTTGGTGCTTCCAACACCTTGTTCTTTCTCCTCAACATCTTCATTTGCTTTTAACGTAGTGTCTGTATTTGCTTCCTCTGTAGTGTCTTCAGATACAGCACTACTTTCCGATGAACTTTCACTCTCTACCTTAACTGGCCCTTCTGTAGCTGTTGATGATACGGAAGATGCACTTGAAGTTCCTTTTGTTGGTCGCAAGTGTACCACCTGTCTAAATTTTTCGTAAATACAAATATCACATCTGGACATAACAGAGATTTTTTTGCTTAACTGCATAAAGACTGCAATACATCAGTGCACCTTCATCGTATACGTCTCGTCTTCATCTCTGACGAGGAAAATTTCAAATAATGGAGTCCCTGAAGATGCAGTGACCAATTGCCTAACAGAAAGAAGCATTTAGTTACTATTAGTTATAGGATATCCTGACATTTTCCTGGTTTTAAGATAAGTCACAAATTGCAGGAAATGCACCTTGGGCTGTAGCTCTTAGCCACATATCTCCCAACGCCAGGACTTATTCGTACAATTCTCCCAATCGAAACATCAGTGTCCTTAGCGTATCCCACCCACCAACCTACCTGAAAAGGAAATGGTTAGAATCGATCCCAACCACACTTTATGTGGGATCGCATCGAAAGTGGCTTTACCTACCTCTTAATGATCATTGATAGTTTTGGCCAAGTTCGGTACAGCCATGGCAGTACCTTTTTTGTTATTAGGGCAATTACAAGGGGAATTATCGTGAGCCATGTTTTGTTATTAGGGCAATTACAATGTTAATAGGAGATTGGTGATTTGACATAGAAATTAGTCTGATCAGATGTTAATAGGAGATTGGTGATTTGCCATACAAATTAGTCTGATCAGCACGACAGGTGCTCCAAATGATTTTAGAAGGCCAAAAATGCTGCCGCTAAATACAATTGAGGATCAAAAGCTACCTGAATTAGTAGTCTGCGATATGAGACTTACCAAGCTGGTTCCGGCGAGCCTTGTCAACCTGGACGCGTCCTGATACCGCTGTTCCTCTATAGCACTCTACGAGGAGTGAGAAAAATCAAAGAGGACATCGGAGTACATCTGGATCCAAAACCGGCGAGGGTGATGGATTAAACTAAAGAGGATGTGACTGAGTAGCAAACCTTGAGCTCGGACATGACGTGGGCAACGGCGTCGCGGCCGGTGACCTCGAGGATGGCCCTCTTGAGCTTGGCGGCCTCGGCGAAGTCCTCGTTGTCGACGGCCTCCTCGAGCTGGAACTTGAGGAGGGAGGCGTAGCTGTCGGCCTGGTCGACCTCGGCGAAGTGGCGGCTCCATCGGCTCCAGTCCCAGGTGGAGGGCGAGGCGGAGGCGGTGCAGCGGCAGGCGGCGGAGCGGCGGGTGGGGAGGGCGGGCAGGCGAGCGGCGGATGGCGGCGAGCGGCGGGAGAATGGGAGAGGCGGGCATGCGGCCGCCGGGGAGGCGCACGCGGTGGCGGCGGACATGGTGCGGGTGGGGTAACGCGCTGGAGAGAGAGAGAGAGAGGATAAGGGTCCGCCTCCGCACGGCGCGCAAGACTGACTGCGGCCGCCGCGTGCGTGCTCGGTTGGGTTCGGTCGGTTGTAGCGCGGGCTATCGGCCTTGCGTTGAAAGGCATGGCTTGTAACTAAAATTATATTGCATAGCTAAATTTTTATTATAGCTAAATATAATTTATTTAACGTATTACGGACAACGTGAATGAATACGGAAAAAAAGAACTAGTAAAAAAAACTTAAAAAACTAAAAGTTCAAAAAAGATAAAATTTATAAATAGTAAAAAATAAGTCAGAAGCTGAAATGAGCGTGGAGCAGAGCTATTATCAAGCTTCTTTAAAATTTATTACAGTTTTGTGACGTGAAATTATTTTATTTAACGTTTAGATGATTATTTCAAATACAAGCTAACGAGTCACTGCCAAGTTAAGTCTTATTAATTTTTTCATTTAAAATAGATTCGGAACTCTTTTTTTTTGCCGGCCCCAGCTAGCTAGCTGTGTTGGGTTGGGGTAGCGGCCAAAAGGGTCAGTCTCGCCGGCCCGAACCCTACGCTCCAGCTTCCGCCAAGCCCACATGGACCCCCTCGCCTCGCCCTCCGTTTCCGACCCCGACGGCGGCGGCGGAGGCGGAGGCGGAGCCAACACCGACCACCTCCTCGACGTCATGCGCGCCGTCGACGGCGCAGAGGCCACCATCCGCAGCCAGGTATGCCCCATCTGCTAGTACGTGGTTCCTGCGTGCCTGGCCCTGCTCGAATTTCATCGCTAGTTCTACTCCTAGGCAATCAATCCCTTCCCTTTGGGTTCTTGTAATCCCTCACCCCACCTCGCTTCGATGCTACAAATCGGTGAGGCCGTCTATGTGTGTCTAGTTCTCTCTACCCCTGCTAGGCTGCTACCGCCCGGCCAAACTAGTATGTCATATGAGCATCCAAATCCAAATTCGATACTACTAATGATGATACACGCTGCCGCCCTACAGGATCCAAGCTTTCGTTTTGCCTTGTTTCATTTTGCTTTGTTATTGTGTGTACCTTCACTTTCATTCCCCTCCAAAAGCTTGCACTGCTAACAGTTTTATGAGTCAGGCAGGCGTATTCGTATGGTTTGGTCAATGTAGTAACAGCTTATTTTGGTATTGGGCATTTTTGTTCCAGTTGGAAGAGAATAAGCACCTCAAGGATGAGCTGATGCAGAAAACACGGCAACTGCAGACGATTGTAAGTAGCAAATCTATTCTTGCTGCATGCAGCGGCATGTATTCCAATCATGCTGTTAATATAACTAGAGGCGCGCATATTGTTTCGGGATGTGCTTAGTTTTTATTTGTTTCGTCTCAGAGGGAAGATGCTAGATCCCAAGGTTCTTTTGGTGGAGTACATCAAGAGCCCCGCGCTTGTGTTCCTAATAAGATGGACGGCTCAAAGTCATCTGACAGCAGTTCGTCAACAAATCCCCGAAGCACCTCCATTCTACATCACAATGGGATTTCGTTGGAAAGTGGAGGACAGCCTTCGACGCAGGACAGCGTGAAGCACAAGTACCTTGACAGTTGCCAGGCTAATGGAGCATTTGAAAGATCCTCAGGGGAACAGACTGCTCAGTCTGTGGAGAATGGTAGCGCGTCACACTTCTCTACTCCATCGTCTCGTTCCCTTTCTCCAACCAGGTAACTCAGCACACTTGATGTTCCCTAACATTTCTGTCTTGCAATGGCCTTTTGCTTGCAATATTGTGATAAAAATAAAAACCCTTACCTACAGGCATAGAAAAGGAGAGTACGATTCTAGGGTCAACTTAGCTGGACTGGGGTTATTGCCTGTCTCAGAGATGAACGCAAACATATCCTGGAAGCAGGTCAGTATAATTTGCTTACAACACCGTATGCACATCTCCGATCTACTGTTCCTAACAAAGATATTTCCCACACAGGACCTTACTGTTAAGGTCAAAGAGCATGAAGGAGAGATTGCTCAATTAAGAAAGTATCTTGCTGATTACTCAGTGAAGGTGACTTTCTGTACAGAGAAAAATTACTCTATGCCTGCTGTATTTTCCCTTCCTATCTTGTACCTGACCACAAATTATTCCTGACAGGAAGCGCAAATACTCAATGATAAATACATGTTGGAAAAACGCATTGCTTATATGCGCATGGTAAGATATTTGTTTTTATCTCAAGTCATTAGTCCCTTGGAGTGAGTATATCATATTAACTTAGAAAGCAAAATTGTCTTCAGGCTTTTGATCAGCAGCAACAAGATTTAGTTGACGCAGCATCCAAAGCTTTATCGTACAGACAAGATATTATTGAGGAAAACATCCGTCTAACATATGCATTGCAGGTAGTTCTCTGTTATTGAAACTTTCAGGGTGTATGTCATTGTTCTGAATGTTCAATGGATTTCTATCTTCTTTCACATTCTCACAGCTGAAATCATTTCAAAATTGTCATTGGCTTTACCATATCCATTTGAAGTTAATTAGTTTATCTGTACTCTATAAGGCTGAAGTTTCTTATGCAGTTTTAATTCATTACTACTTTAAAATATCCAAAATGTGTATACAAATGATCATAACATGTGTAGTATCAGATAGTGCCTTTACTGGAAGTTTACGAATGGTCGTTTCTTGTGCTTACTTGGGCTTGTGCCATGGAATTTCAGCTCAAATACCATGTGGGAATGCAACAGAGAACTATTTTTATTCTATAACCTAAGGAAATCTTTTCCCCATAAAATTATTATGCAGCTCTTCTTCGCGCATATAGTTCTAAACATAGAATTTTAGAAACAACTCCTTGAGAGTGCTTGGCCGAGGGATTTTTTTTTCTACTGTCCATCCAAAGTGCTGAAGGTAGAAAGAGTTCCAATTGATTTTTGTATTTCTTCTGCTACGTTAGCTTACCTCAGTCATTTCTTCTGGATAAGCTGTTAATATCAGTTTTTATTATTGAGTGTTCATTGTTAGATGTAGTAATATAGAAATTGAAAAGATACTGAAATTTGCTTATGTTACTGTATAGGCTGCACATCAAGAAAGATCAACTTTCATATCTTCTTTGCTGCCTCTTCTGTCTGAATATGACAACCTACAGCCTTCTGCTCTTGATGCTCGATCCATTGTGAGTAGTTTGAAGGTACGCTCTGTTTTTCTGATTTGTACTGGTGTTTGCCAGGGCGCTGTCATTTAGCAATTACCACCTAAAATATTATTATTGCAGTGCAAGGGGCAAAAATGTTAAAAAATGATATTAAGTTCAACTAAGAAACAGGTAATACTTTAATTAATGGACAAAAGCAACTTGAGAACAATTTAAATTTCAGAACATGCGATCAAATTGCTTCTGTTTTTGCGCCTAACTGAGTTGGAGGCAACTAGTATCCGAGTTAGCCTTTTCCTAAATGTTTGTTGCTTGCCCTGTAGGTTTTGTTTGAGCATTTGCAGGAGCAACTTATTATTACTGAGGTGAGCCAGTAAGCTACAGAATTATGCATTTACTTTCAGAAGAACCACAATGTGTGCACAGTGTACTCAGTAGTGAGCTTGTCATGCTTGCACAGCTTACTGCTGATATTTTTCTTACAGAACTTTGAAGTTGCCTTGTGTGCAAACTTGGATGATGCAGGAGAAATTAAAGGAGTCACGATATCAGATTACTCCATGGAAAACTGAATTATCAAATAACACCAATCTTCCTGTACAGTCACCTACCAATCCTCTTGGAAAAGCATTGGTTACTTCAGTATGGCTCTATACTCCTTCGTCATTACTCTCGCAACACATGCTTCCTCTAACTTCTTTACTTCTCCAGAGCAAAAGCAGCCTTGATATTGTGCCCCAGACATCATATCCTCACATACAATCTCCAATGTCTTCCCCTGTTCAAGCTAGAGGTGATTGGGGTGTATTAGGGAGCAAAAACCGTCAAGTAATTCCAAGTGAAGTTCCAGCAAGAAATGCTGATCATGATGACATGGGAAGGACCTCTCTTTCAAGCAGGTAGCCCCTCTTCTTTAAGAATAGTGTACCTTCCTGATGAAGATTAAATAAATCCCTAAATACGGTTTTAATATTTAATTAAGGCCAAAGGAGCCCGTGGTTGTAAACCTCCAAGGGTTGCTCCCCGAGTACCCTGGTTGGAGATACACTGTGCGTGTTGCCCGACCAGATGACTAGGGCTAGCCTTAGGCCTGGGTAGTAGGGGCGACCTCCTAGGGCCCACGAAAACTAGGGGCTCTCATCCCATATATGTTAGTATGTATACATGTATGATATAGCCTATGTACTGAATATTGAACATAGTTGGTTAATGATTAGTTGGACCAATTGCCAAAGTCAAGTAATGACCCATTTGGTCCATGTTGTGCATCCAGCGCTGAGCACTCTCTAAATATTCAAGCATGGACAGCCACAGAGAGAACACATCAAGTGAGTTATCCATCAAATCCAATCTACCACGTACACCGCCTACGCCCCTTGACATCTCTACTCTTTTTCTGGTCTTCTCTTCCCCAAAATAAACGTCACTGTTGTCAACCAATTTGCCTTCAATTTGTTCACTTTGCAATGGTTCTACTCGAAATCCCCTCATATAGCCGCTGCATATATGGTATGTTTTTCTGAATTTTTTGTTCTTTGATTATCTGTTAAATATCACTCCAAATCTTCAACGCAACATCTACACTATCTAGAACAAAATCTTGGACTTTTTTGTAACATCAATTTCTTTTTTTATATAAAGATATCCATTAGATCTGAGAGAGACAAGTCGAAAAACTAAAAGTCATCAATGTCATATGAAAGGTGGAATGATCTGGCCACTTTATGCATTGAGAATGATATGTTGGATCAGATTGATATTGATACTATTATCAATGACTTTGCATCTAGAAATGTTAGACGAAATTGCCTGCTATGACCATTCTATTTATAACTCGCTTGCTTGTTCAGCAGATGATATATGATGGCTCATGGCTCTCCCTTAGCGTGCTTTGGCTAATGTAATCTTATCCTAAATTGTTTTGTCCTTAGTATATGTTATAGTTTTCTAAAACTTATTCATAATATTAATGTGTCAGGGGATTATCGCCAATGAGTACTTTGTATTTTGTGATGAATAAGTCTAATGTCGCAATAAATACTTTATATTTTATGGCGTACTAAGGCCTTGATCGGTTCGGCTTGAGCTTCTGGCTTCTGGCTTATTTTTCACTATTCATAAATTTCGTCTTTTCTGAACTTTTGGCTTTTTGTTGAGCTTTTTTGCCGGTTCTTTTTTTCCCGTATTTGTTTGTATTATACATAATGGGCTAACATATTTTTTATATTTTTCAATTTAATTATACTTAATAAGCCTCTGTCAGTTACAATGTTTTTTTCAACCAGCTACAGTGATTTCAGCCAAAAGCCACAAAAAAAAAGTCTAATGGCTACTATACTGAACTTTGGCTTTTGCAATTGAAATAAAATGTATTATTACATATTTATGTTAGAACGAAGGGCCTCCACTTTTGTCATGCTCAGGGCCTCCAGAATGACAGGAACGGCCCTACAGATGACTGCTCGGAGAGTCTGTGAACTGGTACCTGGACCTGATTCCAGGATATTCCTTCCGTGTAGTAGATGGAGCACATGCCTTATCCACTCCAAACAACACAGTGTTTTCGGTCATGAGTCTCTGACAACAACTATCATGCGGTTGTTGCCCACGTTCGTCTCCCGCTGACAACAACCGATGATCAAACATTCTCTCTCTGACAATAACTGTGTCCCCGACCAGACACACTGATTCCATAAGGTGTCCTCCCTGGCGGATAATTGGCGCCCCTTCGTTGGTATTTAAGGTTGGACTAAGACAATTGGTAGATTCATTCAATTCAGTGTAATTAGGACTAGTCTCACACTTTGTTAAAGGCACCCTGTAACCAGTTCATAGAAATAAAGAGCATCCCTGATCTCTCCCAAGGATTTTTAGTCATTTTTCTCATATTATTTCATAAGATCGGTGACTCGATGTTGACAGTTGGCATCATCCGTGGGGAAGAAGGCGTTGTATCCTTGAAATTCTTATTTGCTTAGTGATCCTTATCCTTCTCTGTTCCCTGTTGTTATCGCCCATGCGACCATAGCAGGGACGTGGGATGAGAACTGGTTCGACTTGGCAGATTATGCCGACCTCAACATGGATGCATGCATCCGCGCCGTGGAACATGATGCGTCATCATCATCATCTCTTCCATTCGGAGCTCACTACTCGCTAAGACTAGTGAGATCGACCGGTTGGAAGCAGATTCGTCGCCACCATCAGCGACACTCCCAGAGGAATCGGTTATTCTCTGACTAGGTTGGAATCCCGAAGTGTCTCTGCAAGCTCGGTGCTTTCGATCGGCAAAAACGGTGACAAAAGCTCAACGCCACAACCCAAGGTCAAGGTACTCTCGATACAGTCATGGGAGATCACTATTCACCAATGGCTCCTACGTATTCCAGGAGCCGACCGACATCTGGTTGCGGTGTCAATGAAGTCACCACCAGCAAAAAGTCGGGCGAAGATGATGACGCTCAGCATCCTATCGGCAATCCACCAAATCAGGCTAAGTCCACCACAAAGCCCACTAGTGGTGGTAATTTCCAATCGTTTCCCATCGTGGAGGCTCCTTGCCAAAACGGTGGAAGGCTCTCCCTTAGTTTCGATAAGAGTTCGTCGGGAGATTTGTGTTGGAGGAACGAAGTTAACGCAATCGGTGATACCGATCAAGATGCCATGCACGATTCTTCACAACTAGACTCGTCAAGACCCGTTGGTCAAAATGGTGTAAATGCTCCTCCATTATCCCGAGAACATAGAGGCAACAGAATTGGTGAACGTCAATTGGCTAATCCACTTGCTTCTACCCCACCGCGTTTGATAGGTTGAACGGGACAAGCGAGAGGCTCGAAGGGAAACTTAGATTGTCATACACCTTCCGCCAGCAGGAATCCTTCGAGGCCCTCTGTAACAATTCAGAACTTGCAATGAGTCCGTGATATTTTAAACAACCCGGATCCCGCTCTGGCAGAAACTTCGTGATATGCTCAGGTTGCAAGTGAAGCGTCAGAGATTCTTCAGCAGGCCATGCGGCGTACAGAAATGTATAGGGAGCAAAGGAACTCACAGTCATACTCTTTGACTTTGTCAGAGCATTCCTCCCTCAGCAGAAGCCAGCGTGGTTGAACTGGAAACAATTCGACATCCAGCGCTATACCTCAAAAATTCTGATAAGGGAGTTATGAACTCATGATGGAAGATGGCTCTTCCATGAAGCCACCCCTCCTCCCTTGTTATGAGGAGCGGCCGTAGAAGCGGTCGGAGTGGTGATCGGGAGAATCGCCAAAGTAGTGGTCGATGGAGTAGGGTTTGATCTCGAAGCTCCATATGACTTCTTTACACTTCGTTGCCTCTTGGGGCTCGAAGGAGCATCCCCTGAGCTCTCAGATAGCTCGCCATTCTCTGACCCGACCATTTGCACATCACAAGAGAATTGCAATGTACCGATCGAAAAATATACAATCGATGAGAAGGGTTATCATTTTGACCTTAAGTCTTTCAATCCTTTCTTCTAGATAGGCAACAGCCAGGATCGAGGGCACTCTGCCTTCTGGCTAGGCTCCCCTGCATAGATCATTTTGACCCGCTCTCTCACCTCAACAGAGGATAGGGCTACGAAATCATGGGAAACCTTAAGGTCAAAAAGAATTCAACCAAATGTAAATGAAACTTGATTGGTCGGAATTTTTCGAGGCTTACCTGCTCGAGTCATTCGCGCCCGTGTACCACAACATAGTGTGATCACGCGACTTCAAAGGATTTATCCGGTGCATGAAGAAATCCTTCACGACGTGCCAAGGATTTATCCGGCGCATGGAGAAATCCTTCACCACGTGCCAGGAAGTGAGACCTCTCCCTAAGGCAGGCGATGGCATCAACCCGTTGCCCTACCTTTCCCTCCTTCGATGAGAACATCCATCTTGAGTTCTCAACGGCAACCCAACCAGTGAAGGAGAGGCTATCGTCCTTGCTGAGCATCATGTAGAACCACAAGCTCTTCCACTATGACCATGAGGACCTAGAATACATTGGAATGTATTCTTCGGCCTTCATGTCATGGAGATGCAAAGCGCCCTCCAGGTGATGCCACTGACTTCCCGAACTTCATTATCTTGTAGAAATATTTAAGGAGCGCCAAGCTTGGCGGAATCCCCAAATATGCTTCACAAAGGTAGACGATGATGCTCAGATTAGCAATTGAATTGGGAGTGAGGTTTACCAACTCAATTCCATAGTACTCCAAGACTTCAGAGAGGAACGGGTGTGCCAGAAATCGAAATCCGCACTCGATGTAAGCCCAGAGGATCGGAGTCTCGCCTTCGTTCCCGCTCAGAAATTTCTCTCCGACCGCTGACCTCCAAAGGACCAGGACCTTGTCGGCAAGCATCTCTTCCTTTTCCACAGCATTAAGCTTCTTCGATCCAAGCTGCAACGCTTGTTAGTTGATGATTAGATCCGACATTTTGGCTAAGTGGCGGAAAGACGAACGGGAATCGAAAAGGATTCAAGGCTATAGGCAAAGAGCGCAAAGGCGAAGAAGAAGATGAAAGGTTTTCTCCAAGGTGGAGAAGAAGATGAAAGGTTTTCTGAACGTGTTAAACCCCAAGACGGCATGCTAAGGGTTTTATAAGGGTTTCTCTGCAATTGAAAAAAGGGGTTACTTGACCTGAAGCCCAACGGATACAAAACCTTTCAGTTTCCCAATTAGTTTCTCAACTTTAAAGTGAATTCGAACTGCTTCTTTACTCTTGCTGTTAAAGGATTAGTTTCCCAATTAAAATCCAATCGGAAGAAATTTGTATCATAAATTCACTTAAAAGTTCGGGGACTAACTGATGAGGATTAAATAAATCCCTAAATTCGGCTTTAATATTTAATGAAGGCCAAAGGAACCTGTGGTCATAAACCTCCAAGCATTGCTCCCCAAGTACCCTGGTTGGACAAACAATGTGCGTGTTGCCCGACCAAATGATTGCTCGGAGAGTCTGTGAACTAGTACCTGGACCTGATTTTAGGATATTCCTTCCGTGCGGTAGATGGAACATATCCACTCCAAACAACACATTTTTTGCCCTAAGTAAATTTTAATATTATATAGAGGCATATCTAGAATACTAAATGTGACTGTAAATTTACGATTTGCAGCAACCAATTTAGGAAGGATGTTTCTGCTCAAGTACCTCAACACGCTTCTCATCCTGTCCACTTTGACTTTGAGGCTCAAAGCCAAAACCCACCATTCAAGGGCCTTAGTAGAAGTGATGTATTGGATGGTTCCGAGGGTGCTGAAGCCCAACATGCACGAGAACCTTCTGCTCAATGGGGTCCTGGAGACTCACCTAATTTGGCATCTGGCCTTGAGGATGCAAACCCATCATATCCCTATCTTCCTACTGTTCTTGAGGAGCCTGGTTCTTCTTTCTCTGAAGGTAATTACTGCTGAACTGAGTTCATATTTGTTTAACATTGCGATCAATCTGACAATTGTTTAACATTGCATTCAATCTGAAAATAGATGCCTTTATTATGAATATGCAGCTGCAGAGGATGATCCATTGCCAGGCATAGATGGCCTTCGAATCACTGGTGAAGCTTTTCCTGGACGAGAACTTCTAGCAAGTGGGTACTCCACCAATGGAACCACAAGTTGTAACTTTGAGGTGCACTTTATAGTTGTCAATTCACATTCTGAATAAAGTAGTAACTTTTCTATTCAATCACATTCGTTGTCAGCCCAAACTTTCATACAATCTCATTTTTTTTGCAATTTTTTTGTGTGTGTGCAGTGGGTGCGCCATTTAGAAGATGGCTCCATGAATTTCATAGAAGGTTCTTTTTTTTTGTGATGACACACAAGAAGTGAACTTATGATCTGTGAACTTGTTACTTACATTAGGATGCCGTGATGTCTCAAGAAAATTGTTTTTTTTTTCTTGGCATAGGAGCAAGGCAACCTAGCTATTTGGTTACTGCTGATGACGTGGACACTTTACTAGCCATTGAAGTCCAACCCCTAGATGATAGGAAAAGAAAGGTAAACTTTTGTCATGTGCTGATCTCCATGCTATGATGTTGTATTTTCCCCACTTTTTGGGAATATTGGGGCTATATTTTCTGTATTCCTTTTGAAATGATACAAAGGAGAACACTAGCTTTTTGAAAAGGAAAGGAAATAACACTAGCTGACCAGCAGCGTCATGATAGTGTGGTGAGAAGCAAGTCTATGATAGTGCCATGTTGTTTTTCTGGAAATCTACGATACAACTTAATATTGTCACACAAAAAAAAACTCTTTTAAAGTTCAAGGAGGTAGATATTAAAGTGTGATAACCTCCTGTGAAATTTCAGCTCTTAACTCAATTGATGCACTGAAAAACACAAATGAGAAAATATCTTGACATCTACCTTAAATATAAACATTACATTCGAGAGTTTTTGCCCCTTAATATGCTTTCATATTTTCTTGAATGCCAATCAACCACAGCAGTCAGCCTTTTGGATCTTTAAATGGTGATTTATATATATACAAAATCAGATGGTAGCTACCATACTTTTCTTTTTGCGATTTCCTAGTTAGGTCCCAGATGAGATGGTAGTTCAGGACATTGTGATCACTAGATATTTGCATGGTAGTCAATATTGATACTCTTTTATTTTCCCATTTATATTTGTTGAGATCCAGAATGACCAGTCAATTTGAGACAAAATCCCATTTGTGATTTTTCTTAAATTTCTTTCTTTGAAATCACCAAGATGCTATGTATAAATAGTTTAGATCTGCTGCACAGTTAAATTTCTTTCTAGAAAATTGATTTGCTACTATTACTTCCAGTGTTAAAATGTTTGGTTTTGTTTGATACCTTCCTATTTCCTTTGTAGGGGGAATTCGTCAAGGTTTATGCTAACGAGCAAAGAAAAATTACCTGTGGTGAGTGTATGGAAACTGTGAATATGTTCTTTCATTGTGCACTTTAACTTTTCTTACCCTATGTGCATTTATTTATTTATTTTTCCAAGTGTATCCATGATGCAAAAGATAGCCTGGCTAATTTTAGTCATATATGCTTGAGAAACAATTGATAACTCCACATCAAATTACATATGAGTTGAAGGCTTGCAAATTTCTAACTTCAGAGCAGCTATGCAAAGAAGTTTACAAACTCTAGGAATTGTGAAGTGCTAAATCAATATAGTGTAACACCTCATGTTCAAAATTTGCGAAAGCCCCTCCTGCATTTAGACCCTTTACTACGCTTGGATCCTCAAGCATTATATGCTATTGTTCTACGTTGTAAACCTCTAATGTGGGCCCAATTCCACAACCACTCGCACTTATGGACCACACGGGCTACGTCAAGTTGAGCCATGGTTTTACGTATAGAATGCGGGGCTAATAGTATTCACAGAAAAGTGAAAATATTGCCGGGGAACTTTCACCGATAAAATAACAGTTTGACAACTGTTGCAGAGGATCAATTATGTTAAAAGACAATTGGAGCAGACATACATACCTATTATGTTTGGACCATGCTGTGGCAGAGGTCATGTATATTAATTATTAAGCCAATATGTTGATGCAGTTGAGCTGCATTAAACTAGTATAACAATCATGTATATTAATTATTAAGCCAATATGCTGATGCAGTTGAGCTGCATTAAACTAGTATAACAATCATGTATATTAATTATTAAGCCAATATGCTGATGCAGTTGAGCTGCATTAAACTAGTATAACAAACTAGCAGTATATTGGCCAGTGGGCAAACTGAAGGCCTTTACAATAGCAAGTATATAGACTGGTTACTCTGGCATCATTCTGATGATGGAGCATATGATATAAATATAATTCAACTATGCTAAGGAGAATATTTGATCTACCTATATATCCTTGATTCCCAAAATGCCAAAACAGTGGTGGACTGGTGGTACTTCTGTTGTTTTGGTTTAACTAAACCAAGACATGCAGTCATGTGATACTGATTTTCTAGATAAGTTGTAATGTAATAGCAGCAATGCAGCATTGTATGATTTGTATGCTCCATAATTTGAGTAACCATCTTTGACTCTTTGTTGCAGATCCTGAAACAAAGGAGCTTATTAAGAAAACTTTTGAAATTGGGCATGTGTCTTATGAAGTCCAACTACCTGTATGTTCTCTATTCTTTGCAATTATCCATCAAAGGCATTCTTGCTAATTTCTGTTGTGTTATGCAATTATTTGAAATGTTAAATCCTCTAATAGCAGGTGAGATTTTTAGATATGTGGGAACCAGCTGTTTTGGCAATAAAGAGGGAAGGTTACAGTATTAAATGTAATGGGCAGCGTGGTGTTGTTCTCACAGAGAAATTTCAGCAAGCAACTGCTGTATGTCCCTACTCTTTAGCAGTACTTCTTTTCAGAAAGTTGATCTCAATCTAAAATTGCCAATAAACTCTATTAGTTCCTTCAGCCTGAATAGCAAATTGATTCCCCCAAAATGGAGAGAAGGAAACCAGTGGTAGCTTGGTGTTACCAGTAGTTACCTTAATCCTGGACCGAGGATTTCTTATCCCAGATGGCTTCAAGATTTCAGACTTATCAGTCCAAGATCGATGAACTTTGTGTTGTTCTTTGATTTATAAATATATCTTGTACTATGCGTGCAAAAAAGAAGAAAAACTGTAAAGAATCGGCCACAAACTGGCTGTTTCCAGAGTTTCTATGGTTACAGAACTCACTTCTAGCTTCTGGGTGGCATCTGGCGGATTCTTCTTTGAGTTTCCCGGTGGATAATGCGGTATAGGGTTTGAATGGATGGGTTACCATCCGAAATATGCTAATGGGGGAGCAGCATCATTAATTAGATTCAGTTATACACATAAGTATCTACTAAACACTAATATTTATTTAAGCATCAATGCTTCAAAATAAACATCTTATCTATTTTATGTGGCAAAAAAATAGTTTTTTCTTACTAAATATCTCTCTAAGCGTATGTATTGTACATACTCTTAGAGAGGGCTGTAACGCCCAGACGCTATCTTCGCTGGTCTACTCCCCTAGGGGGGAAATCCTGTGGGTGTAGGTCCTGGTGTTGCATATCCATCCGGAAAATGAACATCTTATCTATTACCATCCGCAAGGAAATGATAATAAGATCCTGTTTCTTCAAGAGCTGAGGGGCATTCGGTCAGCCTGCCCCGACCCTTGGGTGGTTGCGGGGGATTTCAACCTCATATTAAAGGACGAGGACAAGAACAACGTAAATCTGAACCGTGCTATGATGGGTCGCTTCCGGCGTCTTGTTAATGATTTGGCTCTTAAAGAATTACCTCTTCATGGTCGCAAGTTTACTTGGACTAATGGCCAAGACTCACCTACTCTAGTCAAGTTGGATAGAGTGTTTTGTACGGTGGATTGGGAACATTTATTCCCTAACTGCCTTTTGCAAAGCACAGCTTCTGAAGATTCTGATCACTGCCCCTTGTTACTTGGGCTGCGGGATAATAAGGCAGGAAAAAGAAGGTTCCACTTTGAATCCTTTTGGCCGCAGCTAGACGGGTTCCAGATGGCAGTTGAGCACGCTTGGTCTTCTGTGCAAGCGACCTTCTGCCCAATGGTCTCTCTGTCCAAGAAATTCAAAGCTACTGCAAGGGGACTTCAGAGTTGGAGCCAAAGCAAGGTTGGCCATATTAGTTCCCAGCTTGCCCTTGCTAGGGAAGTTCTGCATCAACTTGAGATTGCACAAGACAATCGCCCTCTTTCCCTTCTTGAACTTTGGTTGTGCAGCTGTCTGAAAAAACATTCTCTTGCTTTGTCTTCGCTTTTGCGAACAATTGCAAGAAGTCGGTCTCGTATAGATTGGCTTCAGGCCGGTGATGCTAACACAGCCTTTTTCCACCTTCATGCCCGACATCGCAAGAGAAAGAATTTTATTGCCAAGCTCACGGATGGGGACAGAACTGTCACAGCTCATGATGATAAAGCAGAGTTGATCTTTGATTTCTACAATAACCTGCTCGGCTCTAGTGTGATCAGGGACCGCTCTATTGATCTGGGCATGATAGGAATTAATTCTCATGATCTTGCTGCTCTGGATGTTCCTATCACTGCGGATGAGGTTTGGAATACTATAAAGCAGCTTCCATCGGATAAAGCCCTGTGTCCGATGGTTTCTTGGAAGATTCTATAAGGTTTGCTGGTCAATCATTAAAGAGGATATTATGGTAGCTATCTCAGCCTTTTGGAGCAGAAACTTTAGGAATTTTCGGCTGCTGAATTCAGCATTTATTACTCTTCTCCCAAAAAAGAATGAAGCATGGAATGTCAAAGATTTCCGGCCTATAAGTCTTGTACACAGTTTTGCCAAACTGATTACAAAGATTTTGGCTAATAGGCTAGCTGGTTACCTGCAGCACATGGTGACCCCAAATCAAAGTGCTTTCATCAAAGGTCGTTTTATTCAAGATAATTTTATGCTTGTGCAGCAATCAGTGAGGTTCTTTCACCAGCAAAAGCAGCCAAGGATCCTCCTCAAACTGGACATCTCAAAAGCTTTTGATTCAGTCAATTGGCCCTTTCTCTTGGAGGTCTTGAAAAAGTTGGGTTTTGGCCAGATTTGGTGTGATATGATTAGTGGGCTTCTTTCTTCTTCATCCACCCGGATTATCTTGAATGGGACCCCCAGTGAGTTCATCTTGCATCAGAGAGGATTGCGGCAAGGAGATCCTTTATCACCAATGCTTTTTATTCTCATCATGGATGTGCTCAGTCATTTAATCTTGCGCGCTTCGGAGGAAGGACTGTTGCAGCCCCTCTCATCTAGACCAACTCAACACCGCATATCCCTTTATGCCGATGATGTGGTGATCTTTCTCCGGCCGGCTGTAAATGAGATCGATACGGTTTTGGCTATCTTGCAACTCTTTGGTGATGCTTCGGGGCTTCAAACTAATGTTCAGAAGAGTAATGTCTTCCCAATTCAGTGTTCGGAGCTGGATCTTGCCATGATACAGGAGCGCTTGCCTGTGGGATACAGAGTTCCCATCCAAATATTTGGGACTTCCTCTTTCTTTACGGAAATTGACAAAGGCGCAGCTGCAACCCACTATTGATCGCATAGCAGACCAACTTCCTGGGTGGAAAGCAGACTTGATGACTCGGGCTGGACGAGCGGTACAGATCCAATATGTGCTTACTGCGATGCTTGTTTATTTCTCTATGGCCATTGAGCTACCAGCATGGGCTATTAAGGCAATCAACAAAATTCGAAGAGGCTTTCTTTGGAGAGGAAGAAAAGACGCCAAAGGCGGTCACTGCTTAATTGCTTGGGCAAAAGTTGAGCGACCCGTGAGCTTGGTGGATTGGGTATTTCAGATCTCAAACTCCTCGGCTGGTCTCTTAAGATGAGGTGGTTATGGCTGCAAAAAACAGATCCAGGAAGGCCTTGGTCTGGATTCCGAATTCAGGTTCATGAATCTGTTCGGTCCTTTTTCTCTATGGCCATGGAAACTATAGTTGGCAATGGTGCCAACACTTTATTTTGGAAGGATAGATGGCTATTTGGACAACGCATCGAGGATGTTGCACCTCTCCTGGTAGCTGCGGTTCCGGCAAGGAAGGCTAACAGGCTCACTGTACTCCATGGTTTGCATAATCACAGTTGGATCCGAGATATACAGGGAGCTCTCTCAGTTGGGATCCTTGCTGAAATTGTAAATCTCTGGGATCTTCTTTCTGATGTTGAGCTACAGCCAGAAGTTGCGGATGTTCATCGTTGGCGCCTATCTTCATCAGGATTTTACTCGGTTAAATCCGCTTATGAAGGATTCTTCGAAGGTTCTGTCAAATTTCGGTTTTCAGATTGTATTTGGAAAACCTGGGCTCCAGGGCGTTGTCATTTCTTTATGTGGACTGTGGTTCACAAGCGCTGCTGGACTGCAGACCGTCTTGCCAAGCGTGGACTTCCTCATCCAGTTCAGTGTCCTCATTGCGACCAGGCTGAGGAAACAATTGACCACTTGCTCATTAGCTGTGTGTTTGCAAGGCAATTCTGGTTCTCCCTCCTAAATCGCTTTGGGCTGCAAACTCTAGCGCCGACGATAAATGATGCTTCTTTTGAGGACTGGTGGTATAGAGCTGATAAAATGGTCAATGGCAAATTGCAACGAGGCATCAACTCCCTCATTATCCTGGGGGCTTGGACTCTTTGGAAACATAGGAACAAATGTGTTTTTGAGGCCTTTGCCGCCAATTTGGCTACAGCCTTGCTGCTTGCTGAGGAGGAGGCCCACCTTTGGGCGTTGGCTGGAGCGAGAGGGCTTTCTTTCTTGTCGGCCCTTGTTCATAGGGGCTAGGTCGTTCCAGGTCGTGTGTTTCTTTTAGACAAAAGGCGCGTTTGTAATTCTGTAATTTTGTGCCCCTTGGGTGTGTGTGTGTTTTGTAACCGGGTTTTATTCCCTTCTTCTTTAATATAATGATACGCAGCTCTCCTGCGTGTTCGAGAAAAAAAAAATATGCTTGACACTAGTATCAGTGGCTTAGTAGTGACGAGTTTTTAAAACCTTGCCTTGGCACTCCCTTTATATCTGACTGGTAGGTGTGTTGGTAATTTTTTAATTCTACTTGGGCACTGCATTTTTGATAAACCGTTGTTTTCTTCAAGAGATTTTTAAACTCCCATAAAAAATGTGGACACAACAATTGAGATGACTTGTGCACATAAGCACAATACTCATTTGATATACAACTATACAGAACTAGGTTTGTAGACAAATTATCTCTGAGCATTATTGTTTGCAATCATGCTTTTGATCTTAACCAGTGCCATATAATAAGAAATCCAGGTTAACACTGATTACTGTTTTGCTTGGTATTTTCAAGTTTCTACTTTGCCATTTCTTTTACCTTTCAAGTTCTGGCTTCAACACTGTTTTCCTTTCGCAGATTTGATTTTAACCTGTGCATTTTACTGCTTGTTGGATATGTAGTGTGATTAACAACAAATTTTGTACTGCCTTTTTCCAGATTAATGTTCCATACGCACGTCCAACAGAGTTTTCAATTATGTCTGCTGATGGTGTTGAGTACAATCTAAAGCCAGCAGAAAATACACTGTGAGTACCAAATCGAGCCAATGTGATTTCTTGTTTAGTTTCAACGCATCAGGTAACATTAGTAGTTGTTAGATCTATAAGCGCCATATAGATGTACAGTTTTAGTATACTCTTAAATATTTTAGCAGCAAGGCTCTCCCCTACTGCTTCATTAAAAAACAACTATACGTGTCATCACTTCTTTCTATGGCAGTGTTGAAAATCTGCTCACTTGTCTAATACTATTGAAAATATGGCAATTTAGGACCCGATTTCCTTACAAGTACAATCTCTGCAAATTTAAATTTAACTTGAATTGAAACTCTGTCTTTGGCTGTCAGAATACTCTGCCAAATCACCCTCTTATGCTTTATATGACTGTTGCTGTGGTGTTTATTTTTGTTACTGGTGAGATTATACAATATATACTTAGCATAAATTATGTACTGCTTATCTTGTTATGTATTCCAATTTTGCAGGCCGCGGGATACCATTGTTCTAGTATTAAGATTGTTCAGAATTATGGTATGAGCTCATTATCTCTTGTACAAGGCATAGCATGTTAGCATCCCCTTTATTATCTAATCTTCAACAATATCAAGTGGGTCATCAAGTTCATAACCGTGTATTATTTGATGATTAGCATGTTTGATGGGCCTGCATTTGCAACTTTCTTTTAAAAAAATCAATAGTTAATTGTGACATTGTTGGTACTCACTGTTAGTGTGTTGCGTGTGATTGACTGTGCTGCTCAGCATGTGCCATTACCAACGCTGCTCCATGTGGTTAAATGGATCTTAGGATTGGTTACCACATTCATGGTTACCTTGCCTCTGGTGGCTTGTCAGATGTCACCACTGGTGCTTTTTCCTGTTAGGGCTCGTAGAACCTATCGGATATTGTTGGTGGCTAGCAACATTGCCAGCCAGTTACTGTGGTATCTTGTCTAGTAGTAGCAGCCAAGACCTTATTAAAAGAAAGTGTGCTTTTAGTCGTCACGAATTGTTTACAGAGATACAAGTCTCTGTTGTCAAAATTCCATTCTGTGTTATCCCTAAGCCAACGTACTGGATGAATGGTGACAGGCAGAGGCAGGTCACCGCCTGTATGTCATGCATGCATCCTTAGGCATGATGAGAATACTCTCATGCACAGTGGCGGATCCAGGAAAAAATGTTGGAGGGGCTGAAGTACCTTCAGCTCAACCTCAGCCCCTTCTACATTATACATCCATGGTTAAAAATTTAGGGGGAGCTCTAGGGGGGCTCCAAGGGTCTGGTAGCGGTAGGGGGCTCGAGCCCCCCCGCCCCACCGCTGGATCCGCCCCTGCTCATGCATATCTTCTTCCAATACTAATGTGGAGTCAGCATCTGCATTTTTCAGGCTGTTGAGAAGAGGCGAGGAAGAAAAAAGATCCTTTTCTTCAAGTAGATTCAGGCTCCTGTATAATTGTATTTATAGAGTTCCGAGTGCATGTAGGATTATGTGTGATAGGTGTGGCATATTTTTTTTCCCTGTTGTATTTATTGTAAAGAACCCCTACACGATCGATTTTGTTGTAAGCTAACCGAAGAACCCAAAGTATTTAAGGAGGACAGCTCCATCATTGCAAGTGCAGCTCAGTAGAAATAAAATTACAGTACTTTGGACTATGGGCAAATAATAGGACAGCCAGTGTAGAATTGGCTGCATTGTAGGGGCAGGCAGGCACTTCTCCGGTGAGAACAGGTCCCTCCCCTCCCTGCAGTGCTGGTTCGAGTTGCGAGGTGGTCCAGTCCAGCCAGGATGAGCAGTGCTGCCCGCGTTCCATTTGTGTCAATCATACAGCCAAAAGCTAAGCTAAGCCTTATTTAGCTTACGATGAGTTGCTTTCCTGCTTTTGACGTGGTATACTCTACTGGTATGTATAGTGTGTCACTTTGCTTTCTGATGGGGACCCTGGCGCGGCTCAGCCCACACAGCTGTGCAGTAGCGCGCGCCTGTCCTGCCCAATGGAATGGATACAAGTGAATGTGAAGGCGTTTGACAGAAGTTGCCCAATTGCACGGCCAAGAACACTCACTGTTGCTCATATTAATATGAGAGACACTCCTATATGTGGATGCTGATAATAGCTGGCCCAATAAAGTTCAGCAGGTATGAACTTGGACACATGGATGGAACATGGAGACTTGGGTGGAAGATGAAGCATGACTACGCTGGGGTCTCGTCTACCTGATTCCTGAAGACGATGAAGGGTGATAATTCAACAACGCGTTCATGTGAAATACAGACTTGACTCTGCTGCCTGCCTATATTACACGTTAAACCTGATTTTGATGGGTTCATGACTCACGGGGTGGTTGCACGTACTGTCAGGCTCTTTAAGATGCAGCGGAAGTACGTACGCGCGCTGCACTGTGGCCTTTTACTTCTGCTTGGAGAAATGATAATTGACTACGAATATCCGACTTTGGGGGCGGTTTCTTCCACTCCTATCTACGTGGATTACGTGAGATCACGTGCGTATTATTCACTTTACTTCTTTTATTTTCGTCTAATACATATATCTCTTACTTTTTCTATCATTCATTCTATCCTTCTAAAATCTATCTCTTTCAATTATTATTATTTATTTATTTTTAGTAAAAAGTTATCAACCGTAATTAAAAATCATCGGCCGCAGCAAATACGAACAGACGCTACAAGATGAGAGACCATTGAAGAAGATTTCCAAAGTGCAGAGCAACCAGTAGATGGGCAGCTCACTGGCAGTGAACAGGGAATATGTTATTGGCGAAATTTTGTCGGTAACCACCGATTATCGGTCTTATTGGATTCATCTAAAAATTCAAAAATATATTAAAAAAAATCAAAGTTTCAAATTTTAATTCCAAAATTTTGGTCGAATTTTTTTTTAAATTTCTAGTAACCAGTTATTACCAGTCGTATCGTTGACCTGCGATAATATTTTTGATCCGATGTCTAGCAGTGAATGGAGTAGTTGATAAGATTAATTGCGCATATGCGTCCCCAGTTTAGCAAGGACCACAAAGAAAGTGATGCCGATCGAGACCACAATCTTAGTAATTGTTGTCGAGCTCATCCATCCATATATCTCTTCTGGCCATCGACTAGATAGAAAGTTAAGAGAGCGATCGATGGAAAACATCGACGTACTGGCCGGTCGGAGACGTACAAACAAGGTGGCATATACTGCTCCTGGCATGCATGTGTATATGTGAACATGCATGGAGCTTACTTAGACCATTAATGGCCTAGGTTTATGAATTAACTTTTACGTAAATTTACGTACGGTTGGTTGGAGATGATTTTTCTATTCGAAATAATTAAATGATAGGACATGCATGCATTACCATAATATATGGTCCATATTGGATATGTTCGAAACACATGAGTTTCACATGAGCGATCGATGGAAAACATCGACGTACTGGCTGGTCGGAGACGTACAGGTCAATCGTCTTTTACCGATGATATGGTATCCACGTAACTTTCACAAGTTCGAAGAGGCTTCCGGAAAAGATCGATGGACGCCGCTAGTTGGTTAATTTTCTTCCTCTCCTTCCCCTCAGATTTTTTCGAGAGAGAGAGAGAACGTGCACGGCCCAATACATATCCTTCTAATTTTTATCTGAGAGAGTAGGGATAATCGAACAGTAATTTTTCATATTTGTATTTGTATTTTATTGGATACAGCAGCAGAATAAAACAGATGGCTGGCTCGTCATTCGTATCCTGACTCTCAGAAGAGGCCAGAGGGAGGGTGTATCCTGACTCGTATTTTATTCGTAATTCCTACGAGCATGTGACTAGTGTGTGTGTGTGTGTGTATATATATATATATATATATATATATATATATATATATATATATATATATATATATATATATATATATATATATATATATATATATATATATATATATATATATATATATATATATATATTACAGTAGCACTCGTACGTCACACTTGCCTACGTCAGCAGCCCTACGCAATCCGCACATGCGACACCTGGATCTGGATGCATATATACATCCGTTGATGGTCATTCCTCCCCCTCTTCTTCTTTTTTAATTCGATCGACGGCATTCATTACTGGTGTAAAAGCCGTTGGCCGTTTTAATATATCTATTCATTAAGTAAATTTAGAGAATAATTATTGTAATTTTTGGCTCACTGTCTTTAGGTAAATACTTTAGAAGAGGCTAGATAATTGTGTTATGTCATTTGATATGGTATTTATATACTGTTATTCATATTAACTATCTCTTAGATCTACTGCTTCTTTAGTTTGGACTTATGATAAACTGTGAATAGATATAGTAAAACTGAGGAAGTAATTTTCAAGCACATCGTAGATTATGTATGGATCCCTCCAATTAGTCATGATCAAAAGACAAAACTCTACACTAATTAAAAAAAATATTGCCAATGCATAGCATCATTTTTCGTGTCTTACAAATGCAATTTTATGTATAGAGAGAACATGCACTCTCCTACATAACTATTTTGAAATTTTCGCACCTGGCTCACAAGTACTTAATTCTTAGCCGGTTTTTTCATTCATTTGGCTACATGGAAAAAAAAAGTATGAGTGCATGAAAAGCACAGGAACTAGATATGTAACTCATATGGTGGAATCTTACAGAAATTGAAAATAGGAGCGACTAGCACCTAGACGTACAATAGGAACGTTCCTATTGTACGCTCTTCCCACCCATTGGATCTCACTCAAAGACTTCAATCTCAGTGGTTCCATCCTGAGCAACAAAAATACCAGAAGCGCAATAATTAGTTCTTAAGCTTACAACAAATCTTTGTTCCCAATGCAACAAACATGAAACTGCCAAAACAAAATTATGCCTGCTAACAAATGTTGCACGCCACGCACGACACCATGTCGTGCACACTCGCATGGATGTGTCGCCTCTCTTGCGCTGATAATCAAACAAATATCGTTTGGGGTAGTGCAACAATTCAATTGGCTGGTGCAACAAAAAAAGAACACACAACAAAATTTATCAATTGGCACAACAAAAAAGACTACAACACCCTTATTTTTCGTGAAAAGCATATGATGGGAAACTTCCTGCTATACGCTCGGATGCAACACATGTGAACAACATTCGCAACATTTGTAATCAAAATGTGCAACAAAATTGAAAAAAAGCGGCAGCAATGTCAACAAATAATTGAGATATATATTTTTTCTCACCAAGTTTGGATTTAATACATGAGTTTCAACTATTTGCAAAATACATTCGCAAATACAAGCCTCATACCACGATGAGCTATACGAGATGAGATTGAGTTATCAACACATGATGAGACTCAAACTACTAGACATGACCTCTCTTAATAGTACGGCAATCCATACTAGCAATCCGGTCTTCCAACCAAACACCAAGACCGGTAAAAGACTAGAAACACATCCTTAGCCCTAACTAGTCATATCTTTGCCTTAGATCATTGTCTTGATATGTATCAACTCATGATGCATCCTTTTCTTCAACTCCATCAACACATGATGGTCTCACTTGATTTGATGATCAACATATGATGATCATCTCCCGTTGGATATGCATCAACTCATGATACATTTTTTTCTTGATGGCCTTCAACATATGAAGTCATCTTCCATCAAGACTTGATGATCTTCAACACATAAATTCATCTCAAATCATCCTCTTTTGTAGAATTTAACATATTTATCCAACTCATGGAAAATATTAGTCCACAAAACAATTGTCATCAATTACTAAACTTCACCATTAATATATAATGGAGGGACTAGATTCAATAATATTCTCTTTTTGGTAATTCATGACAGTCTCAATAAACAATAAGATAAAGATTGATTTTTGAGTATACAACTTGTACACACCAAATGTATACTCTAAGATAAGTTTTTTTAAGCAAAACTTACTTATCCAGTTGTTATTAATCATCCAACTATTAACACATAGTGGAGAGGTTAAATAACAACCCGATTGCACATGAGTATATATAAACTACACAAGTTATATATACTCAAGAATGTATTTCAAAGTAAAAATGACGACGGTCTACAATTAATATAGTAAAATTATTACAGATAATTTTTAATACAAACCGTATGTGATGTCTTAATTATCATAGACGGTTTTTAATACATGTCCATCTGTAAAAGTATCATAGACGGTTAAAAGGAAAAACCATCTATGATATTTGGTAATATTATAGACGGTTCTTGTTAATAAGTGCCTGTGATATTTATCATATACGATTTTTCACCATGAATCGTCTGTAATATTACATCTTCATATACAATTTTTAGCGCTGACAACAATACAGACGATGTTAAACCAAAATCGTCTATAATTGTATTTAATATTGATAATTTGGTTAATTATCTGTAATGTTACATCTAATATTAGTTTTTTAGTAGTGTCAATTACTATATATACATACTTTCTCCAAAGAAGTCCTACCGTCGAACGCCCGCACTAAGCAGAGGTGTTTGCTTGGTAAGACAACGTACGTACTTACAAATCAAATTTTAGTAAGACAACGTTGACAACTTAATAATGCTCGCAAACACACCACCCTTAAATGAACTGTATCACCTAGCTAGCTCATCGATCCATGTGTTGTCACTGCATTCAATGCAGGGTCGCACTGCCGGCCGGTACGCATGTACTACGTACGTACGTCTAGTAGCAGCAGATACTCCGGTTGGTAGTACAAGCAAAAAGTTCAGAAAAGACGAATAGCTAATAGTAAAATATATAGTCACCGAATGGAGGTGAGATTCGAAGCAAAGACTATTTTATACTGTTGGACCCACATGCTCCTCTCTCATGTTCTTGGACTACGTGAAATAGATCATTCATTTGCAGGTCGCACTGACTACTCTCTACGCTATTTTTCCATGCCATACGTATCTAGTAACTAAATACTCCGGTTGGTAGTACACGCAAGTAGCGGTAAGAGCTAGCTAGCAGATCTGTACTGGTACTAATTAATTAACTAGTACAGTTTTATGTCCTAAAATTTACGCGGTCTATCATCAAGAGTTATACTAGGTGATTAGTTGAAATAGTTAATCTGTCTTGATTTGACAGATTGCTAGCTGCAGTTAGTTACAAGCACATATACACATGTAGCCCAGCTAGCCCAGGGATCAAGTGAGAATTTTGGATAGTTTTACCCCTGTGCAGCATAATAATACCAGAACTAGCCTTTGGTGTATATATTTTTGTTTTTGGTCTTCACCCTAAGCGTGAGACCACTGGCGCTTGATGCATGCGCAGTCCCATGTCCGGGGAACGCAGCACTACAGAACATGCGATCGGGGAGCGTAGGATTGCAGCCCTGCGGTCGGGTAGCGTAGGACTCGAGAACATGCGTTCGGAGAGTGCATGTTTATAGCAGTACCAATATCTTACGGTCCGGAGTGCATATTTAAAATAATACCCAAAAAATAGATAAACTATGTTAGGCTAAACATCTCATCATTCAGATGATGATATACAAAGAAACAATTATCTCAATCTCATTTAGCCCAATTTTTTGGGTACTGTTTTAAACATGCACTCTCGAACCGTATGATATCAGTATTGTTGTAAACATGCACTCCCCGACAGTATGATCTTGAGCTCTGCGTTGCCCGACCGCAAGCCTGTAATCCTGCACTCCCCGACCACATGTTCTGCGGTGTTGCGCTGTCCGAGCGCAGGACTGTGTATGCGTCAAGCGCCAGTGGTCCCGCACTTAGGGAGGGAAACAAATGGAAATATATACACCTGAGGATTAATTTTGGTATTGCTGGCTGCACAGGACTAAAATTGCCCAAAATTCATCAGGTAGAGATATATAGCATGTGTACGTACAGCACTAAACTACGGTGGCCACACATAATATTATAGGCTGCGTATACATGTAGCTAGCTAATTAAGAGCTAGGTGAAGTACGTTCCTGTCCTTATATAGATGGTGCTTGTTAGGCATCCGGCCATCGATCGATTGATCATCAATCTGGCTGGGTAGCTAGCTAGCTCCTCCGATCCTCATCCGCAACCACCACCATATATAACATACCTCCAACTTAACTTAGGCCAGTACAAACTTGGTGTACACCAACTTGTTCTTCTCCTCCTCCTTCCTGTTCCATATGTGCGTACACAACATTGCTAGCTTCTTCGAGCTAGCCATTCTTCTTAGTTAAGACTGTACGTACTGCCTTTAATTTTGTTTCATTTCTATCCATCCTGATCTCTCCATCTGTACGTGTGCCCGTCCCTCACAGAGAGAGAGAGAGAGAGAGAGAGAGAGAGAGAGAGAGAGAGAGAGAGAGAGAGAGAGAGAGAGAGATGGAGGCGAAGTCGAAGTCGAAGGCGAAGGGCAGTGGTGGTGGGAGGAGAAGCACATTGGAGAGGAAGGAGATCGAGCGGAAGAGGAGGCAGCACATGAAGGGCCTCTGCCTCGAGCTCGCCTCTCTCATCCCAAAAGAACACTACTCCTCCAAGGTACGTAGCTAGCTGCTCCATTGCCTAGCTACTTAATCTTGTATTAATTCTAGCTTTCTTTAGTACGCTAATTAACTAGCTAGCAAGCACTCTCCATCTATTAATTAGTATTTCTTATTGGTTTTTCCTATTACAATGGATTAATGTGCATGTTATCTCATATGTATCTTCCTCAAACAAGTTGAATCTATATATTCCGACTACGTAGTTGGCCTATGCTAATTAACAGGGTTCTCTGTAATTTGCTTAATATGTAGATCTAGTTTGTCCTTTCTCATCACATGCAATATTATCGCTGAAAGCTACTGAGTTCTACGGGCATTTATTTTCTTGGAAAATGTTGCTTTCCTCATCTATGGCGACAAACTCGTATTTTCTAAACCAATAATTTTTGTTCTGAAAGGAAAACTGAGTTCTACAGGGTTCTCTGGAAAATGTTGCTTTCCTCATTGATTTTGTTCGTTTAGGGGTGTGTGCATATATACCACATACTCCTTCATCACTTAAGTGTACTCATTATTAATTATAAGATACTTTAATGTCAATCATACGAAAAAATTACAAAAAAGTTTATAGTTTTAGTATATTTTATAAATACCTTCATATATGCACATAAAAGGAAGTATGTCTAAAAATATACATATCATATGGTCTTATATACTCATATATTATATGAACAGATTATATATATATATATATATATATATATATATATATATATATATATATATATATATATATATATATATATATATATATATATATATATATATATATATATATATAGGGCACGCCCAGAACAGCTCACTCGCAACAATATGGGCGCGTAGGAGTGGGGAAGTGCCGAGAACAGCTCTGGCTGCCCGTAGTTTTTGGTTGTTCGTTGGCCACGTTTGGATCTTGTAATCACAGCATGTACTCTCTATATATTCAGCAATACAATGCATGAAAAGCTGCCGTTTCCGCGGCACCAAAATCGATCCAAGTTCCATCGCTTCGCGTGAGTTCAGAGTGTGCCTGTTTCAGCGCCATTGTCTGACGAAAATCCGGCACGCTGGAGTTTTTCTGAATCGGCGGCCTGAAACTCTAACAGGAGCATGCATGCATGTCATCAATCTATCCATGCATGTCATGGTAATATATATTGACAAAAGTAGAGTATGTATATATGTAGGATACGATGACCCAGATGGGTAGCCTGGACGAAGCGGCGGCGTACATCAAGAAGCTCAAGGAAAGAGTGGACGAGCTGCAGCACAGGAGGAGCTCTGCACAACTCATGGCTGGCATGAGAGGAGCTGCTGGTGGCGTCTCGACGTCCATGACGACGACGACGACCAGCGGGTCAAAATTAGAAGGCAAGGAGGCGGCGCCCGCGCCGGTGGTGGAGGTCCGGCACCACGACGGGTCGAGCCTGGACGTGGTGCTGATATGCAGCGTGGAGAGGCCGTTCAAGTTCCACGAGGTGATCACCGTCCTCGAGGAAGAAGGCGCCGAGATCCTCAACGCAAACTTCTCCGTCGCCGGCCACAAAGTCTTCTACATCGTCCACTCCCGGGTATGTACATATATGCATGCGTGCTCTGTACTTTCAGAATAGATGCCAAATGGAAACTTCCTAATGTATACTGAAGAGCTCCAAAAATTATATGTCCAAAGTTTTGCCACGGATTTCCAGTCCATATGAAACTAAAATAACGGAATTACCGGTATAATTTGACCCACCAAAATAAACCAGGTAGAACAATTAGTGACTCTTCTCTTTTTCATTGATTGATGAGAATTTTTAGGATTTTTTTCTCTTTAGGTTACTATAGGATTTTTTTTTGCCCTCCAAGAGAAGAAGGTGACTTGACTTTTACCCGTTGTTTGTGTCTATATTAGATAGATTAATGGTACATAAGAAATAGGAAAAACAAAAAAGTTCCTCGCGAAAAATTTTTGAGAGCGGTGCATATATAATACGCATGAACGTGAGAGATCGTTCCAGATTCCTCTTTCTATAGAAATGGACAAAAAATGCATATAGCGTTTATATGCGTCTCGTGCTGATCACTAATCTGCATATGATCTTTCCTTTTGGTAAGAACTTCACTCGATCAATTAGCAGTGTGCTAACGTGCACGATTTTATTTCCTCCCTCTCACTGCAGGCGTTTAGCTCAAGAATTGGCATAGAAGTTTCGAGGGTTTCTGAAAGACTAAGAGGATTGGTATGATGTACAATAAATCGATATTCATATGCATTGTAGAAATATATAAACAGTAATTTTGCGTGCGATGTGTGCTTCTTAGTTATGAAAAGGGAAATTAGTACTAGCTCTTTTAGCTACATACAAAGCAATTTTTTTCCATGCTCATCTCCCAACATGATGTATGAAAAAAATGTTATTCTTAATCAGCTAAGAATACTATATATACTTTGTAATGTTTATATGTTTGGTTAATTACCACAATTATATTTGCTAGTATATCTGAAGATTTGATCGGTTGGAAGAAAATTATGTGGGTTACATGTGGATCGATGCTCCCCGGCCTGTAGCCATGACAACTAGAGCACATATGGTTTAAAATCGTATGTACTCTAGAACGAAATTCTAGAATAGTTAATCAACTGCGGGAGAGAGAGAGAGGGAGGAGGAGGAGTCGGGGGCGTAGAATGAATTAAGCTAAGCCCTGTCAGAATAAAGAATGAATTTGATCAGCCTCGACCCGGGCTCCCCCGTCCCCGTCCTCGTCGGCGCCGGGCCGCCACCCGCTCTTCGTCGGCACTGTCAGAATCCCCGGCGAGCTTTGCCGGCGAGGACCCGAGCTGGAAGAGACGAACTCAAACGCGAACACACGCGATCACTTGGAACACGAGAGATTTTTGTGCTGCTGTGAAGATGCAGCGTTTTCTGGTCTTTCTTCTCCTTTTATAATGCAACGGAACATGCAAAGCAGTGAATACAATGCAAAACCGAAAATATAAAGCAGTCGCTGATACAGTGATACTGAGCAGAGCGGCGGTGACAGGGGCAGCAGGAAGCGGCCTGATCACCCGAGAGCGGCCGCCATTGCACGAAAGCGCAGAATGAAGGCCAAGAACCCTTGATTGCCTGCTAAATACGGAAGTGTGAATTTCTGATTTCTTCTTGTAGGGAAGGAGGTTGGAAGAAGAAGAAGAAGACTACTTCCAGTTCCAGGAGGGGAAATTGTAGTATTGTTTCACTGGATAGATGATCCCTAGACTAGATTGTTTCAGGTGTTGTCGAAGTAGGAACGAACCTATCTACTACTACCTGATGATCGGATCAGGCGCTGTTATTTGCTTCCTTGCCGTTCGATGGAATGGCGTCGGTGTGGTGGGGAAATGAATGACTGACTAACAGGCGTCATGGGCCGTTTTCTTCGATGGGCCAAAATGCCCTGCTGCCGCTCTTCGGAAGCCTTTTAGGGCGGGAATAGGGATGCGTTTAGAGTTTGGGCCCACATGCCAACCTTACCCAGGGCGGCAAGGCCTGTCTCTCTCTCTCTCTCTCTTCCACCTCCCGACAAGTAAGGACCGAGGTATGCCAAAGGCCGCGTGTTAGGACGCCTAGAGACCCCAACTGTCCGAGCAGCCCCTTGCCCGTGCCGCCGCCACCACGTACCAATGCCGCTCCGTGCCAGGGGAGGCGAGAGTGGAGACAAGGCAAGGGTAGTTAGGGGAAAGAGGCTAAGGTATCTCAGTCTCTCTAGCTCGCAATGCCGCACACGGAGAGGTGTAACCGTTTTAAACAGAATGACTACTCTGTTGGGATACGGGTAGGCTACACTAGCGCAGATTAAAATTTTCTACTACGTAAGAGACTATGGATCATTATCACTAGATGAGCAGTACAACGCAAGAAGGGTTAAAGCAACGATTCAACAAAGAGTGCGTCGGTGTAGCAATAATAGTCGAACGTCTTTCATCCAACCGTCTCATCCTCGTGATCATCCCGATCAGCGCCGCAGTCGCAGCAGCACCTCTATCGAAGTCCACACATCTAGGGACAGAATAGTGTTTGGTAACCCCTAAGCAAACTATTATACATGTAGGAAACAATGACGACCTCAGGTCTAAGGGTCCTACATACACTATGTATGAGACCAACTGATGACACACTTAAGAATATAACAATTCTCGTAGTATCTCATGATGGGTCGATTCAACATCATGTTCTTTAACACGTGTTCACATTAATGATTTGATATCTCATATCCATGATCCGTGAAACACGATCATCAATCAATACATATGTTGATTTATAAATCATAATCGTCCTACATAATGACATAAGATCAGGGATAATTTAGAATAATATCAAAACATGAATAAAGAGTTTCATGAACAAGTCATATACTTGTTGATCAATATAAAAGATATTTATTCAAGGGACAAAATAACATTTTATTCAAACATTCATAAATATAGAAGTGACACAATCATCTCTATGATTGCCACTATGGCATATCACTAACATACTCGTTCTCTGACTTTTAGTTTTTAGAAGCAAAATGATTTCTTGAGATAGTTTCTATGTGTTGTTTGTAAGAATTTCTGTATTAACAGTTTTAAACAGAATGACATATCGGCTGACCCTCGTGTTACTTACTTCCTTAATATGTCAGTGAAAAGACACAACAACAATTAAGAAAACCGAAAGCCTTGAAGAGGCCAAACTCGTGCTAGATCAGGGGCAGCCCCTCATATTTCCCTGGCAAATGGGCCGAGACGGCAGACCGAGAAGCCAAGCGAACGGGAAAGAAAAGCATGCACGTTATCCTTTTCTGGTAAACGGGAAAAGCCAAACAAGCTCCTTTCCAGCAAGCACGTTCCTTGCTTCAGCCATGAAGGAATATTATTATAGCTAACCTTTAGCTATTGATATCTTTTTAATATTTACACTGAACATTTAAAAACAGTCCATACATATTTGTCTACAGTAATAGAAATATGGCATTCAAAATGACTTTATTTTTATGGTAGGGAGTACAACGGAATCCATCCTCTCTCTCTCATACACACATAAACGCGATCTTCTAATCTTCTTCTTCTTCTGTTGCAAATCAATCTCCAAGACAACCGGTAAATATTAATGCTCACGTGCTTTCAACCTTCTAGAAGCGCCAGCCGGGGTTCCAGAACCCTCCAAGATTGGCGAGTAGTACTGCGATGGCCTTGGAGTTGGCGATAGGGGGAGGGAGCCCGCGATGGCCTTGACCTAGGTCCTGTTTGGATGGAGCCCGCGATGGCCTTGACCTAGGTCCTGTTTGGATCGGTTTCAGATTCTTAAAAACCAGCTATTACTTCTAGTTTTTAAAAACTGGTTTCTAAGCAAAAACTGATGGGGTGTTTGGATCCCCTAATTTTTAAAAGCTGATTTCATTTATGATTGGTGCTAATAGACTATTATACCCTTACATTTATTGCTCTTGAACAGTACATTAAACAGCCATGTGTGGTCTTTAATGAGGGTAAATGGGTATTTGTGCCAAAAAAACTGGCAAAAGCTAGGTATCAACAGCTTCTTGGTTTTTAAGAATCTGGGTAGGTAGATTTTAAAATCGCTCAAAAAGCCGGTCTGCTTTGGATCCCACCTGTTTCAAAACAGATTCTTAAAATCTGGGTGGATCCAAACAGGCCCCTATACATCCCTTTTAGCTTAGTTGGGATAGTAATCTTTATGTGCGTTCTGTCCAATGCACCCAAACAATTCTACAACATAAACCAGCAATATTAGTATAATATGCACCTATTAAGTTTTTAACTAGTCAATTATGACAGTTTTTTTTTATTGAGAAGCTATATATTTACTTTGATATACTTCCATTTATATATGGTCTGCGAAATCCTCATGTATAGGTTCTGGTTTCTTAAATAGCACATGGTGCAACTTTAGAACAGCTAGAATATATGGGTTAAAATTTCTGCTCACTATCTCATCCCTTCGGACACAACAGAATAGAAGAATGGAATATTCTTTGGGCCTCCACATGGCTTTCCTTGTTTTACCACTACAAAACATGCAAACGGGCCCCCACACGCCACTGGTGCACGCACGCAACGCACCGCACCGGCCGAGAGAGAGAGACCGACAAGCCAAGCAAACGGGAAAGAAAAGCAATCAAATTCCATACTACAAGGACTCCACTCCAATCTATCTAATGTAGCCAACCACGCTACTCGCTCCAGCCCTAAATTAAAGATATATATATATATATATATATATATATATATATATATATATATATATATATATATATATATATATATATATATATATATATATATATATATATATATATATATATATATATATATATATATATAGGAAAAATACTTTTACTCCCGGTGTAATTACACTCACCTCTAATATACCACCTAAACAAACTTGAAATACTCCTTTATCACTTTAGGTATACTCATATACTAATTATAAGATACTCCAATGTGAACCACACGAAAAATTTGCAAGGAAGTCCATAGTTTTTAGTGTATTTTATAAATACATTTATATCGTACATAAAAGGAGTATGTCAAAAAATATGCATACCACCTCTGAAAATTTGTTCATACCACCTATATAGTCTTAAATACTCGTATACTACTGCATACATACTCTCAGATTCGCGAGATACTACCTATGTTGTGAGATACGACATAGGGTGTAATTACACCCGGAGAAAAGAAGCTTCTATATATATATATATATATATATATATATATATATATATATATATATATATATATATATATACATATATATATATATCTTTATACACGTACATAAAAAGAAGTATGTTGAAAAAATTGTACATACCACCTCTGAAATATTGTTCATACCACCTATATGATCTTAAATATTCGTATACTACATGTACATACCTCTCGTTACACGAGATACTCTCTACGTTGTGAAATACAACATAGGGTGTAATTACACCTGGGAAAAATACCTTTTACTCCCAGATGTAATTACACCCACCTCTAATATCGTTTTTAGTACGTTGAAAGTTTCTTACGCAAGAGACTACAACGGAAACGGAATCCACTCTCTTTCACACGCACGTACGCGGATCTTCTTCTTCTGCTTCGGACCTGTTCTTTAATGGCTTCTTATAGGATTTACAAGTTAATTATAATATATATTAAAAACCTAATATTTATATCAACCAAAACCACAAATCTCTGTAACAAACAACTAAAATTTAAAAAATTTAACAAAATCCATAAAGCTCAGACATATCAAACGCGCCCTTCGTCTTCCTCTGCTGCAAACCCATTCTCCCGGACGCACGCACTCACAGTATTAAATACCAAGCCGACCCTCACCCAATCTTCTCCCTTCCCTTCCTTCCAAGTAGTAACTTCCAACCCCACCTCTCGCACCGCACCGCACGCGCGCCTCCATCCTTCTAGAAGCGCCGGCCGGCTGGGGTTCCAGAACCCTCGGAGATGGGCGAGTACTGCGCTGCCCCGGAGCGGGAGCCCGCCGCGATGGCCTTGACGGCTCCGGCGTCCAAGCACCCTTACGGCACCTACGACCGTTGCTCCATCAAGCAGGTCTTCGACAACCTCCACGGCAACATCTCGCTCGACCCGGTCGGTAATCCGCTCCTCCTCCTACCCTCCTCCCTGAGCTCCCTCCTCTTCTGCTTTCGCTGCTTATTACTAGTAGTATTCATAGCTCTTCGGATTCCCCCTTCCAATCCGCGCTCCCCCGGCATTTAGTGGTTGCGGGGGATTCGATGCTGCTTTGGTTGGTGCTGCACCTCGACTAATTCGTCGCTTCCGTTACCAAGTTTTGGATTGGAGGACATTGCTGGAACGCTCCGTGCGTCGTCATTGTTATGCTGCTCTTGTCTTCTCTGCGCGTCTCGGCTTCTTCCCAAATTTTGCTTTGCTTCCACCTTTGGGTCGGGAAGGGAATTATTGCGGCGCACGCGAGTATATGGTGGGTTTGAGTTTTCGTAGTAAAAAAGCACGTCCGGTTCGTTTCGTTTCCTTGTGTGCTCGATGCATTGAAGAACAAAATGGATCCCCTCCCACATTATTCGCCTGCCGCTCTTCACGTGTTTCTAGTAGCTATGCATGTGAGATTTGAATTTGTTTGCTCTTCATGTGTTTCTAGTAGCTATTCATGTGAGATTTCAATTTGTTTGCTCTTCATGTGTTGTTGCGGGTGGCGCATGCATTGCTTATTGTTAGCTACGCATGTGCGATTGTGCGGTGCCGTTTTGTTTTCAAACTTATTTAGTGGAGTGACTTCTTTTTATTTCTTTGTGCTTACGATGTAACATGTGTGGAGTATTTACCTTGAGAGCGAGAGGTATTATGGCAGTAATAATAAAAGAAAAAAACTAATCTGGCATTTCACTTCACTATTTTGGGTGGGTGGACAGTTTTAGCTTGGGTAGGTAGAAGAACAACCGTTGGCTGCATATCGCAAGTCCACAATGGTCTATTGCAGCGTTCTAAAAACGGGCCTACTAGTTTGTATACTCGGCTGTATACAGCAACGGGTGCCCCTACCGGTTAGCCGGCTATGCTGCATAATACGCCGGTTATGCCGTATAATCACTACTAGGTGGAGTGGAGTACCGGTTACCGATTTTTAGGACCTTGGTCTATTGACTCTATTCTGATGTGGTCTTTGACTTTATCTCTACTAGTTTCAACTTCAGTTTATACCTAGTTACTTTCTGCCATAGATAGTTATTTGCATTTTATTTTAAAATCACAGCGGTCTGAATTTCAATGATCAGTGTATGATGACATGACACTATCATGACGATTTCATGCTGCACCTATTTACTTATTTATAAACAATTGAACCTTTTGGGAATTTTATGTCTTGTAGAGCCTGCCATGGTCATGTCTGGATGCCTTTGTTTACATGTTGTTGACCAATTGATTTTCCACTTTGACTGTTAATGCTCTGCGTCTGTTACAAGTAGAAAAATCTCATTTGCGGTTTTCTTTTTCAAGAAAAGCTTCAACTTATTGACTCTTCAGTTCTATTGTGTTGCGGTCAGGTTGTTATCCTCTAATCAAGGTTAGAACATCAAACATTTATGGATCCAGGATTTGGAGTAGTGGTGTATTGAACCATCTACCTGTGAATAGTCGCGACTTGGTTACTTGGAACACTCAGTCAGCAGTAAAATTTGTGCTATTTGGACGTGCATTCCGTGACTAGTATTTTATCGTACCAATTGCTCAGTTCATACTGACAAATAATTTATCTTATTAGTAATTATCTCTTGAATATGGCTACTGAGCTATTAAAGCTTTAAGCAATTTTTGTTGCTCAAACAACTCCCTTTTTAATAACAATTACTTCCTCTGACATGCAGTTTGCTCGTCAGTTCGTGGATACTGAGGAATTTCAGAGGTGACTTTGCTTCTCCCAAATTATTGCTGTTCATTTGTCTATTCAACTTCCTGGATGGCCTAATAATGACTTCATTTCATTGCATCATGTCCTTCAGGTTGCGGGATCTAAAACAACTTGGTGAGTTTTTTCCCCTCACGTCAAAAACCATCTTGGAAATCTCTGTATTCTATCTTGCTGGAAGCGTCAAAATTAAAATGGAGTTCCATATCTTGATAATTGTCATTTGTCCTTGTTAAGAAAAAAAAAGTTCATTATGGCGTTTTGTCCCAGAGAACTGATTTTTTTTACCTGTGCCTACATGGAATCAATTCTATTGTTAATCTTATAGCCTGTTGTAGATAGTAATTTTGTTAATCGCATAGCCTTTCTCCTGTTGTAGATAGTAATTCTTTGTCCAATAGGAATCACGTGTATACGTAATGTTACCATGAGACCTGTGATTGCAATAATTTCATGATTGCATTTATTATTTGTCCACCAAATTGTAACACCCCGGCTCCTTCCTGAGCCCAAAGTGCTACCACCTACCCTATAATGCTACCAACTTTAACTTTTGCCGCTGGTCTTGCGAAGCAATTATTTTATTTAAATAGCGACCAGACGACAAAAGCCGGTACACTTGACCCTAAGCGCAGCAGAGATATAACTTTGATAATTACTAGAAAGGCACTTAGACTATCCAAGAGTAAATATGTCACCAGATGATTTGTGGATTCTTGTGATACGTGAATGACCGCACTACTCCCGCCATGCATGTCGTCTTTCTTCACCTAAAAACAACAATAAAACAAGAATGAGTCCAAGACTCAGCAAGTACAAAGCAAAACAAGAAATAACAGGCTCACAAATCAGTCCATAGCCATCATGGGTTCAATCACTACTTGTTTCCAAGTAAACTCTTTACACTCTTATCAATCAATCATTATGCATATGCACATGCTCAACTCTTTCATGAATGAAATGCTCACACTCCACGCCTGCTTTAGCCTATACCGGTATAGCGGAGTGAACACCCGTCGATGCTCACCCAAGTCCGCCCTCCTTCGGGCGGGGACCATAAGCCCGTCCTTTTTCATACGGGGACCGTAACCTCCACCTCCGTGGAGTACCTACCGAAGTAGGTCTTTTCCACTCCGTGGCGTCCACACAAAGTAGACTATCCTCTCCACTCCCGTGGAGTGTCCACACAAAGTAGACTATCTTTCTCCACTCCCGTGGACGGTCCACACCAAGTAGACCATAGATGCCACGAAGGCCATCTATTTCCATGACATGAATGCAATGCCAATTCCACATTATGCATATCAACATATCATGTCTCAACAACCATTCTCACTATGCATCCAGAGATAGCTAACTTACCATCACATGATAAGCAATGCATCATTAATCATATATCAACAAACATTACCCGTATTTACCGCTTTACTATGCACTTGCTCGTTAACTTGGCGGACGGTGCGTGGGCGGCACCGACTCGAACCGCCACCTGAACAAGCATTAATTATCTCAATCCATCACTCATGCAATACATATGAGCAAACGATATCGCTCTAACGTTCAATCGACATAACCCAATCCTGTCCAACCGGTCAACCTCTCATTGACCCGATGCTTAACCAGTCTATAAATTGAGCGATCAAATTATTTTTACTCGTAGATCAAATTCTACCCACTCAATCTCATTTTAATTGGTTATCTTTGTTTAACCTCAAATTATACTCGTTCCTCCCGCCACGGATCAACTAGATCAACGATGGCGATCACGGATCACCGATCGAGCATTTATATTAATAACGATAATTAAATGATCACATGCATCAATCCTAATTATCGACATAAACTTATGCGACTCGATAAAATAAATAGGAGAGGGTTTTCGGCGTTACCCTAGTCCCGAAGCGATCGGACCGGACAGCCTCCTTTGACTCAGTGGATCGGGCAGATTTGTCGCTGGACGGACTTTCCCTTTTTCTCCTCTTTCTTTTTCTTTTCTCTTTTTTTTTTTCTTTCCTTTTCAGCCCACCTATCTCTTTCTCGGCCCTTTTTTTTTCTTCTCTCACCGTAGGCGCACTTCTTTTCCTCCTTCTCTTCTTCTTCCTCACCCCACCACTCCTTTTCTTTCCAACGCCGCGCCAAATCTCTCCTTCGCTCCGCGGCCTCTCGGCTCGTCCTCCCTTGCTCCACGCCGACACCTCCTCTCTTCCTCACGGCTCGGCTTTCCTCCTCCCTGCACCTGCGCGCGTGGCGGGCGGGCGGCGTGGCGCGTCGCAGGGCGGCGAGGCGGGGCACGGCGGCGAGGCGGCGGTGACGATCTGCAAGGCAGCGGCAGCGCACGCCTGGCAGCGGCGACGCGCAAAAAAGCGAGGCGGCGAGGCGCGAGCGAGGGCGGCGCTCGGCGGCAGCGAAGCGGCAAGACGGCGGTCGGTCGACAGCGCGCACGAGCGGGCGGCAGGACAGCGCACACGGGAGATCGGCGGCGCTACAACGGCGACGGGGACAACGCTGGGCCGATGAGCGGCGGCGGCGGCGCAAGAACAACAAATGCGGCGGCGGCAAGAAGAGCACGGGAGAGGTGGCGACAACTAGAAAACACGGAAGGAGAAAAATCGGGTTTGCTTCTCCATCCGCTCTCTCTCGGATATAGTTGTGGAATGGGTGAGGGTGGGCTAAGCGGCCCGGTATTACATTCTACCCCTTAATGAATTCGACCCGACTCGCAGCTCGATGTCTGTACAAAACTAAACAACGGAATCAATTAGAAATCAATTGTAACTCGTGCGTGAGAACAACTCGGGTACTTCTCGCATCACGAGATTCCAATTCCACATCGCTTCGCTTAGTCCGATGCGACCATAGAACTTTCACATACTTTAACGTTCGTGCCTCAACACTCTCCGATTCCTCCGAATCCGACACGACGGGGCTCGAAGGTGAGGTCTTGCTTAAGGGCAATGATTCTAGAACAATCTCATGTTCCGATCCTTAAGTACTTTCTCAACATAGACACATGAAACACATTATGCACTCCTCATCGACTTGGGAAGACCCAAACGATATGCCGACTTTGCAATTCGTGCCTGAATCGGAAACGGCCCAATATACCGCGGGCTAAGCTTTCCTTTAATACCAAATCTCACAATCCCTTTAGTGGGAGACACTCTCAAAAGCACATAATCCCCCACTTTGAACTCTAAGTCTCGCCTTCTAATATCTGCATAACTCTTCTGCCTACTCTGGGTAGTTAGCAGATTCTGTCTAATCTCGCCATTCGTTCCATCATCTGCTTGATCCAATCGGACCCAAATCGCCTTCTCCGCCTCTGCATCCCAACAAAGTGGCGATCTACATTTCCGCCCATACAGAACCTCAGATGGCGCGGCCTAAACACTGGAGTGGTAGCTGTTGTTGTAGGCAAACTCCGCGAGTGCCAACTGATCCTCCCAGCTACCTTTCCACGACAACGCACAAGACCTCAACATGTCCTCTAGTGTTTGAATGGTCCGTTCAGACTGTCCATCTGTCTGTGGGTGGAAAGCAGTACTAAACTGAAATTTTGTGCCCAAAGCACTTTGCAAGCTCTCCCAAAATTTGGAGACAAACTTGGCATCTCTGTCTGAAACTATCGTCTTGGGCATACCATGCAATCTCACATTCTCACGCACGACTCAATTCTCACGTCATCCTCACGTCTGGTCTAACACGACCACTACCTTAGGAATCTTTAACATCTCATGCCTCGGCATGAGTAAATCATCAATCCTCCACGAAAGTCACTTTCATCGCTTGCACAAAAGAGATAACGCTACTTTTGTTCGCAACAAAGAGAGCTCTTCTCTTTCATGCGAGAAATATCACATAACCCTCATAAACTCGACTCGCTTTTACAAAGCAAAGTCTTTTATAAAGGTAATCCAATCATAGGATCAATCTCTTCATCCACCAATAACAATCTTCCTTCTAAAATAATTGGGAATTCATTTCCCCACAGGAAATCATTTCATCACAATAAATCCACTCAGAGTGAAAACCGAACAGGACATCAATTCTCATCCTAACAAACAACTTTATGCCGCATATACCATGCAACAATTCATCCTTCCAACACCAACATATGAGTTACAAAACCAATTCAATCCTCGAGCAACATTCACACGAATGCGGGGATGCTTTAGTACGTGTCTCGCAAAGTACTCAAGCAAACCTCCTACACCGATGACATCATCGTCGATGGTACCCTCACTTTGTCCTATCAAAATCCGTATTCAATTCTATTAATTCGATTCCTCCAATACCCTTATTCTCTAGAATTTCAACTCATGCTCTATTTACACCACGATGAACTCCATCAATGGTCAACTTCATCTCATGAAATGATTCATTTCTCTAACTATTTCCTCAGTCAATGATCACCGAACACAGTGAATATAAAAATCACCCATCTGTACTCAATTCCTCATATCCACAAAATGAGGTAAGCTCTACTCAAGATCTTAGTTAACATCTGATAACTAAACTCTCTAATAGCTCTACTTCAAAAAAATTTTCCAATCTTTTAGCCTCCAATAGCTATCAACAAATATGAGGCTCATAAACCAAGATTTCCAATATTCCTCCAATAACTCCGATAACATTATCATCCTCAATCTATGTTATGGGAATCAAGCAATCTAAAACATTAACACCTAATGATGATTACCTCAAAACATAGGTCAGGGAAGTTCTTTCACCAAAATCTCATACTCGCCGCTATCCATGATTTACGACTTAAATGTGACATCACCACCATTATTTCCATAGACGCTACTAGTTGCGATAGCACAATCGACAACCGGTTTTGCCTTTAAGGCCGATTTTATCCCTAATTAATTTCTCGCTAGGATGATGGCATAAAATCAACTCGTTTTCTATTAGCCATAAACAATAGACAAATAACACCAAAGAACAAGGAGATGCAACAAAATCCAAATCTTACATGACCCTAATTGACGCGCCCGGCTCACTTTAGACTCCCAATTCAAAACAACCGAAATTATGCATTTGGGAAACGCTCAGGACTCATTCCTGAGTATGCCTAGGACTTCGTTCCTAGGTACGCCCGAAACTTACGCGTTCGGGAGCGCCACGGACCACTCGTCCGGAAATCTCATATGCATGAGGAAAGTCATATAGCACTCATGACACATGCACATAAATCAATGAGTCGTGCGGATCTCTTACTGTACCTCCAAGCATTCATCATTATTAGAAACCGAACATGACCTCCTCGAGTCATGAACTCCAAATGCTAGTGAACATCAAAACACAAAACATTTCTTCCAAATACCAACATAGAAATCAATTAAAATTCTTTTCCCATACAATGACAAGCAAGTACCTCTTATCTTGCCTACACAGATTAGCAAATGTCAATTCGCTAATACATAAGTCATTGACTTTTAGTATCCCATCTTGAACCTTTCCACGGCTCACCGGATACTTTATTCCTCTATATTTACTCAATAATTCATCAAACACTGCCACTTTACTGTACAAAACAACACAATCATAATGACTACCAAGTGTGCATACCACAAGATACGGTCAAGGCTCTTTGATCAAAAGACCCACTATTAACAAATAATCCCCTGAGCACCCAATTCCAAGGCGCTAATTAACCTCCACCACTCAACTTTAAGGATGATCAATCACCGGATTTTAGTACACATCATATGTACTTCCATAAACCATAATTGCTTTTAAGCATATAATCCGTCTGCTTTACTTCCGTAGGCGTGCACATGATTTCCTACAAAATGCAAAGGGGCAACTCCACCAACTCATGCTTAAATATTGCCACCAAATCTCACTAAAACATTATTAGCTTCATACCTCAGAATTTGAGTCTCACTCAGCTGTACAATAATTCTTCTCCATCAAATTTAGTTGGGAGATTTATCCGACATCAAGATCCCCATTCTTATCCTCCCAACTAATCCCAATAGTTCTAACATTACAACTATTTGAGCCTACCAAGACATCGGTCGTGATTATAATAATCGATCACGGTGTGAACTTGGTAAACTTAGGTTTAAGGTCACTCGCCTATTCTCGATTGAAAGGATACCTCCATGAGAGATTTTCCACCAAGACAATAGATTAACACACTTCCTAGCATGCCTAGATTGAACGATTGGGCTAATCAATTGGGACCATCATAATACCAGTCGTTCAATGTGGCTCAACAGTTTAAGCAACCATAATCACCGACTGGTTCATCAATATTTTAGGTCCCACTCTTAAGCGGGGATAGATATACTTTGCACCACTACTTCTCATATAATCACTGGACCCCCATTGCATTCAACTCAACATTGATCCCATGGGCATTATTAGAGTCAATTACTCTCCTCATATCTCATCATGTGGGGTTCCATGCCCTACCAATCTGTTACATTAACTACCATATCCCACGTCGTTGAATCAAACACTTCAACCAATATTAAATATTGCCTTCTCCAAAACATTGATCTCCACACGCAAGTCACTCCAATCATTCATATAATCAAAATTCCCGGATACCGGACTTGCATGGAGCACTCACCACTATCGGGTATTTCCATACAACTCAACGAGTTGCTAACCAAAGGGAACCACTTCCGAAATCAAAGCAAAGCATCACTACCTCACTCATCACAAATGGCAACATGACCAGCCTCGCCGTGGCTACGGTCTCGATCTCTATTGCATCGATGCAGCGACACAATCACAAAGAAAGTCCCATAGGACACACAAATAACCGGATGCTTGCTATCAACTCACAAGCATCAATCTCAAAGCATTGCAAATCAACAACATGACTAACGAGAATGAAAATGCAATGCTTGACCCAATCCCATCCTACTGCACCAAAGTGTGTCATGTTTTAGTTCATAATTAACCTAGGTTATCAATTTATCCAAAGACGGACCTAACGCCGCTCGATACCAATCAGTAACACCCGCTCCTTCCTCGAGCCCAAAGTGCTACCACCTACCCTATAATGCTACCAACTTTAACTTTTGCCTGGTCTTGCGAAGCAATTATTTTATTTAAATAGCGACTGACGACAAAAGCGGTACACTTGACCCTAAGCGCGTGAGAGATATAACTTTGATAATTACTAGAAAGGCACTTAGACTATCCAAGAGTAAATATGTCACCGTAGATGATTTGTGGATTCTTGTGATACGTGAATGATCGCACTACTCCCGCCCATGCATGTCGTCTTTCTTCACCTAAAAACAACAATAAAACAAGAATGAGTCCAAGACTCGGCAAGTACAAAGCAAAACAAGAAATAATGAGCTCACAAATCACCCATAGCCATCATGGGTTCAATCACTACTTGTTTCCAAGTAAACTCTTTACACTCTTATCAATCAATCATTATGCATATGCACATGCTCAACTCTTTCATGAATGAAATGCTCACACTCCACGCCTGCTTTAGCCTATACCGGTATAGCGGAGTGAACACCCGTCGATGCTCACCCAAGTCCGCCCTCCTTCGGGCGGGGACCATAAGCCCGTCCTTTTTCATACGGGGACCGTAACCTCCACCTCCGTGGAGTACCTACCGAAGTAGGTCTTTTCCCACTCCCGTGGGGCGTCCACACAAAGTAGACCATCCCTCTCCACTCCCGTGGAGTGTCCACACAAAGTAGACTATCTTTCTCCACTCCCGTGGACGGTCCACACCAAGTAGACTATAGATGCCACGAAGGCCATCTATTTCCATGACATGAATGCAATGCCAATTCCACATTATGCATATCAACATATCATGTCTCAACAACCATTCTCACTATGCATCCAGAGATAGCTAACTTACCATCACATGATAAGCAATGCATCATTAATCATATATCAACAAACATTACCCGTATTTACCGCTTTACTATGCACTTGCCTGTTAACTTGGCGGACGGTGCGTGGACGGCACCCGACTCGAACCGCCACCTGAACAAGCATTAATTATCTCAATCCATCACTCATGCAATACATATGAGCAAACGATATCGCTCTAACGTTCAATCGACATAACCTATCTGTCGCCCAACCGGTCAACCTCTCATTGACCCGATGCTTAACCGATCTATAAATTGAGCGATCAAATTATTTTTACTCGTAGATCAAATTCTACCCACTCAATCTCATTTTAATTGGTTATCTTTGTTTAACCTCAAATTATACTCGTTCCTCCCTGCCACGGATCAACTAGATCAACGATGGCGATCGGATTACACCGATCGAGCATTTATATTAATAACGATAATTAAATGATCACATGCATCAATCCTAATTATCGACATAAACTTATGCCCGACTCAAGAAAATAAATAGGAGAGGGTTTTCGAGGCGTTACCTAGTCGGCGATCGATCGGATCGACAGACCCTCCTTTGACTCAGTGGATCGGCGATTTGTGGCGGGACGGACTTTCCCTTTTTCTCCTCTTTCTTTTCTTTTCTCTTTTCTTTTTTTCTTTCCTTTTTCAGTGACCGCTCTCTTTCCTGGCCCTTTTTTTCTTCTCTCTCTGTGTGGCGACTTCTTTTCCTCCTTCTCTTCTTCTTCCTCACCCCACCACTCCTTTTCTTTCCAACGCCGCGCCCAAATCTCTCCTTCGCTCCGCCGCCTCGGCTCGTCCTCCCTTGCTCCACGCCGACACCTCCTCTCTTCTCACGGCTCGGCCTTCCTCCTCCTTGCACTTGCAGCGGCCAAGCGAGCGGCGGCGGTGGCGCGTCGGCAGCGCAGAGGCGGCGAGGCGAGGCACGGCCGAGGCGCGCGGTGGCGATCTGCTGTAGCGCAGGCAGCGGCTCGCACGAGCAGCGGCGACAGCGAGCAAAAGCGTGAGCGGGCGGCGAGGCGCGAGCGAGGCGGCGCTCCGAGCAGCAGCGAAGCGGCGGCAGCACGGCGGCGGGTCGGCAGCGCACGCAGCGAGCGCGGGCAGCGCCTGCACACCGGGAGATCGGCGGCGCTACAACGGCGACGGACAACGCCGGGCTGATGGCGCGGCGCACGCGCAAGGCAACAGCGGCTCGCTGTGGGCGCTTTTGTGGGCAAAGTCTACACACGCCGCAACAAGAAAGTAGCATCCACAATCGAGGGATGAAAAGCTTAGTTAAGATAGCAAAAGGGTTTGTTAGGATAGCAAAGGGTTGTTGGGAAAAGTTGTTGGGTTGCGGGAGATGAGTTGGAAAGGTGTGAGTATTGGGCAACAAGTAAGCCTCACGGCTATATATACATGTAAGCATCCGAGAAGAAAGGCAATGAAGAAAGAAAGTTCTTAAGTCTCAATTACCATAACATCTTTGGTATCGAGCCACTTTTTCCCCACGGACATCGCTTTATCACGCCATCTGCTTTCGTCCACCTTTCCGTCGCAGACGGAGGGCGTGCGGCTTTTCCCATCCTCTCGCCGCTCATCTTCTTCCCCACCCACTCGCCACGCTCCTCTTCCCCAACCGCCGCTGCTCATCTCCCACCACTCTCCCCGTTGTTCGCTGCCATCCAGTTCCTCCGTTTCTCGCGCGCTTGTCATGACGTCCCTCTCTCTGCGCCGACTTCAAGTCGCCATGGAGAAGTCTTCGGTGAGATCCAATCGGTCAAAGAGGATCTCGCGACACACAAGAACGACCAGAGCCGCCTCTGGGTCGCCGTTAATCGCCTCCAGACCACCCAGCTCGAGCTCGGCGACGTCTCCGACAAGGGCAAGGCGCGGCCGAGTTCGAGTCTTGTCGCCGCCTCCTCCTCCCTACCGGTCTTCCCACAAGTTGCGATTTCCGCGTCGACGGCACCACCGACCCATCGTCGGCTACACAAGGCGGAGCGCTTCTTCCGCGCCACCGCACGCGGAGGAGGAGAAGGTTTGGCTCGCCTCCTTCATGGAGGGCTCGGCTCAGATTGGTACTACCGCCGGAGCGCGATCGCGAGTACCTACGGCCTCGGCTCGGCCGGGTGCAACGCCGATTCGGACCACCGGTTCGGCAACGCGCTTCGGCGCCTCATGAAGCTCCGCCGCGACGGATCGGTCGAGGCATACCAGAGCGTTTCCTTCCTCTCTGCGCACGCTGCGAAATGTCACCAACAAAGGCGGTCGACATCTTCACCGCAGCTGCGGAATCCTCTTCGAGCCGATGTGGAGCTCGAGCCCGAGACCCTCGACGACGCCATGGCGCTGGCACGAGCCTTCGAACGCCGCCTGGAACTCGACGACGACGACGACCAGAGCGTCTCCAGGGTGCCTCCGCGCTCGGTCTCGTCGCACCGGGTAGCGGCGTCAGCGGCGACCACTACGCCACGTTCGACCGCGCCAGGGGGTCGTGCGCCCTTCCCTACTCCACCGGCTCTGGTTAAAGGGATGCCGGCCGCCGGTACCCGCTTCAAGCGCCTGACGCCACAGGAGATGGCGCAGCGCAGAGCGGATGGGCTTTGCTTCAATTGCCCGGAGAAATTTTCAAAGGAGCACATTAAGCATTGCTCGATGAAAGGGCTCTATCTGATGGAATTGGATGACAGTGCGCCTGTGGAGAGTGCAGTGGAAGATGATGACGCTACTGAAGATGAGGTCGAAATCTCTCTCCATGCTCTCACCGGCATCAAGACGGGGGATACAATGCGCCTCTCTGTGTCCATCGTCACGACACAGTTGCGCGCCCTCGTGGATTCCGGCTCCACCCACTCGTTCATATCCTCTGCCACGGCAGCTCGCCTCAGCCTCACAATGGAGCCACGGCCGGGACTCACGGTGGGCGTCGCGAATGGAGATCGCGTACCGTCACCGGGTGTCTGCCACCAGGTCCCGGTTGCCATTGACAAGGAACAATTCCTCATCGACCTCTACGTCCTGCCATTGGAAGACTACGAGCTCGTCTTAGGCTGCCAGTGGTTGAAGACGCTCGGACCAATTTTGTGGGACTTCGAGCAGCATACCATGGCCTTTTGGCGGCACGATCATCCTGTCAAATGGCGCGGCCTGGAAGCTCCTTCTCCGCCATCGCTCTGTGCCGTGGCCCGATTGGATCTGTTATCTCTTCTGTTGGCCGAGTTCGCCGACCTGTTTGAAGCTCCCTCTGGTCTACCTCCTCAACGTCATATGGACCACCGGATCACACTGCTCCCTGACACGGCCCCAGTTGTTGTCAGGCCGTATCGCTATCCCCACCGCTAAGGATGAACTCGGCGGCGGTGTCTTTGACATCTTTGCAACAAGGCCTCATCCGCCCGAGCACGCCGGCATTCTCTTCGCGGTGCTCTTGGTCCATAAGAAGGATGCTAGTTGGCGCTTGCGCCGACTCACGCCCTCAACGCCAAGACAAGGCGCGACGTTTTCCCAATACCGTCGTCGACGAGTGCTGGATGAACTCAAGGGGCTTCTTCTTCACGGCCGACCTCGGAGTGGTTATCACGGTCGGATGCATCCGGCGACATCGCCAAGACGGCCTTCGTACTACCACGGCCACTTCGAGTTCGTGGTTATGTCCTTCGGACTAACCAACGCACCTTCGACTTTCCAGGCGATGATGAATGAAGTACTGCGACCATTCCTCCCACGATCACCCGGTATTTTTGACGATATCTTGATTTACTGATTCGACTTGGTCGAGCATCTGCGGCACGTCCGTCGCCGCCCTTCAAGCGCTCGCACCCACTCCTCTTCCCGGCGCCCAAATGCACGCTTGCGGGCGCCGGTGGCGTACCTTGGCCACATCATTTCGGAGGACGGTGTCGCCATGGACCCATCTAAGGTGGAGGCATGCGAGAATTGGCGCAACGCGCACCCTTCGCGCGCTTCGCGTTTTCTCGGCCTCGCGGCTACTACCGGCGCTTCATCCACAACTATGGCGCCATGGCAACCCTCCGACCTCCTTGTTGAAGAAGGATGCGTTTGATTGGTCACCGCGGCTACTACGGCGCTCGAGGCGCTTAAGGTGCTCGACCACGGGCGGTACTCGGTTGCCCGATTTCTCCTCCGCCGTGGGTGGAATGCGACGATCCGCTCGAGCCGGGCGATGCCGCGAGGCGAAGGTCCTATTGCCTTCTTCAGTCGAGCGGTGGCTCCCCAGCACGCCAAATTGGCTGCGTATGAGCGAGAGCTAATCGGCCTGGTCAAGGCGGTGCGGCACTGGCGACCGTATCTCTGGGCGCGGCCATTCACAGTGCGCACAGACCATTTTGCCTTGAAGTTCTTACTGGATCAGCGCTTATCCACCATTCCGCAGCATACTTGGGTCAGTCGCCTCTTCGGTTACGATTTCAAAGTGGAGTTCAAGCCAGGCCGGTTGAACACAGCTGCTGATGCTCTCTCGCGTCGAGATGAGGACGCGGTGGGAGCTGCGGTGTACGCCATCACCCGACCTGATTTCCAACTCTTCGACGACCTCCGCCGAGAGGCAGAGCATCTTCCGGCTCTCATCGCCAAGCGGGCTGAGGTGAATCAGGGCATCGCGGGTGCGTCCTGGACAGTGGTGGATGGATTGGTTCTACACCGTGGCCGCATCTTCGTGCCGGATTCTTCGGTCCTCTGGCCGACCATTCTTGCCGCAGCCCATGGCGCAGGACATGAGGGTGTCCAGAAGACTCTCCATCGTCTTCGCGCCTCCTTCTACAGTCCTCATGCCAATCGTGCGTTCGCGATTTCGTCCCAAGGTCAGATCATTTGTCGAAAGAACAAGACGGAACATCTCCATCCGGCGGGACTCCTGCAGCCTCTTCCGCTGCCTCCTCTGTTTGGTCGGACATTGCTATGGACTTTGTGGAAGGTTTTCCCAAAGTCAGTGGCAAATCGGTGGTGCTGACCGTCGTGGACCGCTTCTCCAAGTATAGCCACTTCATCGCGCTTGGTCATCCGTACTCGGCGACTTCGGTGGCCAGCGTCTTCTTCGACCAGATTGTCCGGCTACATGGCATCCCTTGCTCCATCGTCAGCGACCGCGACCCCGTCTTCACCAGCACGTTCTGGTCGGAGCTCTTCGCGCTCGCAGGGGTGGAGCTGCGCCTAAGCTCTGCTTTTCATCCTCAAACGGATGGACAGTCGGAGGTCGCCAACCGCGTGCTCGGGGTCTACCTCCGCTGCCTTGCCGGCGATCGTCCGCGCAGCTGGCTCCGTTGGTTGCCGTGGGCGGAATTCTGCTACAACACCTCCTATCAGACCGCCCTTCGGACGACTCCATTCCAAGTCGTCTACGGACGTCAACCGCCGACGTTGGTGTCCTATCAACCTGGTCTGTCAAGGGTGGCGGCAGTCGACAAGCAGCTCGCTGACCGTGATACCTTCCTGGCTGAGATACGGGAAAGACTACTCCAGGCGCAAGACCATATGAAGCAGTCATACGACCAGCAGCACCGTGATGTTCAGTTCAATGTTGACGATTGGGTGTGGTTGCGCTTACACCACCGATCAGCATCAGGCATCGTCGACAAGTCTGGAGGCAAGTTGACGCCACGCTATTACGGGCCTTACCAGGTGGCTGAACGCGTTGGTCAAGTTGCATATCGCCTCCGCCTTCCTCCGAAGGCCAAGTTGCATGACGTCTTCCACGTGGTCTTCCTCAAGCCCTTCCATGGCGAGCCCCCTGCTGCTATGGTACCACTTCCTCCGGTGGCTCACGGCCGCGCCGTTCCTACTCCAGCGTCGGTTATACGAGCTCGCCTCAACCGGGGGACCTGGGAGCTGTTGGTGCGTTGGGTCGGCTGCCCAGATTCTGAGGCCACCTGGGCGCAGCTCGAGTCCTTCAAGGAAGCATACCCCTCGTTCCAGCTCGAGGACGAGCTGTTTCTCCAGGAGGGCGGAAGTGTTGTGGACGCTTTTGTGGGCAAAGTCTACACACGCCGCAACAAGAAAGTAGCATCCACAACTGAGGGATGAAAAGCTTAGTTAAGATAGCAAAAAGGGTTTGTTAGGATAGCAAAGGGTTGTTGGGACAAGTTGTTGGGTTGCAGGAGATGAGTTGGAAAGGTGTGAGTATTGGGCAACAAGTAAGCCTACTGGCTATATATACATGTAAGCATCTGAGAAGAAAGGCAATGAAGAAAGAAAGTTCTTAAGTCTCAATTACCATAACAGCGACGGCGGCAGCAAGAAGAGCACGGGAGAGGTGGCAGCAACTAGAAAACACGGGAAGGAGAAAAATCGGGTTTTGCTTCTCCATCTGCCTCTCTCTCTCAGATATAGTTGTGGAATGGGCTGGGCTGGGCTAAGCGGCCCAGGTATTACACAAATAATGCAATGATTGAGATCCATTGCTACTGAAATTTGGTGAGTTGACTGTTGACATCTTTGTGCAACACTGTTCGCTGTGATCTGTAATTATGTGTATCGTGTGAAATCCAATTTTGATGGACTTTACAGAATAATTTGTATTTGATATTTTTGTAACATGCTCTTTATGCTTTTCAGGTCTTACATATCTGGTCTATCCAGGGGCCGTCCACACACGTTTTGAACATTCATTAGGTGTGTATTGGCTAGCTGGGGAGGCTATGAACAGTCTTCGTATGTACCAGGTCACCATAAATCACAAATTGACTGATATACTGGTAAGTGACAGTTAAATTAGTTAAGGTGAAACTAATGTAGTTTTTCTTTGACAGGGAGAAGAGCTTGGCATTGACCGTGTTGATGTGCAAACTGTAAAACTTGCAGGTTGGTGTACTCAACCATGGCCCCACTAAGTTTTGTGTATTGATGATCTTTATGGTAATTCTGTTCAGGCCTCTTGCATGACATTGGACACGGGCCCTTCAGTCACTTGTTTGAGCATGAGTTTCTTCCTCGTGTTGTTTCGGGATCAACCTGGTAATTCTCTTTTCATATATGCTGTCAATTATTTTTTTAAAAACATTGTCCGTTATTCTACATATGTTTTATACTTGCTTTGTCCCTAGTACGAGAAGGCTCGAACTAGATTTATATTTATATTATGGTTGAATTTCACAGCTTAAAAGGCAAACGATGAAAAGATGTAAGGAGTATTCTGTATGAATGCAGATATGCCTTCTCTTCTCCAGTTGTCATTATTTACAATGAATTTAGTTTTGGTGTTTCTATTGTTGTTAAGGTTCTGCCTGTTAACAACTTGACATCACAGTTCCATGCTTGTTCCTATCCAAATCCTGAACAGACATTCATTTTGCACACTTGTGGGCATGATAACATATCATGATCATTCCCCCACTTATCTGCATTTCCACATGCATGTTAAACTGTTGAAACTATCCTGAAACTCTTTTTGGTGTCCTAATTAACATATTCCGATTTGTTTTTTCAGGTCCCATGAACATATGTCTGCACTGCTGCTGGACAGCATTGTTGACAAGCACACAATAGATATTGAAGCTGATTATCTCAAGATTGTCAAGGTAAGCTGCATTTTACTCTCAGCATTTGTGTGGTACAAACGAACGGCCATCAGATTAGCCGACTCTTCTATCTTCATTAAAAAAGAAGGGGCTCTTGGTGCTTCCTCTTATGTATAGATTTGAAACCTATGAATTTGGCCTTGAAATATTTTGACTTGTCTGTCTTAAAGGATTCAGTTCAACATGCAATTTACGATTTCCTTTTGTATATAGATCAAGTAGGGAGTTACATGCAAAGAAAAGAAAAGCCTGGAGCAGTTGGACATGCAGTTCAATTGTCTAGAGAATCACATATAGCTCGTTATAGTACAGCACAGTGTATTGTTAGAAGTTACCAAACTGTAACCTAACATCTTAAAAATGTTCCACAGGAAATGATAATTGCCAGCTCTAAGTTCGCCACAACAAATGTATGTACCTTGTTCTCTCTCACCATCTTCATTATCTGTGTCTCGTTTGAAGAAGATTGGCTTACTTTAATTGGATGAAATGAAACCTGTTTCTTCAGAGTGCTAAGGAGAAGCATTTTCTTTATGACATCGTTGCCAATGGTCGCAATGGTATAGATGTTGACAAGTAAGGGCCTTCTTTATATTGAACTTCTAACATTTTCTGCTATAGGGCCACAGTGGTTTCTACCATCATCTGGTTATGACATAAGCTAGAGTAACTGTGCAGGTTTGACTACATTGGCCGTGATTGCAGAGCATGTGGCCTTGGGTGTAATTTCCAGTACTGGAGGTATTTTTTGTTGTCAATGTGTTGAATATCTTCTTGCTTTTTGCCCCATTGTTGAGATTAGGAATGCGAGAATTAGTCTTACCAGGCTTTGTAGAAAATTCCACGCTAGTGTGCTCTAGATGCTGTGGAATTTCCTGTCAAAGTTGTTTGGGTTAGAAATTTCTGAAGGAATAAAAAATATGGTTGCCAAGATTGTTAGTCATTGGCCTCTTTTGCATTTCATTTGATCAAATTGAAGTCTATGTAGTTGCATAATTTTTATATTCTGTTGTCTCTGTTTCCCTTTGATATCTCATTGAGGAACATCTGAAGTTTCTGCCATTTATGTCGACAATGAAAGAAAGGTAGCCTGATTAGTTTTTCCATAGGTAACAGGAGGATTGTTAACTGTTAAGCATATATTAGCAATTCCATTTAGGGCTTTTTAAGATCAAATACCTTGTCATTGCAAGCTTATATGTGACTCGGCTTGACCGTTAACTTTTAGGCATTGAAATATACAGTGCATATTGTTTTTGTGTGGAAAACTCAAATTGACCCCTTTTTTACTTCTATTGTAACTTCATTACCTTTTTTCCTACAGGCTCTTACAAGGCATGCGAGTAATGGGTGATGAAATATGCTACCCTGCCAAAGATTGTAGGTGTATTATATAACTGTCCCCACCTGTTTATTTTTTATATTTGCTATTCTCTTTTCTTTTTCAAGAGTTTTGAGATGTGACTTGGTATGTCTCATTGGGAACTATAGATCTGAGCATCCATAAATTGTTTTCAACACGTGCTGATCTGCACCGGACTGTCTATACCCATGCCAAAGTAAAGGTATGGGATAATTACATTGCCTTCCTTTTTTTATTGATCCCAACATAGTGTTGTCTTATGCACATCAATTATCAAAGAACTAGCATGTTACATCATAGAACAACACACGCGCACACACACAAAGAATAAGTTGTACTTGGAGACAATTTTGTTGCATGTAAATCAGTGGGGATTAAATACAGCCACTGGCTGGGTTGAACCAGGTTTTGCATCACGTACTTTGAAGGTCTATAGCTCCATATGGTGTTATATCACCAAGGTTTTTTTATAAAACTGTGAAAATTTTTGTGTTGATTCAATGATTTGTCATTTAACTTTAAATAAAATGGTTCTTTTGTGGTGATGGGTGATCTCGTTTCTGGATTTCTTTTTAAGTTTCATCACCAATTATGTCACTAAGTGTTAACTTTTTGTGCACCAAAAATCTGCATTCTCACTCATATTGCCACTGTCCCCGTATATATATTGTTTATTTCTAACAGTCTTCAATCATTAGGCTGTTGAACTGATGCTTGTGGATGCACTTGTTGAGGCTAACGATTACTTGGGGATATCTTTGCATGCACAAGATCCTGAAGACTTTTGGAAGGTTTGGTGTTATCTACTGTTACTTTACTATATGTTTGTAGTTGTTTGTCCAGTCTATTTCTCTTACCTCCACATCTCCTGAAATTCCAGTTAGATGACACAATCATTAAAAGCATCGAAACTGCTCCCAACAGTGAACTGCAGAAAGCAAAAGAAATCATTCAACGTATTCGCCGGAGAGAGCTCTACAAGGTAGCACGCCTTGTGGTCAATAATCTATTCTGTTCTTTTGTCTTGTCATTTGCTACATGCTTCTCAACGCTGTTGTGCAAAAACAAATCATCTGACATGTATGTTATCATTCTGTTGCGCATTAGACATGCTACAGCTCATAATATATCAGATCTTGTGTTCAAGGAATGAATCCGCATAAGCACCGGTCTTAGTAGTAGCTATTCATTTCATCAGAACAGTTGTAGCATAAAATATATCGGTCATGCACAATGTAATACTCCACAGAAGTCGGACTAGATTAATTATTTAACTTATGGGATTTCAGAGAATGTTTTTTTTGTCACACATTCACATAGTGCATTGGATCTCAACATTACGCTATACTTTTGTACTTGTTGATTCAGTTATTTTTTTCTTTGTGTGGAATTAATTAATGATTCAATTTTCTTTGAGTTGCAGTTCTGCAATCAATATTCCGTTCCAAAGGACAAACTGGAGCATTTCAAGGATGTAACTGCACAAGACGTAGTTTGTTCACAGGTTCATGTCTACTTTGCTCATTTGAGTTAGGTACTATTACTTGACCTCTCAGAAGAAAACAAGTTTCATGTTTTTGGTGTATGCCTGCCTTCAGAAATCTTCTGCGCTGCTGCTGAAGGAAGAGGATGTTGTGGTCAGCAATGTTAAGATTGATTTGACCCGTGGAAAAGATAATCCCCTCGAAAGGTTTTTGACGTTTAACACTCTTTAGACTCTTTTTATCAATTTAGGATGGCGTATCAAAATTCTGACCAATTCCTTTCCTTGGTGTGCACGTCTGCCATTCCCCAGCATCAAGTTCTTCAAGGTAACTACTTGCTTTGGATAAGCCTTTTGCATCTTGATTGATCGAACTGTTGAATGGGTGGACAGATGTTTTCGTGCAATACCATGAAAATGTCTCCCCGTTTCTTTTCTGTTTCACCCTTCTAGCCTATAAATCTTAAATACCTATCAGTTCTTGTTAGTGCGTACATGGTAATATGGTATTGATGGTTTAATTTTAACTGTAGATGCTGAAGTTAAGAACTATCTACCTGGTTAAACGTGACAACTATTAATTGAGTTAGGCAACTGTTGTCTTGAACTATATCATCTAGAGGTTGTAAGCATCCATACATTTTGTTTGGTCTTCTTGTCGTTTATGTGAGCTACAGGAAAAATTAATTTATTCAGTCTTGTGAAGTTGACCAAAAAAAAAGTCCCCTGATTTATGTTCTGTAGCGATGATTTGGGAGGTGAGATATCTCCATGATTCCCCTCTGGTCTAAGTAAAATTGTTGTTGTACCAGGATTTCGGATGCGACGAGAAGTTCCCCATCACAGATGATCGGGTCAGCCACTTGCTACCTGCGTATAACCAAGACAGAATTGTTAGGGTCTATGCTAAGAAGCTCGAGTTGGTGAGTGAACAAACGAACATGTAGGAAGCTAATTTACCATCAATGACTTCCAGTTCTTCATAATGTTAATCATCAAATCTTGGTTACAGGTTGAAGCGGTGTCAGAAGCCTTTGAGAACCTCCAGTTGAGAATGTATGGTGAGAAGACACAAGTGCATGATACGCCCAGGAAGAAGCGCATTAGATTTAACTAGGCAGTTCTATGTTGCCAAATACCATCACGCTTAGGTAGTATACGGACAAAGGAAAACAGCTTTACAAACTACAAGAAAGCCCTCTATAGCGAAAGCATACCGCATTTTGATGTTTTGATTAGCTGGTAATCGATGTGCACAGGGAATGAATGGGCTGGTAATTGTACAGGTGATTGACAAAACCTAGTACGAAGTACAACACACCTTAGTAGCGATGTTGCCACTGACATAGGATGGCTAGCCAGCTGATAGCTTGATACTGTCAATTGTCAAAGTGTCGTGTATTTTGTTAAATATATGATGATGATGATGATGATGATGATGATGATGTCATCTCTCATAATAGTGTAAACATGTATAAAACATTCCTCGATGAGAATTTATTTTTGGTAGGGTACCGCGCAGACGGACACTCAACTCACGCCCTACGTCATGCGTGCGTCTCCTACACATTTCTACGGACGTTGTTGCGTGAAGCGAGCTGAACGTTGTTGCGGGAAGCCATGGCTGCCACGTCATCCAATTTGCCCAGTAACCAAATCAATCACCGACCCATCTCTGGACGCTGCTGTTCTCGAACACGACGACCCCAACGAAGTAACTGTGAGTGGCCCGGCTCGTCCCGCAGAGAAATTTCGATATTTGACACTGAATACGTGCGCCTCTCAACTTTTAACCCTCAATTCGCACGCTTTGGCTGAATTTAACCGCATCGCTGCGTTCTTTGATTCAGGATTCTCTCCACTTTCGCAGTGACAAGTGTCAAAATAGAAAAGGAGAGAAATGAGAGAATCCTTGAATCAAAAGAATTCGCGATGCGAGTTAAATTTTCAAAGCGCAATTGGGGTTAAAGTTGAGAGGCGACGTCAAATATCAAAATTTCTCCGTTCCGCACCGGCGGCCGGCTTGTTCGGTAGCCGAGCTCGTCGCCGCCGCCGATTGTAGCTTCAAGCTCACAATTCACCGCATCCAGTCCTCCTCGGACAACTTGCGTTTTTTCCTTTTTTTTTTTTTTGCTTATGATTAGGTTTCTACCAGTTTTTAAATAAAATATTTTTTAAGATAGAATCTACAAATCAATTACAATAAATATTATTTTGACTTTATCTAATATTAGCTAAAATTATATACGAAGATCCTTTTGTACCCTCCTAAAATTAATCATAATTTAAAATTTTAAACCAAAATTCACGTACTAAAAGGAACAACGCCGTATTCTCATTCATTCCGAAGCCAGGGCAAGGTCCCGTGGCCCTCTCGCCTCGTGCCGCCTTCGCACTGTGCGACACCGCCGCCAGAAGCCCGCTGTTACGAAGCGTTCCAGGCCGCGCCGCCCGCGTCACCACCACCGCCTCGTCGCCCCGACTCGATCCATGCCATCGCCGGAGACTCGCCGCAGGCGAGTTGCTGCTTCGCGCTGTGCCACCTCGGCCGAGCCACGCGCGCCCGCCAGTCGAGTAGTAGTTATTTTAAAATACCCTTCCAATGAAATCTTTTAGCAATAATACCAACATGAGCAGCCGAACTACTTTACAGAAGAATTTGTGGACAATTGGTTCTCTTTTTTTCTCATCTTGGCATATATTGTTGCTATAAGATCTCATTAGAATGGTGTTTTAAAATAACTATTACTCTAACTGACATTGACTTATCTGTCATTTATCTATATTATACTTGCTTATTTTCAGAGGGCATGGCTAGCATTTCCTAAGGCTAACCGAAAATCAGATTTTTTTAGCTATACAAAGAATTATCATAGATGGTTTATAACACAAAATCGTCTGTGATACGTAGACTATCATAGATGATTTTTTTTGTATTAGCTATATGTGATATGTGCATCTATTCTTCCATCGCTCTCCACAGCCATCCGATCTGACCATAAGATAAGATCTAGACCGTCTATCTCGCGCTCCTCCTGTTCTCTCCCTCTCGTGATGAAACCAACCCTCCCCTCCACTCCCCTCTTTATTTTTTCCTCGTCCCTCCTCCCTCAATTAAGCCAGAATGCCTCTACTCCTCTTCTCTTTCATGAGTCTTGAGTTAAGACTAGCCAATCTGGTAGCTTCCTCGCCAGTGACACCAGAACTCCCGCTGCCACCATCTTTCTCCCTCGCTCCTCCATCCTGCCTACCCCGACGCATCGTCGTCATCCTCCCCAAACTGCTCCCCTCAAACCGCCCACTCCACTCCCTCCCAACGTGGCCATGCCTCCAAGGCCCCAACTGCCCACTACTCTTCCCTCCCTGAATTCTCCATTGCAATAATAGCCCCAACGGAGGTGGATTCAGTGCTGGCCGATGTAGGGACGGCCAGATCCGACGGTGAGTGGGGTTGGGGGTTGGTGGGATCCAGTAGCGCTAGGGTGGAGGACAATGACCCCAATAGCGGTGGAGGTGGTGGTGGTTAGATCCGACAATGAGGGTGTTGGGGATGTTGGTCAGGAGAAAGACGACCTAATGGTGTACTCCTCCACACGCCCGTGGTGTACCGCACAGTCGCCACCTCGGTACGTGGGCTTGGGGATGGTGGATCCGATGGACGACCATGGATCTAGCGTCGTTCGTAGCGGTATGTCCTCCCGCAGCAGGAGTTGAGGAAGAAGTGCCACCTGCGCGCCATAGAGCATTTACCATCCATACGCTTACAGTTTGGGATTCTTCCTCCCCTCTGCCGCCGCCTCATCGTGAGCCCCCATGATGCCGTCCTAGTGGTCCACCACTCTATCACCACCACCACTACCTCTGCGTTCAACATGGCCTACCTTGCACGGGCCTCCACCTCTCATGCCCAGCTATGCCACGGGTGTGACACCGCTGTAGCTCGGAAGGGACTTTTCTGGGGACTGTCCCCATTTGCCTCCATGGGGATGCCTTTGGATAGCTTACACGTGGCGCTTGTTTGTCCAGATCCAGCCATGCATGTTTCGTTGGTGTGCTCCATATTTTACCATAGAATATAAAAGCCATAATTTCTAGAAAAAAAGCTATGAGCACGTTATGACCTCCTCGCTACGATAAAGACATGGGAAACGGTGGTTCTTAATTTCACCTTTTTTTATTTTTTAGTTTTTTCTTATTTTTTTCTTGTTAGTGATGATTAATATTTTATTATTTTATTATTTTAAAAATTAAGTAGAAAAACTAACATTAATTATAGTGTATTTTCAATCGTTATAGTATAAAAAAAATGGAAATATGACCTTACAAGTCTTTGGAGCATAAAAAAAAGCTCTGTGTTTTCGGCTTTGTTAGTTTATTCTGTATTCTGTCTTAGTATACAAACTAACAAAATCGAAAACACAGGACTTCTTTTTATGTTCCAAAGACTTGTAAGGTCATATTTCCATTTTTTTATACTATAACCATTGAAAATATACTATAATTACTGTTAATTTTTCTACATAATTTTTAAAAATAAAAAATAATAAAAATATTAATCATCACTAACAAGAAAAAAATAAGAAAAAAACTAAAAAAATAAATAAAGGCGAAATTAAGAACCACCGTTTCCCATGTCTTTATCGTAGCGAGGTCATAACGTGTTCATAGCTTTTTTTCTAGAAATTATGGCTTTTATATTCTATGGTAAAATATGGAGTACACCAACGAAACATGCATGGCTGGATCTGGACAAACAAGCGCCACGTGTAAGCTATCCAAAGGCATCCCCATGGAGGCAAATGGGGACAGTCCCCAGAAAAGTCCCTTCCCTGTAGCTCACCCACCAGCGGAAGCTGTGCCATAGACATGACATTGATGTCAGGCTCGTTGACCTCGGCCAAAGATCGTGTCCTCGCCACCTTCCAGGGGCAGCGTCTCTATGTTCGATGCCATCAGGCTCCCTAGTTGGACCCCGATCTCGAGGTCCACCAGCACCGTGGATGGCATAGCCCTACCATGGAGGTCAGCATTGTCACCCGTGCTTCACTCGTTGCCGCTACCATCGTCGAGATGACATAATTAGAGTTGGCGGGGGATCATGGAGGGTGGGGCGAGAAGATGACGCCATCATTGTTGTTGCATATGAAAGGTAATGTGATTGATAACTTTTTCCTTGCAAACACCGTCGCCACCCGCGCAGCAGCAGCAGACACCCACAGGAGGTCGCGCTATTGCCCTACCTCCCGCGTGTGAGCTACAGGACGTAGACCGCTCCCTCCAGTCCTTCCACCAGAGTACATGGAAACGACCCATAATCCCCTCTTCTCTCACCACCTCCAATCTTCGCTCTGCATTGTTTTGTCACCGAGCAAAATTCATGGTGTTTGGTTGGTCATTGGCACCTCGCGCACGAGGTGTTCATTGTTTTCCCTACAAGATAGGGGTGGTGGTCATCATTCGTTCTTGCGAAGCTCGTGCCTTGACTGCGCATGACCACTTTAAAGTGCTATGCAAATTGCATCTCTGTAGTTTAACTTTTTGTGTTACCGGTGCCAATTTGAGATAATATGTGTTTTTTTGCTGCTGGTTCCACGTTGAACAGTTGATGTTGAGAGGGATGTGAGGGATTTCATGGAGGCTGCCAAGAAGCTCTAGTCTTACTTCATCAGCCTGCAGCATGAGGACCAACCGACCATAGAAGAAATGCTTCGGAAGGTACATTCAACAACAACTTGACTTGGAAATCACCTCATCCTTTTCTTTTTCTTGCAATGATATGTGAATTTTGATGTCTTGTGAGTTGTGGATGATTGTGTATTTGCGCATATTGACTGTGAGTTTTGAGTATTTGCGAGCATTGCCATATATTTGCATTATTGTGGTCCACATCTCCCTTGTTTATGGGATGCACATTCATGGCTAGGAGCTCAGAGTCTAGAATATTGATTATTAGATTCTTGTTACACATGAAGGTAATTCTTTGGATCCCAATGTGGTCCGATTTTTGTCCAGTATCACCGAACTTTCCCTTTGGCTTGTTTGTCTTTGAGAATGCATATTTATCTTCAGGTGTCTAGCCAATTGGGTCTTGTGGACATTTTCTATTTATATCTACTATTGCTTGATTGCTTTGCGGTGTAAACAATTCTGCGTTGAATATATTCATGGAGGCCCTCCAAGGACCTGCAAACTTGTCCTAATATCCTAGGTTTTTCTTGAGATCAGTTGCTGATAAGAATAACCACTAGAATTAGCTACCTCATTTTCCACAATTTTTTTTGTTAAAGTGCAACTTTGCAAATAGAATCACATCTCCTACAAAATAGTTGATACTATGCTATCAAATTTACATGTTCAATATATGCATGACTGTGTGTAGTTCCTGTTATGGTGGATTTTATTATAAGTTATTAGTTCTGACTGTAAGAGATTCATCTTTTGTTCATTAATCTTTGCAGGCATGAGGTACTTGAACTAATTTGCCAGCAAGCGAGTTATAAGTACTATTGGAACAATAAACCACAATGTAGTCACAGCTTTTGATATTTTTTCAATAAGAATTTTCGCTTTTTAATGCTGAGAGATTTTTGGTTGTAGCTTTGCAGTGGAAAAAATATGTATACAATATGAAAATAAAATATATCAGTTGTAGATTTTAAAGAAGTGATGACATTTGCATGTGCCAATATATTATTTTGTCATATTATCTGCATGGATTCTACCATGTTTAACTGGATAAGATGTGAGAGTATTGACATCCAAGATACACTGGAACCTTTCCCAGGTGCTCGCAAGGCATTCCCTTGTTATCGCTGCATACACACAAGCTGAAAAAGACTCATATCATGCCTCTCTTGGAGAAAGTAGGATCCCATCTTCCAAGTTGGAAAGGGAAACTCCTATCGCTGGTAGGCAGACTGACTATGATAAACTCAGTTCTGACTATGCTCCCAACTTATCACCTCACAGTTTTCCCTCTAGGAAAGTGAGCAAAGAAGAAACTAGAGAAGATCAGGCGATCCTTCTTTTGGAAAGGATCCGACAAAGCTAGTGGTGGGCACTGCCTGGTAAGGTGGGATAAAGTCTGTCGGCCAAAAAGCTAGGGGGCTAGGAATACTCGACCACGAAAAATTTGGTGGGGCACTTCGCCTCAGATGGTTGTGGTTTGAATGGAAAAATACATCCAAGCCTTGGATAGGGACGGAGACGCCTTGCGACAACATTGACATGCAGCTATTTCAGGTGGCCATGATAGTTAACCTTGGTAATGGCTGCAAAGCCAGTTTCTGGTATAGTCGATGGCTTCAAAAGATTCCCTGGTGAATATCGGTCTTAACCTCTACAAGATAGCTACCAGGAAGCACAGAACTGTACACAAAGAATTGCAAGGAAATAACTGGAACAAATCAGTGAGGAGAATCCACACGACGGTTCAACTTTGTGAGTTCGTAGCGCTCTAGGCCAAGATTTAGAATGTTGAACTCGACCACCATGCGGAGGATGACATAATTTGGAATGGAACGTCAGCTAGCCAATATTCCGCAAAATCGGCATACCTCCTGCAATTCCAGGGAAGCATGTGATGTAACAACTCAAATGTAATCTAGAAGGCACAAATGGAGAACAAGTGCAAATTCTTCGCTTGGCTTCTGTGTCAGGACAAAATCCTTACAGTAGACAATTTAGCAAAGAAGGGCTAGCCTCATCAACCGATGTGTGTTCTGTGCAACCACTCATTTATGCCTGCTCTGCCCCTTCGCTCAGCAGGTTTGGACCAATGTCCTAAATTGGACAAGTTGCGACATCTCCACCCACGTTAACCCGCTGGGTTTTGGTACCTTAGTGGAATGGTGGTAGCAAGCTAGCAAAGGGTTGGCCAAAAAAGATAAGAGGAAATTCAATGGAATAGTCATCTATATTTGCTGGAATTTATATAAGGAAAGAAATAGAAGGACTTTCCAAAAGTAAACGCTGTGTGCACAGCGGGTTGTGTACTTGGTTAGAGAGGACCTGCTTTAAAAGGGCAAAGCTTGCGCATCCCTAATCTCCTAGCTCTTTTAGTTTTTTTCTCCCCTCTGTAGCTGGCCCTCCCCTTTTGGGTTGCTGGGGGCTACTGCCCCTTTCTGTTTTTCCCTTTCCCTTCCTCTGATCTTTCGATCTTGTCTCTATGTACTTGTTTCTTCCTGCTGGAAAGAGTTTTAGGCAGAGCTCCTGCCTCTTTCGCTCAAAAAAAATATTTGATACATAGTCGTCCTTTTGCTTTTCTGACTTCTCATGTTGGCACAAATCGACGTACATGTAGGAAATTTTTGGTACAAAGTTTGAAGGAGTGGATTTCACAAACCCATGGGATTAGCATTGCAAAAGCATGTATTGCATCATGTTGTGTTATGAGAATAAAAAATCTAGGGTCCACTGAAATGCTATTCAGCCAAAATTACTTGTGAATCTAAAAAAAATGGATTATTTTGTTTCGGCTTGTGCGACCAGATATTTGTTAACGACCTTTATCCATGAAGCAAAGATGGACATGGTGATACCCATAGTTGGTTAGTGTTCATCTCAGCTCAGTGTTGTCAATTGTTTGACCAGGTGCAGTATAAGTCTTCATTCTTATCTACTTCATTCTTAGTTTTGGGTCATAATTGTTTTTTTCTCGAACCCGCAGGAGAACTGCGCATCATTGAATTAAGAAGAAGTAATTACAAAAGAGTCTAGACGACTCGACAAAAACCCCCCTAGGGGAAAAAACAAAAACAAGGATGCATCAATGCCAAATTCTACGGAGCCCCTTAGCTCCCGCCATACACCACACACTGGCCTCCTCACTAATGTCCCGCATGATAACATTATGGATAGGAGAAGCGCCCTCAAAAACACAACTATTCCTATGCTTCCAAATCCACCAAGCCACCAACACGACCAAAGAGTTGAAACCCTTACGAATAACCTTGGGAACCCCTTGTGAAGCTTGATGCCACCAATCTGTAAAATGCAGTCATCCAACCCCGGAGCTAAATGCTGCAGACCAATCCGAGATAACACTGAAGCCCACACGCTCCTTGTAAACACACAAGAAGTGAGCAGATGTTGCACAGTCTCTTCCTCCTGATCACAGAAAGGGCAATGCTCCGGGTGATCCAGTCCGCGACGGGCCAGACGATCCGCTGTCCAACAACGGTTTAAAGAAGCCAACCAAACAAAGAATTTGCAACGAGGAGGGGCCTAGGTTTTCCATATTGCCTTCCACGGCTCAAATTCCACATATCCCTCCAGAAAACGACGGTAGGCTGATCCTGTTGAGAATTCACCAGAGGGAGATGGCATCCAAACATGCTGATCCTCCATGCCTGGAGTGAGCACAAACTCGGATAAGAGGTCCCAAATGCGGGAAATACTCTAAAAGTGCCTCACTAGGAAGGCTACCTCTAATATCTCGAATCCAAGTGTCATCAATTAGTGCCTCCTAAACTGTTCTGCGATTAGCAATTCTTTTGGGCACAAATAAACAAAGAGCAGGTGCAAGGGTAAGCAAGGATTTTCCATGCAGTCATTTGTCCTTCCAAAAAAAATGTTCTGCTGCCATCCCCCACAATAGAAGAGATTGAGACGGAGAACAAAGCCAGTGAATGAGGATGCACTTGAATATCAAGACCAGCCCAAGGTCGGTCAGGTTGAGTCTTTTTAAGCCACAACCACCTCATTCGAAGAGACCATCCAAGCACCTCTAAATCCAGAATTCCTAAGCCTCCTAACTGAATTGGCCTCTTGACCCGATCCCAAGCAACAAGGCAATGGCCTCCAATTACATCTTTGCGACCTTTCCAAAGGAAAGCTCTCCTTATCTTATCAATAGCTTTAAAAACCCACTTAGGAAAGTCTAGTGCTATAAGCTGATAGATGGGCATAGCCGTAAGCACTGCACGAATGAGGGTGACCCTCCCAGCCGGGTGCAACATGGTTGCCTTCCAGCCTGGTAACTTAGCAGCAATCTTGTCAATTATTGCAAAGAAGTCAGCCCTAGAAAGTGCCTTGATCGACAAAGGAAGCCCCAGATACTTGCAAGGGAACTCTTGCACCTTGCAAGGAAAGGAGGTTTGCACAGCTTCAATAACATGGTCGTGGCATTGTATCGGGCTCACCGAGCATTTAGAGATGTTGGTGACCAATCTAGACGCCTCACCAAAGACCCTTAGAATCTCCTTGATTAAAGCCAATTCATCCAAGCAAGGTCTTAAGAAGAGAATTACATCATCAGCAAAAAGAGAAACTCGCTGACTAGATCCTCGAGAAAGAAGGGGCTGCAATAGTCCAGTGTCACTTGCTTTATTGATCAGAGCATTGAGCACATCCATGACTATAATGAAAAGCATTGGAGAAAGAGGGTCTCCTTGCCTCAGCCCCCGCTGATGCTGAATCAGATCTCCTGGCACCCCATTTACCAAAACTCGAGTTGTGGAAGATCTCAACAAACTAGATAAAATGTTGCACCAAACTGGCCCACACCCCAAAAATCTCAAAACTTGCAGCAAGAAAGGCCAAGACACCGAATCAAAGGCCTTCGATATGTCCAATTTGAGAAGAATTCTTGGTTCCTTTTGTCTGTGCAGCAGCTTGGCTGTTTGTTGCACCCAAATGAAATTGTCATGTATGCATCTTCCTATATGTCATAATTGTTTTGAAGGGTATTGTTGGGTCCTGTTGCCATTGTCAAGCTGGTATATATGAAGTAGAGATGTACATCTACGAAATAAAATTCTTTTGTATATGTAACCCTATATATTAAATCTTATCATGGTATTGGTCTAGACTCCAGAGGAGTATTGAATTTCAGTTGTCACCAATAGTCATAGTTTTCTGAAGAAAAGCTAGGATTTCAAACTGTTTAGATCAATTTCTCTTCAGTTTGTGCCGAACTACATGCACTCATTGTTTCTGTTCTGGTATTAGATTATGGTGATGGATTTGAGTGGCAATCAATCTATGAACCTAGTTCTTATTTGAGGGTCAGCTATTTGAGGCTGGTGGCTTGGACACCTCAGGAGTAATGTTAGTTATTTGAGGTTGATGGGTTGGATAACTCAAAAATAATGATAGGAATGTAGTGCTTCCTTATTCATGGAACTTTTGTTTTCTTCCTACTCTACCTAATTAGATATTGCGCCATGCATGGATCAGTAAATTGCAGTGTCACAGCAGTGCTCTTACATTTTCACAAATGGCATGCAATAAATTTCTAATTAGTGAAAATTTTCTTTTAACATGGTAGCGCTCTTCCAAGTTGGTTTTTCAGTCAGTTCGGACTATTCGATTTTGTGTTATTTTGGAATAATAAGGAAATTCTTGGGTAGAGCAAACTCACAAATGATTGTGTACAAAAATTTCATGCACAACTAAAAATGAATAATCTATTGTTTCTAAGGTTGAGGAAGCAATCCTTCCAAAAATGCCTCCTGAAATTGTTGTGCCTGAGGAAGCAATCCTTCCAAGGTGCCTCCTGGAATTATTGTGCCCTTTGTTCTAGTTGTTTTGTATCTTAGAATTTGCTTTATGCACTAAATTGCATAGTTTGAACAGGTGCAAAAATTAATATGGTGAAATATGTAATGTTATAGATGATTTTATTTTCTCATTGACTCATTTGTTATTGTTTAAATGTCAGTCTTTTCAGTATACATACAATACTCATATTTGTTTCATCACTAATATATCGATTTACTTTCCATATATTGTTCTATCAGGAAAAATGCGCCATCACTAATCAAGATGCAGCAGAGCAGCCCCATGGTAAAAAGAGGCAAACTCTAGTTTCACTCCTATTTCTCACTAGGTCAGTGCTGCATGCTTGTGTTATGATTCAGGGAATATCTTTAGACGTTTGAGTCAATCGCGTCCAGTGTGCCTCGGTAAAATACTGTAATAATATCTGATTTTATTTTCCTATTTTGCTAGGATTGTTCCGTTGCTTTAGTTATTGATCAGCTAAGATAGTTTCCCATAAAACTGTGAGCGTCTTCTTACCAATATTGACTAAATGGGAAACATCTGTGGTTCATCGGATTGTTTTGTCTCAATGCATTTCCACTGTTGTACGCACATATGTAATTGTCTGCATCGAAGTTCATGTCAGGCCGCATACTAGCTAAGAATTTGTGAATTATGTATTTCATGTTATATGCAAAAGTAAATGCCTGAATCACAGTGTGGAAAATGCATTTCCAACTACGGATGTTTTTATTTGCACATTGAAAAGATAGATATTCAGTACAGTTCCATTTGCTTGATGCGTGAAAGAAAAATGCTATTGAGTATAAAGTTTAGGGTTTTGTTGCGATGCACGGACACACTACTGGTGTTCTGGAATGTGGCAGTGGTAAATTTCATTTGCTTAGCATGGCCTTGAGATCTAAGGTGCCTTACATTTTTAAGGGTCATTATGCGTGAGGTTTATTTCATGTGTGCACGGACACGCTTATTTTTAAACTAGTTGTTAAAAAAAACTTAAGTGGCTTGTTTGACAAATCGAATTAAAGTCATTCAAATTATGTTATCCTCTGATTTGTTATGTTATATTCGTTGGTTTAGAAAATAGCACCCAAACACCAAAATATCAAAATTATTGAGAGTATAATATACCATCCACCTCAATGCCAAATGGAGACTAAACCTAGCATTTGTGAGCATCTAAATATGCTGGCAAGTGAGCGTAAATCGCCATACTAAATTTACCTATCCGTTGTACTGTAGCAGGCAAACATTATACAGGTATGTTCATACTGGCCATCGGTCAATGGCTTTTGACTAAAAATACATAGTATTAACTGAAAGAAATAACTTTTAAAAAACGAACAAGCGTTAGAGAAAATAAAAGAAAGATGCATACGTGAGACAAAAAAAAGGAGTAAAATGCATGATACACATATAAATCCTAACTTATCCTTATAGTAAGATTAGAGTAAGATAGGTGAGAAAAACGCTTTAGAAAACTAAGTGTTTATATTAGTTTCTGACAGAAGCCAAAAATCAAAAGCTTTTTAAAACGTATTGGTTTCTTAATACGCTTTATTTTTCCTTTACATTATCCATAGACATATAACGGTATTTTTTTTTTTTCTCTAATTGAATATCTTAGAAAAAGCTCACAGTCGCTGCATTGCAAGCTTAGATAAAAGCATAAAAACAGCTAAATTGAACCCGACCTTAACGAAGACTACATATCTTGAATGGAAAACGTCCAGTCAAAAAACAAGAGACCTATACCAACAGCAACAGATGATAATTAGTCAAAACAAACAATCCGTCTGCGACCAAAAAACCAGTAAATAATATTGGTTAACCTGGACAAACAACATTCTGCCCATTACATATATACACATCGTCCGGCACGACAGAGCTGACTGAGGTGGCCATACATGCTTTGCTTTGATGTATTTACCCTATACAGCTTCCCAGCTGTTATTGCAAAGGGCACTCTGGTCTGCTGCAATCTGAGGGTTCTCGGTCTCCCGCAGCTTCTGATTGCTGAAGCAAGACAGCAGCGCCAACCCCAGCAGCATCTCCTGATTAGATACAATGACTGCAAAGCAGGAAAAAAATTCGTTGCCTTGTTATACAATATATTATATTATGCAATGGGGCTTTTTGTGAATCACAAAGCATGTTGCGCACAGCCAGTGACTGCATGTGTTCCTTAGAGTCAGGACTCAGGCAGTCGGCATCATGCATCAGACATGCTTGTCATTTATGCAAGCAAATCTTCAGAACAGCCTCAACAAATCGTATTGCCATACAACAGGGCAAGAGCCTTACTCCGGAAAGAGCAGCACAAATCAGCGACTGTACTAAAAAGGGCATCATGCTAAGATCAAAATATGCATGTGTTTGGAATATAGAGAATTACCATTTTTTTTTTGCTGATGACCCTAAGGGTTGAATAGAAATCTATGGAAGCGCTGCACTTTTGCAGCATATATTTTTGAAATCTGTGACTTGTCAGGCACATTTCCACCAGGTGAAAGTCTCCTCCTCTTTCTTAACCGAGACAAGAAATCTTCGGTGTCAAGGACATATGAGACCTGCGTATATGGCGTTATAAGAAATACTTAAAATTCTAGTAAAACTATGCGGTGGAATTCCCAATCAAATAAATACACACACCTTAGAGGTCTTGCAGGATATCTTGCATTCAAGACCATTAGCAATTTTGATACCATCCATGGCCTTCAGCGAATCTGAAGGCTCATTGTTATTTGAATGTTTCCGCTTATTTCTGGGAGAATAGTGTGCGGTCACGAAACAGTAGAAATGCAATCAGGAGGTTAAGTTTGGTTGGTGGGGGGTTACCTTCCAAGGAAGACACCCTCAGACAATTTCCTGGGTGACATACTTGACAAATACTCACTAAAAAGATACGATGCAAAATTTGGATCAATTGATACTGCAGTCACTTCAGGCTTTTCATGACCATATTCCATCAGCTGAATAGATAACCTTGTTGGATTTGAGCACTGTAAGTTGCAAAGAAAATGACCTTTATCATTCTATACAAAGCGAAAGCACTTAGAATTATCAACATTGCAGAAGTGAACCAGTTATTTGTAGAAGACAAGAAATAGTGTTATTCTTTTAATAAACATAAATGGGGAGAACACAACCAACTAGAAGCAAATAACAGAATTCATTTAGTCAGAATGAAGCCTACACATTCAAATCGGTAGATGCTCTCGTCATGGAGGAGGACACGGGCATTTTCATGATAAACTAGATCAAAGAACCTCCCAGGAGATCTTGATTTTTCATATAAATAAAGCTGGAGAAGCTTGTTGTCCATTTCATCTGTTGCTATAGCTTGAAGCTGGTATCAGGGAAATTGTAAGAACGAATGTTGCCCGCCAACCCAAAGTAAAAAAAGGAAAAAAAAAACAGAACAAGGGATGAGTCAACTTACCTGCTTCACGACTTTGTATATCAGCTTATCTAAAGTAAAGAGAACATAGGACTGAGTCCCAATAATAGCACGGCAATCATCCTCAAACTTGGTGTTGTCAGAAGAACCATCAAGCAAATTGTACAGCGCAATCATGAACCTTCATCAAAAGGATAGATCGATTATTTGTTGTATGTTTGGATAAGATGCAGTATAAGCAATTGAGCACTGTGGGAAAGCAATACTACTTTGCATATAGATCAGGAGGGTTTGTATCCTTAGAAGTCCTCCATTTCTTTTCAGCACTGCAAGAGTTCATCTTTGCTGAAAGTAGTCTTTCATACAAGATCTGCAATAAATGCAAGTTTAGCAAGAGCATATGCAAAGACACAAGACCAAGACTACTGGAAAGCTCACCTGGTGCAGCCTGAACAAGACATAAAACGAATCATTCCCATAAAATATACGCGAGAGTTTCTCTTCTCGGTCATGTAAAGCTATGGGTACATGTTTGGCAAGTGGTTTTACTGAGTACAGAAAGCGCTCCGATAGCGGTAGTGATATTCCTCCTTCAACGTCATGTGTCTCAGTTGTTCCTTCTGCCTCACCCTCACTTTCAGCCTTTGCATCCTGATCATCATGATCCATATCTTCCTCTTCCTCATCGTGATCTTCACGAGAACACTCTTCACCATCACCAGACTCACTTCCTGATGCATCTTCACCAGCCTCAGAGGCATTTTCGCTGTCCTCAGTAGACCTTTGAGCGCTTTCCTCGCCCTCATCATCAGCATCAGCATCATTCTCCCCAGCTGCCTCAGCACAAGATGGTTCCACCTCCCCAGGCCTACCCTGGAATGGTCTGCTTGTAGAACCTTCCTTTGCTTTAGATTCTCCGTCTACAGCTCCATCTTCAAAAGGTACAAAATTGTCCTCTTCAAAATCCCCATTAGGCGATAATTCACCCTCTTCTCTTTCAACTTTTGAAATATTGTGGGATGCAGGAGCTTCATTAAATAGGCGTCCTTTATTACCCTCACTGGTTCCTCCACCATTTAAAGACGATCCTGGCCTCCCAGTCTCTCCGCCCTGTCAAAGAGAAAAGAGAAACAAATGAGCATGAGTTCTCGATAGGTTTGCAGGATGCATCTCTGAGAAAAAGATGAATGTGCATTTCGCCTTACATAAATGGATACAATTCAACATTCAAACATTCCAAGCATTGTCCTCAATAGGGCAACACACAGGTAAAATGAGAGGAAGAAAATAAAAAACCAACCCCAAAGAACCCCATCAACAAAAGAAGAAAAAACAAATACAACCCTTTAAAAGAAAAAAGAACCATCCGAGGAATGGTTAACAGAGGTCAGAGGTGGAAAGTATATTGAGCTGGCAAAAGACTAATACCTCTACAGATGGTAATGTTTCCTTGCCAACCCTGGCTTCAGCGGCCATATCAACTCCAGCATGAGAACTTCTAGAGGCATTCACACCTAGCAGGCAAGACAAAACTATAAGAACTGACAAAAAGAAACCTAACCAAGTAATGAACTATGATGAATATAAAATATCCAAGAAGCAGAAATGCAAACCTGATGTAGGTTCGAAATTTGCCTTAGCGTTTTGTTCAGTCCTAGAAACAGGAATGTTCTCTGCTGATCTCTCGGTAGACATGTTTTGGGCACTTACTGCAGACATTTCATCTGTGGCAGAGGCAGCACCTTGCACTCTTCCATTTAGTGCAGCAGTTGATGGTCCCTCACCTCTACGGCCAGTTCGATCAGCATCATGGAATCCATTTTGAGTATTGGCTGTAACTCCATTCACCAATCTAGCCAGAGCTGATGGTGCTTGTTCCTGCGGAATGTTTTCATCACCATGGCCTTGCTTGGCACCAACCCCTGCTACAGTAGTATTGCTTTCCCCAACAGTTGCATGACCAGATTTTGTGGTTCGGCTCTTGTGTTTGATTAGATCTGCATCCTCAGCACCGTGGGTTCGAGGCTGAACACCCAAAATTGGCTCCAGCAAAGTTGTCCAGATTCTCATCACTTTGTCCAGTTGGTCCGAGGAACTGCAGACTTCTCCACAGGAGTACTTGATGATCTTACACAGATCTTCATGGATGTTTGAATCTACATACTCAAATGACATATTGGGAACTATAGGCCGCCTATTTCCAGCAGCAATTGCAAGGAGTACATCATCTTCCTTTCTTTTCTTCTCATTAATTTCTTTGATGTCAGTCAATAGAGCTACACAAGGAACAAAAAATAGTTTAGACCAGGCAAGGCTGGAACCAAGGTTCCAAAAACCAGAACCGGAAGAAATCCCGGTCGGCGGCCGGTAACGGTAACCGGGCGGTTACCAGCCGGTTACCGGAAAAACCAGTAAAAAACTGGTCACAATTTGAAAATCAAATTTTGAATTTTGAAACCGGTAACCAGAAAAACCGGGCGGTAACCGGAAAAGCCGGAAAAAAACCGGCCGAAATTCGAAAAATCAAAAATTCATACCGGCCGGTTTTTTGTTTACCGGCCTCTACCGGCCGGTAACCGCCGGGATTTTGAACCATGGCTGGAACTATCAGAATAAACATTTGCATGTAACAAAAAATGTACGTACATTTTGTGCTCAGGTTCTTCGTATCTTGCTGCTTGAAATAGAAACTGCGGTGGTCAAGTGACTTATGATAATTTTTGGCATATATTTCAGCCCAAACCTTGTTGAAATCTGATCGGCACCTTGACCATTCCTCCTGCTTTTGTTTAAGCCTGGTTAAGATAACTGGCAGTGCAACACTAGCATTTTTTCGAAGAACGTCCATCACATCCAGACCATGGTCACCATATAACCTTTCAATACACCTCAGATTCAAATCTGTCAAGCAGTGGCAAATAACCCAAAAGGACAGTCAAGCTCCATTCAGTTCAAGCATTACCAAACATTAGTAATATATTTTAAATGCAAATATACATACGAGTTAAATGTTCTTCAATGCGAATCGGGCTATCTGGTTTTACTGAGTTGTCTTGCATCTTTTCTATCAACTCTTCAACACACTTAGTTGCTGCATTGACTGATTCCAACAGCATATCCAACTCAAACCTGAAAAAGTTCAGACCAGTTTGTAACCAGCAACAAGAGATGATTCCATGTAAACAGTAATTAAAGAGGATAATTATGAAGGGCAGACCATTTATCAGTCATACACCAAAACACTGTTCACTATATGCTAAAGTGTCGTTGCAGAAAAATATTTAAAGAATTGTGCATGTCTCTACCTGTCTACCATATGCAACATATCTATAACTTTATATGCCAAATACAGGAACAAGCATTAGTTTTCTAAGTGCAAAAGACAGTACAAACTAGACCACAATAAAACAACTGGAAACAAATAACATTGCAAACCTGGATCTCCCAATAATTAACTGTGTTAAAATACTCAAGACCGCATGCATGCATAACAGAGCACGGCTTTAGTACAAATGCCCGTTTAATCTTGACCGTTTATTCAGGAAAAATTGGTTTCCGATTTGATTACAAGCATTGAATATGAGAGAACAGTCTAATCTTTCTGAGAATCAGCTATCAACAAACAACAAAGAAGTTTTTCTGTGACTTGGCTCAGGTTTTTACTAACATTCATTACTTATTAATAATTTCCAAGAGGCATTTAGTACACACTTGTTCAGCATCAAGGTAATGAGCTTCTCTTTAAAAAGGCAAGGGGAAAAATGAAGGAAAAGCACATCAGTGAAACATTCAATGAAGATTTAGAGTGGTTCAACAACGAAAATGTTTGGTGCAATGTGATCTTATCAGGGTACCACACAGTTTGACTAAACCAAGAAAAAACAACCTACTAACAAAGTTCTTTCTCAAAGCATGATCATCTTCTTTAATTATCTTTTCAATTAGTGTGAATAGTCTAAGCCTACTCTAAAAGTGCATCATATGTACAACTACTATGAAACCGCAGGTGAATGTCATCTGTGTTACAAAGATAAATCAGCACCTGTCATCTTCGCATCTAAATAAACTTTCTTCATACTGATTCTTTCGCATGTGCTTAAATGAATAGTCTTCACTTCCTGATGTCACTGATACCCAGTGATCGTTAAGCACAGAGGCTCCAAGATCAGTTCTGTTGCTTGCGGGAGGCATTGTATACTGAAAACACGATTAAACCAGATGTTACATGAAACACAGTACCAAAAGAACTACAAGAGCTAAATTAGCTTACATTTTTTGGTAGAAGACGATAACTTGGAGTGCATCGCTGACAGTTTGAGAGATCGAGCTCTGATATTGGTTTGCATAGGTTATACTTTTCTTTGCTAGGGAATGCAGAAGATTTGTGGCTAGCACCTTCCTTTGAATTAAATACTGATCCTTGTCTTTCTCGTTCCTTTTCTCTCTCCTTTTCCCGATCTCTGTCCCTATCCTCCCTCTCATGCTCTTTATTTCTTTCTTTGTCCTCAGTTTTAACAAGCCGTCCAGTTTGCCCTTCATTCCAGATAATTAGGGTTAACAATTTAAATTGGGGGGGGGGGGGGGTAAAGTTTGATGCTAGTCACAACTTACTTTTATTGAAGACTCCAGCCAGAAAACCATCTGCAGAGAGGAACAAAAATCTTTCAGAGATAAAAACATCAAATAAAAAATAAGTGAATGTAATCTTGCAAGATGAATCCATATATATTAAGGGTCTGTTTGTTTCAGCTGTAGATTCTGAGAAGTAGCTGGTGAGTATCCAGCTAGTCAGAATCTGGAGAAGCTAAATAACCCCAGCTTCTGGCTACTAGTTCATTTTCTGGATTCTGTAGCTTCTGGCTACTTAGAATCTGGATGAAAATCTGGACTGTTTGGGGGAGCTGCAGATTCTGGGAGTAGCTGCAGCTGCCAGAAGCTGAAACAAACAGGCCCTAAGTATGCGACCTACCTATATTTTCGCAATGCTCCAAGAATTCATTAAACCCATCCATAAGATCTGGGTGGTGCTGTAGTATATCATTCACCTGTAAATCAGCAAGGATATTAATGATTCACATATCATTAGGTAAAACCACACAGGTAACCAAAAGATTCTTAAGCATCGTGAGCAAAGCAACGCAAGTTTAAATACTGAATTAGCATAAATCTATAAGAAACCCACCAAGTTCTTCAATTCACTCCTTGTAATAATCTCCTGGCTGTATATGTGAAGACATTTCAAAAACTCCTGGTAAGCATCATGTTCCAGCTTCTCCTTCACTTTCTCGCAGAAATGGAACTCCTGTGTGTATACACCTGATGTTGTGATGAAACATGTGGATATAAGTAATCTACAAGTGGAAGACAAACGAAGTTCTCCAGGCATACAAAAGAGATCAGCTAAATTCAACCAAATAGAAGCACTATGCAAACATGTCTGTGCATTGATATTTAACAATTAGCATGCCATGACAAGACTACACTCAAATGGAGTTATTCAGCAGGTGCATTTAATATATGGCATATCTGTGGGGCACGTGTTCTAAGGTCATGCATCATCCAAATTTCATTTTTAAGAATAGCAAGAAGGGGATGTAAAGAAGCAAATATGCCATTAGCAGAAATAAAATCTAATTATTAATCGATATTCTAATAGACTTACTCTTCAGCGCATCCATATTATCGTAAGATGAAGCAGATATGCTATGTATTCCATGATTCTCAGGGGCCCCTCCTTGGTGTGTCTCAGCACCTGTTGGGTCCTCCGTCTTCCTTGGAAATGGTTTGCGTTTACGCAGTCCAACATCGAGCTCTCTGCTGTCATGTTCACCATCCTTCTCATCTCTCTCATAATCTCTTCTATCCCTTTCCACCTTCTGTTCCTTTTCCTTCTCAAGACGTCTTCTCTGGCGATCATGCTCCACATCAGGACGATCGACACTAAAGTCACGGTCAGCATGCGACGGATAAGCCCTTTCCTTCTGAAGAAAGAGAGAAAGGATGACATATCAGCTAACTTTATATCACAGTAACTGGTGTCTAGAGGCAGAAAAACATAACTACTAGATAAAACAGACCAATCTCATGCTTACTCAGCCTGACCCCATAGAACAAAAAAATTAAATACCTCGGGTTCCAATATTTAGATAATAGAAGTAAAGGAGATTATTCGATTAGTAGCATGCAAGCATTCCCACCTACATGAAAGCAATGGTTGAAGCTCTAATTAACAAACCTCTAAATGGCATATGCCAATCATAATAATCGTCAGCCAGGTACTTCACGAGTTCTCTGACACATGTTTAGAAGCAAAAAAAAAACCATGTTTTACCTTTCCTTTATACTCCTCACATTTACACCCTTTTGATTCATATAGCATAATTTAGCCAACAGTTTCCCCAAAAGTCAAGCAAAGGTTAAGCTACAATCAGGTTTCTTCCCTCATACTATTCGCTAATAAATATAGCTTACAAAACAGCAGGTCATTTATACCTTTTCATTGTGAGGGCTCCTAGCAGGAGGCATTAGAGAGGTCCTGTCATCCCGCCTAACCAGGCCACCTCTTGAGGAGGTCACCGCTTGCGGAGGAACAGAGGTATCAGGCAAAAAGTGCTGGAATTCTTCAAGTAAATCTTTATGATCATTGAACAGCATGGCAACCTGCCCAAAAGGACATGCTAATTCAAAACTATAACAGACGCATAGAGATACAATAAAAAAGCCAAAAGAAAAAGGAAATAAAACGGGCACCTCATGATAAACATCTTGGATGGACTTATTATCCTTGCGGTACATGTTGAGGATGTCCAAGAATGCCTTGTAGACATGCTCATCATGCTGGAACCGATTCTGTAGAAGGAAAGCAATAATGTCGTAAATCGCTACATGGCAGCATGGTCACATGACAGATCAACCTATAAGTGTATTTATACCTTTATCTTGTTCACGAAATTGATGGCTTCTACGAAATCCACAGGCTTCTTCTCCTCCTGTAGCTTGATCGCATAGCCCTTGGGCAAGAAGGCGTTGAACCCAAGGATAAGCTCAGGGTACCCGTTGAACAGTGTCTTCACACGGATAATGACTCCATTAGTATCAATCCTGCATCCAAACCATAATCGTAAGAACTATAAACATCAATATTCCGCTCCAGGGTGTTCTGGAGAACGGTATAGATCGGATTGGGGAAAGGACCGGCATGGACCAACCTCTCGCTCTTGAAGTCGCGCATGACCTCAAGGAACTCCTCGTACTTCTCCCGCTTGTCCTGGAACTTATCCTTGACGGCCTTGAGGTAGACGAGCGCGTCGTTGGTCGTCAGCTTCTGGCCGGCCGCCGCTGCACCGCCGGCCGGCTGCGACGGTGCAGCAGCCGCAGCCTGAGGCGGCGGCGCTGCCGCCGACGCTGACCCGGCCAGAGGCATGTGCTGCGGCTGCACAGTCCTACACCACGAGAGAGAGAGAGAGAACAAAGCGTTAGATCACAGGATAAAACCGTAGAAAAATTCGCAAAAAAATGTTATTTTTACCACGCAGACATCAAATTGGAACGAACGAACACAAATTCGGCAGTAAAAAAACGAGAAAAATCCCAAACAAACCCCGAATTCCTACCGTACATACAAATATTTTCACACCCACACCGACTCTATCGAACATGAAAACCCCAAAACGGAAACGGACGGGATTTTTCAAAAAAAAAAAAAACCGAGCATGCGCACGTCTCGAGGACGAACGCGAACGCGACGGCACCGAGGAATCGAAGCGAGGCTAGGAGAGGCGAAGAGGCAGCTACTCACGGATCGGATCGAGCAAGGTTGGGGCGCTTGAGCTGTGACCCCATGAGCGCCTCGTCCCTCGCACGCTTCATACCCCCATACAGCAACTGTCTTCCTCCTCCTCCTCTTCTCCGTGGGAGAACGAAACCAACGCCGATTCCTTCCTCGACACCTCCCTCCGTCAGGCGGCGGCGCCGATCCCTCTTGAGCCTTCGCCTTCGCGGCCGACGCCGGATCTGCCCGCCGCGAGCGCCTCGAGAACCCGGCCGCGCGGCGAGTCGCAGCACGAGGGAGCGCGAGGAGAGGGCGAGAGCGGAGAGCGCGATAGCTAATCGGTTAAGGTTAGGGGAGGAGGCGAGGCGAGAGGAGAGGAGAGGAGAGGAGAGGAGGAAGAGAAGCCGAGAGAAGAAGAAAGGGAACGGCTTTAAGAATGGGGAGGGGGGCACGCATCCGCTAGTAAACCTACCGCGGCGAGGAGGACGCAGCCCGCGGCCGTTGTGCCGCCTATGTGAGCCGTCCGATCTAGGATAGGGGGCACGTGGACGGCGCAGATTGGCGGCCCAAGGGTGAGGAATGGTTAGAGGCGGTGATCGCACCGGGTAGAGAGAGAACACACAGGGGAGGGTACGAATACCACCACCCACTGGCAGCGGAAGAAATTTGGATTTGGGGATTGCATCGCAAGGTTAATTTGGGGCAGGGGCCACATGTCAGTACGATTATGTGGAGATTAAGGAAGGGATTAGTGCGCCCGGGACCCGCCTGTCAGTGGGCTGCCGGTTAACCTATCGAGAGAGGTGGGGAGCACCGTACGTGGTGCGTAGACTCGGTGCACGAACGTGCGCATTATTCCTTTTAGAAAGAGAAATTAATAACGAGGTGCCTGTTTTGGATTTTGCTGTAACACATACCAAAGTTAATCACCAACGTTAGAAGATGTTGAATGGCTCATCGAAAATAAAAGGAACACGTGAATGACCTCGTGGCCAGAACATATGTGCACCAATTTAGTTTTCTTGATACTCACTCGAGGTATACATAATAGGGGATTTAGCATATATAGTATTATTGTAATACGTATTTACAAAAATAGTTGTATGCATCGAGTATTGGCGAAAATAGCGTTTTTGTCGTCTGATGGTCGGACGGTAACGCTGGAGAGGCAACACGTGTCGTTGCCCTCCCGTGGGCGGACGACAGGTAGTCGGCTTAATTACTTGTCTTAATTTTTATATAATATTTGTTTGAATTTCTAAATATAGTAAATGAGATCAAAAATTTACGAAATTTTACATGTAGTCTCCTGACATATCGTATTTTATCATGTAATTTTTTGAAAATTTTATTTGCTCTAAATATTATTGAAAATTTCATACTATTGAGATATTTGCATAAGTTGTTATATATAACAAACGAGCTTCAAAAGTTACGAAAATTTATATAAAGTCACCTAACACAATCATAGTAATTATATAATTTTTTAGAAATTTATGTACTCTGAATTTATCACGTTAATTCATATTAATTTAATCATGAAATTAGCATTGCTCAGGCATCTTTTGCAGTGTCTAATCTCTATCGTTCGCACATATATCCGTCTGTTTCTTCTATCTTTTATTTCTTGCTACGTCCTTCACACATTTGTCACTTTGTCCATATCGTCTCCCCTAGTGTGCTCTCTCGTCCGGACTAATGTTGTTATGTCCGTGCCGTCCCCCTCGCCCGCGCAAATGTCAGTCTGTCCTTATTATCCCGCCTCGTCCGCTCCCTCATACGCACATATGTCACTGCAAAAGATGCCTGAACATCACTAATTTTATAATTAAATTAACATAAATTAACGTGGCAAATTTAGAGCACATAAAATTCCTAAAAAATTTACATAATTACTATAATTGTGTCAGAAGGCTTCATATAAAATTTTATAATTTTTCGAGCTCGTTTGCTATATATAACAACTTATGCAAATATCTCAATAGTATGAATTTTTCAACAACATTCAAAGCGGATAAAATTATCAAAAAATTGCACAATGAAGTACGATGTCAGGAGACTACACATAATTTTGTGTAATTTTTTGAACTTACTTGCTATATTAAAATTTTTGAATAAATATTATACAAAAAATTAAGATAGGTAATTAAGTCGGTTTAATTGCTTGCCGTCCTTCTAACGTTACCGTTCGATCACCAGATAGCAAAAACACCATTTTTGTCATACTCGATATATACGGCTATTTCTGTAAATACGTGTTGCAATTGTGCTATATATAGTAAAAACTATACATAATAATCTTGTACGTGTACTGCCAGCTTTTAACCAGATTTTACCAACGAAAAAAGAAGTTTGTCCTCATCTAAAAAGAAGAAGAAGATTTTTGGAGATTTTGTGTTCATACAAGGGTAGCGTACCCATAGGAGATAGATGGCTCGGGTGAGTTGTGCAGATAACTACCTTATATACGGCGGCGTATATCATGCAAACCAGCACATACAAACTTGGGACTGAATTTGTGCAAAAATCCCCCGCCGCAGTTGGATGAATTTGTTCGTTGTGTTACACCTGAATGTGACATTCGAGAGATTGGAGGAGTTTTACAAGGCTTACGCACACAGTGTTGGATTTTCAGTCCAAGTTGGGCAGAGAAAGACCGTTCATAGTGTGGTGACATGGAAGAGCGTTTCTTGTGCTCGAAGGCGGGTTTTCATTCCAAGAACGACACTGGTGAGAAGATCGTGGATCCCACTAAGAGCAAGTATAATAAAAGGCTGTTAGTAGGCTGTATGCTGAGGTGGAGGAGAGAGAAGAGAGGTGGGCTGTAAGTTTACAACACCAAGACAAGAATCAAGAAACTTTGTGAGAGAAAGGGTGAGTCATACAATTTCAATTATCAGTAACTACTATATAAATAGGCTGATAAGTGGGCTGTAAGTGTCCATACAGCCAGCTGAAGGCTGTATTATTAGCCTTGCTCTAAAAGGACATACAACAAAAAGGTTCAGCCTTGATTACCGTGAAGCGGACGGTGCGCACGCACGCAATATCCACGTCAGCTAGTGTCACCGTCGAAGCTGCATTTAACCAAGTCTGACATGCCATGCAGCTCGCACTGGCGCTTTCGAGGCCTTTCGATTGCTTCGCGTTAGCGAGGGCTAGAGAAGTGCCATTCAACACATCATCCCTGAGTGCTCGTTGTTCTTGCATTTTATTTGAGATGCGTGAAATTCCATGCCAGCATTTTATTCAGGTTTGGAGAAATGCAAAAAATTGAATGAGATTCCGTGCCATTTCATTCTAGACGGGTGGAGGAAAATGGTCAAAAGGGCTCATGTGTATGATGCATGCAAGTGGAAATTAAACTTGCTGGAACAGATGGCAACTTGTTCGCGACATATGGAAAAGCAGAGAATCGCTTCGGAGAAGCGCCAAGCATTGGAAGAGGCCATAATGCTGGCTTCAACAGTCCGATGAGGTCATGGAAGAATTAAGAACTGTTGCACACGACCTCAAAAATAATGTATCTCAGAAGGTCGCCGCCACCGATACTAGCAAGCAAGACGAATCCAAGGCCTATGTTGGTTGTGCCATTCCAAACCAGGTTAAAATCCACCCACCAAGTGACATTCGTAAGAAGGGGAGAATCAAAAGGCTTCAAGGGCCATTTGGACAAGGCAAAGGCAAGAATGGGGGGAGGGCGGCAGAACAAGGAGGATGAGGGGAGGCCTCGCAGGTGCAGGCAAGGTGGTCTGCCTACCTACAGCCACACAGGTATCGAAAAAAATGCTTGATATTTATCTCATAGGAAAGCTATGAGTAAGCTCTCACAAAAATGCTAGCTGGTTTATCACAGAAATAATTGACTTGATTTGGATATGTCACATTTGTAGGTCTTGGTCTCCAGGTAGCTTCATGATGTTTCGATGCAACAGATCCTTCACGTTTCAATGCAGCAGCTCCTTGATGCGCTAGAAACTAGATGGAGTAGTTCCTTAATGTACTACGTACTATATTTGTTCCTTGTTTCTGTAAACAGTGGAAACTTTGACCAAGTTCATGTATTCGCCAAGACTATCTCTATTGCTTGTTTCTGTAATCAGTGGAAACTTCGACCAAGTTCATGTATTTGACAAGACTATTCTATTGCTGAATGTATGACCTTGCCCAAGCTCAGTGCATTTCCCAATGTTCTTTAATTCTGGAAACTGCATGTTTAACAGCACCATGTACACAACAAAGCAATACTTCTTTAGCTCCAGGTTCAAATTGTTTCTGTAATGAACGCAAGTGCAACAAATTTCAGTGATGGCTGAATGCAAATTCCAGTGTTAGATTTATTGAATGCAGGAAGTTACTGAATCCAAGTGGATTTTCATCAAATTTTTTTCTGTCTCTTTCGGTTCTTAATGGCTCACAATACATTCTGTATATATTGGACAGATAGACATGGAGTTGCAGACATGGACAACCATGTGCAAATATGACCTACACATCAGTTCATACAACAATAATCCCGTTCTATTCTTTCTCTTCACCCAGAACAGCATCCACATGACACATCATTACATAAATTTCCCTGAGTTCAATTTCAAACAAGGACTTAAATTTCACAGAAGCACTGAGCTCAAACAAGCACTGCTACAAGCAAATACATATGTCAGGTTCAAGGGATGAGTTCAAACAAGCACTGAAATACATGAACTTGGTTCCTAGTACACTAAGAAACTACTCTATTCAGTGGCCATCTCCAGTGGAGTTGTCCCTGCTGCATCTTTTTTGGGGTGTACTTCAGCTATCCTTGGTGTTTGCAGGAGAATTGATTTGTGCCATTGTTTGGGCATCATCGTGGCGTCCGCGGGGGGCTCTCGGCGAAGTCGACGGCCGCCGGCGCACGACGAATTTGGGCCTCTCGGCGGAGGGAGAGGGTGCCGACAATGGGAGCTAGGGTTTCCTCCCCCCGCTCTCTCTCGCAGAGAGATGGCAGCGTGGCAAAGGAGGCCTAGGTCTAGGAACCTGGGGTTGGCCGTCCAGATAGAGGCGGGTTCCCCCTCACCATTTTTGCAAAAAAATACCCTGCCGCGATTGGATGGATTCCGGCGGAAACCCTCCGGCGCCTCCCTCCCCACGCCCCTTCGTTCTCCCTCTGTTTCACCGCTATTTACCTCTCATTCGCGCATGAAGTCGATCATGATGGTGTTACTGTGGATAATTACAAATTTTGCTGCATGAGAAATCCGTGCAGACAGGCTAGGGCTGAAAACGAAAACGGTAATTCTCGATTACCGAAAATCGTTTTTGAAAAATTATCGATGTTTTCCCCTAAACGGAAACGGTTACGGTAACCGATAAAACGGAAACGAAAACAGTAAAAAAATCCAATAACGAAAACGAAAACGATTTAGCTCTCTTCCGATCGTTTTCGGAAAATACCGTATTAATCCGATAATATACCGTCGATAATTACCGTATTTACCCGCTCGCGCTCCAGCGAGGCCCATCTCGCCGGCGCCGAGCACCCTCAGAAGCGCGAGCCCATTACCCCGTCTCCACTCTCCCGGACCCGCAGTCCCGCACGGCGGGCGCACCCCACCTCCTCCCAGCGGCCTCGGATCCCCACGACCCCACCCCACGGCCGCCCAGCGCCCCAGCCCTAACTCCTTAGACCTAGCCGCCGCGCGCCTCTGCGACTCGCGCGCCTCTGCGGCCCTAACTCGTGTGGCGCCTCCACTCCCACGCTGGTCGCCTCTAGTCTCGTACTCACGCCGCCATCCTTCTCCTTCTTGGCGGTCGGCGCCACATCCGAGACGAAGATGGCGCCACCGGAGATGCGGATCACCGACGGATGCAACACCCCGAGGCCCCGAGCGCGAGTGATGGAGGCAGAGACGACCTCCCTATCGACCTCGCCGCCTCTCAAACCTCGGCGGCCGCCTCGGCCTTCGTCAGTAAGCTCATCTTCTTCAGACATCAGATGTGTATGCCGCTCTTCTTGAGCTCTCTTCACGGTGGTGCCTCGATGTATGATGCGTTTGCTTGCCCAAAATCTTTCTTGCCGTTGAGCATAGTAACATCGCAGAGTATTTTGTTAGTCGTACAAACTTCTTCCGTAATCTAGTGGTGATTGTGAAGAAATATAAATGATTGGTAATCTAGTGGTTATACCTGTATCGTGTAAATGCCATGGCACGTATTATTGGTATTAAGCTTCCCTATTGATTGCATTACTACGGCGTGTGATGTTTCCCAATGATTACGCATATGGCGGCGCAAACAAACTTCCCGGTTTTGCTGTGTTTGTATGATTAATTGCCCAACTTGTGGATGATGGTTCGACATCGAATCAATGCAATGCTACTCGATTCTGTTTGAGAGATTGAGCTTGAATCCATATTATGTTTAGGCCTTGTGGTTAATACACACGTTTTTAACTTTGCATCATCATCGCTTGTTAGAAAATATATGTGCTCGGTTGTAGCTTTTCATCTCAATTTTATTTCGCACATGATTTACTCTGTTTTACTCTTTTAATTTTTCTATCTCCAGCCCAGGCTAAGGTTCTTGTTATCCCACCTATGGAAGATTCATGGATGCCACCTTTGCTTCATCATTCTGTCTCATACTTTGGTACTAGTAGATTCCAGTGTAGCACTCTTGCTTTGATGGGAGACTTTCGATGCAATGTACATAAAGAGGGCGGAGCTTGTTTAGCTGTTGGTTATTAAGTTAGGGACATGGATAGCCTGTTTCATCGTGTCCGAACCTTGTTACAGAATGTGCTTGCACTCGTATTGTGTTTCGGAGATCTTATCTGGCATAATTAACTTAAGCTCGTCAATTGCTTTGCTTGCTTGTGTATCCCCTTTACTTGCTCAAACTTTTTACTTGGAATCTGCCGGTACTCCTGGAATTTATTCAGGAAGCTTTGAAATGTCGTGCTGTGTAGATGTTATGAAGTTGTAGTTTACAATTGCAATTAGGTAAGGTAAAGGTGTTCTACTGTTTATGTGGGTGTTCACTGTGTAGATTTATATCTTATACTAATAGGAGAACATTTGCACTTCGTTTGTGATAGGATCCCATAAACGTGTAAGGCCAGCTGCAAGTGAAAATGCAAGCCAGAATGTTGGCATGTCTGCTTCTTCTGCAGCACCTGCATCAGCACCTTCATCTGAGAGAAGTTTAGTGCCAAGTGGTGGTACTAGTACTGGTGGCACCGTGGCATCAAACAGATGGTGTTGATCCAATCGATGTGGATGTAGCGGTGATGGCGAGGACGAAATGAACTCGCCAACAAGAGGGCCAAGAAGAGCACATCGAAGTGTGGCAATACTTCACCAAGTATTGGGTAACATGAAGGTGAATGGCAAGGAGGAAAATCAGCTTTGGGCAAAGTGCAATGTCAAAGGTTGTGTAAACAAGACCAGCAAACACAGAGCTGAGAGCGATTTGGAACAAGCGGTTTTGGACCCATCTCGCTAATTATCACAAAGATCAAGAAAGGACGACAACGACTTACAACAAAATCGATAAAGATATCGGCATCGCAGTTGTCCAACCTTACAAATATGATCAAGAAGCTAGCTTGAGAAAGTTCTATGAGGCTATGATAGTTCATGAGTACCCTTTTAATATGGTTGAGCATGAATATTTCCAAGAGTGGGTCAAATCATTGCGTCCACATTATCCTCTAAAGTCTCGTGTCACGATTAGAAAGGAAATAATGGAATATTATTTGGTGAAAAGGATAAGTTGTATGCATACTTCAAAGCTGTTCAAAGTCGCTTTAGTGCAACTATGGATATGTGGACATCCAACCGAACAAGGGTTATATGTGTGTTACTCTTCATTGGGTTGATGATGATTGGAAAATTCGAAGAGGATTGTCAATTTCTTCCATGTTGAAGGGCGACATCTTGGTGAGAGGTTGTCATATACACTTTCTTCTTGTCTTTTGAAGTGGTATGTGGAGAAAAAGATGTTCTCTCTAAGTTTGGATAATGCAATGCAAATGAAGTAGTGGTTAAGGATGTCATTGTAGAACTCAAGAGGCATAGTCCTTTAGTGTGTGATGGGCTATTTTTCATGTGAGATGTGCCAATCACATCCTTAATTTGGTTGTTAGAGATGGTATGCGTGTGATTGGCTCTACAACCTGAAAGATTAGATCATTTGTAGTTCTTTGTCAAGGGATCTACTGTTCGGTGGGAGGAGTTCTGAAGTGTGCTCTCGAATGTGGGCTAGATACAAAGCCTTCTCTCTCACTTGATGTTTCTACAAGATGGAATTCTACATATCTCATGTTGAGGGATGCTCTTTATTACAAGCCTGCATTTGAGAGGCTCACTTCCATCGACCGCCGCAGGTATGAGTGTATTGCTCCTTCAAGTCAGGAATGGGAGAAGGCCCACATTATGATTCCTTTCTTGAAAAAATTCTTTGACTCGACCGAGATATTTTCTGGTACTCTATATCCAACAGCAAACCTGTTTTTTAGAGGTTTTTGTGAGATTAAGTTATATCTATCTGATTGGTGCAATAGTAATGATGCCACTCTTTGCCAAATGGCAAATGCTATGAGTGTCAAGTTTGACAAGTACTGGAAGAAGTCAAATGTTGCCCTTGCTGTTGCAAATGTACTTGATCCTAGGTTCAAGAGAAGAATTGTAGAATTTTACTTGAGAAAGTTATATAGAAATTCCTACCAAGCTGAACTTGATAAATTCAATGGTGTTCTAAGGAATATGTTTCATTGTTATGTTTCTTCCGCACCTTCCAAGAGTACAACACTTGTTTCATCAACTCCAGCTGTAGATCAGTTTATGGATAGTGTGGATGATGAGCTTGATTCCTTCCTTTATGAAAGTGATGCATGTGGTAATGATGAAGGAATAAGTGAATTGGAGAGGTACTTAGCAGAACCACAATTGAAGGTTTCTAAAGCCAACCATAATACGTTTGATATTTTAGCATGGTGGAAAAATCAGAAGGATGAATATCCTGTTCTCTCCCCGATTGCTCGTGATGTGTTGGCAATGCAAGTGTCAATCGTGGCTTCGAATCGCATTTAGTGCCGTGGACGTGTCGTCGACCCATATCGGCAGCGACCTTGATCCCGACATGGTACAAGCACTTGTTTGCACTAAGGATTGGATAACTGGAGCTAAAAGAGGTAAAAGTGTAAACCGATCCGTTGCTTTCTATTAACAATATCTTGATGTTCTTTTTACTCATGTAGCTGCTTTTAATTTTCGTGCTCTAAGAATATTTCTTCTTTGCCTAGTGATCTTGAGGTTCTTGAAGCCATTAAGAGCGATGCGCTTATTGGGGTATAATTATATTGATATGTATTGCAGTAGCATGTAATTCATTTGAAGTACTAACACGTTATTTCCATTGCAATTTGTAGGATGAATTTTCAGAAATAGGCGGTGATTATGTGCTTGCAGATGATGATGACATGCCGAGGTTCAGCTATAGAAACATTTATCCATCCCGCTAGTGCTTCCTATCCTTTGTTAAGTTCAACTGTCCACGTGTCGAACTAAGAACTTGGTTTAGTATTTCAGTTTTTAGTGTACTAGTACTTTCGAGTTTGTGAGCTTGTGACTATGCCTATGTCATGTGGTTGTTAGCTTTGTGTGCTTGTGAGACCTAACTAAGTATTATTGTATTAAATCCATGATGTCAATTGTGGTTGTGGGTTTGTGGCTTTGTGTCGTGTCATTTTATTGCTATATAATATATGTGTCTTGCTTCTTGTGACATGGATCATTACTACGATATTATTTTCATGTGACCTAGGTCAACGTATACTGACTATTGTCATGTTTGTGCGATTGGTGTGTTTATTGTATTTTAGATATCGCTTTCATGATTTCCGATCGTTATCGATGCACTTTTGATCGAATAGTTTCGTTTCGAATTTACCGAATATCGATGCCGTTCGTTTCGACAATATCGTATCGATTTCGTTTTGAGAAAATAATGTGAAATTGAAAGTGATTTGATCTCCTACCGATCGTTTCCGACCGTTTTCAGCCCTAAGACAGGCCCTTGGGGCAAATTAGAAAGGCCGGAGCAGAAAGTGAAACGACCCACATTTTTACAGTCACCTGGCTACTCATCCACTAATCCTTCTCACACCGTTGTTAGGCAACCTAAGACAACTTAAGACCTTCCCGGCCATAATCAGACCACCTTGTAACACAATCTAGCACAAGAAGCCACTTGGAAGCAACAATTTGACCACCATGAGAGTAGACCTGGCCAAATGTGTCGTCTGGCATGACACAACACAGGTCCGGATAGAGCACAACCCGGTTAAGCCTAACACAGCTGGCTCGAATAAGTTATCGTGCCATGCCGTGCCGGCCCACGTGATCCAGGCACGACACGGAGAGGGGCTAGGCACGCTTCGCCAAACGGGCCACCAATGGCCTGTTGATTTTACTTCCTGTCACAAGTAACTTTATTGTCAGTCACAAATAATTTTACTATCAGTTGCTGAATCGCAAGTAATTTTATTACCAGTCACAAGTAATTTTATTGTCGGTCGTAAGTAAGTTTACTGTCAAGTCATCTACCCACTGTTAGAACAGTGCAATAACCATAACGCAAGTAATTTTACTGACAACTATAACCAATTTTACTACACTAACACAGGAGAGTTGTTGTGTGTGCCGCGCCGACCGGCTCACCGTGCCGAGATGCTGGCTCAAGCATGGCATGTCCGTTCGAACTAGACCGGTATGATCCATTTATTGTTTGTATCGTGCCTGATCAGACCAACAGTATCAAGGCTCTGCTGGCACAATTGGCCAGGTCTAACGAAGAGTGCACACTTGACTGCCCCAAGGAGTGAAAAACAAATAGTAGAATAGGGATGGGCTGCTATGCCCAACCAATGGGAATTCTTGCATGCACACATAAATAGTAGCAGTAGCAGTAGAGGAGTGGGCAGCCACTCCTAACCAATGAGAAATCTACAACTACTTCAGCCAAGGAGTAGGCAAGAGAGGAGCTTGGAACGATAAACTGAGCAGCCGATCAGTAGAGGAGGGAGACAAGCAAGCATCACCCGCTAGTAGGAAAGTAGTAGTAGTGAAAGCAGAGCTCTCCTACCAATCATCATCTCTTTCCCCAATCAACCAAAACTACAACTAGAAGACAAGTACCAACAAGATGGTGACTTAGTCACACCACCACCAAGCCGGCTAGGAGAAAGGGAAGCTGACAAGGGGGAGGGCTGATTAGGAGAATGCCTGATCAGGAGAAGGGGAGTACCAGGCAGTGCTGGTAGTACCAGCACAGGGAGAACCAGCTGATCCAGGAAGAAAGCAAGCACATACAAGGCAACATCAAAGCAAAGGTGCTTCTCCCATACCACCATATTTTTCTTCACCTTAGCACATAAGAGTCATCTAAACCATGCTGGAGGAAGCAGTAGAAAGAATGGCATCAAAAACTATAGTTGAAGCAAGTAAAATACCCAAGATTTTCAAGCATGTGAAACATAATAGCATAGCAAAAATTGTTATATTGAGAAAGTGATTGCAGTAGATTTTATAGCAGTACAAGAATCTAGTTAAATTGCACTGGGATATTATTAAGGTCGTTCCTCTCTAATGTTGGCAGAATATGACTTAAGCCAAATTAATGGTGAGATGAAGAAGTTAATATCTTAACACCCAAATTAGTTCTAGTGCTAAAATAAAGGTTCAGCTAGCAAGGGTAGATTAGGGTGGTGATCGGTTCGGCTGAAAAGCTCGTGGCTTATGGCTGAAACATCAGTAGTGGTGAAAAAAAGCATCAGAATCGACAGAGGCTTATTTAGCATAATTAAATTTAAAAAAATTTAAAAATAAAAAAATATGTTAGCCCATTACGTATAATACAAACAAATACGGGGAAAAAAAGAACCGGCAAAAAAGCTCAACAAAAAGCCAAAAGTTCAGAAAAAGACGAAACTTATGAATAGTGAAAAATAAGCCAGAAGCCGAAGCCGAGTTGATCAGGGTCTAGATAGAATGTAGGCTTATTCTTAGTAATAATTTTCCTCACTAAATCCCAACTGTGTTTAGGCCTAAATAAGCATGATAGTAAAGGTCACAACTTGACATGTTCATTGTCCTTGCAAGCTATAATGGCGCAATAGATACATCACGAATCAGCAGAAGCGAGTTGTTAAGGATTTGACCAAGATATTAGCTAGAACCTCCCATTGAGAGATTAGCCATATCTTGATATACTAGGGATTAGCCATGGCAGTAGGACTAATGACCTCATATGCAATAAAGCCATTTAATTCATGTAGCTAAGTAGAGATAAATTGTAGGGCTAGCAAGGTTGGTAAAAATTAGGAAGGATAGTATAAGTGGATTTCTAGTATTATTAAGTCATAGTTATGACAAGCCTGATCATTAGTAAATTCTACTTCCTAGGTATTGCAGAATTATGGCTTAGGCCTAAATAATTAGGAGAGCAAGAATTAAGGCTTTAGAAGCCAAGTTGGTTTTCTTGCTAAATTAGAGTTTCATACACCAGGAATAAAACTAGAGAAATTGCCAGCTTGTTCTTAGTAATACTTGCTTCTCACTAATCAGAACATAACCATGTTTTAGGCCTAAATAATCTTGGGAACAAAAGGTAAGGCTTTGACTATTAGATTTATTTGCATGCTAGCAATTAGACACTAGTGTCGACCAGTATAAAATCGTAATATAGGATTCAGTGTCCTTGCTGTGAACTAGAGCCTCTAGTTGGAGTCGATTCGGTAGAGACTAGATCAGTTTAGAAGAACAAGTAGAGTGTTGTGGGGGTGGCCCAACCCCCCGTGGTTGGGCCGTGCAACTAGTCCAACATGTAATAGACCCAATAGTGTAGAGGAATATACCAAATATACCAGGTGTGCCCTCATCCTTCGTAAGTACTAAGGGGTAGAATGAGGATTTCTCATTCTACCCCACTCATATATATAAACCCCCATGAGGGGCAAAATGGGGGGACATCCTCTTATTCTTACCAACCATTTCACAGATCTGACTCCCTCTTTCTCTTCTACTAGTCCCTTTCTCTGCTGTTTGGCCCGTATCCACAACATAGAGGAAGCTGAATTATCCTTTAAATTAGATAGAAAAGGGAATTCAACCAAGTTAATTATAAGAACAAGAACCGACGATTTTAACCACTCGGTTGAGCAGGCATTGCACTTAAGCACCAGAATAATCAGTAGGAATCATGCTATAGAAGTAACTGCCCTTGTCGTTGAACTAGAACATCTAGCTGGGCAGTAGTTTAGTAGCAACTAAAGCAGAGGGATTAGAACGAGTAGAGGAAACATAGTAGTAGGAGAGTACCCACCTGAGAGCCACCAAAGGCATGTACACAGCCGCCTCAGCATACAAAGCATAGTTTTTTTGTGACGGTCCAAACCACCATGAACCTTCTGATCTGGAAAATTGGATACTACAGAAATGTAAAATCTTTGCTTGGTTGGCTATATAAAATAGACTATGGACCACGAACCGTCTGGACAAACGTGCTTGGCCTAATCAACTCACATGCCCCCTATGTAAATAGGAACCAAAATCTGCCTTACACCTGCTGGTTAGGTGTTGTTTCACCACAAGAATTTGTATCGATGTAGCACACTAGACTACATATGAATCCATTAGCCCAACTTCCTGATGGACGTTTCACTCAATCCAAAATTTGTGGGAGGAGGTGGTTCTATCGCCTGGAACACCGTGGAAAGCAACATCGTCCCTAATGATGCTAGCTGCCTGGCAAATTTGGAAGGAATGGAATGCTCGTATTTTTCGTTCCTCGGCAGCTGCACCTCACTCTTGATCGCCTCCATTAAGAACGAAGTTGGAGCCTAGGCACTAGAGGCGGCCAAGATGCTACAGGAGCTCACAGTTTTACCATTGACAACTTCTTAATCTCTTTTTAGGTCAGCTTCTGACCGCAAACCCCTCCCCTGTTTTCTCAAACCTTCTTTTGTTCTCATTCTTCCTTTGAATTGAATATATGGTAGTACTCTTGCCCAGTTCAAAAAAGAAAAAAAAAAAAGACAACCTTCTAGAGGACAGGCTACGTACTCCAGTTGTGCGATGCTGATACGCGCATCCTCAATGAATTAATTAACTTGGGACTAATTAAAGATCGGGGCTAAGGATCTCCGTCGCGTGTATCAACTTACGAATAATTTCTGTTCAGTTATATTATATCCCAGGAAAGGTTAAGCTGTATTACTGAACGAACGGTAAAGCAAGAATATCTCAAGGAAAAGCTGGCAATATATATGTATTATTACTTGCTTTCAAAAATGTGTTTCCTTCATTTCGATTCTTCTTTCTTCAATATTGTAACAACAACAAGGGCATAGTCACAGGTCGTGGTCGACCGTGTATTCCTTACTGTCTTCCATTCCAGAATTAATATAATGCTTTACGTGTGTATGTATTGCAGGTACAGGTCCACGGGATCCGCGTGTGCTCCTCCTTGCAGGTCAGATTTATTAATTTGCCTTTAAAGAAGGGTTACAGTTCAATCCATCTACTCAATGAAATAGCATCAGATTTGTTCCTACAATTACTTGCTAAGATGGGGGGGGGGGGCTCAGCTCAACTCATAGCTCTCAATGCAACCCACAGAGCCATTAGCTCCAAGCAAATATCTAATGTCAATGGCATGTCCAAAGTCTCATCGCATACAACTGTTGTAGTATCATTGGCTGTCCTTCAATAACAACAGCTACCGACAGTTGAACCCTGACATGCAGTATTCTTACAGCAGGTAACTCAGATGCTAGGGAAGTCTGATCCAGTACCTGAAGGCGAATTCAGGTGCGTAATGTTTGCTGCACCCTTGCAAGTTGTGACCAAGTTGCTTCCTACTCCTACTCGATGCCCAATAACACCAATTTCCTTCCATAATGTTGCTCTAAATATATACATATAAGAAAATATTAATTACATTGTTGATGGAATAAATGAGACGAGACAAACTACATATATGTGCTGGAACGGTAGTTGAATCACGCCGTCATTTTTTCACCAAGCGTTTGTTGGACAAACCACAGTACCGGGTTTCCAAGTGCTGGAATTAGGCTCACTGCAACCAACGGAACAGCGCACACAAAAACCCAGGGCCAAATGTTGTTTGCTGCATGTTTTGTCGGCACAGGTGGTCTAAACTTTTCGAGCTCTTCACACAGATCAGGATGATTTTGAAACAGCAGCTGTAACTGGAGAACAAACAGAAACAGGATTCAATATTGACGATTTCACAAATCCGTTGACAGGGGTAGAATGGCATTCGTACCTCTTGGTAGGCCTCCAGCTGGGACAACTCTATTCTCCCAAGGATGTCGAACAACGACAAATACAACATGTAGTTACGAGCCTGAGAAACAAGAAACTTAATCCCAAACCCAAGTATAAGAGAGTATGAGACATTAATGAGCGGACTTCAAATACCATATCCAACTAAATAGCTGAATTAGCCATTTACCTGGTATATTGAAAATGGTAAGCAACCTACACTTTCTGATGAAACAGGACATAGTTGAGAACTAAGCAATCTTATTTCGAGCCAGATAGGGTATCATATTCTGATGCAGACACAAGGTCTGATTCAGCAAGATCAAGAATGAATGACAGGTACTTGGCTAATAAAATTTAGTTTTTTTAAGTCTAGAATCACCAAAAGAGTTTATAATACTGTTCCTTATGATTGTACCAGAAGTTTTTAGTTGAGCTACCTCATGGCCTGGCATTCTTAACTCCCTCCCTTTTTTTGGCATTCTTAACTCCCTCTCTATTTTTTCACTGAATTGTTTTGAAATGACTTGTATAGATCAAGAAAATACAGCAAGAATTCACCTAATATAGTTTATTTTTACTTTTATGCAAGGGTCATCACTCATCAGCATACTGCGGAGTGGCAAGCAAGTTAGAAGAATTTACCTGCTATTCAATCAACATCTCAAAGCATGGTTTATTCTTAATTTTACAAACTTAGGTATCCATCAAGATCTCACAAGGTGGAATTCTTGCAAGCCGCAAAATTGAGATAGCTGATGTATATCCAGATATGAAATGAGAAAATGCAGTATTAAGATTGTAATGGAGTAGTGGACACTGGACGGTACAAACCCATTTATGGCTTAGCAGACGGGTCAAGTAGCGATGCAAGATTGACATTATAATAAAAAGGATGCAATCATGTAATGGCGTGAAAAAATTATCAGAACATTCAACTTACCTTTACTTTCTTCACAAATCTGAGGGACTCCTCAAATGTCAGTGGCTCCGATTTAGATGTAAAGGCACCAAAGACCACCATCATTCTCGAGTCTGCCCTAAACATCTCATTTGCTCTAGACATGGTACTTCCCTTGTCTCTGTGCTGCATAACAACCACCAATCACCACAATAGCAGTAATTTTACAGAAGATATTCTTAGATAACAAGCAGTCTCAACTAAAACCAACAACTACTGCACAATTTGGCCCTGAACTGCAAGCAATAGAAAACCAGAACAACACCAACCACCACGAAAACGCCATCAAGCTTACAACAAACATTGTCCACACGATTATCCAAACGCACCAGATTAGAGTAGAATCTCAGCATATGCCAACAGAAACGACCAAACACAATATGATAAGCACCAACCGCATTTGCTTTCCATTAATGATGTAAGGGCATTCTGTTCATACACTAAAATCACGAATTAGTCTTAAGATGGAAGACGAACAGCTTAGCTAAAACGTATCGACAAAGTCACAATGTGGGAAAGAACCAATCGACTGAAAACAGTACGAAGCAGCAAAAAAAAATCAAGCAGCTGCAGCGTTCAATATCTTAAGAAACCTGACAAGAACACATAAAGAGGACTACAATCGTTTCACGGGTTAAGAAGAATTACGACTGTAGCAAAATTGGAAGGCAAAAAGAAGATAGAGAGAACGAATTGCATCAAGCAATGTCGAATGTGGAGACAGAAAAAAAAACTGAAGCACAACAACGCCGACAACGTTTTGCTGTAACTGCCAAAGAATGTCACCGCACAACATTTGTTCTAATGTGCAAATGAATTGAAGATTCAGGTTCTACAGTCAGCCAGTCCCAACCGAAACACGAGCACAGTTGGATAAAGCTAGAGGCTTGGCAAAACAGCCAAGGGAACAACATGGATCACGTCATATGGATACAAATCAAACGCAAATGACGGGCATTAAGCTCGAGCACGACACCTGATTCCCGGAACGACCATTGAAACAAGTAGATGTAGAGAGAGAGAGAGAGAGAGAGAGAGCGCTGCAGAGTGGCAAGAAAAGCACCTTGAATCGGGCACAGCACCCCCACCCCGCAACAGCTAGAGCTAAAATGTTAATACCCCAGTACTGAAGCAAGTGTAGAGAGAGAGAGAGAGAGAGGAAGAAGAAAGCCTCGCACCTGTTGCCAATCGATGGAAGCAATTAGGGTTGAGGGCTTCTTCCTGCTCCTGGCAGGTCGCAGCAAGCTTGGAATATTCGAATGGTGGTGGTGAGAGGAGGGGAAAGGGAAGACGAAGCGGTGAGGCATCCATCCGCACAACGCACGTGCCTGTGGTGGCGTATGCTTGTGACAGGTGGGTCCAAAATACACAGTAACCCACATGTCAGTGGCATCAGAGAGGAGACTAGGGTCGTGGTCGACGTTATCTTATTATCCGATGGGGCCGACGAGAGCACCCGGCGGCCCAGGCCCAGAACAGGCTAGGCTAAGTATTTTTTTTAGTAGCCTGTTTTGTTCTGACTCTTTTCTTCTTCTTCTTCTTTTTTTTGGTGTGTCTCGTCTGATGACAGCTTCGTGAACGAGGAAGTGCTATTTCTTTATGAGATGCCATTTTTTTTCATTTCCACGATCTCCATTCTTTTCTCAATGAAACTTCCTCGTTGTACGATCTGACTGTAACATATCGGCAGAACGTATATAACAAAATAAATTATCACCTATAATAAAGTTGATTCGGTCTCCAAAGAAATTTTTGAAAGACTCCCCATTTTGTCCACAAAATTCACTTTAAATTACAAACCCCATTTGTATACGAATATGTGCTTGAAAAATTAGCACATAAGTTTAAAGCATAATATATTTATGATGTTAGAACCATCGCAATATTCTAATAATACATATGCAGTAAATTGGAACAACTCTTGTGACAAAATTAGAATGATATAAAAAACCTCTTGCAACATTCAAAAAATAGTAGTTATAACATTTTACAAACAAATATACAACAACAATGATAAAATGATAAATTATGAAACAAATTGAGCTGTTGATCTAGGAACATCAAAGGAAAAGGCACACCAAGTTGAAATTGACATAGCAACATTGAAGAAAAGGGCTGCAACAAAATCGCGAAATACATACAACAACCTAGCAGAGGAGGATGCTCGCAAATGGCGGTGAACTTGTTGCTCTTGCACCGCGCTGCCAGCTGGTCCTACGCCACACCACGTTGCTAATCCCAGGCCGCCCGCATTGCACGTCGGCTCCCGTGCCATGCCCTTGCTGCTCCTCTGTCCTCTCCGTGCAACCCGTTGCTCCTCCTCTCCACGTCGGCCGTCGAGCAGCCAACTAGAACCGCCACTAGTGGAGAGGAGACGAGAGGGTAAATGGATTAGGGTTGAGGAATTGGGGGTATCGGAGAGAATGGAGATGGAGGTAGGCTGAGTGGTGAGGTGGCTGTTAGCTATGGGCTGGTGGGGAGCACAAATGGGCCATCTACTGTGTACTGGGCTCAAAGAAGGTGCACACCAAGAAGTACTACGAATATAACCTAAATGTTGCATTGGTCTCTTGGAAAATTTTCGATTTTTGGGTGTGCCCGAGCATACCTTACACCCTGCTGGCTCCGTCCTAACAGTAAGTCCAAATTATACGTCGTACGTATATGGTGAAAAGAAAAGGTTAGGGACAAGTTAGGTGGTGATCGGTTCGGCTGAAAAGCTCGTGGCTTATGGCTGAAAACATCAGAGTTGGTTGAAAAAAGCATCAGAATGACAGAGACTTATTTAGCATAATTAAATTTAAAAAAATGTAAAAATATAAAAAATATGTTAGCCCATTACGTATAATACAAACGAATACGGGAAAAAAAGAACCGGCAAAAAAGCTCAACAAAAAGCCAAAAGTTCAGAAAAAGACAAAATTAATGAATAGTGAAAAATAAGTCAGAAGCTCAAGCCGAATTGATCGGGGTGTTGCATGCATGCTCAAGCTAGTGTGGCTCCTCTTGTAGCTTAGGCCCCTATACATTACTCAACCTTGCATCTCTTTTCAGTTGCTAGCTTAGGGGCGTAATTAGACAAATTGTGCATGTGGAATATCGACCCCGTTTGAACTGTGCCTGCTAACTATATATGAAATTCATGCGTTCGATCAAATGGGTCTTATTATTGCGCAGTTTACGTCCTTGGCTGTGGAGCTAGTGGAGTATATTTGTTTGTGATCGATGTAGCTAAAGGAACAGTACTCCCTTTTTTTTTCAAGTGCAATACGTACGTACGTTCTTTTTTTGTAATTCAGATGGCTCATAAATCGGATCTTAGTTATAAGGTAAACATGCATGCTTTGATTAGTTAATTGACAGAGACATGGCCATATATAGCTTTACCAATCCATACGAGCTCCTCCAACGGTGATGCATGAATACCGTACCACATCCACAAGGAATCAAGACCATATATGTTCTTTATCCCTTGTCGGGTAGAATGGAATTTCCGACTTCAAATTGGTCTTGTCAATCGGGGACGAACCATGCACATCAAAAAGTAGTAATTAACTATATGTTACGGCTACTATTCCATCGGTCTTCCATAAACTTTCTTTGGTTTCTGCAGTCTTGCTTGTTACTCCTGGAATATATGCTGCACGAGTGAAGATATATATGCATGGCATCTCAGTACTTTTCTTTACATGATCTTGTTTCCTTGCTTTTATGTGTGCATTAGTACTAGGATGTATAATAAATTAATAAACACGGAGCAAATTGAAATAATTACTGAACTTATTGACAGAACCAAGACAACTGAATTAGTAACAGAATATACACTGCTGACATCCCAGGAGCGCGAGTGTGGCATTCCAGGCCGGAGGAGGCTATTTTTGCCATTACGACAACACGAAGGGTCATATTGGTCTAAAATTCTCAGCATGCATACAAGTTTCTTGATTGAGTACTTGCACTCTACTCCTATACATACCCAAACAATGGTGTCCGGACCAATTGATAGGGTTATTGGGCAACGTTTGTAAATAGTAGTGTTATCGAATAACGGTAGTATTTTAGGTTCAGAGGATAAATCGAGGTGTTACAGAATAAAGAGAGCCCAGATGGGTCGTTTGCAGTGCAGAACAAACTGCATGTTCACGCAAGCCGTCCAATCGACAAATCCGACGCTCGTAATAGAACTTCGATCGTGCGCAAGCAATATCCGACTCGCAACTCAAACATTAGTTAATTGATCGGACGACCTAGATGGATTGACATGCAATTTGTAACGTCCCCGTTTCCAGGGGCGCGTACAGACATGATATTCCGCAACTATTCACGCATGAACAGATATGGAGTGTCGCGCAAGAGTATACTATTGCATGCTTACAACAAAAGTACAGCATATATTTCACATATGGAATAACATCCAGTTTTGACAACGGGGCGTGCAAGCCCAAGGTATAATTACATTATAAAAACTCCAAGATTCGCTTCGAGCGCGGCAAAGACTTAAAGCCACGGGTCCTCATCGAAGAAGAGATCCTTCGGGACGTCCTCGACGGGGAGACCTTCTTAACACGAAATCTTGAATTGCCTTCTTTTCTTCTGGTATCTGTGGAATTTTGCAAGCCTGAGTACTCCAACCCCGTACTCAGCAAATCACAAGGGAAGCCCTACTTTAACTGTATGCATGGATCAACAAAGGAAGGGAGTATACTTGGTTTATTCACTTTGAGTGGATGCAGTTTTATTTGCAAATATTTTGATAAAACGGACCCAAAACTACTCCTCAATATCTTAGGAGTTTTCATGAAGAGTTAATTAACCAACTGAACAAGTTAAAGCATATACAAATCTACTTAAGCTTCTTTGGAATCACCCAAGTGACACGGCTCCAATAACCGGAGAACGGCGTATTCGAATACCATTTATTTGACTCGCGAGTTTGCTCACTTTACCACACGATCCCTTAACTCCCGCGTGAGTTAAGAAAGCGTGTCATTTCACCGCTCACTCTCTATATAGGCTCTACCCAGAGAATCCACTGTCCGCTCACACATACACACACAAACGTCCGCTCGAGTGAACTCTCACCGTTGTTAGGCACCAGCAGACGACGGCCGCCTAACCTTTGTTACCCAAACACCTACTCCACAACACCGTAGAGTTTCAATCGAAATGGCAGCTACTAAACCGGTGTTGACAAGTCAACTCCGTGGTTGAGCAATCACCATGTCATTTGCTCGGCGTAAGGTCCGGTCCTATATTTTCCCCCCAGGGGCCCGCAACCCCTGCCAGGTCCGCGACCTGTAACCTAGGGTAAGAGGCGGGCGAAAACCGTCTCGCGGCGCACCACAGCCCCCCTTACCCTATCCTGCGCATTGACATACTCCGCCCTAGGGCACGGTGCCCCATCCCACCCTGCCCTAGAGTCGGGTTTTCTAAATTCTATTGGCCAGCATCCACAACCTTATTAGTGTAAAAACTTTGCATGATAATAATAATCTACAATTATTTAGATTAACAAGTAATTATTTCTAGGGTTACAAAGGCATGGCTACAAGTTTAACATGGCATTTGTTGGTGGTAGGATTAACTACATATCATGTCATTCTAAACATTTTATTTTACTTTGAACTAACCTTTCAGAACTAGCTTAATGCAAATAGCATAATAACATAATTTAAATGGCATGGGATACAACATGGTCAAGGACTTGTGACTTGCCGTAAATCTGGACGATCTTGGCGAGCTCGAACGTAAAAGCTTCTGGATCCTAGGACTGCTCTTGAATTTCTGAGATTTCCGAAACTAGCGCAAACACATAAAATAAATAAGTCCGGCTTGAGTCTAATCAAGCGAGGAAAAATAATCTATTAAAAAAGAGTAAAATACATAAATCTTCAAATAGGGAATTTTAGGAATTTTATCTAGGATGAATTTGGAGAAAGGAAGGTCAAAAATGGGTTCAGGACATTATTTGGAGCAAAGTGGTGAAATTTGAGAATTTTTGGGATTTTCTGTGATTTTTTAGGATTTATTTGGATTTTCTGAGATTTTAGAAATTGATAAACTCTCTGGAAAATGGTTTAAACAGTGTTGGGCCGGCCCGAGCTACAGTGCAGCCCGGCCGGTGAAACGGTCCGCGCGGCCCACAAGCACGCGCGCTCGAGCGGCAGGTGGCGGCTCGGCGCCAACGCGCGCCGCGCGACTTCGGATGCGTGCGCGCGTGGCGGCGATTGGTCCGGATGGGCGGAGCGGATGGACGGGATAGGTTGCAGGGCGGATCAGATGGCGGAGGAGAGGGGATGGCGGGCGAAGCGGTACGGATGATCCAACGGACGAGGTTAAATGGCAACGGGAGGATCCGACGGCGGAGGAGGGGCCACGCCTTCGTCTTCCTCCTCCAGCCGCTACAGTGCTCCTTGGAGTGGGGGTTACGGTGGCGACGGTGGCCTGGGTGCCAGGGAGCTTGTCGGCGGCCACCGAGGGCGACAGTGGGTGGAGTGGAACACGGGGAACTCGTTTTGGGTGGTTGGGAGGCGAGGGAATCAGTGGAGGAGGCGGGAAACAGAAGGGGGTAGTGCGGCTCATCGGTGGCAATAGGGGTCACCGGCGGAGATTCAACTCAATCGGCTACGGCCACACGCTCAGGGGGACCAGAGGCTCACGTCGGCGGTGGTGGCGGTAGCTGGGGGGCCTCCTGGAGCGCTGGCCATGGGAGGGGTGCGGCGGCCGGAGGGGAACTTCGATGCTAGGGCTCCTCGGGGCTTCACCTGGCCAGGGGAGGGTGTCAACGGGTTTAGGGAAGGGCGCAGAAGCTCTAGACGAATGCAATTGGGAAATGAGCAAGGGAGAGAAGGGAATGGCTTACGGGGGTCACCGGCGCAGGGGAGAGCGGCGATGGCGACTTGGGCGACGCGGCCTCAATCGGCAGCTCAGGGAGGCTCTGGGGAGTGGTGGGAATCGAGCGAGGGTGGTGGAGGAGCTCGGGGAGCAAGGGGGAAGTGAGGAGGCTGGGTAGGGGCTTTTATACCGGCGGGGGAGGGAGGAAGGCGCGAGTGGGGAGGGAGAGCGAGGCGACGCCAGGGGAGGAAGAAAACGGAGAGGGGGAGCAGCGCCAGCGGGAGAAAGAAGGAGGGAGGCGCCGGGGAGCGGGTGAAAAAGCGGGAAGAGGCGGGGCGCCGAAGGAGAGGGGAGGCGCCTGGCCGAGAAAGGAAAGCGGCAACGAGGAGGGACTTTCCCAAAAAGGAAAGTTTCCGAAATTCACTCAAAATTCAGCAAAAATTCACAAAAATTTTAGGGTTGAAAATTTGGGGTCTTTCACAATTTGTTCTGCACTAGCAAAGAATCCGCTTTCCAAAGAAGCGAACCAAAGACTGAAGTGTTCTATTTATTATTCATGTCTGAACTTTTGCAGGGGCTGAACCTTGTACTAAGGCTCGCATGGCTACAAACCGTAATTCATCCAAACTAGGGGAGTTTGGACTCTAGGGTCACTTCATTCTTTCTAGCGGCCCTCGAGGTGATCCGGCGAGGGCATTGGAATTTCTACAGGTAAAACAGTTTCATAGTTCTACACAACCACTTTCCTGGACCGTACAAAAACGCATTAGGATTCAGGCAAGACATTGAGAGTCTGAGACCAGGTCATGAATTTTTCGGGTCGGAGAACGAGCATCTGAACAACGCAGGCAAGTTTAGGGCGGTAAAGACGGTTCCACTGCCTTTTCACGAAGTGGACGAGGACGGATGTATTACTGAATTATCTGACCATGACCAGGACACTTGTTTCTTCACCATTCTGATATATATATATATATATATATATATATATATATATATATATATATATATATATATATATATATATATATATATATATATATATATATATATTCCTATATATATAAAAATATATATATATATATATATATATATATATATATATATAATTCATATAGGAAAAATACCACCGGTGTAATTACACCCACCTCTAATATACCACCTAAATAAACTTGAAATACTCCTTTATCACTTTATGTATATTTGTATACTAATTATAAGATACTCCAATGTGAACCACATGAAAAACTTGTAAAGAAGTCCATAGTTTTTAGCGTAATTTGTAAATAACTTCATATACGTGCATAAAAAGGAGTATGTTGAAAAAAATGTAGATACCACCTCTGAAAAATTATTCATACCACCTAGATGGTCTTAAATACTCGCATACTACACGTACATACTCTCCGTTACGCGAGATACTCCCTACATTGCGAGATACGACATAGTGTGTAATTACACCCGGGTGTAGAAAAAAGGTTTCCTATATATATATATATATATATATATATGTATGTATGTATGTATGTATGTATGTATGTATGTATGTATGTATTTGAAGTGGAAGGACTCGTGAGGTGTAGAATTAAGGGCCTGTTTGGTTCATGACTAGAAGTTGCCTAGCCACAAGTTAGGCGTGCCATAGTTTTTAGGTAGCTGTTTGGTTCACTGACGTAACTGTGGCATGCCACACTTTCTTAGCACCCGGCCCACACGTCATAGACTCAGTTTCTTGCCAAACTTTGCCACAAGTGTGGCTTCGATTTTGTTAGCCACACTTTCTGTGGCAGCCACATATTGCCTAAGTTTAGGCATGACAAGATTAGACACCAACCAAATAGGCCCTAAGTTCAGCAACTGAAATACTCTGTTCTAATTAAGCTTAGGCATAGCTGTTTCTGCAAGCCGTTCCTTCAGGGAATGGCATCTCTGTGCAACTGAAGATGCTGTACACAGCGATTTGTTCCTAGATGCATGAAGGTGTAAATAAGAGGCGTCGCGTTATCCACAGTAGTCTACTTTGTTTGTTCTTGCTTTTCTTGTTTCACGGCATGAGGTTAGTAGTAAATCTGCATGCCATTGTTTACTTTTGTGTGCCACCACTTCAATTTCTTTTGTGTGACCAAACAGTACCAGTATTTATTTCAAGATTAAAAAATGCATGCAAAACATGTCAAAAAATTATTACAAGCCACAAACAAATGATTCCTATAACAAATGAATGCCGCAGATAATCTCACCAGTCTAGTGATCATATAGAAATACAACAAGAACGACAGAAATATAGTTAAATCATGAGCTGATACATGAATGGATGGATCTCTCTGGGTTTTATTTTTACCACGCTAGCGATAGCAAAAGCCCAACCATGGCGGTCTGTAGGAAGATCCCCCATCGCCCGTACTGCCGGCTGCTCCCATTCTGCATCAAGAACCAAATGCATTTGTCAGTATTGATTTCCGATTCGTTCTCTCTGGAAAAATATATTTGATTTTCCTTTTGTAATATAAAGATTTGATTTTCCATGAAGAGCTCATTTTTATTCTGTAGTATAAAAATTAAAGCTTGCGCCAAATTGCAACCCTGAATATTTGCCTGATTGATTGCTAAAAAAAGGCTGATTAATTTGGCTTGTTGGCTCACTTGTTGATTTGCCCAACTACATAACAGAGCTTGTAAGGGAGAGAGTCTTGTTTATTACTCCACTAGTGTGGTGCATTACCAGATCGAATGCTGCCGGTGCTGGGCCGGACGCGTCCTCCTCGCGATCGGCTGGCGACGGCGCGGCAGGCGCCGGCGGGCTCAACGGTTCCGGCGCGGGCGCGGACGCCTGCTTCTTGCCGTGCTGCTTCTTCTTCTTGTGCCTGTTCTTGCCCTTAGCCGGAGCCTCCGCTGGAGGCAGCACCGCGGGCGCTTCAGCCACCGGCGGAGGCGTCGCTGGAGGCAGCACCGCGGGCGCTTCAGCCGGGGCAGCCACTGGCGGAGGCGTCGCGGGCGGGGTTGCAGGCGGAGGCGTCGCCGGCGGGGGCGTTGCGGGAGGAGGCGTCACCGGCGGGGGCGTCACTGGTGGTGGCTTTTTCGGCGGCGGCTTGGCTGGCGCGACTGCGGGTGCGACCGGCGGCGGCTTCGCCGGTGCAACGGGGGCTGCGGTGGGAGCCGGTGTTGTCGGCGTGGGCGGGGACTTGGCCGGCGCAGTCGGTACTGGCGTCGGCGTGGCCGGCGCTGCGGCGGGAGACTGCGCCACGGTGGGGCCGAGCTGGAGCGCGAGAAGAGCGGCGAGCACGGCGATGCGGCGCCATTGCGGAAGCAGCGCCATGTTGCTGCGGGTGTTGGACGTGCAGTCAGATGCAATGCGATTGGCCTCTGTCTCTGGGGTTGCACGAGCTCTGGCGCATTTGAAGAGGGCAAGCCTAGATGTTATGTATATGGAAGCGTGGTGGCGGATGGGGTGGGCGTGCATGCACGCCTGGAGAGGTTAATTGGCTCGTCGGCTCCATCGTAGCAAGCTTGGGAGCGAAGGGAGTTGGGTGCAATGCGACGCCAAAGGTGACAACACAACCACCCTGCACCGCACTGCCTAGCTTGTGCAGACAGACTAACCGTCAGCCAGCCTTGTGTTTTCCATTGCTTCTATCTCTCTCTCTCTCTCTCTTATTTTCCAAGGCATAATTCTTCTTCTTCTTTTCTTTCTTTCTTGTTTGACCAAACCAAACCATAAGGAAGCTAGCTGGCGCTGCACGACAACAAGGACGTTAGTTACCTTAATTTGATCCGTGTTGGTGGCTCTCTCTCTCTCTCTCTCTCTCATGACGATCTATGTGCAACGCGATTTGGTGCACCTGACGTCGGTGTCCAGGTTCTGTTTTTTTTTACTTCGGCTTATAGTTTATGGCTTCGGTTTGTGATTTTGAACTGTTTATCAGAGAGACTAAGGAGTAATAGAAACTCGCGTGTGCGATTTTGGCTGATATAAATAAAGTCGCTACATCGTATACTACAATCAACTTAGGGCAGTCCCAATGCTGGAAACTACGCACGGTTTCCATAGCAGCCACGTCAGCAAGAAACTATCCATAGAAACTACCTCACACAATGCTGGTGTCTTCGCGTAATAAATGTTGCCCTTTTTTCTTTCTCTCTCCCAACTCCATCTTCTTCATCCTGACTACCATCTTCTCTTCTTCCTCAGGAACAAGCGCAAGTAGAGTAGGTGAGAGGGGGAGGGGGGAGGGGAGGCCGCCGGACGTCGGCGAGGCAAGGGGACGGCGAGCGTGGCCTGGGCGGACGGCGAGCGCGGAGGAGCATCAGCGGCGAGAAATCCCATCGCGGGCCCCACCTGGGTAGAAACCGCTCGTTTCCTCCCAACGCCGAAGTCGCGGTTTCTTCGTGCTTTGATTGATGCGTAGACGTGGTTTCTCTCCTAAGAAACGGTTTCATCAAATTTTCTTCTCTTTCTTCATTAATTAGACTGCCACATCAGCTTTTTGCTTAGCTGGTAGGATACTCAATAGGGATAGAAACTACCATTAATATCCCATTGGGAGTGCCCTTATAGACTCTGTTTTGAAAAAAACACTTCGTTTAAAAGTTAGTTACCGTAGAAAAGTAGAAAAACAAGTTTTAAAAGCTAAAATAAAGACCTCACCTTTAGGCTCAAGAATGTACCAATTGGGTCATAACACCGGAGCAATTGGTTATCACACCCGATGGTTTACATGTGCCGTGATCCTAGCCACTCCTCTACTCACAAATGCATGTTGTTCTGGGATACGCTCAATTAAAATTTTAAAACTTTGACTATCGATATCCTTTTAAATATTTAGATTGTATATATATGAAAGTCATAGGTATAAATTTGCCTCGAAAGTATTTTATAATATTATAATATTATTGGATTTTATAAATATTATAATACAAATTAGTGGTCCAACTTGTATTTTTAAGACCATATTGATGCCCAAAACGATATGTATTTGTGACCAGAAAGAGTATACAAGTCAATGGCTCAACTCAAATTTTAGGTTGTGCTCATTTGGGCTTTTTTTAGTGGCTTATGGCTGAAAAGCACTGTAACTGATTGAAAAAACACTGTAGCTGGTTGAAAAAGCACATGCTGACAGAGTCTTATTTAGCATAATTAAATTTAAAAAAATTAAAAATATAAAAATATGTTAGCCCATTACGTATAATACAAACAAATACGGGAAAAAAGAACCGGCAAAAAAGCTCAACAAAAAGACAAAAGTTCAAAAAAAGACGAAATTTATGAATAGTGAAAAATAAGCCGGAAGCCAGAGCTGAAGCCGAAACGAGCGGAGTAATCTATGCATAAATTTAATGTGCCAATTAATTGCTCTTTTCTTTTCGGTGACTTGAGATGTGAGTTAGATGGTTGCTGTAGCATATCACCCAGCTAAAGGGGACAGTGACAAGAGGGCAGGCAACAGCTTAGCTCGCTGCTTCTCCAACTCTGGCAACTGCTTATTACTCGCATTTTACGATTAAGCAGGCTGAAATTAACAGAAATCAAATCTTTTTATTGTACGCATTGGTTGAATAAACTTGTGGCACGAAAGCATTTCCAGCTCATACTAATATTACCAACGCTCGCCGCTGTTAGGTCCCTCATGGTTTGGTGAAGGTAAGGTGACATGCAACCCTACACGGTACCACATACTTTCGCTTCATCTGCACGGAAACATTAGCCAACACACACACAGAAAAAACATAGTACTCTATTACCAAATCTATTTATTGATCCATTCCCAGCCATTGCTTTCCATCTCATCTTGACTGCCGTCTAGCTAGCTGAGGTTTATTTACTTCCTCCGGCCGCAAAAGAACATTATTTTAGTTGTTTTAGGGTACATGCAGTCGATTTTTTTTAAAAAAAATTAGCTATTGAAATTTTTTTAACATTTAGACTGAACATATGAAAATAATTGTATAGATTTTTCTAAAAAAATTCCATAATATTATAATTTTACTATGTTTATAAATCTATTATAATAAAAATTAGTGATCAAAATTACGTTTTACGACCGGAGGGAGTATTTAATCTCCTCTCTAGCTAGTAATTACTCCTTTTGTTAAGGCTAGATGTAGCTTTTGGAAAAAAAAATTATTGTATTAATTCTTGTGATAATCACACATGTATCTGCAAGCTTTTAGGATGGATTTCGATTCGATCTAGCTAGCCACTAGCTCGTGTGTACAGAAAACGTAAGAACCGCAAATAAAGTAAAACCTGTGCACATATACACGTGTGTGGTACATGATGTGCAGTGGATGGAATGGAATATTGCAACCACCGATCGAAAATGGCGTGTGAAGTAGGCATCAAGCTAGCTACGTTTTGTGGTTCGACCGATCGATCGCCAATGATAAAGTGATGGTGATTAACTAGGCTAGCGATTAACACGTCACATTTTAATTATATTGCTAGCTCACAAGTGTGTGTGTGTGTGTGTGTATATGCATGTTCCTTGCTAGCCACTCGAGGTTGTTCTGGAATTTGGAGAACTTCGGCGAGTGAGCAAAAGATAGGAAGCCTTCGATGGTGCTTTGGTGTTAATCGCAAAGTTATACTGAAATGTTATGTTTGGCTGTTCGTTTTGAGTTTGGTGGGACACGGAAACATTCATGTAAAGTGCCTAAGAGAAAAGGGGAAGAATTTGGTCATGTTTGGAACATGGTAATACTTAGGGGTGGAAAAAAAGCTCGAGCCTCGTGAGCTAGCTCGGCTCGTTGAAGGCTCGGCTCGGCTCGTGGCACAAACGAGCCGAGCCAAGCCAAGGTTTTAGCTCGGTTCGTTAACGAGCCGAGCCAAGCCAGCTCGCAAGCCGCTCGCTAGGCTCAACTCGGCAGCGTCTCCGGCCCATCACGTGTGAACGACTCAGTACGACAGTAGTAGTATGTATGTATGCATACCAATTTTCGCACCTCTTTTGTCATTAAGAGGTATTATTAAAGTACACTTTACTCTTTTCTCTATTAATTTCACATATGGAAAGGAAACCATAGAACTTATCATTCAGAAAAACAAATCTGAAACATAAAAAGAAAGGTTAAAGACACTCAAAAGTCAAAACGAGACTAACAAGTTGAGCTCGAGCTTTTCAGAAAAGTCAATTTGCATATTCCACCTAACGAGCCAAAGGAGCCGAGCTTGAACTTTTCAGAAAAGTCAATTTGCATATTCCACCTAACGAGCCTAACGAGCCGAGCTGAGCTTCTCTTTTAGCTCGTTAGTTTAACGAGCCGAGCCTCCTCTCTAACGAGCCTTCACGAGATGAGCCGAGTCGAGCTGGCTCGATATCCACCCCTAGTAATACTGCATAAGATATTGCACGGAGAATAAAATATCCACCCTTGGATTTACGAGTCTTAGGTCGAAATAGCAGATTTTAAAGCGTGGTTAGCAAAAAAATATCCTTATAGTTGTAATTGCAAAAATAGCATGTCCACCGTATTCGGGTGACACATGGCGGAGTACCGCACGGTTACCGTACGGCATTAGCCTAGGGCTGACATATGGCGGAGTGCCGCGAGATTAGCAAAAATGGCACTCATCGTGTGGAATTTGCAAAAATAGTGTTTGATGAGTTTTTATACAAACATGATAAGTACAAAAAGTATAGAGATATATGTTTGAGAAGAAAAAAGGCACTACTATTTGTACGTGCTATGCCCAGTTCAACCGATCGCTGCGCCGTGCCTCATACGGCTGCAAGTTCCCAGCCGATCATGAAGTATGTGCGCCAAAATCATTCCCTGAGTTTGTGAGTCTTCAACCACGGTTATTTCGACCTGTTTTGTTGACCACGTTGGTTCGGCTACATTGTGTCGACCACGGTTGCTTGACTATGGCTCATCGACCATGTTTCTTTGGCTACAACTCTGGTCGTACAACTTATACAGTGCCAGTACTTCCGATCTTCAACCACTCACTGTTTTGACAACATTGGTCTTACCACATTGTTCTCTTCAACCGTTACTTGGACACCTTAACAACGGCTCCTCGATCACGCAGGTCTTTGAAGCACCGATCGGATACTTAAGCTTGGGATACCGAATAGTTCACTGTGTCTTATGACCGGCGTACTATAGTCTGGAGGGTCCCCAACTTCAGGGGTTCCACTGGTCTCTGACTCCTACATGAACTCGGGAATACATATACTCGACTACCATCAACAATTTATAGTAGCCTATGCACCAAGATGGAAGAAAAAGACTGATTCTGGGTGTATTGTCTTCGCAATGGAAAGATGATTGCACCATATCTCCATCTGATGGAAGTAATTCTTAACAAATCTTTTTGATATGGAAAGCAAAGGTCTAGAAAGTAAGAAATTGGTAATTGGACATTGCTAACCGCATTCTGTCCCCGGTCAATTATGGTCACACGTCGTGCCCGGACGTCGCCGACCACCTGTGATACTCGATCGCTTATGACTCCGGTTGTGCTCGGATGTCACCAACAGTGTCCCATGCTCGATCACTTATGACCACCTCTTGTGTTCATCACTTATGATCACCTGCTGTGCCCGAACGCCTACAACTGCTTGTTGTACTCGGTCGACCTCGACACTTTGACCTATCACTACATTCGGACGTCACCGACCACCCGCTGTACTCAGTCGCTTCCAATCGCCTCCAACACTAGGTTGCTTACGAATGTCCGTTGTGCTCGGATGTCACCGACCGCTTGTGATATTCAGTCCTTTACGACCATTCGCTATGCTTGGACATCGACAACTGCTTGTTGTGCTCGAGCGTCATCTACTGCCGTTGATACTCGGTCGTCTCTGATCACCAATTGTGCTCGACTGCTTTTGACCACCTTCTGTGCTTAGACTTCTTCAACCACCTTCAAAAAACAGGCGCTTTCAATCGCCTGTTATACTCGGGCGCTTTCAACCATTTGCGATACTCTAGCGCTTTTGACCATCTTCGATACTTAGACTTGTTCGACCGCCTTTGGAACACATGCGCTTTCGACCGCTTGTGATACTCAGGCACTTTCAACTGCCTATGATACTCAGGCGCTTTCAACCACCTTCGATACTCACACTTCTTCGACCATGGCTTTCGCCCACAATGGCTTTTGACCATGGATAACTTTCGATGGCTTTCGACCACATTGGTTCACGACCACGATGGCTTTTGACCATGGATGACTTCCATTGGCTTTTGACCACGATGGCTTTTGTCCATTGGACCACGATGGCTTTCGACCATGGACAACTTCCGATGGTTTTCAACCACGATGGCCTTCGACCACAGAGGATTTTCGATGACTTTTGACCACGTTGGCTTTTAGCCACAGACAACTTCCGATGGCTTCTAACCACGATAGCTTTCGATCACAAACGATTTTCGATGACTTTTGACCATGATGGTTTTCGACCACAGACAACTTCCGCTGGCTTTCGACCACGAACAACTTCTGATGGCTTTGGACCACGATGGCTTTGGACCATGGACAACTTCCGATGACTTTCAACCACGATGGCTTTCGACCACGGATGATTTCGATGGCTTTCTACCATGGACAATTTCGATGGATTTTGATCATGATGGGTTTCGACCAGGGACAATTTCTAATGGCTTTTGACCGTGATGGATTTCGACCACGGATGCCTTCCGATGACTTTCGACCATGAATGACTTTCGATGGATTTCGACCATGGTGGCCGACCTTTGACTACTTCCGATTGTGGATGGCTTCCGACTTTCGATCATCGACTATTTCTGATTGCCGATGGCTTCCGACTTTCAACTACCTATTACTCCCGAGTGTCGATGTCCTCCGGCTTTCGACTACCACTTCCGGGTGCCAATGGTTTCTGGCTTTCAACTACCAATTACTCCCGAGTACCTATGGCTTCTAACTTTCGAGGAGTCTTTCCCAATGATCACTTTTGACCACGTTTATACTGGTCCCTGGCATCCTACTCTGCTAAAAGTAAGGATGGTATGCCCTTACGACATCTGAGTTCAGCTAAGTGCGTCTGCATAGTAGTGCGGTCCTTCCCATTGGTCACTTTTGACCACTTCAACATCTAATCCAGGCGTTCTGCTCTACCAGCCTCACCCCCAAATTAAGTACGTCTACTACACTGATTCTACTATTGTGTCATCAGATTAGTCATGCTTGACGTGAATCATGCACACTTTTAATCACCTTAAATTTATGTGTTGTTTGATACTGATGAGGTCGAATAGCATAGGTGGGCGGGGCTAATGCAAATGCTACACTATCAATGGCCCTATAGACCGGCGAGGTTATGGATCATTCCAATGCCTACATCTACATCAACCATTCATCACATGTATGGAGAACGTGAAGCGAAGACTGAAGACGATGACCAATGCGTAGCTTAATCGGAGGTAATGTGTGGGTTTACCTCGCGGATGTAATTAACCAGGAGCCTTCCAAGGCCCCAGGAACCAGGAGATCACAATGCCTATCTCAGATCTGCTATGCAAAGCAGACTACGGAGCGCAATCATATAAAGGGAATCTATAATTTTGTTATTCTCAGACGAATGAATAAAATACATATTTTCTCTATCTTTTCTTGTGTTTATCTATTTTTGTGTATTTTAGCACACTGGCATGCCAGCTTCTTATACCCTAAGGTATGAAATCCGGGAGCAATTTCTCGCGTAAAACAAATAGCAGCTCCACCATACGGTCACCGTGCGGCATTAGCCTTGGGCCAATACGTGGTGGAGTGCCCTATACTTCTGACACTGTTGACTACCTTTTTTGTTTGCAAATACTTATCACTTCACAATTCTGATACATCATTTCTATTTGGCTCTTTCCCACTAAGGCTATAAACGAGCCGAGTTCGGTAGAAGCTCGAGCACGGCTTGTTAAAGCTTGATAAAAATTAAAATAATTTATTATACACTAAGTTTCAACAATTAAAAAGTTTGAATTCAAGTTTGGCTCGAGTAAGCTCGATATAGTCAAAATAATTTAAACATACACTACTTTTCAATAATAAGAATATAACAAGGGCATTTTGGTCATTTGAGGTAGTCCTTTCGTCTCGGCAGTGTTGCCTTTGACTGCTCAAGATTGGCCTCTAAATGTACGTAGACGATTACAAGTCTAGTAGTACCACTTTTATGTTACATAGATAGATAGATATGTATTTTGAAAATTATGGTCGGTCAAAGCTTGTTAATGCTTAGTAAACGGAAACGGACTAAAAAAACGGCAGGAGTGATTGCCTTGGTGAGCGTGGCATGGTGAATAGTGTCGGGGAAACGCGGACAGAGGGGCGCGGGCCCTAAGTGGGCGGGGCGACCCAAACGGTGGGCCGTCTTAACGAAGCTGAGGGGGAATAGGCCCATGTTTTAATGGGCCAGGCAGGCCGCCCAGGGCGCCGGCACCACCGTCGACAAAGTTGGCTCCTCAGGGATGACGGGTATTCCTTACCTGAAACTAATCATATCATATACCCTATACAAAGCCGGGGGGATTCCCCACAGGAGAGGCGTCCCACGTCGCCCCCAGCGCTCCCTCGGCCGGCGCGTGGCAGCAGAATTTGCGTACGGTCGGGGGAGCAGTTTTGCGAAAAAGTTCCTGCATTTTTTTCGAAATTACGTAAATGTTCTTGGTTCTCGCGAAAAGGTCCCTACCAGTTTTTTCAGGCCTCTCCACTTTGCAGGATAGCGCCCCGCGGTTTCTAAATTACGTACATGTCCTCGTTTATTACGTATAGGCCCTCGGTTTTTTACGAAAAAGACTTTTGACTTTTTTGAAAATACACATGTGCCCTCGATTTTTTTTAAATTTTTTTTAAAAAAAACTCCTCACGAATTATCGTTTCTTTCACTTCGGTACACACGGTGGCTGGCGCGGTGTGGTGCCGCGCCTATGAGGTTAGTTATTCTGATAGTTACATGTCGCTGCTACTCGGAGACTTATGTTACTTAATGCCCGCCTCTCACAGCTGCCATGCTCGCGGCGCAGTCTATTGAGCTAGGGATCAACGATGTTGTGGTCGCCGGTGGCATGGAGAGCATGTCCAATGGCCCCAAATACGCGGCGCGAGCAAGGTTCATTACTGATTTCAAGTGGAGCCTGCATCCTCTCTTGTGGCTTCCTTACAATAAGCTGTGCGACATAAAATGCAGACGAGGATCGCGGTTTGGACATGATGTCCTCATTGACGGGATGCTTAAGGATGGCCTGTGGGATGTCTGTAACGATTTCCCGATGGGGATGTGTGCTGAGCTCTGTGCGGAACAACACTCAATTACAAGGGAGGAGCAGGTTGCTGCTAGTGTTTCTGAGCTTTATGGATTATTACTACATGTTTTACGATCACGACTGTATATCTATTTTGCTCCCAGAACTTATATATTCGGAAATAAATTGCTCTTTCTTCTAGGATTCTTATGCCATCCAGAGCAATGAACGTGGAATAGCGGCTTGAGACAGCGGCGCATTCGCTTGGGAAATTACTCCTGTGTGTGCATGATTTTGATGCACTAAAAGGCTCTTTCTGTATGAGACACCAACTTCAAACATTTCTTCTTTCCCAGGTTGAAATTTCTTCTGGTAGAGGGAAACCACCAGTTGTTGTTGACAAGGATGAGAGTCTTGCAAAGGTAATCCCACAATCTAGTGAATCTATGGATTACTTCTAATGAAAGGAGTTTCTTTGGTGCTGTCTATGTGTAGTAGACATGGTTTGAATTTTCTGTAGTGTCAAAAACAGCGCAACAGCACAAGCTTAAACGCATTCAGATTTTAAGTTGTCACAATAGCAACCATCAACATACTTATTTTCCTCTTCGGATTTGACATTTTTTATGGCTATTTGACATGTTTACTATGATGATCTAGATGCACAGTTTGATCCAGTAAAGCTTAGGAAACTTGGGCCAACTTTTAAGAAGAATGGTTCTGTAACTGCCGGCAATGCTTCTAGTATAAGGTTTGCTTTTTCGTTACTCTGGCTAGTTGTATACTGTCTTTATAAATAGTTTCATAACTGAAAACCTTGCAGAGTAATAACATGCAACCACAGTCCAGTATGGTATCATATTCTGGAATAAAGTATTTGCTTTTAAGCTAATAGATATTGAGTTTTGTGATTGAAGTATTGCTATTTAATACTTCTTACCTGTCTTTCAGTTTTTATGTTACTGCTTGCCATAGCGTTGTAGCTTTATTTGTACATATCAAACTACCTTCTGTATACACTATGTCTTCACAAGTAAAAATCAGTGATCTATTCTGCTTCATCCTAGAGTGTACTGAAGCTAGATTATTTCGAAGTTTGAACCTTAAACTTTCTCCACTGTTAAGCTAAATAATGTTAAGTAACGTTTACTTGATGTGTAACTTGGCGCCATTCTTATCTCCCAATGTGCAGTGATGGTGCTGCTGCAATTGTGCTAGTCAGTGGAGCGAAAGCTAAGAATATTGGCCTTCAAGATATTGCAAGGATCAGAGGGTACGCTGATGCTGCTCAGGTAATTCTTACATGCGCTGTCCTTGAATCATTGTTAGTCAAACAAATGTCATGTTGAGAAGATCTTAACTCATTATTCATGTTAGTGAATACTTGTACCAGCATTATCATCAAAGATGTCAACCTGGCATATCGTTTTTTCATTCAATTATCTATCGCTGTAGGCTTCTTGGTTATCTTGTAATTTTTCTTGTTATTATGCATTACAGTGAGTCTGTTGTATTAATTCCTTACAGGTACAGGCACCTGAGCTATTTACGACAGCTCCAGCTCTTGCTATTCCAAAGGCTATGTCAAATTCGGGTCTTCAAAGTTCACAGATATATTATTATGAGATAAATGAGGCTTTCTCTGTATGTTCTTGGCTTTTCAGTTTTAATAGTAGGTAGACCTGAAGCATGAGGCTAGACTTAAGTACATACTTTTGGACATTGGCAGGTTGTTGCGATAGCAAACCAGAGGCTTCTTGGTATCCCTCCTGTGAGTCAATATATACTTTATACTCCAGCAAGTAGGTGTTCCTAAATAATCTCAGTAAGTAGGTGTTCCTAAATAATCTCATAAATATTGGTGTACATTTCACTATTTCAGGGAAAGCGAAATTTAAGTGGTGGCGCTGTTTGTCTGGGTCATCCGATCGGTTGCAGTGGTGCACGAATTATAGTCACTTTGCTCGGGGTATGCTTCCATCCCATACAAAGTTTAATTTTTTTTGGCATGTTATTTATTAAAATGCAATATTTGTCTTGGATACATTATTACCATACATATATAGATTCCTCTTTCTCAGTTACAGTGTTGGATTAGCCCCATATACATTTCATCAAAACTATTCATAAAACGTGCAAGGGTATTCTATCGACTGTTTCTTTCTTACCAATGTGAACCGCCCATTTCACTTGCCTGCTCCAGAGTAGATCTAGAACTTTCATGTTTCGCTATGACAAAATAGCTTCAGTTGAATATTTTGAGTTTGTTGTTGTCCAGGGCTACTCTTTTTACTTCCATGTAATTGTGTGCAATTGCATGTACAGTAGTCTGCACTTCAAGTTATTTTATCTTTCACTGTCATTATTTTTCTAAAGCACCATCTTTAATACTTTCACATATGCAATGGTGCGGTTTGTCACTTTGTTAAACTTCTAGTTTTTTTTTGCTCCACAGAGTCTTAGACAGAAACATGCAACATTTGGGGTTCAAGTTCCTCCCATGTTCTTCAGAATTTTCTTTCAGAAAACAGAATCTTCAGCCATACTGACGATTCATGCGAAATTACCTGCTAGTGACACACTACAAAAGAATCATTAACAAGTGGAATATTTGACATACTTTTTTCCTTCTCAATGCACGTTACATATATCGTCGTATACTAAAAATTTGCTTGATTTTCAATCTGCAACCATTGCAACTTCTGTCCATCGAATGCGAACGTAATAACCACCTATAGTTATCTGAGCTATTTCTTAACAAATCTGACTTGATGATGCAGGCCGCCTTCATCGTATATGTATTCCTCATTGTGAAGTTGGCATGAACAAATTAGCAAAAGCTGAACTGTATAGTATGTTGTATTTTTAATAAACAGTATTTTCAAAAAAATATATATATGTATGTATGTATGTATGTATGTATGTATGTATGTATGTATGTATGTATGTATGTATGCTTATTCTTACCCCTCAATCTTTCTTTCTCTCATCTCTCAACTCTTTCTCTTCATTAATGTTATCATTCAAAAACATGTTTCTGACTTCTCTCTCCTTTTAAACAAATGTAGATGAACACTTTCGATGTTGCACCAACTGATGGATGGAGTAGAGGTCTTCATCGATTACTTCGTCGTTTGGGTTTCTGACGCCGAGCCTTCTACATGCATAAAGAAGAACGCCATGGAGACCGGACGATGGGACATCACCTCACTCTACTCATCACCAAGCGAACTGGAGAAGGAAATCTGCGTCTCCGCTTCAAGGGAAATGGATACTCATTTGAGAGAGCCAGGCAAGAAGCCTCTCGTAAAGCAGTACTTCGCCTCTGCCGCCTTTTCAGCCTCCGCATTGAGGGATCTCGTGTTGTATCCCGAGAGCCATGCAGGATGACTCCAAGATGACCCCTACCCCTTTAGGATGAGTTGTTAGGCTAGTAATAAAATGTTGTTATGAGCTGTCAGTTTCTCCTTTTGTCGGCAGCTATAACTAATAATTAATAAATGTTTTAATAAAGTTGGAATTTTGTTTGGGTTGCGCAAAATATCCCCTATTCCTCCTTTGCCTTGAGTCTCCTCTCTCCTAATTCTTAAAAACAACCAGCAGATGGTGAACACAAGGAACAACGGCAACGACAGCCTCAATGGAATACAAGGAAGTCAGTTTGTTCCTACTTCTCCTCAAGCAAATGAACCTGACTGGGCTCAGATGATAGCAAACCATAACCAGCTCATTCAACTACTAACACAGACCATCAACAGCTTTGCACAACATGCTCCACTGGTACCAGCTCAAGCTCCACAATCAAGACTATCGGAGTTTATGAGATTGCGTCCCCCGACCTTCTCCAGCAGCACTGAACCCATGGACGCAAATGATTGGCTCAGGGCCATAGGCAAGAAGCTAGACGTTATCCAATGAAACGATAGGGAAAGAGTTTTGTTTGCTTCACATCAGGTGCACGGACCAGCATCAGAATGGTGGGACACTTACACTGCCGCCTATGCCAATGCCCAAGCTATCACCTGGAATGAGTTTATGTGGAACTTCCGCAAAGCTCACGTTAACGCCGGCACTGTCACTCTCAAGAAAAGGGAATTTCGAGCACTATGCCAAACAAGCAAAACAACCCTCTAAAATTTTGAAAAAAAAATCAGAAAATCGAAAGTATCTTTGTTATAACTGCGTAACTTCCAAAAATCAAAAATATCTTTGTTATAATTACGGTACTTCCTTTCTCAATGAACAACAAAATCAGCCCAAATTTCAAAAACTAAAATCGATGAAACATTTGATTCATAGATCCAAATGATATGAAATTTTGTATGGATCTTCTCTAGGATGTTATAAATCCATTCTAACAAACGATCATGAAAATCATGATCAAAATTGAGATATTTTTCAGTTTGTTGGAAAGTTGCATCGAAATCAAGCCAAAACCCCAAACGCTGAATACTGTTGTAAATAAGGCGGGATGAGCATATATTCAATTTTAATTCCAACTAAATAAAGCATAAATTCAGAACATTTCCAGCAGAATATAAATGACATAAATTGCATATAATCATGTAATTCCATCATGTCATTCATATAAATGTATATATCCAACGTATATAACCACAATACTGCTGAAAATAACATGACATGCAGTTCTACAAGCAGGAAAGCAATTGGAACTAGCATAAAACACAATAATTACATGAAAATTGCTCTCAGAACAGAGTTGCTCAAGATTTTTGATCTTGGCCTTCTCATGTCAATGTCGAACCTCTACACTAATGATCTGATAACTAGTGATCAAGATTTGAGCTCTAAATTATGTTTCCACTGTCACAAACTTGTATATTCAATGAACAACAACTTAAAATTTTCAGTATAAATGTTCACATGCGATGAATTATCAAGCAGTAATCTGACAGTATACCAGAAGAATAGAATGCAGTCTCATAAGAAAAACAGGATAAAGAGAAACCTCTTCTGGACCGAACTGCACAAGAACGACTACTACACAACAAATAATTTCAATTGCTAGTCAACAAATCTGATCAGCCGAAAGAATTAGCTACGGTACAAACAGTGGAAATCAAACCAATAGAGCTCAAGTCTAATCCAATTAGCTAGATCAATTTCAGCATTCGACTAGTTCATCACAGAGCACAAGTTATGAGCCCACAAGCAAACATAGCATCTCCCAGTACTTGAACTTTAAAACAAAAATTAAATAACAAGTACAACCGCTAATATTTGCAGAATTATCAAAATACTCACAGTGAAGACGGCACTCAATGCTGTCTAGAAGCGAATCAAGTCGGTGAAGAACAAGAAGAACCAGGCAAGGCACACCAAAGGGTGCTGTCCCAGAAAACCTAACACTCCTCTGTGCTGCTGTAGAAGAAGAGTGTGGTTGATGGAGATACAATGCCTACTCCAACCTTGGGTAGCCGACGTAGGAGTTGAAGGTCGAGGTTGATGCCGCACAAGACCACAAGAATGCATCGACCGAATGCACTCAAACGTAACGGGGAATCGTAACAGCCTTCTTCCTACCTCGGGTCAACCTTTCACCTACAAATTTCCCCTCACACCCCACCAAATGATAGGGTTCACACAGGAAACCGAAGGCAAAAGCTCCAATCGAAGATGGCACAGAAGCACCAACACTACACTCAACCCGAAGAACGGAGAGGAAGAAGACCAAAGAGGAGCAAAGTCGAGATCGGAATAGAGATACCGCGCAGAGGAAGAAATGGGGGCCTTAAGTAGAGGAGGCAGGGGGTTGCGGCGTGGTGATGCGAGCGGCCGGCTCCGAGGAACTCGGGCCAGCCTGCGCCTCTGCCGCCGCCTCTCCAGTCACCGCCCGCCAAAGTGCCAGATCCGGGCAGAGCAAACGCGCCCGCTGCGCAGCGCAGGGAGACTACATCTCCTCCCCCTTATCTCTTCACTTGGCCCACTGACAGGTGGGGCCCACCCCCATTTATTTTTTCTTTTCAACTGGGAAATTACCGAAATGCTCTCGTAGTAACCAACAAATACAACTTGCTCGTGGGTGTATGATGACCAAGATGGGTCTAAATGTATTCTCATATATCACAGCAAGTTAGAACACCGAAGAAATCAAACAAAAAACCCTCGAATTAAGAAATCACTTAGTGAGACCAAAATTAACTAAAACCAGGTTTCTTGATGAACATGCTAACAACGTGCCTAGATGATTGGAGATTGATGTTAAGAGGTTATCTCTATCTCATTCACGTCCTTGACACAACAAGATCAAGAAGAGGAATGAGAAGAGATCAAAACCAACCAAAGCAAGAGAAAATCAATCAAAATAAGAGATAGACAAGGAGATGATCAAAAATTGATGTATTGCCACTTGAGAAGGTAGGTTTTATGGCCACTCCACCTTGGAGGATAAAGAGCACACAAGGCACTCCACTCTCAAACCCTAACCCTAGATATGAGAGCATATGAGAGATGGGTTGGATGGTTAACCACATATCTCCATTCCAACCCCTTTTATAGGTGGACAACCAGCCACTTATTCACCTTAGTTAATACTATCCACTATTACAATAGAGGAAACCCGTTAACCTCATATACATAGGTTTTACTCACACAAGTTCACTTATACATACTTTTCAAAGCATATAAGTGTGTATCCGCTAAATTCTTAGCCTTAATCCACCTTGATCAAACTAGCTCCACCTTAACCTAAACCGCTCTCCAACGCATCGCCCATGCACCGCGGTTTTGATCTAAGATGGTTTCCTGTATTTTGGTCAAACTACCAAAATACCTTTCTTTGACCCGGTCTTCACCAATCACTGCAAGCGATCACCATGCTTGCCATGTGTAGGTGTACCATTAGTTTACCATGCATCACCAAGTTTCTCTCGTCCCGGTTCTGCCGAACCACGGCTCACTTGACCCGTGTAAGCCACATGACGCAATCATGCCGTTCGAACTCACCTTCAACATTTCCCACCTTTCTTGTACCATAATTGAACTCACTATCTCACCCAGTATCCTCGATCATTCTGGGCCTTAACTCCTCCATGAGCCTAACCTGATCATCACCGTTGACCACAGTTGACTCCAAGCGACACTGTACATCCAAATATAAAGAAATTATTTTCAGGTACAAGTTCTTCGTAACTTGACCTACATTAGCCAAGACATGCATTATGCAATCTTAATCCAATGACCCAGGTCATCCCAACTCAATTCATAACTCAAATCTCCAAAACCCTATTTTTCTGGGAAGATCGGTAGTACCGCACTTACAATGCCGGTACTACCGCACTGCGGTACTACCACTCCTCAAAGCGGTACTACCGCACGTTGAAATCCACAACTGAACCTCTCTGAAAAAAATGTACCACTACTCAACCTGGTATTTCCGCCATGCAGTATTATGGCTCCTACACCTACAGTACTATTGCCCAGCGGTACTACCACATTTATGCCTGCGGTACTTCAGATTTGTTTGGAATTTTCAAAAAACAGTCCAAACTAAATACAATCTTTGCAAAACCATTTCACCACTCTACAAAATTTGCAATAATTCATCACAACAGTATTCTGGACCTTCTCCCATGGTCCTTCATATTCATAAATAATCATCATATAAGTGAAAGTTGCAATGGATAGCGAATTGCACTATCGTTATTGCAGACTTGGACGACTTCCTGTTCCGATTGTGTGAGCGAAAATACCTCGACGGGAGGAAGGTTACTCCTTCGAAAACAGTAGTTCTTCTCCATCGGACATGATTTACAGGTTACCACCTAGATTGTTGTGGTTACAACTAATTAGATTGCTGACACTTGTAATACTGCCGTTTTTCTCAAGTGAAATAATCCCATCTGGAACCAAATCGTACTCTTCTCATCAGCTACTTTTCGATTAGATAAAGTTACTTATCCAATTGGGAGAAAGTGCAAATGATGATTGTGATGACAAATTATGAGCCCCTCATAGTTCAGATAAGTCAGGAGGCACGAGGCAGCCCAGTGTAAATGTGTACTAACCCCCTACAATGATCAAACCCACACTGCAAAATGGCATAGACGTGCAACTGAAGCATTGCAGAATAACTGGATCATCATTCAGAATTATATTCTTAGTAGGAACCGTCTACTAAGAATATTTACTTTACTTGAAACGTAGAAATTTTGCAGGAAATAGCACGATTCCTCCAAAATTCCTAAAAAACCCTCTAAATCTTACTCAAGAGAAGTTACAAACCCATCCAAATATATATTACTAGTTTACCATGTGAGACGCACACTGGACGCTATTCATTACCATGCCATCATTATGCCAACGGTGACAGCATCAGCTACAGCTAAGTTTGCCGTGTCACTCGTGGCATGCATTACAGAAATTGGTGTTTCTTTTCCCACGTTGCTCTCAAGATTTTCTTGAATGGTGCACATGATTTGTTAGTGGTGTTGGTGGCGTCTGGTTATGTCCCATGGGCCATGGCCATGAGGAGCATGTTCTTTCGGGTCAAAGTTGGCTCCTTGCCCCTGCAACCGATCTGTAAAGGACAGCAAATAGGACCTCCTCCTTTCTGAATGTCCCCTGATCTTGCCCTCCCTTCTCTTCTCTTCACTTCCTTCCCTTATTATTAAATTCCTGAAAAAAGAAAACAAGAAGCATAAGATTCGCAATGCAATGTTCTAGGCAGTTCAGAATTGTTTGTCCGTGTCATTTTCAGGCTTGGAGCCAAATTGAGTTGGCATCAGAAACATATTTTGTTTCCCATATTCTCTCATGTGCCACGCACAAGCTCATTCGAGCTCGATGCTGATGCAGACAATAATGTTGCGCATAATTCCATGTTCCTGTCAGCTCTGCATTTGCCCAGGATTCCAAAGAGGCCAGATGCCGAGCCTGTTCTTGCCAAGAAGCCGATGCTGATTTCTGTTTAGATAAGAACCATTTCAATAGGCACTGATTTAAAGAGGCTTTGCCCAAATCTTGACATGAAGCAAATTTTTTTGGCCGCAAGTCATTAAGTACCAATTAAATAAAATAAGTCATTATACTTCCCGTTGATTCGGAAGAACAGTTAATTATAAGTTTATAACAGTTGTGTTAAACCTGAAAACTCCAAGGCAGCCATATGTTACACACTAACACGCTCAGATTCCGTAGTCATAACCAATGGAGCAATTTACTAGAGACTAAACAGTCAACGCAGCACTTCTATTCAAAAGTTAGTAATCTTTTGTTGTCAAATTTGCAGAATCAAGCACACCACAGCACATGATATGTTAGTAGATGATGGCCAAAAAGTGGGAAGATTGATCCACTCAAAGAATTACATGCAATAAATTCAATACAATACGGCGATGATTACAAGTGCCTTGAACCAGAGGCATCAACATCTCTACTCCGACTGTTACAGCTAGACTGGCTGAAATCTGTTGTAAAATCTTGGCTGCCAAATGCCATCTGATGAAACAGTCTGATCTCTGCCGTATTCGCAACGTTGAACATCTCACTCTTACCTGGCTGAACACCATTGGTTAAATCGACATCGGCTAAGCTATCAAGAACTCGCACCACCTGAGAGGAGAGAGGTGATAAAATGTCAAGTTTTGGTTCAATCAGATGTAGTGTGATTTCCTTTAATCTTATACCTGGCTCATTCGGGGCCTCCTGGATGCCGAGTGTCGAATGCAAGCTGCAGCAGCTTCAATCATACGGAACATTTCGACTTCATTATAATTTTTATTGAGCCTGGGGTCGACCAGCTCCCCTACATTGCCAGTCTCAAGTGCTTGCGTGAGCAATGGCCTGGCCTGCAAATAACTGTGCTGTCAAGAAAGGTTCGTCCTTACTTCAGTTACAAAAAAGATCCTTTTTAAATGAGTTACAACAGGATTTTATCAGAAGCTATTCTCAAATGGCTGGTCCACAATGTTTCAGTCTGTTATTCCACTGCTAGCTGACTACATGGGGAATGGAAGAGATCAACAGCATATGGCCGACTACATTGTTAAGGTAGTAAACTTTCATGTTCAGATTGAAAATTGTCGGTGACAACTATTTGACTATTCAAATATGGAAATAACCAAGTCTATGTTATATCTAGTTTTCTGTTGCTTGTACAGGGGTGACAACCTCATTAAGCATCTCTACGCATCAAGATTACTGATAGAACTTACCCACTCGACAAGGCTCTCATCACCCAATGGTTTTGATGCATCAACAGGCTTTCTACCAGTAATAAGTTCTAAGAGAACAACACCGAACGAAAAGACATCAGATCTCTCAGTCAACTTGCCACTTGATGCATACTCTGGAGCCAGATATCTAAGCAAGAAAAAAGTGTCAGATTATATGCAAATGTAAACTGTTCTCTTGGGCCAGTCAGTATTTTACTTACCCGAAAGTTCCCATCACCCGTGTAGTTACATGCGTGGCAGTGTCCATAGCTAGCCTTGCAAGGCCGAAATCAGCAACCTAACACATGAACAGCATGCGATTAGTATTGTTTTGCAAAAAAGAAAAAGAAAAAAGCACAAAATTAGTAACAGGAATTGCATTATAATGTATTGCCCAAGTTATGTAAATAGCATTGTTACCTGTGCTTCAAAGTTATTATCCAGCAAAATATTAGAGGATTTTATATCTCGATGGATTATTCGGGGATGACCTGCCAAGGCAATGAAACAAGTAATGATAATGAAACAATCACACCGATAAAGGTAAATGAATACAAAAGAGCATTACAATCTTCATGAAGATAAGCTATCCCTCGAGCCGAGCCAGCTGCGATTTTAACCCTAGCTGACCATTCCAAAACGGGCATCCCACGTCCTATGATGGTATATCAAAACAATAATTGTTCAGTCAGATCTCAGAATTATGGAAATGCTCTTGCGCAATATGCCAAAGGTTAACACCATACCATGAAGATGATAGTGCAGTGTGTTATTAGGCACAAAATCGTACACAAGCAATCTCTGGTCATCTGAAATGCAATACCCTACAAGAGAAACTAGATGGCGATGATGCACACGACTAATGATCTCCACCTCAGCATGGAACTCACGTTCCCCCTGCCCACCACCATCTTTCAGTTTCTTAACCGCAACCTCTCTTCCATCAGGCAAGCAACCATTGTACACAGACCCAAACCCACCTTCCCCTAGCAGTTTCTGGGCTGAAAAACCACTTGTGATCTGGTACAATTCTTCATAAGTGAAGAACCGACAGTTGCCCATGCTAAACTCTGGTATTGATTCCTTGAAGTCAGGACTCCCATCACTGTAGTTAGTTTTAGCTGAATGCCCTGGCCAAAAATGTGTTGTACTTGCTCAGTTCATCACCCAGGAACATACTTAAAGACTAGTTTTAACTGTTAAGGTGTGATATTGTTGCACACATGCAGTTTATGAAATTACCTAACACTTGTGGAGAAGAGGCAGGTGAAGGCATCACAAAGCCAGCATGGTAACCAGTCACTCTCCTCCGTTTCTTCTTGTACCAAAATGCAGCTCCTACCAAGCTAAGCACAAGAACAGTGATGACCACGCCAATGCCCGCCTTTGCACCAGAAGTCAGTCCACCACCGCTTAGCGGGGGGCTCCTGTCCTGCACGTTGGGACTCGACGACTTGTTGGAACCTGGGTTAGCAATTCCACTTGTCGCCGGGCTGGCTGGATCAGCTGCCGTAGCTGGGGCTGGCACTAACGATGGGGGGCCAAAGCCTGGTGCAGACGGCGTCGCCACAGGCGGTGAAGGGCTAGTGGGAGAAGGGATGATAGGATCTCCAGAAGGTGGTGAAGGACTAGTGGGAGAAGGTTTGATGGGATTTCCAGAAGGCGATGGTTTGATGGGATTTCCAGAAGGCGATGGCGCCAGGGGTGGAGACCGTGGCTCAGTTGTAGGCGTCCTTGGTGACCTCCGACGCGGTGGTGGAGGTGACTGCGCTACTGGCGGTGTGGTTGAGCGAGCAGGCGGGTTAGGCGGCGGCAAATTGCTCTGGGATGGAGGTGGCGATGCGGCTGCAGGGGGAAGCAAAGGCGACGGCTTTGGAGGGGCAGCAGGTGTAGGTGGTGACGGTACTGCAGTAGGTGGTGAGGATGGCGGCAATGCGGCTGATGGGGTGGGTGGCGGAGAGGCAACAACAACTGGCGGTGGCGGCACGGTGGCCGGAGGTGGCGTCGGAGAGGAGGGCGGTGGAGAAGCAGGCCGTGGGGGTGGCACTGATGCGGAGGGAAGGGGAGGGGACGCGGCCGGGGGAGCGGAGGATGGGTCAGCCGGGGTGGCATTGGGCTGCGTCACCGGAGCAGGGGAGGTGGATGTGGAAGTGTCAGATGATGGAGTTGTGGTGGAAGGCGGCGAGGAGGTGGGAGCGGGAGCGGCGACCGAGGCCTTGGTGGCGCCCGGGGAGGGAGAAGGGGAGGACGCCATTGGAGCCTAGTACCAGAGTGTTGCTGCAGCTGCTATCTTCTTCTTGGAAATGGAGACAATCGTTCCATACACCAAACTTGAGAGAGAATCCCCGCTTTCTAGCAGAAAATTTCGCAGAAGAAAGTAAGCAAAATTCTTTTCCCTTCCCTTCTCCTTGCCTATTTCTCTTGGCGGTGCCAGAATGCTGAGGTGGAATACAAAGAAATCTCACCTCGAGAACCGGAGGAAAAGCTTGTCGCTGAAATCAGCAAGAACAGCACTGCAGAGCTAGCAGCTCTCTTGAACGCCAACAACAACTGGGGAAAAATCAAACCTTTCTGGCACAAACTGAGCCAAGATCCCACCTTTGTCACGGATTTGGGGTGGGAGAAGCAAGGGAAGACGGAATTCTGGGGAAAATTTGTCGAAGAATCAGGAACCAAGATGGGGGGCTCCTCTCTTGCTTAGTTCTGGGGCTTGGTTTCAAAAAGGCGGACGCGGTTTCTCTCAGATCCAGCGGTAAAACGGTAGCATTCAAGGCAAGACAAAGGTAACCGCAAAAACAACAAAGCAAAGAAGAGAGCGCGCCTCACTTCTCTCTGCTAACTTCCTCTCTCTCTCTCTCGCCTCTCCCTTGTGAACCTATCTGTCACAAGTCTGTACTGTAGTCCGTATAAGGACATCCACAGTACATACGGCTGTAAAATAATGATCTCACGAAAGAAAGACAATGATGTTATGTTAGCTAAAACTACCGTATAAAGTTTTACCTTTCTATAATACATATAGTCTTAAATAGTAATTCCAACCCACCGCCACCAGGTCCACACCACCCTGAGTCTCTCACTGTAGAATGGACTCCACTCGTCTACTCGACTGGTGCCATGCTGGGTTGGAAAAAGACTACCGTTGAACATTGCGACGCGTATGGGTTCTATTTTTTACGTGATATTGAACTAAATATTCGTGATCGAGACTAACTATATTCGGAGCGATATGTATTTACCCCGCATTTGTGACTGAGGCTATCCATATTAGTATTCATATGGTACGTACTATCCATATCCAACTCTGATTTTGAGAAGAAAAAAATTGAAATAGGATATAAGATAAGCGAAATACATCCGTATCCACTCCGTTTGCACCATAGTTAAGAAAACCAAACCGGACCGCCAGTTGAACCAGAAAAAACCGAAACCAGTGACTAAATCTACTGCCGTCGGCAGCACCCTTCACCCTTTTTGTGGCCGCCGGCGGCCCCCTTCGCCGCCCCTTTGCCCTTTTTGCCACAGTCGGCCACCCCTTCGCCCTTTTCTTTTCATTGCCGCCGGCCACCCCCTTGGCCAATTGGCCCTTATTACCGCTGTCGGCCACCCTCTTGGCCGGTTGGCCCTTGTCGCCGCCGCCGGTGACTCGATCCGTCAATCATGGATAGCTTAGAACTCGGAAGTCTCGCTATAGTAATTATTAAGGTAATTGATTTATTTCACATTTAGATCTGAGCTTTTTGTATTTGCTCTACATTGATTTGTTGCTTATGTTCCATAATCCATACATGCATGCAGTAATCGGATTGAAGTTGACTAGGGATTAGGAAGATATGCATGTAGTATGTAATGTATCCTATATGCACTATGCATGGTTTAATACCGTAGGAATAATTGGTGTCTAGTTGATTTCTTATCCTGCAATAGTTCAGTATTATCGTCTGATTGCATGGTTACAGTATGCATAGAATTGTTCACTTCATGATAAGCCATGAATCAAATGTGTAAGAAAACAACTTTGCAGCATATTAATTACAGTGCTATTTTTAGCTTTTAATTTTTCAATTTGTCAACCGGTGAACTAGTAACTCCATCTGTTCAATCACCTGTCCAAGTTCAATAACTGTGGTTTGTACCCCTAGATATGTGCACATTGCTTCGGTATGGGTCTGGATTGCCCATTTTGCCTTGCCTGCTCAGAAATATTTGGCCTGAAATGTTCTGGCAAGTTTCAAGTCGGATTCGACAGCTCGAGGAGGACGCCAATGCAAGCGCAACCAAAACGTTGACAGTGTGAGTATCAAAAAAAATTTCTTGACAATGCAAGTCTTAATAGACTTTTTACTTTCTGAAAAATGTCATGTTTAAAAAAGTCCTTGCTGCTATGGTCAATGTTGTCGGTGTGCATCATATATCATAAATCAAACAGTTCTGATTTTCATTTAATAACCGGAGTAGAGTGGACTTGGGACCTCATGCAAAATGTAGCACGTCGTTTCTGCAAAGGGATACCAGATTCAATAATACACAATTGGATTCGAACGCTTCATTTGTTGAAGTTGAATCGTTCAAAGTTGAACATATCTAAGTACTGTGGTAGTATGTATATATATAATTTATGTTGAGGTTTCTCGAAGTTGACTCAAAAATCAATCCTCTCATAGACTAAATAAATAATCGATCTTGACATACTAGCCCATCACCATAGTTACCCTTCTGTTCAGACGACTGTGACTCATTCAGAAGACCTGCACCAGTAACAATGTTGAGTGGAGCAAAAATGGAAGTGAACTACGAAAAATCTGCATGCAAGTGACTTGCGATTTTGTTAAACAACTTATTCATATATACATTAATCCATATAGAGTTGTACTGGTAATCCTCAAGTCAAAATTGTTGGCACACCTAGAACAGCAACTGATAATTCCAAAGAAGATTAATTTCAGCAGAGACAACAATGCCAGCTCAGCTCAGCGTGTCACACTGTCGCTAGCTAGCTGCATATGTATTTCCGGTTGACCTTGGCTTCACTGAACAAGTGTTTGTTTGCGTCCTCAGGTACGTTACTGATGTGAGTGACCCCTAATTTCAGCATCTTTTCGCTTTCCATGCATGCAATCTAACAGCTATTGTCCACATTGACCCGACAACCAATTGACCCAAAACTCTTGCGGTCATATTACGGTCACGTTCTTTTAGTTTTTAAGTGGTTTTTAGTCTTTAATTTTTTTTAATAATTACTATTTTTTAAACTAATAAATCATAGTTAAAAGTTATAAGCCGTAGGCTAAAAAACAGGCTATACATATGTGAGAATGGAATCGATTAATATTGTCCTATCACCCAAAAACAATTTTGTTTCATAGGAAACACAAACTTATTTATTTATTAGTCCATAACATGATAGGAGACACAATTTTATTCAAGAAGTGACTGTGGTAGAGTGCATTACCTGCTTGTAGGATTGGTGGCTACCGTAAGCAACTTCCTCTACGCACCGTAAGCAACCAGGTGCTAATTAATTAAAGAAATTAGTAGCTTGGAGTATTATATATTGGGATGATCGAGTCATCGATGGATTGGATTGATGACGACGCGCCTCTCGTTGCACACCGAGAGACGGTCTTCTGGAATTAAGGAGACGTTTGCGCGTGAATAATTTGTCCGCGTCTAGCACTGGTATCAGCTAACTTACATGATTGGGCACTTTAATCTTTCAAATTATGCGGAAGTACGATCCCAAATATCATAAGGCCATCTCCAATATGGTGCAGATCGAAACCTGTTCTACGAGATGACGATAATGATGATGTGTGTTAGGTCCTTTTTATTTTGGTTTGAGTTTTTGTCTTCTGATTTATTTTTTATTATTTCTAAATTATATCTTTTTCTCTTTTTTTGGTTTTTTTGAGCTTTTTTGCTGGTTCTTTTTCCGTATTCATTTATATTATCTGTGATGGACAAATTCGTTTTTCTATTTTTTAAATTTTTCAAAATTTAGTTATGTCAAATAAGCCACTATCAGTTACAGTATAATTTTAACCATAAGCTAACTTATTTTAGCTCAATCGGCTAGCATCTTAAGCTCAAACCAAAGCCAAGCGACTTACGAGAGAAATTCACGCTGGCCCATCTGTCACCTAATGGAGGCAGTCGGATCAGACCACAGTTGAGTTATTGCTCGCGTTGCCCTTACTTTGCTCTGCGCAACCATCCGCATTCAGCCATCCTTAGACTTTTCTTGCTTGTTTTTTCGACTTCTAACTTATAATTTATATTATAGTAATTAGTTTTTAAATAAAGTCTTTTTTAAAAACGAAGTCTATAAGGTTCTGTTCATATTAGCCTCTAAAATCTGCTTTTCTATGGTAAATAATTTTTCTATAGTATCTAACTTTCAAATAAAATATCCTTTTAAGGTGAAGTCTACTAGTCAATTATAGTACACATTGAAACAATTCTATTCATATCGGTCAAAATTGCACGCGAATGTCTTTCTATAAACTTCTCCACAAGGTGTTACTATTCATAAACCAAAACTAAAAGCCTATATGAACGGATTTTAAGTTAATTGCAGTAGATACTGTACCGACTTTAGCTATATCGGCTAAAATCGTGCACGTTGGCTGTCGACCACGTTTGTTTGCGACCACGACCACGTTGGTTTTGATCACTTACTGGTCGACAATCATTCAAGTCATATACGATCACTTTGTCTTCCGACTGGTTGCGGTAGTACCGTAGAAACAACAACGGTAGTACCACACGTGCAGATTTTGCACAGTGGTTCAGCTATGAGTTTCTCTAGATTTTGAATAGGGTTTCTATCTTAAGCTTCATAGTTTTGTAGCTATCGGGATAAAGAATAAATGAAGACTTAAAAAAAATTTTAAAACGTCATTCATCCCATTTGTTACTATCTATGGTCCTACACTTTCGGAGCTCAAGCTAGTGTGATGTGGCGCACAAGCCACCAGATTCCTGCTCTTTTTTTCCCGTCATCTGATAGACAGAAACATCAGAAAAGGCAAAAGAGAGAACGCATGGAAAGTAGTTGAGCTAACTAGAAGTTTCTTCATGTTCTTCCATCTATCTGAACTTTTTGCCTATAAGAACATCAACACAAGGAATGTGGCCACCATCCCCTGAACCAGCACCAAGTACCAGAAGCCAGTGATCCTTGCAGCTGAGAAGCCAAAGGAAGAGGCCAGGAGGCTAGAGCTCACCTCAGGCTCTCTCCCATCCACCTTGTCCCTCACACCAGCACTAGGCTCCTGCACATCTTTGCACACCACCACGCCGGATGGCGCATGCGCCGCGTCCACCGCGACATTGTTGTAACACAAGCCGGGGTTGTCCCAGAGGGCAAACCTCCTGTCCATCCTCTGGTAGAACCCAGATGAGAACTCCAGCATCCCAGTCAAATTGTTGCCGTTCAGGTACAATGCACCGATGTTCGGCAACTCGGCGAGCTTGGCAGGCACATTGCCGGACAGATGGTTGTGATCAAGCGCCAAGAACCGCAGCCTGGTTAGAGCTGCCATGGACTCCGGTACGGTGCCAACCAGACCAAGATTGGACAGGTCCAATGTGGCAAGGTTAACCAGCTTCTCCCAGCCAAACTGCACCAGGCTCCCTCCCAACGGGTTGTTTGAGAGGAGCAGGTCCTGCAGCGACACCATGCCTTGCACGAACTGAGCCAATCCACCGGTGAAGCTGTTGTTCCTGAGGTCAAGCAGTGTGAGGTTCTTGAGGCCCCCGAGCTCCGGCGGGATGCTCCCTTGCAGGAAGTTGTTGCTGAGGTCCATCTTGAGGAGCCCTTTCAAACCACCTAGTGATGAAGGCAGAGACCCAGTTAGATAGTTCTTACTCATGTCCATGATCAATAGCTTGTCGAGGCGGTCGTTACCGAGCGACGCAGGGATCTGCCCCGACAGGCCGTTCCCCGACAGCACAAGCCGCCTCAGGTTCAGCAATGCACCCAGCTCCACGGGCACAGCTCCGGTCAGATTGTTCTCGACAAGAACCAGAGATTGCAGGCTCGCAAGGCGGCCGAGGGAGGCCGGGATGACGCTGGTCAGGCCCGGGTTTGTGCGGAACTCGAGCGTCTCAAGGCTTCCGGACAGCTTCTCCCAGTTGGTGACTGCGATGGGTGTGGGGTTGCTCTTTGTGAAGCAATTGTAAAAGGACAGGCTCTTGAGGTGCTTCAGATCGAACAGCTGGGGGTTGAACTTGGCATCAGGAGCACACTGCAGTGAGTTGTCAAGAACTGGGCCAATGCTGATCACTGTTGGGTACCACAGGCCATTGAAGAGATCACATGACACCCCCTGCAAAATTTTTGGCATCCAAGAAACAATTATTTCACAGAATTTGAAAATTACAGGCAGCATCAGTAGAAACTAAATGAGCTGAACCATTTCAAATTTTTTTTGGTGGGGAATAACTTAGCAGTTCAGCACTTGCAGACATGAAAAGTAGGACATGTAAGTAAACAGAATTGGAGTAACTACTACTAGTAAGTATTAACTAACAGACATGGGAGAGTCACATGTTCCACAGAAGTAAAGATGGCAATGGGTCTATACCCATTGGATTTCATCACCCCAAACCCACCTCCATTAAGCAAAAACATCCCTGCTGGAGGACCCAATAACACAGGCGGGTACAACATTTCCCCCAAACCCATACCCGCGCGGGTGAAATAAACCCGGCGGGTGACCTATACCCGAGACATGATATACAAGATTAAGGATCAAATCACCTAAACAACAAGATCACCATTTAAATTAAAGAGTGCATAAGCATACCAATGCATAACCCAATCCAACATAATAGTGCATCACTGAACGGCTTGGAGGGCGGCGGCGGCGGCTTGGAGGGCGCCCGAAGCCCCGAACGGCTTGGAGGCTGTGAAATGGGAATTGGGTCAGCGGCCGTCTGGGAATAGGGTTAGGGTTTTAGTTTACATCTATTGGGCTGGGCCAAATATAATTATTTGTTGTGTGGGCTGGGCTACAAATAGATGGCCCATAAATATCCGGGTATCCATTGGGTAATGGGTATGGGTAGTATCAAACCATACCCACACCCGCGTACCCACTGGGTCCTATTTTTCTCCATTAGTAGACCCATGGGTAGACATTTTAACCCATATATGTACCCTAATGGGGTAATTACCCATCGGGTTTCGGGTTATGGGTACCCATTGCCATCTTTACACAGAACTTAATTACTGTAGAACGAAATGGTAACAAGTTTGGCTTATTTTTCCCTCGCTTGTCAGCATCAAATTGTAATTCTAGTACACAGAGGGTAAATAATTGCTAGCAAGTGGTAACATAAGGGCATATGTATTAAGTGTTGTGACTAGCAAGTGACGGGATGAGAAACAAAAAGAAGACAGAGCTAATGCAGTAAAACAGGAACGTCTGCAAAGCAAAAGACCAAGGAGATAAAAAGAACGCTATATGGGATGTTCTAAGAAAACATGACATTTCTAATCAAGGATTCCTTTCATGTGAGTGGAAAGCTCTTGTCCACGAGGAAACACCCCATATTAGGTAAGATTGGAGACCGAAGGCGCAAACAAAGGTCTCACTCATCCAACAGTGAAGTAAAATGTGCACGTCAAATCTTAATACATTCTTCAAGCAACAGTTGAGAAACAGAGCAGACAGGGAACTGCAAAAGCAAAAGACAATAGCAGAGGCTACAAAAGGACCAGAAAAATTGAAACGACGAAATGTTCAAATTTGAGATCTTGGAAACAAAAATAATTAGAGACAAATTCAGGACACTTATTCAGAGCATCTCACTTCGCATCCTTTGGGCCATGATTTGCATTTGAAGCTCAGAAAAAAAGGAGTACCAAGAAAGGAACTCAGATAAGGAGAGAAACTCGGAGTGAAAAAAAAAACAAAATTTGATGCGACCACCTTGGACAGAAAGGAGGAGCAAAAACATGGAATTTCCACACAAATTAAATAGTGCTGTGAAGAACAAAAAAGCAAAGAGAAGCTCTGAACATCCTAGTAATCTATCTACTCCAAATTCCTCCACCCAAGAGGTCCAAGAAACAAGCAGAGCATCACGAAACTGTGATTGCACACTATGGCAGACGCGCACCTGAATAGGAGACCAGCCACAGGGGTCAGGATAGAGCCCGGAGCCGTTCCAGTCCTTGCCTACGAAGCTCTCGATGGCCGCATACAGAGCCCTCTTCTCCTTCTCCTCCATTGGAGCTGTCGCCACCGAGCCCTCATCCCCTTCCCCGGAGCAGCCGTGGAGGTTGTGCAGCAGCAAGACCACCAGAGCAAAAACCAGGAGCCTGCAAAGACGACGACGCCTCATTGCCACAACAGCAGGAGCCTCCTCCACTCTGCCTACTTCTACAAGACCTGCTCGCTTGCTATATAGCCATTGCTCTCTCTCTCTCTCTCTCTCTCTCTCTCTCTCTCTCGCAAAATGTGGCCTTTTAGGTGGCAAATAAATGTGGCTTTGGCTGCGCAGAAATGGCTGCAAGAAGCCGAGACATTCCTATGCAAAGGGCAGCGCTGGACTGGGGATCCCAAGGCAGGCACAGGGAGGCAGGAGAGAGGGTGGTAGGAGTGAGCGGCCTTTGGATTTGTAGGAAAGAGAGGGAGGGGAGGAGGAATTAGCAGTAAAGGTAGATTGCCATAACGACAACACTGGTGAAAAGATGGCAGTACCAAGAAAAGTCCCGCAACCCAACCCAACCCAATGCCAATGGGTTAAGAAGAGTATTCAGTAGTTCAGTGTGTGTGCGATGGGTAGCTTAGCTTAGCTTTATACGAGATCTGAAAATAAAGGGATGCGAGGGTGGCTGCAGCAGGACTAGCGTATGTCTACTCTTTAGTCTAGCGTGTGTCTACTGCTCCATCTGGCGGAATTTTTTGTGTATATATAGTACTATTTATAACTATAATTATAAAAATATCTATATACGTGTATATTAGCAAAAATAGCATTTTTACTGTCCGATGGCCGGACGGTGACGCCGTAAGGCTGACGTGTGTGACCTGAAGCCCTGCCACCTGGCAGCCAACGCCTGTCGTCACGCCACTGGGCACCAGGTGCCCTATCACCCTACCTGTCTTAATTATTTTTTTGTATACTATATTTTAAAAAAATTTAAATATAGTAAATAAGCTCAAAAAATTACAAAATTTTATGTGTAACCTTCCATTAGGTGTATGTCGTGAAGTCCATTAGGTGGCAGAGAGCGACATTGGTGGATCCGACGGCGTTAGCCGCCGGAGACAGGAAAGAAGGGGGGCGGGGGGCTTCGATGCCAGATCTAGCCAAAGATGGAGAAGGCGGCTGCGAGGAAGAAGGAGGAAGTGGGGAAGGAGGAGGCAAGGGAAGGGTGGTGCGGAGGCCTTGTCACCCCGGCGAGGAGATAGGGATGGCACTCGAGAGGGGCCATGAGATCAGGCGAGGAGACGAGGGCGGCTGGCGTCGAGGATGTCGGGTTAGGGTTAGGAGGTGTAAGAAATACAAAGGGGTAAAGGTTAATCCATGCCTCTAATTCTCAATCCAATGGTTTAAAAATATTTGACTATTTTCAACCTCTAAAAATAGTCAAATGCTCTATAGACAGATCCATATGAGTATGCATGTTCAATCTGGATTTTTTAGCGGCTTTTGGCTTCTAACTGAAATTACACTTGTAGCGGCTGTTAGTTTTTCGGAGTCATTTAATTAAAGAAAAATGAGAAAAATAATGGAAACACCATTATATTTCCAATGACAATGCAAAGAAAAAAATAGGAAAAAAGGCTAAAAAGCTGAAAAAGGAAAAAAAAAAACTAAAATTAGGAAGCCCAAGCCAGAATGCACTGGCCTATAGTGCCGCTCGGTTGGGCTGAAATAAGCTGGTTTATGGTTGAAATTGCACTGTAATTAGTTGAAATTACATTATAGCTGATAGTGGCTTATTTGGTGTAACTACATTTTAAAAAATTTAAAAATAGAAGAAAACAGGTTAGTCCATAATGGACATTGCAAACGAATACAGAAAAAAGAACCGACAAAAAAACTCAAAAAAGCTAAAAAGTAGAAAAGGACGAAATTTAGAAATAATAAAAAATAAATCAGAAATCAGAGCTAAAAGGGTCTGACAGTGAGCCCAACTGTTGCATAAGGATCATGGCACTTTCACCTAGGTTTTTAGGCCTGTGTGTTCTTTCAGCCACCCAAGAAGAAAAAGCAGATAGGACACTCGGACTCGGAGTAAAGAGGAGGGGAAGCATGTCATCAGAGCGGTTTTACTACCCCGCTCCACTTTGCAGAAAGTTGGTAGAGGTTGTTGGTTTTTAGGCTGCAGCCGCTGCTGGCGGCTGCTGCTGCTCGCATCGCATCGCATCGCATTGCCCAATAGAGATTGTAAATACGGAGCAGCCTCTCTACTCCCTCTCTGATGGGCAGTGACACAGACTGATGGATGGATGGCGACGGCTACTCCTCAAGTCTCCTCCTAGTACTCCACTCGGGCGGCCACTCCTGGTCCTAGTGGTGATCGAGATCAGAGAGATTCAGAACCAGATATGGCAAGCAAATCAAAGAGACGGGGGCACGAGCAAGCAAGAGGAGGCAAGGACATGCATGGGCTTTGCAAAGAAGATGGCGAGCAAACTGCACGCGGTGTTGTGCGCTTGTTCCCTCGATGCAGCAGGGCAGGACAGAGCAAAGCAGTTGTTTGCGTTGTACCTGCAGTGCCAGGGGCATGACCCGGCGTCCTTGACGAACATGATCCGTGCATACACCTCTGTTCGTTGAAATTCCTCGGCACCTCCCTTTCTTAACACGGATCTTTTCATCAGCCAGAACATGGATCCTTGCCGACGAATAACCAACAACCACCTGCTGCGATTTTGTGAAGCCATGCCACCATCTGAATCCTGAACACATGCACAGTGCTATGCATCATAAATCACATCTGATCTGAGGAGGAAAGAAAGGATGCTGCCGAATAGTTTTTATCCTATCCAGAGCTCCCTTGCGCAACAGTGCTAGCACTATTGTTGGTATGTTACTGTTATGTATGGATCAGAGAGAGTGCCTGAAACAAAATACAGTAACTAGTAACAAGATCTCAGGTCTTACACTCGCTTGCTGCTTGCTTGGTAGTGTGCAGCAGATCAGATGTTGCGAGTGATTTGCCCGTATAATGCGACATTGCCTTTCTTACACTCGCTTGAATACGGTAGCTAATGCGACAGCAGGAAAGGCAGGCAGGAGAGAAGAGCCCGTATAATTGGGATGGATTTGATTTTGATGGCAAAATCCATTTCAAACTGAAACTCGCCCAGGCAGGCAGAGGCAGGGTACGATACGACTCCTTTTTATGTGTATGATTGACTCTTGATGATACCGTCTGTCCCGAGCTGTGCGAGTGGGACTGCGTCTGCTGCGACTGGGGCAAATGGATCCTTTGCATTTTGCTGCACAGCGCAATGCAGGGAAAGACAGCAAGAGCAAACAAAAGCAGCCACAGATCTTTTATTACTCTACTTCCTGCAACTGCAATACCAATACCACCAAAAAGCTGAGAAAAGAGCAAAATAAAAGATGATACTGTATTATTCTTGCCTGCCTTTCTTTCTCGTCAGTGCTAATGAAGCTTAGCTCTGCTTCCTAGTAGTACTAGTGCTAACTTTTGATAACTAACCAACCACATGTTTTATGTGTGGCCTTGGCCTTGCTGCATGGTAGCAAGGCTTAAGAGATGAACCAACGAGGGTAAAAAACAGCATGCTCACTTGGATCATGCAAGGATACGATCGGTCCATTCCTAGTTCTTTTAAATGACAAAGGAACAACACAGAGGATCTCTAGCATTTTTCTGTCCTAGGAGAGGATCACGCTCCAGTCCTATTTAGCAAAGTAGTACGTATTTTTAGGTTGTCTGAACAATCGAGATGCATGACACATAAACCAACAAGTGCATCAAGCCACCAACCAACGGTACTGTCGCGGGCAATTAAGAGCTGATGGCCGGCTTGGATTAGATCCATACTACATGGCGAATCAAGTGGCCAAAAGAGAGCTTGAGCTAGGAACAAAAAGGACAGGGGGTCTTAGCAGGAAGGAGGGTAGGTGGTGAGAGGAAATGCAAAGCGATGCTAGCTGCAACTGCTGCAATGTGCACCAGATGAGATGAGACGAGATGAGAGAGAGAGATGCTGTGATGCTTTTGTTTCTTCAGTAGTGGAGGGGAGGCAGGGGACCATGCAATGCGTTGCATTGCGTAGATGCAAAGGCACCACTTCATCTAGCTCGGCATGTGATTGGGGCCATAGCGCCATTGCCATACTAACCCATGTCCATGTGGGCCTCCAAGATTTACAATCATTTCTGGGGACCTCACCTCACCTCACCTCCCTCGATTTGGGTTTGGTCCATCCGTCAACATGTTACTACTCCTCCCACTCCCAGTATGGAGTAAGTTACAGCAGCAATAGTAATATTGTGCATCGAGTTTCAGAACGTTCTATTCTTCGCTTGCTACTTTACTGCATGCTGGTCTGCTCTCTCTCTCTCTCTCTCTCTCTCTCTCTCTTTCTCTGCTCGACGCACATTATCCAGGCTTGTTTGGGTAGCTTACATTCTCTCTTAGTGGAGTTTGTCTCACTCAGATGGAGCTAGTTAATTTGCACGATCTCTCAGCAGTCAGTCATGTTTTGCGCCTAACACTACGGCTTGTTAAGATGGCCTTCTCTAATACTCCTCCTAACTTGTGATGAGTGATGACTTAAGTACGTATTTCTCACAAGCTATTATGGTTAACTGCTTGTATTGACCGGAGCAGGTGGATGGAACGGCGAGTGAGTGTGTGTGTGTGTGTGATGGTGGGTGGGGGCGAGATGATCAGAGAATGGTGTTGGCATGGCATGGGTCAGCCAGCCCCAGCATCCCACATGACTTTCTGCATGCCCCGTGTCGTTACGTAGTACTACAACTCGTGTATGAGGAGACAATCAGCTGGTCGAAATTAGACTCACAAGGATGAGAAACTCTTTTTTTTTTTAAAAAAAAAAGGGTTGCTGTTATGCTTTTAGCTGTTTGATCCACCCTCACGTCCTTGGGACGGAGGAGGGCGGGGGTGATGAGGGGATAGGAGGCCGGAGAGATGGTTCCATGTATTCGGCGGCTGTGGCCAGGGTAGAATTAGCCACAGTTTAAGCTTTGGGCTGGATTAGTTGTTCTTGAGCTCACTATTTCTTTATAGGCTTGCTATAGCTCAGATAGCCTAAGACCTGGTTCCGCCACTGGCTGTGGCTCTACCGGATACAGGAGAGAGAGTGGCGTGTGGCATTGGGGGAGGAAGAGTGGAGAAAGAGGCGCTGTCGCCATCCTCGACATCGGCGACCAAGTCGGGAGGCAGAAGCGATGGAAGCCGGCGGGCCTTGCCGGCATCGAAGCTGCGCTGACGAGGCAGGGGTAGTGGTGCGTAGCGTATGAGAGGGGTTGTGGGTGGCAGCTGGAGGGGGATGGAGAAGTTAAGTTAGGGTGTGGTGAGAGAATTATATAATGCAAATGGAAAGTGTTAGACCTAGATCTAATAGTGGAGAAATTCCACTGATATTTCTTTTGCACAAGGAACACTCGAGTGTCATATACATAGTCCCTAAATTGTATAGAAACTAGCAGAATTACTCGTGCTATTACGCGGCTAGATATTAAGATACTATTTTTGTACACCATCTAAATTTCTATGATTAAAAATACAATTATATTTGTCATACAACTCTAATATCTATGTATTATTAATCTGCATTGATATAATCTGGTCTCATTAAAATAAACGGTGTTGAATTGTAGATCCATCTTATCTTTTTTTTCTCGACTAATAAGAGAATTTGTATGATATTTTTAAGATTAGTATGAGATTTTTTGCTCTTAAAACGAAGAAGATACCTGAATAGTGAATATTACCTTACTAGTTGTTTGTATTTATTATATATTGTGCGGCACATAGATTTACCCTAGCAGGATTCTAATATAATTTCCGCATTTCAAGGAGGGCTTACACTATTTGCTTCCAAAGCTGTAGAGAGTTACTGAATACAATGGTTGGGTGATACTGTACGGAAAATTAGCACGCATAAAATGGGAGTAATAGTATGATCCTTAGATTTTTTTTAAAAAAATAATGGGACTATGGAGGAGAATTGAGATGGATGTGTCCAAGCAGGAGTGAGTTCTGTACGGTAGGATCTTGGTCACAGGATCAACCTATGGGCCTGTTTTTTTCGGCTGCGACTTATGACTTTTAGTTGAAATTTTTGAATTTTCGTTGTTTACAGTATAGATTACGGAGAGATAGATACTCACTTGCGATTCTGGCTGGTACAAATGTTGGGCTTTTAACGTATAGATCGTTTAACTTGTAGACCCCGTCTTGAGAAAATACTCCGTTTGAAAGTTAGGTACTGTAGCAAAAGCTAAAAGCCGTCAGCTTGTGAGGTAAAGAACATGTCCTATAGCTATGGGTTACAGACAACGTTTCGTGTGCCCCCACTATAATTTTAGTGTTGCCGGTGCTCCCGTTGTTCGAAAATCGGTCTAAATAGTTAAGAAAAATTTTGAAAAAATTACAGAGCATGATATAATCTAGCATCACACAAAATTTCAAATCCAAATTTGTGTTGAACTGCTAAGGGTATTTTGGAAATTTTCCAATTTGTAAAAGAGAAAAAAAGAAAAAAAATAGTGGTCCTTATCTCTCGTGTGCGGCGACGGGGTGGCTTCGGCTTTGACCGCTTCGCCCGGGGCGGCCGACTCAAGCGACGGCGGTGATGGAGGCGTCACCGGTGCAGGTGCTTCGGCGCCAGCCATGACTGCAGCTTGCTGGCCTCCGCTCCGCTCCCCTATAAATGGCGACTTCCCTTTCTCTTTTGGAGGACCAAAAGCTGTAAGTTCACTTCTTCCCCTCTGATCTTTGATCTCCCTCGGCAATTCTCCGATTTCTTTGTGTCTTTTCCTTGGATTTGGCCGTGAGGAAAGATTTGGGGATTTACCTCTAGAGGTTGATTCGGCTTGGACTTGTGTTGAGTGTTTGAAGAAGATTTTGTGACTTGTTCTTGGTGTTCTTGGGTGCTCTTAGCCGGAGCTCTCAGTCTTGTGCGGCGTCCACCTGATCCTCGGCTTCTACTTTGGCTACTCGAGGTGGAAGTGTGGCATTGTATCTCCGATTACCATCATCTCCTTGCTCGGCGCAGCGAGGTGCTTGGTTTTTTGGGACAGTGCTACGTGCGGATTCGATGACGGTAGCCACCGGAGACGGAGAAGAACGGCGGGGCGGGAGCACTGGAGACCGGTGGGGTGACGGGGAAGAGAATAGCGGTGGGGAAGGATGATTCGAAGGGAGGGGAGGACCGAGCGGGGGAGTGGAGGATAGGGCAGGGGGAGGCGATAGACGGCGGGCTTACCGGTGTGAGAGGTGAGGCGAGGAGGTGGTGCGGGGGTGGTAGCGATGGGGGAGGTGCTCGGGCGATTCGGGCGAGGTGGTGGGGGTGGTGGCTGGCGGCGGGTAGGGTTAGGTTATTTTATATGATTTGGGGGCGAATCTAGTGTGTTGGATTTTCATCCAACGATTCTAAAATATGATTAATTTTGTTTCTAAAAATAATCAAATGTTGTATAGATAGATCTATTTTATAATATGATTTTTGTAAAGCTAATTTAGATGGTTTTAAATTTAATAATAAAATTTGAAGGTGCAAATTCTAGTACACCGAGTAAAAAAGAATGGTGACAGTAATTATGTACGCAGCCTATGATCATAACACGTTAACAAAAGATGAGAAGCATGCCAATTAGCCTGGCGGCTAAACCGCGCCGCTCTCCTGCTCTCCGGCCTCCCGACCGCCCACGCTGACTTCATGGCAATTGGAGACACTCCTATTGTACAAGCAAAAGAAAATTGTACAAAGAAAGAGAAAGAGGAGGTCTAGCCTACTGCTATACAGGGGATGGGTCCCTCGCCCTACCCGATGCTGGCAATTGGAGGGGGAGGAGGGAGGGGTCAGATCTGGTTGAATCGGAAGAAACGAGAGGAGGGTGGGTGGGGTGGGGTGGGGTGGGGTGGGGGGGAGGAGAGGTGGCGCTACCGCGCAAGTGTTCTATTTTTACTGTAGACAAAACATGTTAAATGTGCTATAAAAAATATATGAATGTTGTAATGAAATATGCAGTACAGGACCGAACTTAGAGAAATATTTGGTGCAAGAAAAAGCTATTCCATTCAGAGGTCCCTATGATAAGATGACGCTGCCACTAATACATTATTGTGACATCGTCGTTCACAACAAATGGGTTTGTCAATTGTTTCTGTTCAACATCTCTCAGATCATTACAATGCTTAGATATGGAGATGTCCTAAAATTTTGGTGTATAAAAGCACTGAAAGCGGAAGGGTCTTCTGACGGGGAATGACACCTTCTTCACATTGATCAGGGGAAAAATCAGAGGAACCACGTGAAACATGTCATAGATTTTGTCCTTAATATTAATCAACCACAAACTACGTACCTTGGTGCATCAAATCTCTAATTTTTCAATGGATATAAGATCTCAGTTAAGATCAACAATCATGAAACGCACCTCAAAAACAGCAGCGATGTAAGTGTCTGAGCTGACTGAACCTATGATACTTGTAACATAAAATATTGACATCATTCCGATGATTTAACATAATATGAATCACATGAAACAGGAAACATTTCAATAGGTGGCCTGAACATTCCGGTCTTAGTGGTTGCATTGCATGGAATTATCAGGATGTATTAGAAGAACATGGTGAACCAAACTGCATCATCAAGCATTATCATAGCAGTGACTTATAGTTTTTAGATCTATAGTTTATGGCTTTTATTTATGTTATTTTGAGACAGTAGCGGATGACGGCAAGGGCGGGCCCAGTGGGTAGTCCATATAGGCCCAGGACTACCCTGCAATAGTGTAATTTGGCCCAAAATCTCCCATGCCCAAAACGGCTAAACCGCCCGCGGCGCCTATCCCCGTCCCCGATTCTCCGTCTCGCCTCGCCTTGCGGCTCGCCTATCCGCCCGGCGGCGGCGCCATCCGCCTCGCCTCGGCCTCGCCCCGCCTCGCTCGCTCCTCGCCTCGCCTCGGCCGCTCCGCCTCGCCTCGCCCCGGTGACCTGCCGCTCCCTCGCCTCGCCGGTGAGCTCCACCGCTGATGCTCATCGCGCGGTGCCAGTGCGGCAGTGCCCACTGATGATTGTCGATTGATTGGAAATTTGGAATTGGGAAGTGCTGATTAATACAGCCCAGTGCATCAGTGCATGTGTACACCACCACAGAGGCATGGTTAATTGAAATATACAAGCAGTTGGTGCACAGATACAAATAAATTCATCATTTACAGAGTGGAAATTAAAGTGCACACTGTCTAGTTAAATAGTTGGTAATTATAGATGTAACACAAACCTGCAGCAATCTTGGCATGAATACATTGATGGGTCGTTCAGACAAAACAGGAACATCAAACCTACAACAATCTTGGCATGAATACTACTGCATAATCTGTGCATAATTGCATAATCTCACATGTTATATTGCTGCCAACTAGTTCAAGTTTTGTATGTACAAAATCAGAATTCTAGCTCAAATATAGCAGGAGTGATGTATATGACCTTGTATATAGCATCCATAGCACCTTCCATATGATCCAGATCATTACTGTCCAAAGCCTTAAACTAGTGCTGCAATCTTCTATTTATGTAAGACCTTATATTACATTTGAACAATTTATATTATCAGTTATGCAAATTTTGAACTTATTTGTTGAATTTAAGGTATTATGAGATCTTTTAGATATATTATGTTTTTTACCGAACCGTTTACCGAATTTTTGTATTAGATTATACCACATTGCATAATAATTTTTTAGTTAGGCATACCCTGGATTCAAATCCTGGGTCCGCCACTGGATGACGGAGACATCGACTTAAACGACGTACACAGTTTTAAGCTTGAAAAGCTATTTGGAGAATCCATTTTAAGAGACCGTCCCATTTAATTAGATTTTCGAAGAAGCTAATTAAACACCAAAAGGCAAAAATAATAGGGCCTATATCTTGGGATAGCCTGTGTTTTCTGGTCATAGAAAGCAAATCATGTGTAACATCTTGAAAATTTAAATTTGGAAATATGAAGTTTTTTGAATTATTTCGCAGGGTGTTTTATTTGAATTTGGAGTTTATGATTTGCATTTGAAAATTTGGTTGAGGTTCCAAAAATTGAAAAGTACAAAAAGGAACAAGCATGTTCAAATAATAGGGAATTAAATTTAAAAGAATGACCCATGAAAGGAGGGAGGAATTTGAATTAAAATACAAAAAATTTATAAAGACAAGAAATACAATGGGCAGTATATATATATATATATATATATAACATGTGCAAAAAGGTTTAGTAAAGGAGCAAAAACATAAAAGGGAAATATACATATGCACATCAATAATTCAAGAGGAAAGTATATATATATATATATGTACATATACATAAGTGTAATCATAAATAAATAAATAAATAAAAGTAATAAGAAGAGGAGGTCAGACCAGGCTAGCTGGCCCAGCCCAACCCCCTGTTTTCCCCATCTCCCCGCACCCTTCCGCCCGGCCGGCCCACTCTCTCTCGTTTCTCTGCCCGAGCAGCCCCTCCCACTGTTTATCGTCTCCACCTGAGTCTCCCTACTTCTCTCCCCTTCCCAGGCCGCTGCAACGGCTCCCTCGCTCTGCCCCGCAGCCCAGCCCGCATCCCCTCCTCGCGCGGACCAACGGTCATATGCGTTCGGACCGGGGGACACTGCCGCCTCTGACCGCGCCTCTACCGCCGCCTCTTTTTCTTGCCTGCACCGCTCCGTCGCATCACGCGCGCAGCTCTAGCTTCCGCTGCCACTCCACACTCAGCACTGGGCATCATTGCCGTATCCATGTGCGAGATCCTCTGCTGTGCCGCCTGCATCCGCCGCTTGCCGATGGGACTGCACGGGCGAGCCTCCCGATGCTAGCCCTGCCTACGCATCTATAAAAGCCTCCGAACTCACCAACTTCTTGCCCACACTCCCCACATCCTCCCACAGCGCTCGATTGAGCTCCCTCCGCCCGTAGCTCGCCGGCGCCACCCTCCTTCCCCAACTCCGGCTGTCGGCCTCCGCTAAATCCCACCGCCAAACTTCAATTCCATCTTCCCACATCCTCTCCGGAGCCTCGTGGTCCTAACCCCGGCCTTCCCCGTGCCTCCCGAAGACCGTACGTCGCCGGCACCGGAGCTTCCTTCCGAGTCGCCGCCGCCGCATGCCGCCGGCCCGCCATCGTGCCCTTCAGCCCCCGTCGACCTCACCGCCGGCACCCCCCGAAGCACAAGGAACACATTTTGCTCCTTCCCGGTTCACCTCCGGTCACCGCTCGCCGTCGGTACCGCAGACCCACCGCCGCCTCCGACCTCCTCTGCCCGACCCCCGCTGCCGACTGGTTCAAAAGGTATAAGCCCCCCTATATAGGTAAGAAACACCGAGCGCCTCGGCTAGCAAGACTATCTCCCCAACTCCCCGGCCAGCTGAGCCCCGGCTCCGCAGATCTGCCGGTTGAGTTTTCTTTTATTCGGTCTGACCAGTGGGCCCCACCTGTCAGCGGCTGCTATCTCGAGCGGCCCACTGACAGCAGGGTCCCACCTGTCAGCAACACGTGCAACTAATGACAGTGATTAGTAACTAATTACTCTCATAAATGCTAATGCTGGATGGATATAAGATAACCTCACTGGCATGTGGGCCATAACTCAAATATTAAAATAATCTCTGGGCCCACCTGTCATAGATTCAGCACATGGAAATAAAAATAAAGAGAATGAATTGAAAATACCCAGTGGGACCCACCTGTCAGAGTATTGATAATTTTTATGATTAAATCAAACTGAGGACTTTAAATGATCATAACTTATTCATTTTAACTCCAAATTGAGTGAAACAAATTTCTAAATTCATCTAAATTCAAGATCTATCCAATGGAACGGAAATCATAATTTTTAGAGTTCATTTGAATTTCTGATGATATTTTGTTTAATCTGCTGCTTTTCTTTTTATATGAATTTTGCGCACGATAAATAGCGTACGTGGCTCAAGAGGAAGAGGCTGAGGCAGTCACCCTAGAAGCTCAAGAAAATCAAGACCATGACCCATGTGACCAAGGCGAGTTAACATTTTGACCATGTTGAACCCATGTTTATGCAAAGTTAATTTCTTTTAAATTATCCATGTGCATGCTATTATTTTATATGGCAATTTATCTTCGCTTTTAAAGATGATAGTTATAATGCCAATATTATGCTTGCTACTATTACTCCATTGAAACTTTTGGATAAATGAACCATTGTTGCCGTAGTAAAAATTATAATAATGTAGCTTTTGCAAATAAGTCCTTATTATATCGCGTTGCTTAGTATTGCTAGTTAATCGGGGGTACCTAAATGCCCCAAAATCATCACTTGCAACTATGAAATGATTTGGCCAGTCATGATGGGAATGACTGGAGTATGATGGAATGGGTATTTTATGTTCTCAAAAACCTCAACTTGCTTTTTATATCTGGGTGGATGGTACGAGGTGTGTGTGTGGTGCAGTGGAAGCACAAAGTGGTTAGTGGTAGTACCACCCAGATAACCCTAAGGATCGAATCTTGTGATGACCTCCCAAGGTACAACAGTATAATCATAAGCTGGCAAAGTGTAGGCATGGTTGACTAATTTGTATGGCTCTAAGGTGGTTACATGAAAGTGTGAACACGAGCAAAGGGATGGATGGTCTCATCCCCGCCTTTGCCCGTGATGGCTCACGAGGGACCCTTCTCTAGGGGTGTGCGCAACCTACAGAAGATAGACCTTAGCGGGCGTAACCACAGTAGGACTATGCATTGTAAAGGCTCTGTGATAATCTAGTCAACCGTATGGCTAAGGAATCATGTGGGGCAACGAGCAAATTTATCTCTTGTGGGTAAAGTGTGCAAACTCTGCAGAGTCTAAACTATTCGAATAGCCATGCCCACGGTCAAGGGCGGACATGGGAACTTAACTAGATATAGTTCTATTTAAAACTTATGGAGGGTGGGATTGGTAAAGTTGAGGGCGGAGAAAGGCCCTAGTTTGAATTGTCCTGAGTGTCGTCCCAGTGGTAAGCTAAACTGTTGTAACGCTAAAAGATGCTATATGATGCAGATGCTATGTAACGGTGGGTGGGATCTGTGCTTTTATTATATTGGTCTATTTCACAAACTCTAAGTCAAGAATTTTAAAACTGCTAAGTTTTAGAGATTTTTAAGTAATTATATTCAAAAGCACTCTACGCAAAATAAAATGAGCCCAACCTTCCTTTGATAAGCTAAGCATGATAAATATTGCATTCTGTGTGTTGGCTCGCTAAGCACGGTGGATTGTGGTCACACTCGCATTACCCAAAACAGAGACACATGATCATTATGCCTATGAAGACACCCTGCTACTGAAAGGAAGAAACAACGAAGGGAATTAGGACGTAGTTTACGTTTTCTGGGCGTAGACAAGTTGACCCGAGGCATTGTGTTCAAGTATATTATCGGAGTCTCGATGATATACAATGCACATATTACCCCCCAGTCGCTTGCCTGTGGTTATGGTCTTACTTTTGCTTCCATTTCTGCTGCTTGTTTGTAGTGAAGACATTTGGCCTAATCGGCCCTTTTGTAAACTGTCATCCGATGTGGTGTATCTTAAACTCTGTAATATTATTATTGTCTATGCGATGTATGACATGATTCAGCATTATACCTGTATGCACTATCTTACTGATCTAGGGAATAGCGCAGTGAACACAGTGGATTCTGGATTGAAAAATCCGGCCTAACATCATGAGTGCTGCATTATAAGCTTGAAAACGAATAATGAAATAAACCCACTCCAATTTATAATGGAAAAATTGATCATATACCCTCCATTTAGATGGAAATTGAGGATTTATTCTTCTGGCCTATGTGACAGTGACTTATGATGACTCAATGTGTTATTAAGATATGGGGAAAGTAAATCCTCAATTTCTCAACTAAAGAGAATCTCCCTTTATAATGGCACCAGCAGCATGTTTTCTACAGCACGTTGGTTGTTCTGCTTGCACCGTGAATCGGATGGGGTTGTGTGTGTGTTTCTTTGATTGAGAAATTCGCAACGAGGGGTGCCCTGCTCGTTTAATTTGATAGAGAAACAGAGGCAACAGGAGAGGCAGAAGAGAGAACCGGATCAGCCGATTAGCTAGGGTTTGTTTCTCCCCCGCTCCCCCAAATCCCTCGCCGGCCATGGCGGCGGAAGCGCTACCGTCGTCGGTCTCGGCCGGCTCCGGCTGCCGGGCGGCCTCGCCGGAGTCGTACATCGGGAGCCTCATCAGCCTCACCTCCAAGAGCGAGATCAGGTACGAGGGCGTCCTCTACAACATCAACACAGAGGAGTCCAGCATCGGCTTGCGCAATGGTATTTCATTCCCCACTCTGCTCCTCTCAGATGCGCTTCGTGTAGCCCTAGATTTGCTGTTCCCTCGTGCGTCCGGTGAGCCAAGCCGAGGTCCCCAACCTTGTTACGCGTCGGGGATCGAGGAAATTTCCAAAAAAAAAAAATCAATCTTTTCTGGAACCTTACCTGATAGAATGATGTTGGGCTTCGCCAGTTTTCGCCTTTCTATTAGGAATTATTAAAGCCGCCCGTTGCATCCTCTCCTATCTGAACAAAAATGTATCAACCCGAGATGTTTGCTTTGGTAGCTCAGCTCTTGCTTCGCATTCCGCATTGTTCCACGCGCTGTTCTTGCTGCTATCGTGATTTACGCCTGCTCATTTCCTGTTTTGTAGTGCGATCATTTGGAACTGAAGGGCGGAAGAAAGACGGAATGCAAATTCCTGCTAGCGACAAAGTTTATGAGTACATCCTCTTTAGGGGAAGTGATATCAAGGTATGTATATATGGCACTACGAATACATGCTCTAAATAATTCCTTTACGTTACTGGTGCCTGGTTTCCACTTAGTGGCCTCAGACGCAGACTGGTAGGATACTATTCTTGGATTATTTCTGTCTTTTCGACAATTGATTTGCTTTACACTATCTGGTATCCATTTGATTTATTGTGTTTATCGTTATGCCTTACCTGGGACCAATTGATTTGCTTCTGCAGGATTTGCAAGTTAAATCATCACCACCGCCACCACAACCAGCTCCCCTGCACAATGATCCTGCCATAATCCAGGTACCACTGTGAAGGTAAAACATAGAACTTATTTGTTTAGGGCTACTCAGCTCACGCAATTCTGTTCTGCAGTCACATTATTCTCAACCAGCATCGACTTCTTCGAGTTTGCCCTCTGCTGGGGGTGCAGTTTTACCAGACCTCAGCTCCCAGGCAGCTCAATATGGCCTTCAGAGGCCAAGTTTTCACAGTAATATTCCTCTGTATCAACCAGGGGGTGCTCCGTGGGGATCTTCTGCTCCACCTCCTGCTGGAAGTGCTTCAGCACTTTCAGTTCCCCCAATGTACTGGCAGGGATACTATGCACCTTCAGGTGGGCTTCCAACTCATTTGCCGCAACCTCCTTTGCTTCAGCCCACACCAGGATTATCGGTTCCCCAGACTCTCCAATATCCAGGACTGAATCCCTCTCTACCGTCTGGGCAGCAGAAACTGTCAGAACTCCAGCCCCCCTTTTTACAACCACCTGTTACTAGTCAAGGCCCTTCCTCAGGTATCCTGCCCGCCACAGCAGCATCTGCTTTTGCTAGCTTATTAGCTCCAGAAACTTCAAAGCCTCTGCTGCCAAACATGGGACCTTTGTTTAGTCCTCCGGTGGCATATCTTGGCGCCACTCTTCCTTCAGCCGGCCAGCCAACATCCATGGCTGAATCTAGTGCAACAGTGTCACAGGACTTAACTTCTCTTGTTAGCGGTAAGATTGCTGCTATTCCAGTCTCAACATTGGCATACCAAACAGTATCTCAGGCAATTTCTTCGACTGCTACGCCATCTAGCTCAGTCCAAATGGAGATGCCAGCACCTTTGTTGGCATCATCAGGTCAACTATTGCAGAATGCTCCATCCATGCTTTCATCGTCTCAGTCCATGCAGACACCTTTACAGATGAGTGGCAAAGATGTCAAGCCAGTTGAGCCTAAATCAAGGGTTGCAGAACCATTGCTACCTGATCCACCATCATGTGCTTTACCTGAAAATAAGGAACCTATACTACCGTTGCCAAAACAAACAAATCAAAAGGTATGCCAGCTTTTCTACGCCTGTCTTGTGTGCTTAATGAGGCAAAAGAGCTTTATTAGTTCTAATCATGCTTTTATGTGCATAATCAGGTGCACATATTTGGATACATTATTTGCTTCAGAGTTATACTAGGGAATTAACTTTTTGATGAACTTATTAGCATAATCTTGCTTAATTTGGCTTAGTAAAGTGACAAAGTTAAATCTGCTGGTTGCTCTTTTCCTTTTCTTTTGCTACTATTCTAAAATCAGAGAACCTATCATTATTCCTGTGGCAGCAAATGTTTAAGCAGAAATAGTGATGTATTTTATTTTACAGATGTTGACTTCCAATTTAAAACATCACAAACAATTTGAAAATTAAGATTTACGAGATAAAATGAGGTGACATTCCCAGAAAGTAGGCACTTTCAAGGTAGTGTGGAGTATGATGTCGGCAACCTGACATACACCTCCCTAACCATCTGGTTTGTTAATGCATAACTAAGAGCTCCCTTGCTTTTCTTAAACTTTTTGTTACATAAAAATTGCTTATGAAATACCATTTTGTTAAATTAACCTTGCATATTTACAACAACAACAACAACAAAGCCTTTTGTCCCAAACAAATTGAGGTAGACTAGGAATGAAACTTTCTCAAGATCGAAGAGATATGAGTCTTGAAATAAAACCTACAATACTAAAATCCTAAGCTGTACAACCTACTATCTGAGCCAAGAGCCTAAAACAATGTCCCTAACTTTCTTATGGTTCCGGTACGTGGATTGCTAACTTCCATATTTCCTCATAATAAATTTCTTGCTTATCTCTTTCATTTTTCTATGTTTATTATTAGATAATATGTCCTTCATTGTGTTCTGTCTTATTTTGTTTTCAGTACAATGGAGCTGGTTCATACAGCCATCACAACTTTAGGGGCCGGGGAAGGGGTAGAGGCAGTGCGGTATGCCTGATACATTTCAGTACCTCTTGATTTTTTTTGTTCTCATTGTCTATTTTGAATGATTTTTAGTGTTATCGTACAAATTTTGTTATCTGTGCTGCTGTGGTGCTTGCGGTTTCTTTTGCTATATCATCTTGTTTGAAAGAAACACTGTCTGTTTTTTTTTGGAACATATATGTTATAAGCAGCTTCATTTTATCAATGCCAAACATGATTTTTTTTGAGAGATAATAGATAACTCTATACATTGGGACTTGAGATAATACTTCTATTGTTTGGATGCAAAACTTAATTGTACTGATCGCTGAGCATAAATCCTTGTGTGTTTATTATTTCTCGATAAGCTTAATTTGTGACCTATACTTAACTATTTTCAGTTGATTTTTAGCTTCACTTCATTTTATTAGTTTACTAATTAGGGATCCACTTGTTTTCTGATCTACGAAATACATATTTTAGAGATGTAAGGTAGGATGCAGATATTAGGGGGAGGTTTGTCTTGAGAAGGAATTTGTTTGGAGAAGTTCTTTTTGTTGGTTTTCTAAACTGTTTTGTGTGGTGTTATAGACGTGGGCCTTGGGCCAGTTGGGTTATTATTAGGAATAAGAGATTGGTTTCTATTTGAGTTAGAGATTGGTTTCCTTGTATTAGAGATATAGTTAGAGATATGATTGGAGTTAGATTACATCTGTTAGGGGAAGCCATCTATATAAAGAGGCTACCGCATGCTATTGTGATCAAGTAGAGAATAACAAAGTCTTCCTAGTCTATAGTCTCTCCTCCCTCCCTACGCTGACTCCATCCGGCCATCTTCTTGGTGGTGTTTACCCGTTATGAACTAAAGTTCATAACAGATTGGTATCATAGCAGTCGATCCCCTCCCACGACTTCTGCTACCATGGCTAATGGATGGAGCGACGCGATCACGCTCTGCAAGGAGATCAGCAAGCAATTGAAGGATATCAAGGAATCGAGTGAGAATGCGATGAAGAAGCTACAAGAGATAATGAAAGCACATGATCAGTCAACACCAGATCTCCAACTACAACAAAAACAGGAGCATCCACAACAGGAACCACCACAGCCTCGTCCTCGGAGCCAACATCGCTCCGCCATCCCACCACGCCGCTCCTCCCTCGGTCGCAACGTCTCCCGCAGCGTCTCCCTGCCGCTCCTCCATCGCGCCATCTCGCCGGTGTGCCCGCCTCCTTTTCCACCCGTGCGCCGGCCGGTCAATCGCCTCCGCAGCGACCATTCGGCCGCCGATCCGCCGCCGTCGGTCCCACCGCTGCCGACGCTTCGATCGCTCCGCCGCCGCTCCACACAAAGCCGCTTCCTCGGCCGCTGCTCACACGGCCGCGCGCCCACTGCCACCTGTTCGCCGGCCGCGCCACCGGCCGCCGTTCGCGGGTTACTGTTCCGTGCTCGAGACGCCCGCCGCCGCGCTCTCGATCGCCTCGGCCGGTCTTCTCCGCCGCGTCGTCGCCGGTCTCCTCCGCCGAAGCCGCCTCGCGGCCGCTCTTCCGCCGGCCGCTCCGTGCAAGCCTCCGCCGGTCCGCCGGCCGCCGCCGCTCCCAGCCGCCGCTGCGCCACCGCGCCACTCGCCTCTACTCCGTCGCCGGTCGCTGCGCCGCGCGCGCCGCCGCTCTGCTGCTCACTTTGCCGCTTCGCCGCGTTGCCAGCCGCTGCTCGCCGGAGCCGCCGCCGCCGCCGGTCCGCACCGGCCACCACTTTTTGCCGCCACCGCCCGCCACCGCCCGCCCTGGGTCGCCCGAAATCGCCGCCTCTGTTCCCGTTGTGAGACCGAGCCGCCCGCGCCAGGTGTTTAATAGGATGAGGAGCCGGTGAAAAAAAAATCCCCAAAAAAAAAGCAAAAGGAAAATTTTTTCTTTTACAGGTGTTGAAAAAAAAGTATTTTTTTGTTGTTCCGCGTGGATCTGGCCGTCCGTCTCCATCTGCTGCAGCACTCTGCCACCGTTCGTCTTCTACATCGGCATCAACGGTCTTCCAGTGACCGCCGTTTAGCAGCTCGAGGACGAGCTGCTTGTCCGGGAGGGGTGTAATGTTATAGACGTAGGCCTTGGGCCAGTTGGGTTATTATTAGGAATAAGAGATTGGTTTCTATTTGAGTTAGAGATTGGTTTCCTTGTATTAGAGATATAGTTAGAGATATGATTGGAGTTAGATTACATCTGTTAGGGGGAGCCATTTATATAAAGAGGCTATCGCATGCTATTGTGATCAAGCAGAGTAATAACAAAGTCTTCTAGTCTATAGTCTCTCCTCCCTCCCTACGCCGACTCCATCCGGCTATCTTCTTGGTGGTGTTTACCCGTTATGAACTAAGGTTCATAACATGTGGAAGGTGAGAGGGGAGGGACAAATTACAGTTTTTTTCTTAGCGGCTTTATGTGGGATATGGGAGGGGGAGGTAGACATACTTAAACATCAATTCCCTTTTGTATATTAGACTATCAGTATAGATTCATTAGGAGTGTCCATCTTGTTCATATCCTATTGTAAAGAGTCCTATTCCTCCATCTACCCCTCGCACCCACCCACAAACCGCTAAGAAAAACACACTTAAAAGAGCTATTCCGTGTATCTCTGCCCCTACTCCCTACCACCTGAAGAAAACCGCTAAAAGAACCAGGGGAAAACCTTCCCAAGACAAACTCCTCTACATAGGACATTCAACAAACTCCCTTAACAATACAGTATCTTGTATCACTGAAGCTGGTTTTATAGGGTGGATTTCATCAAATCTGTACTATTTTCCCAATCTAAATGGGGTCTCCCTACTAGTGTTACCAAACTCCTTAAGAAATCGGAGTACACTACATTGTTTTAGATGCATTGTCTCTAACTCTTGACACCGTGGGCCTATTTAAGGCACCTGCTTGTCCTCGACTGCAATTTATAAAACCATAAACTTAAGCTGAAGCCAGGCTAATAAGGCCCATAAACACATGATACTCTTTTAGTGATTTGAGTAAAAACTAAGGCTTCTGCTTGTCCTTGACTGCAGTTTATAAAACCATAAACTGAAGCTAAAGTTAGGCCAAATAGGTCCATAAACACATGATACTCTAGAGCATAACCTTCATAGCCCTAGCGAGGTGTACTTCATTGTATTTCTTTTGGAGAGGGCCTCTTGCACCATATCTACATGTTTTTTTGTACTGGTTGGCATCTAATTATAGAAATATTCTGACTTTCTAGTTTCTTGTTGTGCAGTTCTCGCAGTCTGTAACAAATTTTACCGAAGAATTTGATTTCATGGCCATGAACGAGAAGTTTAACAAAGGTGAAGTCTGGGGTCATCTTGGTAAGAAATCACAGTCAAGGGATAAAGATGGTGAACTGGGAGATGATGTGTTTGATGAAGACCTGGAGGATGAGGAAACAGACACTCCAGAATTGGCTGATAAAGTTAGATGATCTTTAGCATTGTGTTGGACATTAGGATATATCGATGGTTTTTTTTTTGTTGTGGCAAAACCCTAACCCGCCTTTCAACCTTTATGCAGCCTGTTTATGTGAAGGATGATTTTTTCGATTCCCTTTCTTGTGGAACATTTGGACGTGGAGGGCAAAACGGAAGGACAGCATTTTCGGAACAGCGGAAACTAGACACAGAGGTACAGTAGCCACCTTCTTTCTTGATCTTCTATTTTCAATGTTTTGCTGATGGTTATTTTTGCAGACTTTTGGTGATTTTCCAAGGTATCGCCAGCCCTATCGTGGCGGTGCACGTGGTTACCGTGGTGGGGGTCATTCCCGTGGGTCGTACTACGGTGGCAGAGGCTATGGAAACATGGGAAGGGGTGGCCAGGGAAACTCTTATCTGCACCGTGGTTCCTATGGAAGAGGTTGATGATAGCAGACATGTACTGTCCGACATACCGTTGTTGTAGCCTTTACCATAGTGCATCTCTCTTCTATTTTCTGCAAATAAATGAAACTTAGCGTGCCTCTTGCATGCCCCTTGTCTCGACAGGGGCAGTAGGTTTGACATTCATGTGGTTATTATACCCTGTGCTGTGTACGAGTTGTCAGTAGACAGTAGATGAGCAGCTGATGCTTTTATAGGTAAAAGCTGTGCTGTAGCCCTTAGTGTGTACCTTGTGTTTGAGATATCTCATTCATGGCACACAATGCTGGGCTTAACTCAGTAACTTTCGCCCTTTTTTAGAGTAGCAGTGTTGACTGCTCTGTACTGTGATAAAAGAGTGTAACTTCGATTTAAAGTACTTATCAGAAGTCATGGAGTGCATCGTTAACAGAAGTATTGGTACTGGTTCAAGTTCAACTGATTTTTTTTTTCAAGTTTTTTGTTTTCCGTGTTGTGGAGTGCTCCTTTTCTTTTTGTTTTTTGGTTTCCTTTTTGAGGAGTAAAGGACACCTGGAATGCTCTGTTCAGGTATGTACCACTTCTTACTGCAATGGTTGAATGGAACAAGTGTGCAGGATAGTCATGAATATTTGTTTGATGGCATTCAGTGTCAAGGGCGAAGGACTGGTTGGTTGGCTGGCATGAATTGACGGTGTGTTGGGTTAATGGTTTTATTGTTTGGAGGTTTTATTAGCAGTAATATATCATCCACTATCCATGAAATAAGGAAATGAGTGGGCTAGAATTTTCAGATGAAGAGGTTTTTTTTTTCCTTCTTTGAGAATTTTCAGCCGAAGAGAGGTTTTGCAGGGAGACGGTGCCAAATTTCTCGTCACATGCCAAATCTCATGCATGTAGTACATAATAATAGATACTGGTAGGAGTACATCTGTACATGTCACCATGATCATCGTCTCAAACGTACGTACGTACGTGGAGCAAGTAAGGAAGGAAGCTAGGTCCACCGAAAGGCAGCAAAGCGCTCGTGCACCTGCACCACACGCGACAAAGCAAACCAGGCGCACCCATCCGACCACAGCTAGCTGAAAATTAGGGGTGGTTCTGGTTCTCCCCGTGATGTCGTTGGTGTCATCCCAGTGCCTTCCTATTTGTCTGTTTGCTTTGTGTCCTGATCTTCCCAGTGCCTTTCTATTTTTCTCTTTGCTTCTATAACTATTGTATATTCGTGGTTCCGTTGCTGATGAATGAAGCTATTTAACTCGCAAACAAGAATTAAAAGTAGACAAGAACACAAATATATAGTTCCAGCCTTCTCTCTTAATTAATCTTTATGCCCATAGGCTTGTATGTACAATGAGAACCCCATGCTCCTCTTTATATAGGTGGAGAAGGTCCTCCTTCATAGTTCTATAAGTAATATAGGACTAAAATAGTTAATGTGCCTTATGGGCTGGTAGCCTATAATAGGCTTTGTTTAGTTAAAATGTTCACACATAATCGGGTTTCAGAATGGACCGATATACAACACCCCTCTTTGGACACTTTGCTAATGCTAGATTTATACCTTGTTAAAAATTCTTTCTGAAAATCCAGTGGAAAAAAGATAAAAAGAAAAGAATGCATAGCTTATATTCTTGTTATTACATATATTGCCTTGTTAAAAACATTTGATTGAGAAAACCTAATGTGACAAAGCTCAAATAAGGGATAAAAAGTATAATATCAATTCATCCAATGATGAACATATATGAAGATCACATATATCCCCTAAAGTAGATCACATATATCCCCCGAAAGTCAACGACTTCTTGTGTCTTCTTGTATTAATACCATGGACAAGTTTCTCAAAATTTGATCATGACAATGCCTTGGTAAATAAATCTGTAAGATTCTCATTTATTTGGATTTTCTATATTTATATATTCCCATTCTCCTACTGCTTATATGGGTAGCAATGTTTAGGGAGTATATGCTTTGTCATATGTGTCTTGACATAGCTACTCTTCATCCATGTAGGACTGTGCAAGTTTTATTCACCTCCACACCACAAGACTCTTGGATATAATGAATTAGTTTTCTAAGCCACATACACTCTCTAGTCGTCTCATATAATGCAACAATCCTAACATGATTTGTTGACATAGCGACAATTGATTGTTTTATAGATCTTCTAAGAGATTGCTGTAGAACCACTTAGAACGATGTATCTAGTCTGTAACTTGGCATTATGGGATAAGAAAGATATCCAGCATCTGAGCAACGTTTCAACTTTATATCTTCACCCTTGGGATAATAGAGGCCAAGATCAATAGTACCTCTAAGATACCTGAGGATTTCCTTAATTCCATTCCAATGCCCCTATGCAGACTCAGAAATATATCTTGCCAAGCAATTTACTGTAAACACAATATCAGGTCTAGTATAATTGGCAAGCTATAATAATGCTCCAATAACACCTAAATAAGGGATTTCAGGCCCTAATGTATCCTCATGCTCTCATCTAGGTTAAGATATATTTTTATCTACTTCCAGTGACCTAATGATTATGAGTGTACTCAATAGATGAGATTTACCAAGATAAAAT